>OY754330.1:53593489-54793489 GCA_963573305.1 Pyrrhosoma nymphula
ATTAGTTCTAGATATATAGCGCGGAGTTAAAATAATATCTTCCGGTTCGTACTGAAACTCGTTCGAAAATGCGAAAGCTGCGATTCTCAGCTGACAACTCTTTAGCCCTGAATGCCAGTGGACATCAGCCATTGGTAGCTCTCGCTTGAAGTTAAAAGCGCGCAACCCCGCCAAGGTGACGCGAGAAAATGATTTATACTGTGGTGATTGTTGTGGATATTTTAGGACATGCGATGCAAGAAAAATTGGATTCATTGTAGCAACTACCCAGTGAGCAAAGTTTGTGCAGAATTAATTTTGCACTAAGTCAAAGTTAGTGTCGTTGTGCACTATCTCAAAACAAATATGTTTTCATGTGAAAAGAATGTTCTTAAAAACACTAATGTTTTCTAGAATATCTAAAGTATGTGCAAAGAATGTGCAAAAATACACATGTGTAATTACGAATAGGAAAAAGATAGTCTCCAGAGCACGGACTATGCATATGTGCTCCTGTACACATTCTTTACACATGCAATAAATGTATGGTTTTGCACTAGTGCAGAAAA
The DNA here is from genome assembly GCA_963573305.1 of Pyrrhosoma nymphula. Lineage (NCBI taxonomy): Eukaryota > Metazoa > Arthropoda > Insecta > Odonata > Coenagrionidae > Pyrrhosoma > Pyrrhosoma nymphula. Next base: position 53,594,038 of record OY754330.1, read on the forward strand.
TGTGCCACGTACAATATTAAAAGAACAGTCTGCGCCGAACATTCTCGCTAACAAGTTGAACAAAGTTGCTCTCTTTAGGCTACTTAAACAAAAGTCTCTATCCACAACCAAAATTACAGGCTTTTTTTTGTTCGTGAAAACAAATATTATTTATTTTGAGTTTATTGTAGAGTAGAAATTTTGACGAATAATTCTGCGAAAGTTTGTAATAAACTGATACTTTGAAAAAGAAAATTTACTTTGACGTTTGGATGCTTCGGACGGTCATCACTCGTATTTAGAAAGGAATGACGATTGCAGGACGTCATGCCAACATTCCGAAATCTTCCGTCAGCCGAATATAAGTCAGAAAGCTGGAAAAGAGTAAATTTGAAAAACACTGCTCGTCACGGCTTATTTTGGTGAATATTTAACCGCAAAATCCCATCGCAAGCCACGATACTTTCGAGCATTTCTAGGCGGCCCTCTCTTCTGAGGGTTGGCAATTCACTTATTTCGCCCGTGCGCCACTCCCGTGTAGCCCCCGTAGCCGTGACCACCGAGATACTCATGCTCGGCAAGATGGCCGCCACCACAGTTACAAGTGTGCTTATCGTCCGGCGTCTTTTGTGTTTTTTGTTGGTGCAAACGCGGTATTCTGCCAGTTTTATTTTGTTTTATACGTGTGAACCCACTTCCACTACAATCCATCGTCATATTTCTGTGACTTTCCTGTGCTCAACAAGAAGTTTTGTGTTTCCTTGCTCGCCGCCATGTGGCCTCCCACTAGTCCACTCCGTCTCCCGGCGATCCCTTGTGTCACCATCGGCTTGACAGGTTTCAACGTGCCCGTTACACCCTAACTCTGGTTCAGTCTTACTGCATGAACGAAAGTTGTTGGTGTTGAGCGAGTGAGTGAAGAGCGAGATATTGTGATTAGAGTGGAGTTTACTGTGTTTATTTATATTTACACAATCATTAGTGTACCATCATGGTGAATAAGTGTTGTGTTCCATTGTGCAGAGGATTATTGTCTTGTTCCCGTTTTATATTGTATAATTTTTAAATGAGACTGAATCCTTTTTTAGTCGATGAGTGGAAAATAATCCTAATTTTTTACGCTTATTGTCTTGTTTGTAATATATATGATTGAATACCATTGAATTTGTTTCAGGAGTTTTGAAACGCAACCTTATTTGCAAGTTGAACTCTTTAAGAATTTTTTATTTTGTTAGTTTTCCTTAAGATTTGTAAATGATTTAGTTCATTAGTTTAAATAAACAGCTAATTTTCTTGATATATCAGTTGTATTACTTTCTCTGTAGCACCCAGTTTAGGAACATGCAAAGTTGCTTCTTAGAATGTGCAGACATGCATATGCTCTGCAGCACATAGTAAACACTAACTTTAGATAGTCCATAGTTAGTCTTTAAAGAACATTAAAAGAACATTCGGAAATGACTTAGTGCAGGTCAGAACATTCTTTGCATATTCTTTTCACTAGTGCACCAGCATGTACTATGCACTGTCTATGTGCGCCACCGAGCATGTTCTTTGCATATACTTTGAGAATGTACTTTGCACTAAAGGTAGTGCATTTGAGAACATACTTTGCATATACTTTGCACTAACTTTTGCTCACTGGGTACAAAACATGGTACCATTAAAATTGGGCTCTTTGTGCGAAGACAGTTGTGTGGAACAAAGTGAATAATCATGATTAACACTTATTTGTCAGATACTTAATTGGCGTATATACTTTTAAGTGACAAGTTAATTAAATTGAAAAATTTACGGTACTAGTTTATAAACATAATATCATCTTTAACTGCAATAAAAGTTTGTTTATATTTAATGAGAATACTCGAAATGGCGTTATTACCTTCACTGAAGGGAGTAACGCCAGTTTGTACTATTTCTATTATTTTCTTTCTATCTCCCCAAATACGAGTAATTTCGACCTAATTGTAAAATAATTGGAGAGATAATATTATAAGTTATAAGCAACAACAAAATAGGAATCAATACATAAATTTATTTTAAAAAAATATATTATTAACTGAATAAGTGGCTTCATTACCCTAAATCTTATTCCTCAAGAAACTAATATCGCCACTAATAAAGGCATTAGATTTTTAAGACAGATTAATTTACTTTCATGCTAATATATGTCTTTCATCAAAATATTTTTAATGAAATACCAATAGAAAATCAAAATGAATATTTTTAAATTTGTTGATTCGTATCCGTTAGGCAAACGAAAATTTTTGAAAAAAGCTTTGGGCAATCATATATAATTAACTATCATCAAATGATAATAATTTTCTCATTCATCAATGTACGTCATATTTCTGCATGAACACTCAAGTTTATACCGAAATGCAATTCCAGCTGTTCGAATATACGCAAAATATACGATACTGTCGTGAAAGTAGAAAATGAGGCTGTAATGGGAGACTGTAAATCTACACCTGCGTCAGCACTATGTTGAAGCAACTGGTTGTTCTCATGTCAATATAATTAACGTGAATGGGATTATTTCTGAGGTAATATTGTTACCAACCCAAACATTGTCTACTAATTATCATCCAAAATGATTATCACAGACACCTGTTTCAAACAAAACATATTTAGCCGGAAATTGTCTAAAAATATGATTTATCACCTGGGTTAGAAATTCAGATACCTTTCTATTCACTAACACGGCCATGCTAACTGAGCTTTATTGCCAAAAAAGCCAAAAATGAACTTAAATTAAAAAATTTCCTAAAGTTCAATTTTAAAATGTTTCTGTTTTTAACTAAAACTACATAGTTTTAAATTTAAAAAATATTTTGTCAGTCTTGTCTGGAAAAACTTACAATTTTGAAAATTTCAAAATCAACTGCTCCTCACGTAACATTGTTTTAGTTAATTTAAGGCAAAAAGTGTTTGCACGGTGTCATTATTGTTTTAAGCTTAAAACTTTTTCGGGAAAAATTATATTATTCGAATGCATAAAAATTATATTTCAAATTTCCCCAAAGGCTTTATAGACCGTACTGAATTAGTAATTGTTATTACGAAAATATTACTTTTTAAAGGAACTCAAAGTACTATAAATAGGGGTATAACTATCACATTCCTCTCATTACAATTTACAACAGTTGTACAGACGCTGATACCCATGTAAATTCACTCTTTCTTACAAGAAGCATTAAACGACTCAAATTATGTAACATAACGTCATTTGGTTGAAACTTTACTCATCATCTAATTTCTTATTAATGTGCTTAGCCTCGTACGAGATGTGATAGGGACTGTTGTAAAGGAATGTAAGTCGTGCTCTCATGTGTAATGCACCTAAATTAGAAGTGACAAGAAAAATAAGAAATGAAATCATATTACTTAGTTTTGATAGAACAATTAGAATCGGCCAATACGTGGACACACTGAATTTTCTAAAAAGAAGAAATCAACTTGATTCAGAGGTTTACGCGTCCCCTCCGAGCTAAATATGTCAGCAGGATGGCTGGCGATACCGTTGTCAAAAATGGACATCATTAAGCTGAAGGAAACCAATTACTCATCAAGAAATCAACTTCAGCATATTCATCTTTGACTCTATGATAATATTTGGTGCAATCACTAACCTGCCGTTAATAAAACAGACAAGCTCACTCCTATCCCAAAGGTTGATAGTTTGCGTCTAAATTGGAAATAGTTCTCAGCTCAGTAGGGGTCATGGTGATATTGGAAATTTTTCAGTCGAACGATAACTCATCCTGAGTGTCTGGGAACCAACGCACCAATACTGCCCCCACTGGAACTGGCCCCATATCAATCATGTGTTATTTACTCGCCGCTCGGCTAAGAAGGAGCTGAGCTAAATTCATACCTTACGAGCAAACTTTCGGATTGCCTTCTAATTGAAGTTAGTTTCATGTACAAATCCCATGGAAAAAGTAAATAAATAGCTTTGAGGAATCGTATGATTTAATGTCTATATATGTACTTGTGTTGATCAGATCTGTTTAACGACCAAAGTCCTTTGAACAACTCCCCCATCTCAACCATTCCACTGCCCGATGCATCCACTTCAGTTCTCTTTCCCTGACCTTGACCTAGTCACTGTTCACCCACTTAAAAAATTACTCATCCTCAATAGTGAGTTATAATCCCTCCCATTCCTTAAAAAACGACTCTTTATCCCCTAAGCTAAAGGAAAGAAGAATATATAAGACTATTCTTGAAAATTATTAATAGCAAACCTCTTGATTTAAATTAAAGATAAATCAATGTTTTCAATAAAATCAAAGTAATATTTTCTCCTATGCATCCATTTCAGTCACCCAGGTGACCATCGACAGGGAGAGTTAAAATTAACTCTCCCTGTAAGGTTTCCATTAAATAAGAGAGAGATTTTAACTCTCCCGGTCGATGGCCACCCAGAAGACTGAAATGAATGCTAAATCTAGTCTAAATCCCTTTGCTTTTATTGGCAATTTTGATTCATCTAAAACTTAAATTTACTTTTCAATTGTTCTCTTCTTGAATTAAACCTCATGATAATGGCACGAACTAGGATAGCGTCGAAACAGGTCGGGGTAATGAGGTACTCTTATTAGGTGTGGAACTTTCAAAGTATTGTACCTTTGAATTATATGAAAATCCAAGCCTGACGAAAGGACGTCGGATAAATGAATTCCAGGAAAAAGAAAGATACGAGTAGGAAGTTGTGTGAAGGGCACGAGATCGAAAACGAGAGCAGTCGAAAAAGCTTGGGCGGAACAGGACTCAAGATTGAGCGATAATGGGGCGATGATCCCCGTGACAAGGTCAGGGGGGATGTGAGGGCGTCGAAAGAATGGTGGATCGGGTCCGAGGAAGTACTATAGGGGAGGAGGGAATGGATCCCATGCTTCCTTGAAAAGAGGAGTTCGAGGTCCCCCGAGAAGATCGGAAAAAAGGTTTTGGGAGTTCGGAAGATGATGGGACTGCTGTGCGGTGGCACACGGGTAATAGCCGGGGGGGGGGGGGGAGTGAATGGCTGGGAAGAGGGCGGACGATCTCAAAGAGGCCGAGGACAAGTTGGATAATAAGCGGAGACGGTAGATTGCGTGGAGATATAGGGCGGGGATAAGGCGAAGGGGGCCGATTTTCAATAGGGAGATCAAGGAGTGCTGTAGGAGGAAAATAGGATATTCAACGGCTGGAGTAGGGTTAGGGAAGAAGTGGCAGGAGGTCGTGAGAGACGCGCTGGGAACGGAGAAGAATATTGAAATGGATTTTACGAGCACTCAAGCGGTGATGCGGTCGGTGGTGAGAGATTAGTATTTCCAGGTACAAGGGCAAGCGGCCTATGCCAGAAGCTATCTCCAAGCAAGTAAGACCAGTAGGGACATGAAGCAAAACCAATCAATAAATATCGCCTTTTTTATGACAGAATAATCAAACTGGATAGTCCTTCCTGACAATTCACTCATTAGTTGTAGAGGATACTAACCCGCCGCCGCCGAGGCCAGCAAAAAGAAATACTTTTTCTAAATTAAGGTACTTTCGACCATTACTATTTGTAATATGCCAATATATCACATTAAATTTATCAAATTTCACCTAAGAATATATTTTCCATTGCTGCAGCTCAGCTATGATACGGGTAAAAGGAGCATTCAATCAATTTTCAATCAAAATGCAGCGTACTCCCAGTGCAAGGCGTTTCAATTAGGAGAATATTGTATATAGGTTTATGCTGGAAATTATTAAGTTTAACCATCATCAATTAATCATGAATATATGCACGTTGTTACATTATTTTAACTGAGGCTTGAGTGACCGGAACCACATAGAAGTAGAGCCATGAAACCAATTTTAAAATTGGTTTTAAAATCACCTAATAACTATTTCTGTCCAACTATTGGACAAAATATAAAATTAATTTATTACAAATTTTCAGATATAATAGGAGAAAATAATTCCCAATATGTCAATCAATACAGGTGGTTTCCATCGCCTACTCGTAGGATGCATGCAGTTGTGTAGGTATGTGGAGGAAAGCTTGTAATAATTCGCTCAGTTGGTCCATTTCTGCGCCTTCAAATGTGTGCATGGATATACTCTAGAAAATAATTTTACATTTTTTAGACTTGAGCAAACAAATGTGTCACATGCAAGTTGACAATTGAAACTTTAATTCAAAACTTCTAAAATGCAGAACCAATCGGTTTCATCAATTTAAAATTGCAGAAATTTAGCGTTAGACTTAACGAAATTTGATAGCAATAAAAAGATTGGCTTTAAAACTTATGTTTATCTATCGATTACAGGTAAGTGGATGGGAATAAAAAAAATCGTAAAGTTTGCTGTAAAATTTAGTATACAATACTACTCCGCCTAGTAAGCTTCATACTACATCTCACTCCGCATACATGTCATCAATCACATTTTCATTGAAAATGATATTATCCAAACTCCATCTTTACATTGGTCCGTCACTAGATTCTTCCGATTAGTAAACACTTATAACGTAAAAACGAATGATTTATTTATGAGTTGGCACAATGGTGAGCAAGGACAGGCAACAACGAAGAGCACGAGCGAAGGAGATGACAACTATTGCTCCCGCGGCCACACAAATTCATTCGGGGCACGTGAACGGAATCTTCGGGAGACAAACATTCGACGGCCGCAAGGAACCTCGGGCGAATCGCGCATCAGGGTCACGTGGGCGAGGGAGAAGGGATAGGCGGCTTGTCCAGGCGCGAGAGAGAACGAGGATATCGCACGCTCAGCCGCGCGGATGCCTCCCTCCCCTCTCCCCCAAAGGAAATAAATCGTAAAGACACAATCCCCTCGAAATCGACCTCCGACTCCCCTCGAGACTTATCGGATCAGATGTGAGCGAATATCCCGATCCTCCCACAAGCACGTCCCAATGCCGTGTTGAGTCCTACGTCCCCTCCATCCCACACATGGAAGCGCATTATCCTCGCCACCTTTGTCCCACCGATCCGCCAGCCCCCCTCCTGCCCCCTTTCCGCCCTCCCCGTCATACGAACGCAATCCACCCGCGGAACGAGAGCAAAGTCTATCCCTTCCCCCCTTCTATACCTTACTCCTCTCCTACGAAGACGACACCCTCAAACTCCCCGCGTGTCATTTTTTTTCTCTCTTCGCTCCCTTGACATTCCTCGCCGGAATCTCTTAAGGCGCGGGTTCGGAAATACTGATAAATTGTCCCAGTGTGACGCGAATGCTCCCTATTCATATCCCGAAGCTCATATCTCACACTCTTCTTCCCCCACCCGACCCCCTTTCTCTATATATTTCTCTCCGACTGCCAGTCCGTTCCTCTCTCCATATCTCCCTCGCTCTCCGTCTCTCTCACTCTCATTCAACCCTGCTTCTCTTAACCCAGCCTCCTCATATACTTTATTTTTTCCCAACTAGGCCCTTTATCATTTCAATGCTCCCAGATCAGGACTGTCTCAGCCGATATTCGCCCTATATTATTGTCGCGTCTCTCTCTCTCTTTCCCCCCACCCCCCGGTTCCCCGAGCGACTGTGAACCATGTAAATCTTTTCTTGATAGTTCGGCTTCATCTCTTTTATTACATCCATATGGAATTAAATTATCTGCATTGCTCCGGGATGGAATTTAAAATAAGAAACTAGGTAAGCGAAAGAAAACTCAAATGATCTTGCATTCCCGTCCTGTAGCAGGATAAAGGATCCTCCTCGAGATGACCAATATCATGTACATTATCACTCGCCAGTGTACATTTTATAAAACAGTAATTATTATATTTTTACTCCTTTACCGGTGAGCAATACAGTGATGAGAATGTTACTGTAGTATTATACAATTTAGATGATGATAGATCTGGTCGAACACTAGCAAACCGATCAATTTGCATAATATTTTGTATAGCATTACATGCATTTTAAATTAGTAAAGAGGATATAATTTCATCAGATATTTATGATTTTGTATTTCGGAGCATATACCCAGAGTCTTGAAAAGATTAAGGAAATTCAATCTTGACAGATGGATGGTTTGGATGACTTCCTCCGCCTTGAATCTCCGCCATTGTAATGTTTTCAAAACATACGTCAGCCAAAATTTTCAGTTTAATTTAAGCCTGCTCCAACTGGTTGCATACAGTTTTATGCACAAACTGACATCATACCGGAAGGTAAAGTGTAGGTATAAATTTTACTCGGACTGATAATAGTTCCCGCAAAATACAACGATACAATCCGCAGTCCATCTATACTTATTTTGAGCGATGTCCACGAACCGATTTCCACTTCCTACTCCTAAACATCTTGAAACACTGAACCCGATTCCCAATGAGACAACCTAGTTTTTGAAGATATCACGGCCGTAATGCTCTGCGGCGTGAGGACGTAAATGTCTTCCAACAAAGAGCAAGACCTTTTGGGCAAAGAGGAGGGAGGAAAGACAGGAGAAGGAAGGGGAAAGGCAGGGGGGGGGGGTCTCCATGAGTGGAAGTGTCGTATGGAAGTGGGTGGGAGAGATATCCTCCAACAACCCTCCCACGCACTTCCATACGTCTCGCATCTTCGGGATCCACGGAGACAATGTCTCTCCCCTCCCACTCCCCCAACTCTTCTTAAACCACTCCACCCCCTCTCTTTCACCCTCTCCTCCTCTAACCCCCTTCCCAAGCGTTCTGGTGCGCGGGAGAGGAGCCGCTTATAAATCTTCCATGGAAAAGAGGGTGCGGAATGCGGCAGGTTTCGGGAGAGGGAAGGGAGTACTACGGGTGGGCGGGGAGTAGGGGTGGTGGGTGAAGGGGACGCGAGTGAGTGAGATAGTGCGGGGAAACGGGAGGGTTTTTTTGCGGGAGAAGGAGGGAGAGAAGACTCTTCCTCTCCTTCCTCTCCTCTCGGGAAGAGGTTAGACGCAGGGTGGGGTCGTGGGCGGGAAGGGGTGGGGAGAGAGATGCCGAAGGATGAAACGGGGCGAAAGAGAACTCGGGTTTTGGGGAAAAGTGCCATCTATCTCCCGAACGCTTAGACTCGTACACGCACACACAGACTCACAAACCCAATCCCCTCTTATTCCTTCCCACAGTGTCCCATGCTGTCCCGTTTCTCTTTCTCAAGCCCACTCCCCTCATGATCTCCCTCTCACATTTCATCCGACAGACAAGAGAGTCCTTCTACTCCCCACACTCCATCTTCGCCTCCCTACCCTTCCCTCGCCCTCCATCGCTCCAATCAAACACCAATACTCCCCCACCGCTAGGTACTCCCAAACCCTCTCTTTATTGAAACAATACACTATGCATATCCTAACGAGGCATTCCATTTCCCTTGGATTTCACTAAATGGAGAACTTTAACTGTTTCAAACGAGAAAAAAATATTTGGCGAATACGTTGGATTTCATCGGCGAATATTGTCTAGCAAACTGAAGCACATAATGTATTTCCACACATGGTTTTCAAATAGGCTAGCCATTTTCTGGATACGGTACGGGAAATTTTATGCCATCCATGACGATGACTTGCTTGACACGTTAAATGGTGTCATTGTATCAGGGAATTCTTTCTAATGTGAAAATTGAAATAAAATGACTTAAATGATAATTTGCTAAAAATGATGACTTGCTTGACAAGTTAAATGGTGTCACAGTATCAGGGAATTCTTTCGAACGTGAAAATTGAAATAAAATGACGTGTGTTAATCTAAACAGTATCTTATTATTTCTCATACAAATGAATGGATATGACACTTTAATAGAAAATTAACCAAGCAATTAGAGGAATGCGTAATTCTCTCCATCCTTTAACTATGGTTTTCCAAATATATATTTAACAACTTATAAGTTCTTTTATCATTCTACGCTGGCATTTCTATGAGAAATAACAATACCATGGATTCGCTGCATAGTTCTATTTCTTCATAATCATTAAACTATACTGAAATCAGCAATGCTCATATGGCTTTGATCTTAAAATGTGGCCTCACAGATAAATAAGAGATTTTAACGCTCTCTAATTGCAGGAATTGGTAGTAATTAACTAAATAATGATTATAACGAGATAAATTCTATTCTAAATAAGGCATATAACAAGAGAGATGGCAATTTTTCCATGCTTTACGCGGACAAATTCCAGTATTAAACTATCCTCCAACATGATTTATACATGAACATGCAAACCATATTTATTTACATCAAGATAACTTACGTTTATTTAGCAAAAAGTAATTTCAAACCCTAAATCATCAGTAAATGATACTAATTCACTAATGTCTATCTGTCACACTTGCTTACAGGACTTCCAGGTGACCTGGGATATTGAAATTTGGCATGAATACAGATCGTTACCAAATGTCAACCAAAACAGTAGTAAAAACTCTGAACAACAATTTCAAGGGGTTGGTTTTACCCGATTTGTTTAACATTCAGCCCCATAAGAAAATACCTGAACTCGATTCAGTTGTTTCTTTTTTTTTAAGTTATTTTCACTCGAGTTATAAGGATGGAATATTCACTATCGGATGGTTAAAAGATTCGGTGACTAATTATTGGATTAGATTTTCTTATACGCTTCACTTTTGTCTTAAAGTTGTGCTTTCTTACTCCAAAATACTTCTATTCTGCACTAATTCAACTACATAAATTTTATAATTTCCTTGGCAACGGCAAAATGTGCTCAAAATGGGAACTTAAGTCTGAGACCTTTATGGCTTGGGTTTTCTGATCAATGTGAGAATTTATAGAGTGAAATCAGTTGGGGTATTTTTCATCTCCTTCCTCCCCAAGAGTGGTTGATATATTTTATGTGGCATCCTAAATGGTAAACGCATATTGCACGTCACCTCATGGGGATTCTTTTAATCCTATGAAATGGTGTTAATTTTTCCTTCTTACCGCTGAATTTCAACGGACTCTCCCTCCTAGTGGTTTATAAACTCAAAATACGTCATTATATATCTTCTCTATTAAAAATATATTTTCGCAAAACTTCATTGATGTTCACTTCAACCTTCGCTCAAAGAGCGTGTCAGCCAAGGCCCAAATCTGCGCTTCACGAGAGCTCACGCAAATAGTGGGAAAGATAACTATTTCAGAACTGAGAATTACAATGAAGATATGGTGAAATAGTGTCATGAAATTTTCATTGATTAATATACGTGTCAACATCGATTATTTCTGTCTAGCCAGAATTCATACACACTTATATTTACGTATCTACCTACTAGTCTCATCCGAGGAAAATGTGCAATTCTATCAAGGTCTTGCAAGACTATCCGTACATTATTCAAAATGTAAAAATATATAAACGCGTAGCGGGCTATGATTTAGAAATGTCTAGAGGATAAAACAGTGATGCATTAAATATTTTTAATAGCCTATTGAAGCATAGGAAAGGGAATGTAGAATTAATTTAGACGTACCTATTTCTTCATTTGTTTCTCTGATCGTGTCCATATTGGTGGAGACTTCCTGAGTTAATTATTGCATTGCAGATAACCATAAACCGTTATTCCTCATCGGTAGTTTAAAGTTGGTAGGATCCTTCCAGCTAGTGACATTTCTATAAAAATATAAAAATGAAATATTTGATAACATAGGTACTTGATATTGCACACAGAGAGAAAAGACAGAGCTCCATCTGATTAACAATAATACTATCCTATGAGACTAAAAATCATTCAGCACTGCTAAGCCGCAGGGACGACAAGCATTTTTTTCTAAAATAATCACTCGTGAAATGGGGCTATAATTCATGTTTCAGTGAAATGTACGTTTTTTTGTGTGGATCCAATTAGTCACGCCGACGCACGTGGCCCGCATATCATGCCGTTAATGGTAATCTTTCACACATTTTCAAATGATAAATCAATAGGCATTTAGGGACAAGCACGAAGAAGGTTTTCAACACGTTTCATAAACCCCGGATTTAAAAAAAAATCAACCTTCACGAGCCGTGAAGCAATCCATCTCCAACGAGTCGATTTGCCGCGGTGCATAAACAAGACAGAGGAAGCATGAACGCCGATGAGAGGAGGTGGAAGATAGAAAAAAAGAGAGAAGAGGTGAGATCAACGCCACACAAAAAAATTAGAGATACCTCGGGAAAGGTGGAGGATACGCAGTGGTTCAAAGCAGTGTTTCACTCTCGCGCGAAAGTGATGAAGACGTTTTTGGTGAGGCCTTGAACCTCCACGGAATCAGGGTCAAGTGAACGGGTTGGAGATGAGTTGGGGAACGCATCGAAAAACGAGGGTGTGGGAAAGAAAGGTCGCTTTACAGGCAAATGGGGTGGGGGAATTACTCAGTGGTTTTGGGACAAGATGAGAGGCGCTTGGGGTGGGAGAGGAGGGGGCGGGCGGGAAGTTTGATCGGCTAGTATGTTGGAAGGGTGTGTGATCGGGAAGTGCGAGGCCAATTGATGGGGGAAAGGGGTGTTAGATTCCACGGCCAGGGAGCAAGCAGATTAATGGCCTTATGCGGTCGCTTGGCGGAATGTGATCGTGGGAATCCCCTTCAAGTGCCCCGGAGGTTGGGGTGTTCGGCAAGGATTGGTCCGATAGCGATTCTGAAGTGAAGGAGGGTGAATAAACGTGGAGATACGGGAGAGAGCGGATTCAGTGAGAGGTAAAGTTAGGTAACCTCACCATTGGACAGCAGAGTGCTTGATCGTACGCTCATCTTACTGATTTTGGGATCATGGAGCGGTTGACGATAATGACAATCATCTAATTACGACGAGGGATACATATTAGGAAGCCATGATCTCTAGAGATTGAATTACGTGTCAACTTCAATTTGGTATAAAATGAAACATGGCTTCTAAAAACACATTAATTTCATATTTGAACAGCATAAGTTTCAGCAAATTAGTCTAATATATTTAGTTTTATCACATTTGTTCATTAAATCGTTCATATTGAAACAAGTGTGTATAAATAACTATATTCAGTGACTCTGTTATAAAGCGAAGATTGATTTGGAGTCTGCAAATCCTCTATATATTTTCTCACCAGCTAATAACTAAGGAGAACACAAGGTGGTGCCTCTAATCATTTTCTGGATTTCAACATTTTGGCTTCAGTCTATAAAAGAAATAAAAAAATTACATATTACTAATATATGAGTACTGGAGACGCTGCCACGTGCTGCAGGTTTTGTTCTTCCCTCCCGAACTGAGGTAAATTACTGAGGGAGGGTGGGGGAGGTTGGCCGGGTCGGATTAAACATGCGCATGAGGCGTCTGGATTCCAATGGGGGTCGCAGAAAGGGTTCACGCATCCCATCTTTGCCCACACTCCATCAGACCCCGTTCCGACCGATATCATCCACCCCTGACCCTTCCCCCTCTTACGCCACCGGACATCAGCCCCAATTAAGTGCCGCACTTGCTTGCTATTCCATGCATCCCCATCGCAAGTCAGGCTGCACTGACCACTCAATAGGGTGCCGTGTAATAGATACGTATATTTGAACCTGGATATCGCTTGAAAATAATAACAACATGGATTTCAGCTAATTGGATTACGAACTAAATTAATCGCAAAACTTTTCGAAAGTGAAATGAAAATATGATATACATCGCTACAAGCGAAATTAAAATACATTCGCATCACATAGAATAATTACACCAATCAAAATCATACCACTACCACAACGTATTAACCTTAAGTGATACTTTGGGCAAAAATGTATTTATGTAGCCTTTATCACACATTCTCGCTCAAGGTATGACACAATAATATAGCAATATTACAACACGATCCTTGCCTATCCTCTCATTCATGATTAATCTTCAATCATTTTACTAACAAAGAGCCATTTCTTTTAAGATTGAAATACATCGTAAAAACATTGTACATTTCATTCGGTGACTCAAAATCGCAAAAATAATTATAATTAATCGCATAAATATCGTACAATGAAAGTAAATTATTACTGGAATTATAATAAGTGAAATTGCTGCAATTAGTCTGTATTTACCACGTAACGAACAATTTTTTTGCTAATTTCCCCACATATTTTATTTACCATCGATTCAAACGTCTTCGGCAACATTTTAGACGAATTGCGTATTTCGGCTGACGAACCGCATAATTCAATAGCTACATATATTTATTACCTACTTTACTATCCGCACATTGCCTTTCTGTATAACATCCGACTCCCACACACCAAAAAGTCAGCCATCTCTCTACGGAGTAATCCAACACTTCGGTTATAAAAAAAGACTCGTATGCCAAATACCCTCCCCTCACAAACCGCCTGCACTCCCAAACATTGTGAAACGTGTTTCCCCGATTTACATTCACCCTCGAGTCGGTCCACCGAAGCTATCCCCCCAGTTTAACACCCTCGGCCACCCTCTGTGCATGGCGTTCCCATCCACAACTCGGCCCGCGACCCCCCCGAAAACCCAAACACCCGCCTACCTACCTACACACACACATACTCGCGCCCTGGCCCCACGCATCCATCTCCCACATCTCACGTTTAAGGGTCATCGAAGCCAAATCAAGCGGCCCACAAGCGCGCACAGAATGGAGGAAGAGGGGTTGCTTGCTCCGATGGGCCGAGATGAGGTCGAAGGGGAAATGGCAGGGGGTGTGGGAGGAGGGAGGTGAAAGGGGGAGTAGAGAGAGAGAGGGTGATTTGATGGAGTACGGGTTAAATGGATCGGCTGTGAGAGAGCTTTCCATCAGAGAGAGAGGCCTTGTGGGAATGAATGCCAGGTGCTCGGTTTGGAAAAATGTTTTGAGGATCGCGGTGGAGGCTGAAAACTAACATAAATCACTACCGAGAAGAAGAAAAAAAAGAGGAAAACGGTCTGGAACTCGTCGGAAAAAATGTTTGCAATTGTCAGGAAAAATCAATCATGATTCTTGAGGCAACGCTAATAGATATCGATAGAGAATACGCTTTTTCTGCAATAAAATGGGGAGTACCATAACTCCAAACTGAGGAACGGAATAGTTAGGGGAAGAAAATAGTTATTATGCTTTTTCATGGGAATGGATAAGGACACACGCAATATTCTTAAAATTCGCCGCAACTATGACACCACCGTTGGTCCTCAAGCATGCACAAACTTTATTTCAATTCGCAAGACACTTAACTCTGTGAATTAAAAAAAGTTTGAAAAGAGACTTTCCATTACTATAACTTGAATTTTGAATTAATAACTTGAATAACTTGAATTACTATAACTACTCATTCTAACTGTAATGTAATTCCTTTTAATGATGTCACAGAATTCCTTCCCTAACGCAAATATAAATACTCAAAGGTTCAACTGAATTTTTTTAATGGCTAAATTTAAGGGTTAGAACATAAATTATCCAACAAATGCACTTTTTATCAGGACTCCATAATTTTCCCAGAAGAAAAAATGACAAAACACCTTAAGTGTTAAATTTCACATTGGACAATATTTGATATCTTCACAGTGCTAATGTCTCGTTAGCAATGTTAGAATGATTTGCCCAAAAGTAACTAACTGATGAATTGGAGGATCGGAATTGATGAGACAATCAATGATTCATCACGTCAAACCCAATGGAGGGCTACGTAGTGTGGTAAAAGAATACTAATAAATATATGACATAACAATCGACGATTAACACGATAAAAATGGAAAAAAGAATCAAATAGGGGGAGAAGAAAAATTAAAAAGGAATGAGGATCACATGAAAAATGGTTCAAAGATCAGTAGCCGGTCTAAATATTTTTGAAGAATTGTTGACTTCTCTGGAGAAAAAAGAACTTGAACTAACTTACTTGCATTTTTAAGCAAAAACATTTAAACTTCACTTGAACATTACTAATGATTCTAGAGCAGCACGTTTATTGATTGCCAGATAGAAATTACAAGTTGAGTTAGAAAAAAGGAAAAATATTAAACAACTAAATTTGTGTAAAATATAAATATGGGTAAGTATGTTCGATAAACTAACGCTATTAAGCATCAGATTGAAATATCTACGATTAACGAGGTACAAAACCGACGGAAAGGAAAAGGTAGGGAAAGAAAGGAAATGAAAAAAGAAAAAGAAGCATAGGAATGATGGGAGAGCGAGGAAGACAGAATTCATTTCGTGCCGGATGCGTCCGTGAGAATTCGATGACGCTCGTCCAGAGTCCATTCCCGTGTCGGGCGATCGCCGTAATTTGTCTAAGCGAGTATAAGAGGTGAAACGTCTCTCCTCACCTGGCTTCCCCACTCTTAACCCCCTCACGCCTCCATTCGTCCGGCCTCGAAAACCGAAAGAATCTCGCACCCTGGTGACCTTTGGCTTCCCCCCTTTGACGCCACCCCTCCTCCCCCATCTGCCTCGGACCGTCTACAAGGGGCCCTTCTCACGCGCTCCCCGCAGACCTGGACCCGCCCCTTACGGCCACCCCTTGTGTCTATCCGTCAACGCTCAAGTGAAGGGGATTCAAAACATTCAGCATTGGTTCATTCTCCCCGGTCACCTTTCTTTCGGCCACAAACCCATTTCCCTTCGCAGGTCGACCACATATCTCACTCTCTTCTTCCCCACTCCCCTTCTTGTCTTCTCTACCTCAAGATGCCTGCTTCTTTTTACGTTGGATTCTTCCCGAGGAAGAGAGATGGGGGAGGTCAAGGCATTCTCCGTATATCTCACCTTGTGCGCCTTGAATCGTCTTCCAGATAGCGTGGCCATGGCTTATTCTTGTAGACGCTAAGTGCCCAAAGTGGGTCGGCCATTAAAGTCATTAGCAAAGTCGGGACGAGTCGTTTTTCGCAGCCGGTTTTCAATATGAACACGGCCACCTTTTTTTCAATTTTAATCAATTTACTTAAGATCTATAGATATCCGAAATAGCCAATTGTGAGTAACACTAAAAGTTCATCAAAACGAATGATAATAGGGTTTGTGGAAATTAAAGTAGGGAATCAGCATTATCACAGCTTTAATATAAAATAATATCATATCTATAAACTCGCTGACAAGATTTCCCCATGCATATAATGAAATGACGACAACGCAAATGTTTGTTAATTCCGACAATTCCTTTCCGATTCATTGGAATATTTCCGCATTACTTCTTGACTAGCATGTGCCACATTCATCAAAACTAAAAGCTGGATTGGTAATATGAATGTAGGTAACTTCTTGGAGTTTTTCTATTTCTGTAACATAGCGACTGTTGTTATGGCCGAGTACTTACTCCACCCATTACTACTTCGTCATGGCGCGTTGGTCAAGAGCATTCCATAACGTAGGTATGGGTCACGAGAAAAAATCGTTTAAAATTGTTTATATACTCTGCTCGGATTTGAAACCTTAAATTGAGAAAAACAGAATGCTTGCACACAACCTGAATATTATTCCCCAGCTAAGGTCATTAATTGGGCAAACGCAATAACAAAGGCCCTATAACAAAGGTTAATTAATTGTATGAAATTCACGGTGAAAAAAATCATACGCCAGGACTGGGAAAGGTTAATTAGCTTTAGGAACCAGAAAATGGTGCAAAATTGACAGAATGCGAGTAATACGTGACTGGTAAGATTTAGATTCATTTTAAAGGGTTAAACGAGTGAAAAAAAATAAATGCAAGTTTTTATAAGAACTATTAACAACTCTGAAAAGAGTTGTGTATTTAAAAAGATGGATTTTATGCGGAAGATAACTAATACTCCAACTTAGCTGCTCCTAATTTTTTGTCCAAGGTCATTTTTCCCACAAAAAGGGAGGAATCAGGCGAGAAGCTGTGGAATCTGAACATAATAAAAACTATGACGACATTATGTGGAAAATTGCATCGTCATAGTTCTTATTAGTCGTTTTTCCCAGCTAGTTGCTTTATCTCTATTCTACTTACAATATCGAACATTTTTTCATCCCTGAAAATATCTTCATTTCGGAAATTTTTCCCTAATTTACATCGGATTCCGACGACAGGTAGGAACTCGTCCAGTATATTTCGAGCAATTTATTCCCTTAGGATGCTTCCCTCCGCGAATATAGCGAAACAAATATTCGCTGACGTCCGGCTCAGTCTGCGAGACGGTATAGCAGTATTTATGGTCCAGCAGGAGGAAGGGTTCTCTGGCTGAAGGGCTGATGGAGTGGTGACGAGTTCACCAGTCAAGTTTCGAGGAGGAGAAGAAGAGGAAAGAAGAGAGAAGCAAGCTGAGTGAGCGAGTAGCTCTTCTATCCCCCTTCTTATTTTTTTCTTTTCTTTTGCGAGAAGGAACGGCAGTAGTGAAAAGGAGGGAAGAAGAAGAAAGAGAGAGAGGGAGAGTCGGCGAGCAGCTAAGACATTAAAAGACACTCGGAATGAGGCACGAGGGGGAAAAGGGGGGGTAAAAGGGGGGGAGCAAAAAAATGCGAATGCTGGTTAAAAGGGGCGTCGTTTAGAGGGCGGCTAGAACAAAGGGAAACAATGGCCAATGTGTCGCATACATCCAACGCCTCTCGACTCGGCTCTTCCCATCCCCCACTCAACCTTTCACTCCTCTCCTCTGTCTCCCCTTTAAAAAAACCTTTCTTATCTTTCCTAAACCCCTATCCTTTTCACCCGTTTTTCTCCAAAGTTACTCGTTTCCACTTCCTTTTCTCCGATTCTTTCCGGCCCCTCGCTAATTTCCACACCAGTGCGCCAAGTGCGTCGCTGTAGATGCCCACCAACGCATTAATCAATTGCCCGCGGCCATAAAAATGTCGATCGGTCAAGGTAATTCACAGTATGTTCCGTCGCATCGATAACCATCACAGATAGTATGTACAGGGCTCGTGTGCCATCAAAATGGTAATTTATTAGCAGCAGATGGTGAACAATAAAATGTGAACTTGATTGTAAATGCAAAGAAGAAATATAAAGGTTAAAATTCATTCTTGATCATCAATCATATTTGACTTCTTCTCATTAACCAGAATATATTATCGGACACGTTTTTGTTGAAAATGCTTGGATTGGACAAGGGTACATAGCGTTTAGAAGGCTAAGAAGCACTTGCGCGCTGCTAAGTATGGAATTTTTTGTTCCCATTTTAGGCTATTCTGCACTGCTACATGTCAAATAAAATTACTATACAGCAAAAAAATTATATGACATCAACGATGATGCTGCATTGAAATTTCCACGCCTTTCGCTACCAAAAATTGTCATATAATTGTCTCCACTACCAATCTTTAACGTGATTTAATGAATTCCATTCATAATATGATGGCGGCGTTGCAAAATGAAGTTTTTTGCCGAAGCACCCAAAGAGGTAACACTGACTTGCAAGCAATAAATAACTCTGGAAGTATTTATTTTACCAAGTAAAATAACAGAAAATGCCCTGTCGAATGCGATTAAAGTTTAAAAATTTTGGATTGCAGAATTGGAAGCATTATAAGACAGAGTGGTCTTTGAGGTAGCCATTTATGTCACTTGAAGCTCACACCATAAAAAGACAAGACTTCTTCCCGCTCTCGAATTTGCTGATGTACAACGCGACAGAGGCGAAGCTGGATGGAGGCAGGAGAAAGGAAAGAAATTGGATTATCTCCGTCTCAGCTAATGCTTACAATCAGTTTCACTATGGATTCAAATTTGCATCGTTATATGTATGAGTATAATATGATTAGTAGCGATAATTTGATTCGATGATTCTGATAATACAAATGTTTGTCTTCATAGCCGTGTGCAACGCGACTTACGATAAATGGATGTAATAAGTTTGATCTACGGCCAGTCATTTTATACAATTTTCAAATTCTTTTTACTATCATGAGCAAGAGTTATATCCATAATGAACAATAAGAGAGTAAATTTCGGTTATGACAACTTTACAAATAAATATAATAATGGAAGCGACGCCAAAACTATGATAATCACGGTATCGAAATCAGTCTTAACGGCCAGAAATGAGTCCCTTAAGATTCGGGACTCGTTAGTCAATAGCATTTCAATCAAATCGTCCAGCCATTCCGATCATTCCAACCAATTGGCCCGTCCTTTCCATTCTTTGTCTCTCCTGATGCGGACTTCCATCCTACTCCCCCGACGCCAGTTCATTTCTTTCTCTCCTCGAATCGACTCAGTCAAGCCTCTCACCTATTCCATTCCTTCGCAGGGCAGGCTCCCCTCTCAGCCAATCGCTCACGCGGAGGCCGAGACACGAACATCGAAGGAGCAGAGACGCCGAAAAGGCTGAGTTCGTCGAAGCAGGTGTTTGACATTCCGAAGGGTTTTTAAAACCGCGCCGCCACTTCAATTCCTATCGCCAATCGTCTTTTTTTTTCTTCGCTTCATTCCGCCCCATTTCTCTTTCTTTCCCTCTCCCCTTCGTCCTGAATTTTTTTGCTTCCCCTCCACCCGTCGCGCGCTCGTTAGTGCCGATTCTTGCTCTTGCTTTGATCGGCCTCGGATTCCACGTCTCCACTACTCCCTCTCTTCTATCGCCTGCTCGCTTTCCTCACTCTCATACCTCTCCCTCCTCTCCGTCCTGCCTTCCCTTCCCCTCCCTGGCCCTTGAAGCATCGTCCGCAGATCCGAAACTCCCTCACTCTCCCCATCCCTTTATCATCGTTTAGCATAAATGCTCTTGCTTTGAAATCTCAAAATCGACTCACTACCTCGTTGTCAAATGATTCCCCACGATTGTGTGACGATGCACCGCACATTTTACCGTTAATTTATCCTGGTTATAAGTGAAAGCAATGGTCTTATGTGGCATCATTTATGTAAAAGCTTCAGCGATTTCCCTTAGTTCCCCGTGACTGCAAATTTCCTCGGAAAAAATCGTTATCAAAGTAATTATTTAAAACTTATCAAATGTTGTTGGAGTTAGCTCCGATAAACCTAAAGAATGATAAAATCATGGATCCATATTGATTCATTAATGACGAGGGGCCTGTGTGTTGTGAAACATCTATCCCATTGCTTTTTAGTTAGATAACATAAGGTGCAACACAAATCAATGTATGCGGAATTATTATAAAACATTTTCAACTTTTTTCGTCGATTCTCCTAGAATATAAATTTTAAAAATTAGAATGATAGCCTAGGTAATTCTTTAAACCCGACCATACAAGACCAGAATAATTTTCAAACTATTTCAAATCATACACGCAGCAATAATCTATTTGGCTGTTTTTATTGATCCTAGTTATGATGCATCAAATCCAAATCTGTAAATAGTTGTCAATAGCTGCCGCATTAATGGAGATACGCCACGCATCTTTCAAAGAATTTGTTTTATTTTCAGTGCAATGTTCAAGAACTTTAGTCATGAAAAGTTAACAATAAATAATATTACGGATTTTCCTGTGGGTAGTTTTTCCAGAGAAGTTGCAAAATGCACCACCATTTTGACAAAGGTCTATTCAATAAGACGCATAAAACTATTCGCCAACATTGTCAATTAAATTAACTAAAGTTATCAAAAAATCGCTTGAGAATCAATAGGTAGTCAACATATATAATGAATTTAACACTCAAACTTATCATTAAAAATAAAACACTCCTTATCAAACTGAAATAATTAATGCTTAATCAATCTCCACCAATAAAAGTAGTAAGTAAGCAATAGAAAATGACGAATACCATCTGGCAACAATACATAAATTTCCATGGGGCGATACATTTGTCTATTTAAGGTAATTGTTTTTTCCTCTCGTAAAGGTAATTTGGGCCGTAAATTATTAAAAAGGGATGTTCAGTGCGGAAACGTCTTCTCTCTTTTATTATTAGAGGTTTTATGGCCTCCGACAATTCCTAAGGCATGTTACTAGATGGTTATTGGCGCGCTTGACAAGAGCAAACACATATGAAACTCCACACATAACGAAAGGAAATATTATTGCCACGGATGCTTAGCTTGTCTTCACTAACATGCAGTTTACAAGGAGGAAACTGACGTGTTTCATTATCCAATGGACGTTTTTGCTCCAATAATTTTCCACGTTTTTTTGAAAAGCATTCTCACATTTGGTATGGTGACAAATACATCGGATATTGGAATCTACTTCGCACAGGTGCACATAGGAATCCGTGTAGCGTGGGAAGAAGGTAGAAGAGCAAACGGCATCGAGCTCGATGAGAGAAAGAAAGGTTCCGTTCCTAGGTGGAAGAGCAGGTGGCCAAATTCTAAGAACATCAATCCAAGGCTAGTTGGATGTGTCGCAAAAAACGTAAAAGTATTCGAGGATTCGAAGTAAAGTGGATTGCCGAGTCAATATTGCCACTCACAGCCCAGAATGTTTCGAAATTAACTTGATTTCCCACGTAAGGATTACTTACATTCCATCGCCATCAGGCACGCATGCACTGAAAGAAAAAAACGCTTATTTTCTGTAAAAAAGCTACTATGAACATGTACTATTTATAATACATGAACTATTACGCAATCGAATTACGGAAAAAAGCATACTATGTCTCTTTGACGTGCAATACAAGTATTATGTTCACCATTCAAGAGCGAAGGAAATGGCTGCCCCTGTACTATTCCATGATCCTAATATATTATCATTAAATACACTCAGCTACCTAAAGGGGAAAATTTAATGATGAAGTCATATGAACTGAACAGATAAGGAAAATTGACATCCTGGAATAAGGAAGATAAATTTTTGTCTCCCGAAAGACAAAAAAGAAACTCGTTAGAGTTCCTCATGATACGATGCTATAACCAAGAACGCTTACGACTAGAAAATGGTCACAATTTTCATTAATAGAAATAGAGAGGGAATACATATATCGATAAGTGCATCAAGTAGGCAAAACAGTCATGAAATTAAAATGCCGAAAGAAAATTTCCCGCGTATTACCTAGTCTAAAATAAATTTGATTCTATCCACAGCAGAATTTAGTATTATTTCTCCTAACTTTTATTCAGTGAGTCTGTATTATGCCCAAGCCAATGAAGCTTGGAGAAATTAAATTATTTCCAAAAGTAGCACAATATCTTATCATACCGGATATTCCGCAGAGCATCAGGAAACCGTTTTTTCCCCAGAAGACTCTCAAAAAGAAATAGCAATCTCCAATGAAGTGTATTCGGTTTTTAATCCGGCGATCCGCACATGCCGACTCCGCTTCTGTCCTCTAAGCCATAGACCAGCGACCTCTAAACACGGGAATCCTCGATATCGCCATAAAAAGAGGGAGAATACGAGGTGATGTAGTCGGGAGGATAGGCGGGGATGAGGGGGAAGGGGAATAAAATACCTTGCGAAATGGATTGAACGAAATGTGAAGCTGGAGGTAGGCATAAGAACTGGGAGAAACGGAGACCATTAAAATCTTATTCTAAAAGATTTTTATTCTACGCGAGTGATTTTTTACCCCAGCGTTTGATTTCCAAAAAGAGAATTGGCTCTGTGGCCTTCGTATCTGAATGATTTTCGAACTTACAGTTTTTTTACCGTAAGGGGCGAGCGGGAGAGGCGCGAGAAATCGGAGGAGATGGCTTCGTCGGCGGAAGATCAAAAGAAACTCCAAACACAGAGGGGGGGAAAGAGTAGCTGAGAGTAGGAGGGGCACATGACGGGGAAGCCCAGGTGGGGAGGCACGCGGGGAGGGTGGTGGTGGTGCGGATTGCAAGCCAGTTTTGTTCTTTGGGATCGCGAATAATTAAGCTGAAAGCAGATATGCGAGGCCGAAGGAAATAATTTTGTGATGAGTCTTGAAATTCGAAGACCTCCATCCCTACGCTTAATCGTTCGAATTGGCCACTGTTCGAGATATTTAAGTTTTTTTAAGGTCAGTGACGACACTGAGTGCACATATGATCCACTGGCACTATGTTCACTAATAAGTTAACAAAACGAAGCAATTTAATTGACATGAAAAAACATGAAAGCTTTACATAAAAAAATAAATTTTGGGACGAGGATTGAGTGGAACTGCCCACTCAAAAATTCTTGTAGGATATAAGATATTGAATTCTTGTAAAGCTAAATTATGATAAATGCATTTTAAACTTCATTATTATCAATTCAGATTTCCAATGCTCACCCACCGGACGGTCAAGACTATATTGAGGATTAACATTTTTCCTTGAAATCAAAGCAGAAGTTTCTACACATAAGCCATAATCTTATCGATTAATTACGAACTCTCGTATACTATTTTAAAAAATTAATCAGACCTTCAATAGCAAAGTTCAAATGAGCCACATGCGGCGGCGAACGAATACAAAAAAACAAAGATCGGTGGCTTTTTCGATCGCACATATTTGAAAAGTAGTTAAATATGAATTCAAATTTAAGATAACTTTATCTCTCTAAGCGAAAAATAGCCTTCTGAATTATGACTTTCTAAATTAAAGTGTCAAAATATACTTAGAACAGTTGAAATTTTCTACCCGTAAAAATAATGCCAAACCTTTGATAATTTGAAATAAATCCCCTCGTTTCTCTTTAAACTGAACTAAAATAACTTTTCTGTACATAAATGTCCTACCCTCGAAGAAATTTTAAGTTCCGGAGTACTTAGATTATCGAAGTTGAACTGTCAGTGTTACGATGTCAACAATGCCATGAATTAATTGACACACTAAGTTACTTCTGTAAAGATGAGTTTACACTGACAAGTAACTTCCGAAAGTTACTTCTGAAAGAGCTTGAGAGGAATTTTGCTTTGAATAAAATATTTTCACAAGTTAGTGCAGAGCCAGATTGGTTGCTGATAGCTCTGGAAACAATACGCTTCTGCAAGCAGCTTGCCGAAGCTTTTAAAAATTCTGCAAGCGAACTTTCAGAGCCATGTACAACTGCAATTGATGGAAGCGGAAGGGAAGTGGAAAATGAATGGCAGAAGGGGTCATCGGAGGTGTACTTGGCATACTATCGACAACGTTTCCAACTTCTACAGAATATAGAATGGATTATATTTTTCCCGCAAGTAGCATTTCATTTCTGTGATAAAATCGCATCGCATCCACCGGTGAAATTTTCAATTGACTCGACTTGAGATTGAAAATAGCAATTAATTTATTATCCGTAGTACTTGCATATGTGAAAATTCATTTTTACCTATAAATGTTTTTTTGTCGTTAGAGGTTAGGCTTGTGACAGTTCTTGTATTGAATAATACGAAATAAAATAATTCTCTTCCTTAATATACTTTATTGATTCAAATATAAATTTAACGTAAAATACATAGTTATAAATTGCACTGATGCCCAAGGAACTCGAAGAGTACAATGTACAAACTAATTGATTGCCGAAATTATGTGAATTTTGAAATTGACATATCCATTTTTTACTTCCGTTATTTACTATTTTGGGATTAAAATTGGAATTAATGTGTAAACAAAACAATGCCCAGAAGTAGCCATAAAATTGAAGACATCACCATACTCCGCACATCCAAAGAACTCAACTTTCGTGTGCAAAGCCACCTTTAATACTCAGCAACGACGGACATTCTATTTAAAACTTACACATTAGCATTTTACAATTTTCTGTTCGATACACTAAAAGTTAGTCAACAAAGTATAATAAAGACCGTAATCATAAAAAAGTGTGGATTTCCCGCATAATTTAATTTCCAAAACTCAAGCTGTTATGACACTAACAGAAATGCAATACATTAAACTTCGCATATTACATAGGTAGAAGTCGAGGTGCTTGGAAAC
Organism: Pyrrhosoma nymphula; assembly: GCA_963573305.1. NCBI lineage: Eukaryota > Metazoa > Arthropoda > Insecta > Odonata > Coenagrionidae > Pyrrhosoma > Pyrrhosoma nymphula. The sequence continues at coordinate 53,619,605 of OY754330.1, forward strand.
ATGAAGCATATTCTTTTCTTTCCTGCCAAAGTTCCCTTCGTATGAACCACTACAGAACCGTCACTTGTGATTTTAGTTAGACACCCTAAATTGATTTAACAAATGTCTAATTGATTGGGATGGAATGCTAATACCGCTCTCATCCAAGCATCAAGTGTCAACTTAGTGACTATCAGAGTAAACTTAATTTTCAGTTTCTAAATTTAATCGGCTGAACTGATATTTATCACTGTCTTATTTAAACTCCTATAAGACTTTACATCACAGAACACCAAGATGAATACTACACAGAAGCGAGCCGCTTTGAGACGCCGACGGATACAAGTGAGTCGACGGAAGACCCTAATAATCGGAGCCGAAACACGAAAATGACGACACCCGAAGGAGAGGTACAAGGAATCCCTCGCATGCAATAGGAGACGGACGTAAGATTCAAAAAGTCTTAATATTGGGAGTAAGTTTTTTGAGGGCGAGGGGTTTGGGGAGTGGGAGAGTACCGGTCGTATCAAAAGACGTACTGGGGAGAGGGCAAGAGAGGGTTGGCCGGAGGTTAGAGGCGGGGAAAGACTTGATGGAGGATGAGAAAGGGTAGGAGATAACCAGGGAGGGATGGTAAGGAAGAGGGAGATGGCGTGAAGTGTGAGGGGAGGTATAGGCAGTGCGAAGAGAGGGTTGTTGTTTTGGGGAGGAGGCTTGAAAGAAGGGAAGGGGAGGATTGTGGTCTCGAAAAATGCGGACATTCTTGCTTTGTGGGCCGAAAGAGGCCGACGCCGATCTGTCCCTCAAACAAACTCACCCCCTCTCCATCTACTGGCTACACCCCCTCGAGCCAAAGATCCACCTTACCCACCCCCATCTTCCATCGCCCACTTTCCTCTCAATTTACTCCCGAAGATGCGACTCACGGAGTCAACCCTCCCCTCTTCCTTCGGATATTCCCTTATACGTAAATCCTCTGCTTGGACAAAACCCGCACTTGGTTCTCATCGAGAGCGCGATAAGTGGCAATGACTCCCGTTTCTATTGTAATCCCGGAGCAGAAAGTATTTCACGCCAGCTTGGAATATGAGAGTAAAGGATGTTCATACGTGGTTTACACACATAATCCATTTTTGCCGGAGGTACCACAACTTGACTGTTAGAACTTTGATCATAACCTTCGCAAATTGCAGGAAATACTAACATGGAATTTATGCATACTTAAAGGTATGGTTATTTGAGAATATTCTGGCACTACTGGGCGAAAAAAAATCCACAGAAATTACTCCCTTTGATATATCTGAGGAACTCATTGTATTGACAATTACTGTGACAAATTTCACGCTCTATGCATATTTTTTTCCGACCAGTAACAATTTGTCGGGAACCATTTGCTGTTATCCACTTAAGACTAATACGACATGGTATTGTACTCGTGAAGGGAAGGTAAATGAGGTAAAATGTTTGTCAAAACTCAAGAACAGCTTTTCAGAACTATGGTAGAAAGTATTTGCAGGCCTATTTTATTGAGAGAACAAAAGACTTGACGAAAAGTAGCAAAGTCAAAGCACCTAGTATTCTGAAAAAGAATTGTAAGAACTGTATTGCATAAATATTTATGTACGTTGTCCGAAACTATGCTGATGGATTTTTGATCTTGGATAAAATCGGAGATACCACCTGTTATCTATTTCATAAATATTAGTGTAAGACACAAGGGTATGAGGAATGTCATAAATTAAAAGTAGTGTAGAAATATAGTTTCCATATAAAAAATTATATTGCATATATTTATTGAAGCCATCAATCAATAAATACCTTTTCAAAAATAGGTAGTCAAGGAAAAAATATGCCTCTCTCAGAGGAGCCGTAAAATTTAACAGACGGAAGAAATAATATCACCATAGATGTCTGAACACGATAAAATACGGAAATATAAAGGCTTAGAGGGTAGGGTTGAAGGAGAAAAACAGTTTCAATGCGTTTATCATCACCAAATTAATGGGCGTCTCTCGATGAAATCTACCAAGCGCAAAATATGGGTGTTAAATGACTGAAGGGGGGATGACGAAACCCATTTTAAGGTGAGTTGAAGCCTAAACAGGATTTGAGGCGAAAACCAAATGAATGATGTATTGAAAACACAACCACGTCTCATTACAGGTTAGTGAAGCCTGGCCATCCAGAAAAATGTCAATTGTTAAAGTACAAAGTGTGCCATATGAAAGAACAAGAGCAACGTCCCATGAAAAGCATAATGAATATTGAAATATTTAAAAATATGTTCCCTGTATGTTAAACAGTCTTGATTGTTTCGCTAGCGAGGTAAGTTTCTTCGATTTTTTCTAAAATCTGTTTAAACATTCCAGAGCCATGTATAAGTGTAAGCAGCAATAATCTCGCTAAATAGAGCTATACCTGAATCTGTCAATAATACATTTATTACCTATGCTTGATTCTTGATTGATAAACCATTGATGCCTATTACCCACCACTTAAAGAGTGAAAAGCAAAAATTATCGCATTTTGATTGACGGAGAACCAAATACGCCCAATACATTCTCTAGAACTTGAAAAATATATGCAAAACCAATCAATAAAATCCAATAGAAATTGTTGCAGAGGAAACTTTTGTTTCAGGGCAATTATATAAAACAATTTCTGAAATAGTCGGAATTATTTTAGCAATCAATTCAAGTACTGACAAATTTTAAGTTTCATAGCCAGCAAATATCATGTTGAAAGTTAGCCTTAGAACATGAAGCCGATTTCAGTTTGTACCACGAGCAAGAAAATCCAAAATTGTATATAGCACGATGCCTCTGGATGTCTGAAAAGCCACAGCTCTGTATATATATATTCTAAAATTCATCTTTATATTTGCATATGAGAATAATCAACTGAACCTGAGAAAATATACAATAGCGAAGTATTCATTCATGATTTTATTATATGTAATCCCTTAACAGTTCAAATAAACTAAAACCATTGGTGGATGGTTAAGACAAATCACATGGTTCCAAGTACCACCTCGTGGCATGGTTTTATTGGATGTAGAGAATATACAACGAATTGGCTTGTTTGGCTAAATGTCCCCAGTAGCTAGTGAAAAATCATCGATGATGCATTTCTAAACTATTAAGCGCTTGACCGTTTTGAACTTTTGACTTGAACTAATCAATTCAATCAAATAGCTAAAGACTTAATGAAGGCTTGTATTATAACATTTCGAGCGCATGCAACCGAGAGTTAAGGGAACTAATCTTCTAGATATTATAATAATAGATAAATTTTATTAATTCCAGGATATGCTGTTATTACATGTATAGAAGAATTCAGAATTAGACATACAAAATACATTTAAATTCAACCATCACGGGCTACAGACATGAATTCTTCAGTTGAACAATATGCACCTTTTACCAGGTACTGGTGACGCCTACGTTTGAACAGTGGGAGATTCTAAATCTTCCTCAGATTCCTTGGAAGGAATTTCCAAAATTTCACTCCAGCATAGGTATGGGTCTTTTGCTAAATAGGCTCAAATTATGAGGAATAGTTCTTAAATCTCTAGATCTTCTGGCGTAATAGTTGTGCACTTCATGATTTGTTTCAAGATGAAATAATCTTGTGTGGGAAAAAAACGGTGGAGAGAAAAAGATACAATGAAGAATGAACGGTAAGAATATTAAGAGTTTTAAAGTGTATCCAACAGCTGTGTCACATGCCGAATCTGCGCAAAAGGTCGCATAAACGTGTCAGGTATCAACTACGTCGCACGCAGGCGAATTTCCGCGCCTCAGATACATCCTTTTAAGTACCAAAGATAAGGCAAGAAAAAAGACATCGATGATATCCATGGAGTATCCCGAGGGGCTTTTTTTATTATCCATTCCCTCGCCGTCGTTATTTCAATATTGCGATGATCACGGAGCCGTCGAAATTCATCTGAGCAAGTGAGAGACGCCAACGGAGTCCTGCTCCATAGCCACGGGCCATTTGCTTCCCCCACACCCCTCCCCTCGGCCCCTTTCTGCAGAGCTTCCTCCACTCCCATCTCCCACCCCCACCTCCCCCCTTCTCCGCACCGATCTAACCCACGGCAAACCACCCTAATGCCCACCCCCCTCGAAAACAGCGTATTCCATTCGGTATCGCCTTTGATGGTCGGGGTAGTAAAAATCCGAAGGACCGGGGCCGTAAAAATATTTCCGTCTGAAGTGAGCCGCTCATGGAATGGGTGAAGATTGGGTGAGGGGGGTGAGGAGACTTTGACGATAGGGCGGGTAGTGGAATGGGGTAGATGGGAGGACGAGTGGAGGGGATAAGGAGCCAAAGGGCCGGCCGAAAGGAATAATCGGAAGAAAGAAAGGAAGAAAAGGTTTTGCGCTTCGGTAAAAAGAGAGAGAAGAGCTTGGAGGGTTGGCCCCCTTTCACATGGGCGCATGGGCGGGGTAGGAGGATCCGAAATTCGCCAACGGTGATGTAAAATGGGAGAGCTGTGACGGCCGAGGGATGAAGGGTAGTAGAAAAATCATCCTGGCTGGGGATATCACCGAAGGTTTGCGCAAAAAATTAAGAAAAATTAAAATTAAGTCCCTGGGCATGTGGACCCTAAGCTAGGAGAGAGAGGCCACCTGTAACTGTCGTGTATAGTTTCACATTCGTTCAATGAGGCACAAGAAAATGCAGCCCTGTGAACATTAATGAATTACAGTAACACAACATATAGCTGCTAAAAATAAAAGATTCTTGAATCAATCACGGTTGACATTTAAAATTTCAAACATAGAAAACAACACAACTTACAGCTATTCAATTAATGTACACTCAAGCTTCCATCTACGTACAATGTCCTCTTAAAATATGCATAGTAGCTGGTAGAGATAATATGTTTCCTCGATATAGACGAAGGAACGAAATCACAATCCTAAAAAATACTAAATAAAATACAGCAAAACATGAGCCAGTCATGACCTAATGTGAGTGTGAATATGCCTAAGTAATAAGTCAGCAGCTGATCACTCAAATATTTACACTTAACTAGGAAAAACTTTGTGAATGCGTACAAATTCTATGAAATATCAACTTAATGTCAAAAGTACTGTTGTTTATAAGGCTGATTAAAAATTAAGAGCTGTTTTTGTAAACAAAATTGGCTAATTTGTCCCTCCCATTTTCAATAGTGAACCAGAACCCGACCTCCGTTTCGCCCCTGACCACACGATGGGCAAGCTTTCGAGAGTAGAACAATGAAAACCTTTTTCATATAAATGAAAAAAATAAAATAAAATTCCACGAAGCAAAATGTAAAAAACAAATATTCCGCCACGTTTCCAATTCCGATCGGTACATTTCAATGCATTCCTCATCGTCTTTTTTCCCCCCGCCCCTCCAGCCAACAGACACTTTTTTTCCGTTTTTCGTCCCAATTCAAACTCTTCCCTTTCAGAAAGGAGAGCAGACCCTCTTCCAAAACATTTTCCGAGAGAAGCCTTCGACGAGAGAGCACGGGCAGGGGAAAAGGGGGATAGCTCCGTCGCATCACAATGATAGGCGCCATGTGCATTAGTCGGTATTGGTTGTAGGCATGCATATCCGGATGTGGATCGAAAATAATAAGAGAAGCGAAGTCGAAAAAATACATATGAATCGAGACGAGGAGACGGAAGCACAAAAAATGTGAATGACGATGCCTTGATGATGATCGCAATAATGGAAAGTTTCGTCTTTTTCCCTTTCCCATTATTATTCCAAAACTCCCATCGAACCCTCTCTCTGCTCTGCCTTCAGTTTCCCACTATTATCGTCATTAGTGTTTTGGTTCACGGTTACCGTCGCTGCCTTTCAGACTGCTCCGGAATATGTGAACATACATAACTTGTCTTTCTCTGAAGCTGCTCTGCCTTTTTCATTAACTCGTACGAACTTCCCCACATAGCAATATTCCTGAGGTTCCTATCATTGCATTGCCCTCTAAATCGGCATTTGCTTTGCCAAGAACATATTTTCTTATGAATAACGAGTGTGGAACGTTCATGAAAGCATCTCATGCAGCCGGTTTTCCCCTACGATGTTATTTAATAATTCCGTTCACTTTCGACGAGTTCTTTTACAAATCAGATGAAATTATTCTAAGTGTATTCAGTAACGATTGGAAAACTGAATTTTGTAAAAAGAGCTATTATAGAATCAAGATATAGACTTTTGAATTTCAGATCTCCATCCATAGTAAACAAAAATACCCAGCGGTCATTCCTAGCTCTTCAGATATCACTAGGTGCCAAAAAGTTTATATTATTTCGTAATATAGGGGGTAATATTATAATATATTTACTATCGATGGAAAAGAATGTCAACTGTAGTTCCTTTGAATAAAAAATTAGTTCATCTTTTCTTACTCACACAATTTGCATAATTTATGTAGAAATGTTAGGATTCAATTTATAATCAATAAAACATCACCAAGTGAAGGTCAATACTGCAAAAAATTTTGTTTTGAAGATTAAAAGAGAGGAAAATATGTGGATTATTAGCTCATTTCGACGATTTAAGATTACCTATACCTTTAATTATATACATAGGCCCTGAAATACAGTTCACTCCATATTTTCATGGACTATATATTGATACGCTCTGTTCCAAAGAGTTAGGAACTAGTATATTTCTTTACTAAGCAATTATCCTCGATCACTTTCAGAAATGGGGCCATCTTTCATTTGAGCGAAAGTGGAAGAATACTGCAATTTCATAATATTATTGTGAGTAAAATATTATAAGATGCATTTATGGATGACGATAGGCAGACGACAACCATCAATTCAGTGGATAGGGCACAGCATTTTAAGGGCTAATTTTCAACTTTTGAGTGCGCCTCTATTTTTCATAAATTTTCAATTCTTATTAATCAAAAGCTATTCAACATCTTTTAAAAAATCGTCACTGCTCAAATTGGAACATCAAAAGTTCACGGTTCCGATTTCATCGTTGCGCCTCTTGAAAACTTTACTTATCGATGATATAAAAATATTCCTCATTATCATTATGCATTAAGTTCATTCTAAACATGGTACCTTGTTTATTTATTTCACGATTAAGTGTCAATTCATAAAGGTTTCGCTAATGCTGGAGCTCCTAAGTTGCACCCATTATGTTAGATAAGCCAGAAAAAAATGTTCAAGCGTCGAATACACGCGAGCCATTTCAAACTATTAAGAACTTAGAAATAATTTTCCAGTCATTGCGATTGCAAAAATAATATGGTACGCAATCACGCCCACAGGTGCGAAGATAGGTATACACCAAATACGGTGAAATTCGTCATGAAAAAAAATCATTCGACTTGATCGGGATTCGAACCCGGATCTCCCAATATTTAGAATCCCGGTCAACTCAAATGATTTTTCATGGAAAATTTCACCGTCTTTGGTATATTCTCGCACCCGTGCGCGTGACTGTGTACCTTATCATTTGTGCAATCACAATGATCCGGGTTCAAATCCCGGTCAAGTAAAATGATTTTTTCGTGGGGAATTCACCGTCTTTGGTGCATAGTTTAGAAGCGGTTTAATCAAATCCCGTACCAATACGTCTGTCATAATTACAAGTAATTAAGAAGTCAACTTGAGGCTAAGTTGGAATGGTGTGGTGGTTTCAGTAGGTACTGGTTTCTCATCCTGAGGGCTCGTGTTTATATCCTGGCAGCAGCGGAGATTATTTCAGAGGAATCCTCATCCCTATTAAGGTGCCATGTGGAGAGCACTTGATGCATAGTGCTCCGTCCGTGAGATGGGACGTTAAAGTACAGAACCCTAGATGCCTTTCGTGAAGAATAGGCAAATGCCTATGAAGATATTTTCTCCACCCATCCTCTATACCCCAGATAATCCTTCCCTTAACAATCTTACCCATCTGTCCTCAACAGCTTAACCTCAGTTGTCGGTTGCCTCTCCCAAATAACCTATCAACCAATCAGCCAAGTAAATTTGAGCTAAATCAACTTTCGTCTCCGGTGAAAAGTCAATGGAAGATTCGAGGGCACCGCTCCCTTAATTGTTTTAGGAAATAGAGGCTAAATTTTATTCTCATTTTCAAAACATTTTCTCACGGAAAGAAATAGTTTGACCAAGCGTACGCACAGTAGTGAAATTGTTTCCTTAAAGGCAGGAAAAAATAAATGGGCCCCATTTTAGCCGTAATTCTTAGGACCTGATGCAAAGCTATCAGTTCCCATATCTCTCAGTATTTCCCTCCGCTTAATCTATGTCACTGAGCTAGTTCCTCCAAGGGATTATTACTTTTTAAGGCGTAGTTATATTTCTCAACCTGAAGGGCACTTTGGTATTCTGAGCGGAAACCGAAGATAGTAGTTACTCCAGTTTCCGTGCTCTGAGAGTTGTTGATCCCTTTAATCGTTTATTTTCGATAAGTATATTTACTTATGTGATTGCCTTTATCATCTTAAATATTTCTGATTTTGCTTTACAAATGCATGAGAGAGCGTTAATAAAATAATTATACTATGCAAAAAGCGGACACAGAAACGATCGCAACTTTCAAAGAATTGCTAAATCTGAAGAAACTTTCTGATAGTGGATTAAATGAAGCTGATTTAGAATCCAGTGGATCATTGGTAAAAGCACATGCACTGACTGATGTATATAGATACTCTATTATTTAGCGAACAACTATTAATATTTTAAACGATAAATGTCAAAGAGCAGTATAAAATTTCTTCAAACCTTCAATAAAGCACTAAATCTTGATTACAGTAAAATACGCAGACCTACATGAAAGGTGATTTTATTGAGTGGCTTATGATAATATTTTTTCCAGAAATATAAATCACTAAATAATTGTGAAGACATTATATTTGAAAAAGCTAGCTCCGGTGTCAATGAATTACATGTTTCAGATGAGCTTTAATTTATATAGAAGAAATGGTATATGCAAAACCTCCATCACGTTAACTTGCAAGTAAAAATGAACAGAATAATCAAATTATTCTAAATTCATCAGTTCTGTACGACCGTCGAGGAGTAAAAACTATATTTTCAACAACATACACAATAACACGCAATGAATCACATATATTTATAGTAGATACTACTCAGTATTGATAAGGCAATTTAATAACTAATTAATCAAACAAAAAAGAAACATTAAGACGAGATAGGCATCAGAAAATAGGGACAACCGTCTAGTTCTCAAGTCTTTGACGGGCCACTTTTATTACATTAGGGTAATCTACCAGTAAAGGTCGGTTTAAATGGAAGAAACAAACATTTTCTAAACATATTTTTACAGGCGCGAACATATATAGCAACACTATCACAACGGCATGAAAGGAATAAATACCAAGGGTTTCAACGGATGACGTGACGTGGGCTTAAACAGTCCCGCAACAGTCCACGGCGCGCTAAGTAAGTGATCAGGGAAAGTGAGTTAAGTCTACTAACCACACGGGTCTCAGAAAATCCCCACCAGGCTTCGACAGGGACCGCATCTCTAAATCTCAAACCCTCTCACCCCCCTCCTCTCCCTCCCTCACTCCTCTCTCCCACTCCAGCTTCGGCCGCCTCCTGCTCCTCCTCCTCTTCTCCCAATAACGGCGTTCAACAAGTTACCGATTCGAACGGAGTGGGGTGAACGAAAGAGGAGGGAGTGAGGCGAGTAGGCGGGTGGCAGGGGATACATCGGTGGGTGGACGGGGAAAGGATGAGTGGGTACACCCAAACGGCAATTCCGAAGTCAATCGATTCAAACGGCCCCCTGTTATCCCGCCCAATCCCTCTCTTCCCACACTACTCCCTCGCAACAAAACGGATTCCCTCCCACTCCCCTTTCCTTCCTTCCTATTCCCTCGCTTCCACTTCCCTTCTCTTCTTTCCCATTGGAAGAACTTTTTTCCTCCCCGTCCCTCACATCGTATTCGCTTTGTCGAATGTGCCACCTCTGATCAAGGGAAAATGTCTCTTTCTTGAAAGAGGAAAGTTGGTGACGATAGGAAAACGGATGACGGACAGCTTTATGACTTTTGAGGAGTCAAACTGGATGTAAGACTCCTCCGCAAACATTTTCTCGAGCTAGACTTCCGTAAGAGATCTCTGAGAGACAGGGTTCTACGGAATTCCAACGTAACATAGTAATGGAGACGGTAAATTTGAAAGAACGATTTCATTCTCACATAAATAAAGCTAAAGAGAGGTATCAGGCGTGATATAGTGGAATTTCAACATAGTGAAGAATGAGTTGCAATTTTCCACAGGGTAAAGATTATTCGCGACCTAGGTTCCCATGGACTACACCATCATCAGGTCTGATCACCTAATGATGTTGTTGTACATCGAAACCTAGGTTGTAATAAATCTTTATCCAGTGGAAAATTGCAACTCAATCTTCATTAACAGCTCACATATCCAGTGCCATTTGCGATAATTTAAAAGCAAAATTTACCAAAGAATATTGACATCAGAAGAAAATAAAGCGAATAAATTAAAACAATAAGATGGCAGATTGTTGCGGCATCGGTCAACTAACAATTTATTTTCGCGGATAAAATATTAAATTGCCGCATTTTATAGATATCGCCAATTTCATATTTCCTTAGGATTTTCCTTAAATTTTTTTCCGAGGATTCCACAGCTTTTAAAGAAATATTTCACCAATTTCTTTAAGGTATTAAATTTTCACAACAAGTGAGTAGGTTGAGAAATTCATGAAATATTAATTTTGCAAATACATGAGTAAACAAAAGACAATCCACGTTACAAGAAATAAATAATAAGTACTTGGTTTCAAGCTAAAATGCTTCAGGCATTATTCATCGCCCATTACCGCCCAGTTAAAGCGCTAAGCTTATTAGGTCCCAAGCTCGATCACTCTTTCACTTAAATTGAGCATTAATGAGGGTCAATAATCACCCACTGGAGCTCCTGCCAAAGGTCTAAAGCCGCGGATCCAAAGCCGTTCGATCCTTAAGGGCGCCTAATTGGCCCTCGCTCGATCGGTTAACGACGCAGCCCTTCCATACAACGGATGGTGGTAATGGATCGGAAAGAGATTAATCGAAAGACCTTCATTTGGTTGGTAGATGAAGCAAGAGTATTACAGGAGATAGAGGAGCACTTGGCAGGAGTATCTCCGTGGGTAATATTAAGCAAATGGCATGCGTGTAAGTGAAAGTGCAGGAAATAGACTCTCATTCAGGCATAAAACTCAACAGTCCGTTCATATGACGCACTGCTTCAATTATTAAATGATCCTTGAGTATTTATACGATACGAGTATACAATAACGGTTTATTGCCTTCAAGTGTACGCTAAAACTACAAATATTCTCAACTTCCGTAAATAAAACTACCATACACGACATACCTACAGGAAATTAAGAGGTTATAACATTTCCACATAAAAACATATCTTTATATTGTATGCAAACCTATGTGCAAATTTATATGCAAATGGCAAATATATGTAAACCTAAATCTCTGGTATTCCCAAACGATAAAAACCATAACATTTACGTAAGTATGCAACATTAATAAGCTACCTTTCAGGATTTATTTAATTTTAAGAAGCGGTGAAAACTCAAGATTTAACTTGCATTTTATTACTACGCGTCATGTCATGGAAGGTCAGTGAGGAGGATTCAAGTCTCGGGAGAGGAAAGTGGAACGCGAATTTTAGCATTCAATCGACTGGAAAACATTCAACGAGGAAGAGGTGGACGTGGAGAAGGAAGGATAGCGGAGGGGATTGAATGAGAGAAAGAATTGAAGGAACCAAGGGGAAGAGGCAAAAGACTAAGAAGGGGGAAGGGAGAATATATTGGTTCACCAGAAGGAGGGGAGAAGGGATTGGAGGAAATGAGGCGTCTAGACTTCCTTTACGTCAGGATATTGGTTTGAGCCGGAGTGCGGAAATCCAATGAAGACACGACTACCGAGAAAGCTGCTCGCTCGCTGAGATTGAGGAAGGACAGGAGAGAGGAAGGGTTGCATTCCCCCTTTTTCACGAGAAAAATATGATTGTGACTTTACTTTGTACAAGAACTACATCAGGACACTTACGATCTACCGGATTGGTGAGTGGCGTAAAAAGAAGATGAACAAAGAGGGATGTGTTCACTGAAGATAATTTTTATAACACAGAGAAACAATTTCTTTCGTTCAAGTATTTCCACTAAGTTTTTGTGGACAAATGGTTTTGTTGCTTTTTAAGACTTTCATATGGAGAATTGGGATATGGTAAATCGGTTGAACGGAAAAACATATGAGGAAAGGTTACTTGTGATAGGGATGATAGGAACGGCATGCCGGGGAGGCTATAAGCATGAAGATTGCCAGGATAATGCGGAGGTGGGAAGATTAGAATAGGAAATTTGGGCCACATGAAGGAAGCTACAAGTTTGAAGATTTCAATACTGATTTATCATTGGAAAATATGAGGATTTTGCGTAGTTTGCGAAAAGTTTGAGAGAATTTTATAAACAAGAATGCACATACAAAAGCAAACAATTCACTTGGTAGAATATCTACGACAATGAGTTTTTATCACATTTTGGATAGTGGTTTCAAATTCGTTCATTGTATTGATTATACTAAGGTGTTTATACTCTCAGGCGATAAGGATTATGAAAAAAGGAATTGATCTAAAAGTTAATTACTTTGCTAACGAAGCTACCTTCGTAACGTAAATATCAATCGGCTAGCAGCTCAAAACAAAACCTTTGAGATTTTTGTATAATAATTCCATTGAGACTTGTAATAATAATTAAAAAACCACTCTTACTCAAATAAAAGTTATAAAAATGCGGCGAAGCAATTTAATTTAAGCTAATGTTCCAAAACAACAGATGAAATCCTGTGAAAGGTTGACACCTGGTGAAGGAAAATAATGTATCGTTTATATAGAGGCAATATTAGCAGCTTGACGAGAGAATATAAGGAGAGGAGGATAAAGCTTCTTTTTCTCATCACAAGCCAAATGGGAGACTCCTCTGATGAAATTGGCTGACTTATTCCAAGGTCTTTACCGCTAGCGGAAGCGCGCGGTATGGCTGGAGGACGGCAAAGCATCGAAAGAAGACATTCCTCAGCCGAATGTTCGTTAGCACGGAGGTGGGGGAGGGTGGGGAACAAGGAATAAATCGCGATGACTAACCAAGAAGAGAGTCTTGACGACCAACAACATGAGTACGACAGCGTCATCCCACGCTTCTCCTTCCTCCGGCTCCTCCTCCTCCTACAAGGGTTTTTAAAGAAAATAGAGAAGTAAAAAAGGAATTCCCTGCTGATACAGGGTCCGACGGATGCCTCGGCATTTCGGACGAGATAATGCGACCCTCTACTTCTCTCACTCCACCAAGTCCTTGTACCACCTCCCCCCCCATGTAACCCCATCCTCACGGCTTCCCTTCTCTCCCTCCATCTGCTAATTACCCACGGACGATTCGGCGGAAATTAAGGGAAAAAAGGGTGGAGAAGTAGGAGAGGACGGGATAAGAGTGGGCGGGGAGAAGATTGAGCGCGGGGGGAGGACGGAGAGGGGGGATGCGAAAGAAAAATAGAAATGGGCAGAACAAAATGCGAACGGGCAGATGGGGATAACGACACGGCAGTAAACATGGGGAGAAGAGGAAATATGGGAAGAGATATGCGCGCGTGAGGGAGAGGGAGAACGAGCATGAGTTCGGTTGGATATAAGAGAAAAAGTTGAGAATTACTTAGGGTTATATTACATTTGATGAGGAATAAATAATTCATAAAGCGCTAACATGAGATCTTTGACTGAATGTTTTCGTCTCTATTATTATTAAGAAAGAAGAAAAAGTTTTCCTAAAAACAACACTGACTCAAGTTACTACTCATGCAGTCATATTGACAATTAATTACTAGTTAAGCTCTCATCAAATATTAAGAATGATCATTTATCAAAACCTTCCTGCACGATAATTGATTGTGAGTACAGTGACGATACTTTGGCGGAGTTTGATATTCTTAGAACAAGAATATACATTTCTTAAAGAACGTTAATAAAGGAAAGAATGAGCTAATTGTAAGTGTGTTTCATGCCAATTAAATCTCGTGGCCGATTATTCATTGCTGAAAATAATATGTGATTCGAATGCATGCATCCAAACAAATCGGGTGAAAATGCACACATGACGCCTCGACTACGCTTTTTTCTCCATTCCACATAACTGGGTATTGGAAGGTTCAGCCTCGAGCTCGTAACACCTCTGAGAACAAGCATTTTAACATGAAAACCTGAAGATACTGGAAAAATACCGAATAGCTGGTTACCTAGTGAAAAAGTTCCCATCTCATCAATTAATTGGTTCATTTAGATAAACGACTTGCAAGAAAAAATATTCAATGATCTATTACAGCTACATTTATTAGCATAAAAATATTTCAATGAAAAGTTCATTTGCATATAAAACTCTCCCGTCTTGAAACAGTCAACTCATGTTTACAGACATCCACACACTAAGCATAATTCTTAATTTCTGTTTCAATCGTAATCAAAATTACCCGTGTACATTTTCCCAGAAGATGCTGTAGATTGCTTTTCAATATACATCCATTAGTAAATAGTTTATTGGCGCGTAAAGACAATGTCAAACCGATTATTTCAGACAATAGGTTATCCCAAATCGTGTGAAAACATTTTTTCCCATATTCGCTTTATTAATTAACTGAGATTTTATTAACCGAGTAATTGGTATTTCAGAAACTAACCGTAGTAATCGGTAGTATGAGTACAGTTACCGGTCCCAAGGAAATTAAATAGTACTATTGTGCATGCTTTATTAATTTTTGGTTCCTCCGCGTTATGTTACTTCATGTACTACGTTTCACCTCATCCAGGATGCGTCTTCAGGTAGAAGTATTCTTGGTGCATTTCAGCTGCTACATATAGGCCTTTTGTCCGCTACATTTATGTGGTAAATGGCTGTTAAGAAGCATTTTGTTTCGCTATTTAAGTAACAATTTGGATATTTGAAAGAGAAATTAGCTAGTATATTCCATACCAAACTCTTTTCATTATTGTTGATAAGGGAAGACTACTAGTAGATACCAAAGTTTCCCTCGGAAAATATTGATGCCAGAATATTACTTGTTGAAGAGAGAAAACTATTTCCTGAATACTGAGAAATGACTATTGCGTTAATGATTGGTAGCCGGAATGCAACAAGAATATATCGACCTGAAGAAACCTCCAGAATGAGACGTTGTTGGTAAACAAAGCTACCAATCGCGATGGAACTCCATGATAAATTGAATTAAATTAACAGATTTCACGGAAACCTGAAGAATATTACTATGGTGTAACTTCGGGTAGCCGTTTAGCCATTGTATTGCCGGCCACGGTAGCGGCGAGTTAACATCCTCGCCTGCTATCCCGAGGGTCGTGGGTTCGAATCCCGCCTATATAGGTTTTCTCCACTTAGGGTACGGGTGTTAATGTGTGGCGTTTGATTTTAATGTAACAAAGGACTGCACAGTCCTGATTTCATACGAAAATAAAGTCTTAATTATTATTATTAACCATTAAATCGGAAAAGCGATAAGTTACTGCCTGGTTTCGACCCAAAATCCGAAACCGTCGTCATGGACCTAATCGCCGGAGTTGTCCGAGAGAGGGTTGGAGTAAGATAAAAGAATAAGAGTAAGAATGAGGACAACGAGGACGCTATGGACAGTTTGTATTTGATATGATGAGGGCGAGCGTGGAGCGTTAGAGGCGATGGAAACGAAGAGTCAGTGGGCAGAGGGCTTCAAGAGAGAGAGAGATAGGCGGGCAACGTTGTGAAAGAGAAGAGGAGAGACCAAAGGGAGCCAAAAACACAAGGATTCGCACCGGTTGAAATGGTTGCTCACTTGTGATTACATTAGTTAAGACTCGTTTTATTTGCGGTGCCTATCCAACCCCTTCGCCACGCCATTCGCTTGCCCCTCCCTCCGCCTCCACCGATACACCCACACCCCCCATCCTCCCACACGACATCCTTATATATACCCAACCCCCTTTCCTACTCATTTTTACATCCCCTGCCCTACCCCCGGTGGCTCCCTCCTCAGCTCTCCCCCTCGTCCACACAACCACATACACACACATACAAACACGAGCAAGCTCATCCCTTTTGCCAAACGGAATGGGAATTTAAAATTAGAAGGATAAGAGGGAAGGAGAGAGAGAGAGAGATGGGAACAGTTCCTGAGAGGAGGAGCATTGAGGTTGAGATGGGAGGGTTGGGGATTCGAAGGGATGCTTTCGTGGGCGAGGTTAGAATGGGTATGGAGCTGGGAAAAGCTTCATGGATCTCATTTTATTTTATCTCTTTCAACTCCTCGAGCCGTGGCCACCATAACTCCATAGGCATTGGACGGAGCCGGAGAAATGGATGTAGGGAGAGAGGGTGAATGACTCATAAGGAGGACTGAGGCTGGATGGGGTGGGATGTGGTAGAAAAAATCAGATCTATTTCCCCTCACATACCCCTACCTCTCACCGCGCAGGTTAAATCCACTCCTACCAGCTTTCCCCTCTCCTGTAATATTCAACTTGAAAATGATATTCACAAAACCAATTTTAAATAATATAACTTTGAGAAAAACGTATCATAAAAGTCATTAGTGCCAACGTTATAATCGAAGCCGCGAATTATTACCGACATTTCACATTGCCCAATAAAAAAACTGCACTCTGCAACAAATCATATTTTGAAAAATATTTGTGGTAGAATATTTGGGTCTTCAAACTTCGCCTATTAGCATTAATAATGAGGCTTTGGTTTGGAATATACCATGAGTTTTACTGCGAAACGCTTCATTGCGTAGAATTTCTTAGTAAAAGTAATTAAAATCAAAAGTCTTGTTTGTTCTTTTCTACAATTTTTTCTAATTGTACGACACATTCTGCCTATTTCAGTATCGAGTACTAAAATACTCAACGAATTATTTATTCATTTTAGTTGTTTGCTGTCACTGCTAGGGAAGAATTATGGAGGTTGGGGGAAGGTTGTCTACACTACCCTTTCTAATCCCCCTATCAAGAACCACAAGCAATAAAAATTTTTAAAAATATTTTTCTGATCAGATGATGCCGCAAATTGACTAAAAGCTTGGCACATTAAGAAATTAATATAAAAAAATAATATCAATTATGGGAATATACTGGTTGATTTCCCCTATAAACCCTCTTCTATTCTTTCACCACTTAAATCTTTATCTCACCATAATTCCTCATGCTATTCATTCCATTTGAAATTGCTTCCCCTCCCCCATCACCAAGGCTTATCCCATTCAGCACGATAACAACCGCGGTGGTTGGTAACACGCGGGCTTGGCAACCCTAAATTCGCAGGTCTGAATCCCACCTGACCCTTGGATAGTTTGTTTGCCTCCAGATTAAGGTTCAAGGTTAAACGGTGCGATGTATCATTGGCATTCGGAGCATAGAAAACTCAAATCAACTAAATATCTAGCATTTATCGAAGCTTCCTAAAGCATGTGACCACGTGTCTAATCCGCCCATTCAATAATAATGATATAACTAAGTCACCCTTAGAATATTCACGTGGTGACATGGTGGTGGTCACAGCGTTTTGCTGGATACTTTTCAGTTGTATTAAATGAAACGAGATAATTTATAGCTATAGAACAGTGTTAAATTTATATTTGTGCTATTTTAAATGTGTGCTTAAACACTTGATTTTTTAAAAGAATTCATCATTGAAATTCCACATTTAAACAAAAATTTATAAATGAGTTTGCTAGCATGAGAGAACCTACATGTTGAATCTACGCACAAGTACTGTGGCTCATGTTTTACTCATAGGAATTTTAGATGAGATTGAGGAGCTCTACCACCTCAAATGTTTCAATCATTCATCCAAAGTATTCTACCATCACTGTTAGTTCCATAAACAGAAATACTGTACTTTACCACCCAAAACCAATCCCATTGTCGCTATATTTGGCTCTTCTTCAAATCTTCCCTGCCTTCATGTCATCCAGGGTTCACATTCCCTCCCTCCCTCTCTCACGTTTACCTCATATATTTCCTCTGTTCGAATTTGGCAAAAATGTTTACTTCTGATGGCTGAAACAAGTTCAGCCAAAGGATCTTAGTGAATTCATCGGTGTTTAGCATTTTTATCGAGTTATTTCACTTGAATTTGTTGTTTTTGCAATGTCAATAGGTACCAGGATGGTTATTCATATTATCATGCTAGTAATCCTACATTCATAATTCTGATGAAAAAGTTGTAAAGCCATTGCGGTGAGAGGGATTCAGGCATACATATACCTTCCTTAAATTATATTCTAAGTGCTTTAGCGTCTTCGCCGTTTTATATCGCTATTTTACTCACATTCATTTTTGTTTTTGAGGGTTTTTATATGCAGGAGTAATCGTTAGGGATCAAAAATGCGGAATAGTTTCAATACAATTGACAAACTTATGTTAGCATCACTGCAAAAATTGATTTGCCATATAAAGTGTATATATTTTTGAAAATTAATTTTTTTACACGAAAGCAAGTTGTTTCATTATTTGCATTACCCAAACCTACATTATTTCCTACCTGTGATTTATTCCAGGAAGGAAATTTCGCCACTAGGTATCCAGGGAGTAATCCCAGAAGAGGTGGTTCCTGATAATAATAGAAACTTGATTATTGGGTTTAAATGTTATTTTATGGATGCCTAAAGTGATGATTTACAAATAAATTCACATTGAGTGATGTTATTGATTATTAATCGTAAACAATAAATGAAATGCTAAAACTGGGAATAAGGCACATTTAAAATACACGGGTGGCGATACAGCTAACGCCATCATAACTTGCGGTAGGCACTAGGGCGGCCAGTCAAGAAATATATCGTTGAGTCGGCACTCAATACGTAGGTCTGAAATTATCGGGTTTGGAATAGTATATAATAATATCAGGAAACGGTTAATGTTCTTGTTATCAGTTTGCTGACGAAAAAATACAGCATGGAGAATGCAGAATCTCATTAAGTTGAAAGGCATTTGACATAATTGAGGAAGTTCATAAGCAATGAGCTTGAAATGACCAAACCAACGGCGAGATACCTAACTATTGTTTACAGTTAAAGGGTGAATTATGCCGTTGACAAGTGATCTCTAGTTTTTATGAATCGGAATATTTCAAAGACAGAAGCAAAAAAATTAATGCAGCAAGAACACTAAATGTTCTTTTACATTACGCATCAGCGAGAGGCACCTGATAGCAAATATTCTTATGATATTCACGTATTTTCCCCATTCTGAATCCCAAAAAAGGAAGTATTTGTGGTAAAACCTGAAAGACTTAAGTCATTCAAAATTGAATTTTGCCTTCACAACAAAGGTCTAAAAAGCAAAAAGAGAGTAACGATGTCTTTCTATCCTATTTTAGTTGAGAATGTTACATAGACACCGAGTACTAGACGCAAGTACTGCCTTAAATTCCAGAATATTTCCGTCTTTAGCCTTCAGACCACCTCCAGCCTTGTTTCTCCAAACGACTTTCCTCCAGCATACCCACCTCGCTTACCGCCACTGTCAATCATTTCCACCCCTCGCTCCCATCCCACTCCCCATAGACATTCACTCACCTCTCCCGTCCCTTTTGACTTCCCCACCCTCCAAAATCTCCCTGCCCCACCTCCTTTCTTACCTCCCAACACCACCCCCCACACGGCCACCCTCCCCCTGACCCCAAGCGCCCCCCACAAAGGTCTCTTCTCCCACCTTTTTCCTCCCTCGTCTGAAATTCCCCTCCCCTGACTCCCTCCTCAAGCGCAACCCCCCTTTCTCTCTTGGGTTTTGTAACGCACACAAACATTTGAGAGCAGCATCCGTTTCCAAAGGGATTTCTCCGTAGCGAGCCGAGGGAGAGAGAGCATAGGGTCAGATAATGATTTAAATTAATCATAAGCCCTCCGTTGGATGGCCACTTCCTATTCGCGGAACATCTCATCATCGTCTCCCATCCCTCCTCTGGATCCCCATCTCGCTCCCCCACCACCAAATCCCACCCCTTAGCCCCCACTACTCTCCTCGTTTTCCCTCCACTCTTTATTCCTCTCTTTCTTGCGGTCTCCATTTATTCATGCTCCCATGGGTGGGATACACACTAACCCCCCTCCGAAAATTTGCTGGATTAATCATTAACGGAAATTAATCCACGTATATATTTTTTTTAACGCGAATAAGTTCCGATGCGCTAAGCAGTTCCAAACGATAGAGGCTCAAAATAATTCCTTGATGCGCGAGACCCTAAAGTCACTCAGCGAAACTTTTGATCAGAGAATTTTGAATTGGCTAAGCAAATTTCAACTGTAATAGTTTTAAGTACACTGAATACGATTAATTGACCTCACCATTTATAACTAAAATTAAGTTTCTATTGTGTACTCACTTTACTAGGTTAAAACTAAAAATAATACCACACTGTACGAGTTAATTTAGATTAGATTATTAAGGTTTGACAACGCGAACTTATTCCATCGGAATAGGGAATATCTCAATACAATACCCAGAATAGCAATAAAACTAAGACAGTCATATGATCTAATCTTTCTATTGATAATGACACATGTCAAGAATAACTACAGTTATGCTATATCTATTTCTAGAGCTATGTCCAATATACCAAATGTAAAGCAATCAAAGAAATCAGCTCCTTAAATGCGATGAATTTAGCCCATACTCATCATTAAAATTATTCTATTAAAGCAGTAGATTAATGAAATATAATACGCAGCTCAGAGAGGGAGGGGATGGGTTAAGTAATCATGTTTTGGGTAACAAAACTAATGGCCATGAAAAGTTCGGATTACCCAAGCTATCTCACATGGTCCGGGAGGAGCCAATTTAGAGGAGAGCAGATAATACGGGATGAATTTCTCTTAATGCTCCGGGAAACGGATACATCAAAACTTTTAAACCGAGGGCCAAATTATTTTATCATCTAATAAGCATCGTGTATCTCAAGAAGTTGACACTTTAATTAAAAGTTTACTCAGGTTAGAGTTTATATAAAAATACGATGATATATGCTAAACTCCAAAACTAAGGTCATCTTTTAAATAAAATATTTTTATCAATAATTGGTCATATGCGTGATGTAGAGGGTTCATTTATAAATAGCAAGGACGGGAAATTGGATAATGATAGGAAAAACTGCACAACTCTAATGGAATTAGTTGAACTCCTCCTAAGTGGAAACAAAGCAGACAGGACTACATTCTGATAAGGATGCTGGATGGGAGAAGGACTAGATACGACATTATTATGGCATCTATATTCTGACAAAATCCGATACGTGGCGAGAGATTTTCTAATGTTTTAAAATTAAGAAAATTCCACATATACTCTCAATTTTTGTTATGATTTTGTCACCGATTTCAAAACGCTTTTAAGTCATCATTCAGAGCATTAGCACCATTAGCATCAATAAATATTGCTCATGAAGTATCAATTGATTACACCTATAGTCTTTGCAGTTTTATGATGCCTGAAGCAGGGTTCATGTTTTTTATTGTTATTTACCATACCTTTGGTTTTCCTATGCATGTCAATGCTTATGATATTCATGGAAATAAACGTTTTTTTTTTAAACTTGAGTTTTATTATTTCACAATAAACCAAAAATAGAAATGATTCCCCAACACTATTTACTGCTGCATTCATTATGCATAATAGCTAGGAGCATACACACTGAAAATGGCAACTCATTAAAAAAACATTTAAGAATGAATAACTGATACAAAGAAACAATGCGTTTTTTTGAATCACCGATTAAGAAGGGTCCACATATGTATTCAATTTAAGCTCAGAACCACCAGACAGAAGCGTTATATGGAACAGCCACTAAGCCTTGAGATTACTTATCACATCAAATTAATTGATTGTGGCGATACTTGGTGGAAATTGAAGATAGAATTCATTATAACAAAAACACAGTACAAAATTCCACTATTTATTTTAGTGCTGTCGACCGGTTTCGACGTCTAAAGCGTCATTTTTCTTGTAAAGTTACAATCTACATTAAAACGTTTTACATGGTTCCAAGGATTCTTGAATTGAATATTTCATTTTAGAACCAACGCTTCGCCTAACTCACGGAAACTCAGATTCGTGGATAACCTCAACAACCCAGTCTAGCAGCGTCCTTGGGTCCATAGTGATCGCCCATCCAGGAGTCCATTCACATGTGCTTCGGTGGAATTTGTGCTCCCGGTGTGGGCCTTCGTCACGGCCAGGGATGCGACTGCGGAGTGACAGCCCATCCACGCGAGTTGACCGGGACCCCAGAGAACGCCACTTACTGCTAACCGGCGTCACACGTACATCCTATTCCCCACTCACCTCCCTCAGCCGCAGTCCCATTCTAAAAGCCTTCATCCAGGAGCCACCTGAACCAAATCTTTCCTCCCGTTGCCGTCCCGAAAAGACGGCACAACAATTTCCCCCTTCCTTGGTTTGTCCCCCCCCCTCGCTTTCTAGCCCCACCCACACTTCGTCCGTGTTCAAAGCGCCTCCCCGCTCAAACGCTTACCTGCCTCTTATATGGGTCCCGATCGGCTGACAATGGCCCACGCCCTATCCTTTCTCCCGCATTAAGATCTCCGGCCGATAGGGAGAGGGAATTTGATTCTGGGCTAGAGATACGTCGGTTTCGGGAGCAAGGAGGTTGGCGAAGATGGGGACCCGATCGGAACGGTGAGAAGGAGCGAGAATGAAAAAAAAGGAGGTACGACCATTCACAACGGTTTACTGGGGGCCGTCGAATCACCTATCCGTAAGTCCTGCCTATTTAGACAAGAGGATCATGTAGGTTCATACACTGTAATGCGTTCTAATTCGCTGCAAAGGACGAATTTACCAAATATGCTGCGACTATGAAAAGGAATAATCTTGAATATTGATTCAATTATTCAACAAACTAAAATCATGAATATTTTAGCATGAATGATGTTGCTGAATACCCAAAAGTTACCCTTGAGTCACGGTCCGAATAAAGATTACGCTATAGAATTCTAAAGCAAATGGCGAGAAAAGAAATTATACCTAAGATATACAGTCAAGTCAAATAATTTTTTAATGGTGAATGTCATCGTCTTTGATGTATATCTTAGCACCCGTGCAGGGAGATGCGTACCTCATCATTTGTGCAATCGCAATGATTGTAAATAATATATACAATTTGCCATTAATGTATAAATTAAAATATATGATAAGGAACCACTGATTAAACAAAATACGTTGTAATTCGATAAACAATTTCTTTTAATGTTCACAAATACAAACAATATTAACTGTATTTTAAGCTATGTAGTGCCTACTAGAAGAAATAATAAGCCAGTCAGTAAAAGGAAGGTTACTATAATGCTTGTTAGAAAAAAATGCTTAACTTATCATATCACAATCAGCTTATTTGGCTGGACCATAATAAATTGGTCCACATGCTTTTCTAAAAGGTTCGGAAAGGTGAAATCTTGCGACAAAATATTTATTTAAAAAATAAATTATTTCAAACTTGTAAAAGTTAAAGTGATTTTGAGTGGTTTATTAATGTCATCTGATAGTCTGAACTCGTAATGCATGACCTGCATAATATCTCAATACTCTACATCTAATTTTGTTGCGCAAGTACAAAGGATAAATAAAGCCATACGCTCCAAAATAGGTATTTAACGAGATATTTAGTAGATAATGAAAGAATACTACTGATACACCAATTTTTTATGGGATACTCTAGCATAATGCCGCAACAGGTTTGAATTGTATATCTCTGACGCAAAACGTAATGCCTGTAGACAAATTTGTGATTTTTCTCTTCTTTCTCTCATATTTTTCATCGTATATCCTCGTCTCTTTATATGTTCGCATGGGCTTTGCGTACTCAAGAGTCATTTAAATATTTCAAGTTAGCTGGATAAGGCAATACGAGTAATCCATTTCATTTTACAAATGGCAATGTTTATCACTACCATGAAGACTGTACTTAGAAAAAAAAAACAAGTGAAGAAAGCATTAAAGAATCGCTAACTGACGATCAAATACGGAACGAGTATGTTGAACGCAAAATGATTCCACAGTAGTCTTTCAAATTACAAGACAAACCGGCACACTCTGGCATCATTATTCTGTAGACGGAAACCTTCAGCTTTGTCAAACTATTGGCCTTGAATTGCAAGACTGCTTAATAACACGGTATCCCTCACATAGAAACCAAAAGTGAATAATGTCGTAATTCAATTTTATTTATCAAAGTATAGTATTCATAAAAATCACTTAACTCGATTTTTTATTTTCCTTTGGTCACAGCAATAACCACTCAACTGGGTATGGTATCATTGCTTTATCCTTGAATTATCACAACAACCACGATTAGGAATTGAAGCTAAAACCAGGGAAAGCATGTTAAAGAAGCGCAAACAGAAGACATTTGCAGTGAGGGAAGAGAATGCGATGAGAAAACGTGGCGATCTCTTTCGGGGGCTCTTTCCATTCCCCTTTTCCTTCCTTTTTAATGCCTTCCTTTATTCAGCTCACCCTTTTTGCCCTCGTCAAACCCACCCACTTCCATTCGTAACTCCCCGGGAATCCCCTAGCGGACTGGGTCCAGAGGGATGACCAAAATTCCTGCTTCTCTCCACCTTGCTCCATACTCCCCTTCATTCCAAACACCCGCCTGAACCAAACCGAACATCTCGGCCCTCAACCCACCAGAGAAGACCAGCTTTAGGCCCCAACCCTTCACTGCCATTCGCCCATCCCGTCACCTCGCTATTACGTATTGACTACGACGTGCGATATGCCAGACATGCTGCACTGCGACATTGTCCATCCAGGCCTCGCGATGTCTTGTTATTTGCAGTACCATTCGATATAATTTATCACAAAATTAAAAACTTCTAAAAAAATAACTGAATGATTAATCAAGCGTAACCAGTTTGAAATACATAAGCATAGTCTTTTTGGATGCTATTCCTAAAGTTACACTTCTACTGAAAATCATACTAATTTAAGGTCGTTTTAATATTTTCACTGTTCCCTTTAGGCTTAAGAGTGTTTCAAAATGATTCAATAAGAATTCCAAAAATTTTGAAAAGAGTAAGCGTCAATAGTTAATTATTCGACAAGATATGATGCAAAATACGAGTAGTCGATAAATATGTGGAATATTGCTATGCGAAAAATATCCATTGTAAGAAGAAAAAAGTGTTATTTTGCAATTATTTGGCATGAAGAACCGAGTGGTATGCAATATAATACAGGAAACCAAAACGATGTGTGCAATTTCGGGCAAAATACGACACAACGCGTCTTTTTCCATGTAAAATTTATATCGCGACACTATATGGAACCTCTGAGTACCGCGTACAGCACTGCCACCACCCTCTCCCCTCCTCAAACCCTTGCCCCGACTTCAGCGTTCTCTCTCCTCTCCGTAATGTCGTCATTTCCTCCACCTTTTCCTCCCTTCATCTCATCTCTCAGACCGAAAAACCCTTATCTCCTCCCACCTCTCCCCTCAGCAACCCCTGCCCATTTTCATCCACAAATCTCTCCTCCGGGATTCGAGAGACCGGAAAAATAAGCGAAGGGAAGAGGGGGGAAGGAAAAAGATGTGGAGGAAAGACCTGGAAGGGGGAGGAGAGGGGAAACTCCGGAGGGAGGGGGTCGAAAAGGGGAGGTGGATAATAGGAGGAGAGGAACAGCCGGGAGAGGAGTTAAGAGAGTATGGGGGGTGGTGAAGGAAAAGGATAAGGGAGGGGATAAGTGCGCATGGAAGGGGTTCCCTGTACGTACGTACGTATGGAAGGGGTTCCCCGAAATAATAAAAAATAAAGCAAACCCTGCCCCTCCCTTTTTCGGCGTTCATTATTCAGGCGACAAATTTACCTTTTCTACCACCCTACCTCTCCCCGTACCGCCCCTACCCGCCAAACGAATCACACAAGGGTCTGACGCCGGGAAATCCCGATTTACATCTCCCGGGTCGGTCAGGTGAAACAGCGTCTGCGAGTTTAAACACATATCCGTACGGAATATGGGCGGAATAGAGTGTCACGTTCCATTTCCTCCCCAGCGAGGAATATTTTCCGCGACGAACAACGGTGTGTGTATGTGTGCGCATGCAAGGAAGGATTTTTTTTCTCCTTATGCCTTAACCCTCCGCTGCGCGCAACACGTCTATCCAAATCCCTCTTTCGTTCCATTTTTTCCCCTTTGATTTTTCGGCGAAATCAAGAATTTTTTCCACGTCGAGTAGAAAACGAACGAAGGAACACATAAAAGGTTAGCGCAGGGCCCGGCGCTACCGGAAAAACAGTGTGCCAATCTAGGAAAGCTCCAGGGTGTAGTGTGACGCTAAAATTCGAGCTACGAAACACGGTTGACTCACAAGGAATCTGTCAGAGAGATAATCCGCAACTCTGCAGCTTTGTCTACCCCAATGGTTACTTATTCAATGCGAGTGAATTTTCTCTCACGTGAATGAAAGGAAAACATGCATTTACGACGTTTTCTGCTAACAATGCATATATACACATTCCTGCTTAAAAACACTGAGCAAGAAGCTTCCCGCATTAACATGAAATTGCGGGCAATAGCTCAAGGGTCCAAAAGTCTCAACGGATGTCTGAATTATTCCGTCTAGTGTTGATAGCGACTGCGGATACTCCCACAGTGTAGCTACTTATTATACGAGGCTGTGGCGAGGCAATCAAAGCCGTATAACCGCCTTAATCGCGCCACTGTCCGTTAGCGCGAATGCTGCATCATGGAATTGTAATGGGAGGAGATGAGAAAATTATGAAATGATGTAGCGATGAGGTGCGCCCTAGTGGTTTTTCCCGCTGTAATTAGAAGACATGAAGTGAGTCAATGGAGACCTATTTCTCATGTCGGCGAGAAAGGAGCGTCCGTCCGCCAGGCGACGAGCTTTGTCTTCAAGCTCCAATTTTAACTCGCAGTAAAATTCAACGAGTGCAGAAAATCAACGATGCATGTATGCCCACTGGAATAGCGTGAATGAATCGAGTTTCAAAGCTGGTTCAATGATTAATAGTTAAGTAGCATAAGGAAAAAATCATTAAAAGTGCAAATATTTTACTAAACAGCTGAAATTATGGATAGGGCACCAGGAAAAGATTATGACACTCCAAATCTGAAAGAAGTCCCTGAAAGACCGTTTTCAATGCAGCAAATCATAATTAAATAAGCACAACTTCCTGTTTCCTACTGATCTTATCCAATTTTGGTTTCTAAATTACACCTAATGAAGGCTAAACAGCCGAAACCGATCGTACTGTGAAAAACAAAAAAAGTGAAATGCACAAAGTTGTGATGCAAATATTCCACAAAGATTGTTGCAAATCGTATAATTTTTCCATGTCGTTTTCATGTGAAATATATACTGATAGTTTCAAAAATAAACTTGGTTATATTCCACACTGTATTTATTAAAACTCTACCGGTTTCGACCTTCTCAGGTCGTTTTCACGAAGTAACATACAAATCGATTGACAGACAGGGTGGTATATATACATGTGCAAGATCTCACAACGGTTGAACGGGGGGGGGGGAACTTCAAGGACGGAGGTGAGGTGGTGATTGTAAAACTATGAAAACGGGGGGGGGGGATGAAGGGAAGGTCATGAAAGGAAGACGAGCAGACCAACAACTGGTGGCGAGGGGATCAATGACAGCTTATCTGATTATGGGGGTGGTGGGTGGTGGGGGGATGGGTACTGAGTAGAAGGGGGAGGGGCTGGAAGGGACTAGGTCATTTAACACATCATTCTTATAAACATTAAAATACGATAACATTTCTAAATTCTCTATAAAATCAAGTTTCTTCCCTTTGTCACAAACATGTAAAAGTTTCGGGATAAAATCTGAGGAGTGGTCATTTTCAATAAAATGTGTAGCAAACATAGATTTGTTATTACAATTTTAAAAAGATTTGAAATGTTCAGATTTACGTATGCTTATTTTTATACCAGTTTGCCCAACATAAAAACAATTACATCCAGGGGTATCACAATTTAACATATACACTCCACTTTTATCACAGTTAGAATATCTGTCCCTTGAATTGAACAACAATTTATCAAGAGTCATGGAGTAGAGTTTTAATAAATACAGTGTGGAATATAACCAAGTTTATTTTTGAAACTATTATGCCTTCATTCCACGAAGTGAACTCGCGAGCCATTGATTTAAATATATACTGGTTATAATAACTTCTGTCAATACAAGAAATTCAGGATCTGAGCCAAACAAAGATTACCATTATCATACATCTATCTTCTACACATAAAATCAGAGAGGGCATTCTAAAAATATTCCTTCACTCCACTCTATAGAGTAATTACAAAATAAAAGTATTACTAAAAACATTTTTCGACCGTGTGAGTTTATCAAAAGCAATAGCTACATGTTCCAAATGTATGTTTTCACGTATATAACAAGACTAAGTTGTTTTAGTGCAAAAAATCTTTCAAAACATGATTAGAATTTTATGATCTACCAAACCATGAGCTGCGCGCTGTGCGCTGTCAAATCATTTTTTTAAATATGGTCGAAAATCTGAAATTTTAACAATAATTTCAAAAAGGAGACAAACTAACCGACATCAGGGCTACTATAGTGCTATTTACAAAAACCCAGAAGGATTCCGCCGTTAGATTTTTAAGTGTATTTCCATAATTAAATGTTCCTTAAGGGTTCTCAAGGGTTCTCATTTATTATTTTAAATTCCATTAATAAATTATCTATCTATCTAATGCTACAGGCACATTTTATGGTGCTACCGAGAATCGACCGCTTTAAGAAAGAAATAACCCAAAGTTGTAAAGCATAATAGTGTAGCTCAATAAAATAAATAAGTAACGTCTAACATTTCGAGGTAGGAAGTTTTTATAACTTAATAAAATCAGCAGGAGGCCCATAGTCAATTCAGAAGATCCTCACAGTTTTGAACACACGAGCTGCCCTCGTGGGAATTTTTCTGGATATTTGAGTTCGTGATATACATGTATTCGGATGCGAAAGATCACTTCCGATAATTAAACTTATTAATAACCTCTACCTCCTTTCACTTACCATTATACTCTGCCTTATTTTCCTCCTCTTTCAGACCCACTGCCCAATCCAACTCCGAGTGTCGGACGCTTCCTCCAGTTCCTTCCATCACCAAATCTCCTTTGCTACCCTCTGCTAACGCTCATTTGCCCCTAATATCCAAGCGGCTCAAACTGCCCCTCCCCCCGACCGCACCGCAATGCCCCGCTACCAACACGCCTCCACCCAGCAAAATCCCAATCCTTTCCCTCCTTCCCTTAAAAAAACCTTTGCAATTCACCTCCTCTCACTCCTTTCCTCCCTCCCAGAAAAGAACTGACCACCTCTTTCCATGCCGCGCCCCCAGCTTTACCCCTTCCTTTTGCACACTTCCTTCTTCTCGTTGTTTCCCAAATCCCCACCCCGCCAATTCAAATATCCTCCAACGCATCATTCCTCACCCACCCCAGGAATGAACGCCTTCGCTCCCGACCCGAAAAAACCTTTAGCTTCTCTGCTTTCTACTCTTCCTGACTCTCTCAGTATTCCACATGCTTATACTCCCTTGCTCGATCTCTTCATGCTGCCGAGCCCCTGGAGAAGATCGGACACCTCCCCCACTCTCATTTGCCGTACGTATTTTCATATTTCCCAACCCCTTTACCCCTCCTCCTACCTCTCCTCCATATGGTCACGTAGCGCCCCCTACTTCTTTACCTCCCCCCACACCCGCGACTCATTTATTCATTAATCCCGCTCACTTAGGCCGCTACAAAACTGTTCCTTCATCCTCGTGGTGGTGTAGGTAACTTTGGCGTTTTCATCCGCGTCCATTTTGCTGCGGTAAATATTAAAATGTCCGGCGGAACGGCAGTAGAGTAGTAGAAGGCAGATAGATAGACGGATAGCTTCCCACCGTCTCGAATCTCCTATCCGGTATGAGTTTATATACGGATTTATGTATGTACATGAGCATTCTCCGCACCCTCAAGCCCCACCCATATCTCCCACTCCGTTCCCGCAAGCAGTCTCGTCCGTTTCTCGCAAGTCTCACCCTTCGGACCCCACCACGCGTCGGGCTAACTTAGGCGTAATTATGATTGACCGCCGAGAAAGGACTCTCTTCTCTATTTCCTTCGTCCCCTCCCTTGGCGCTTTCTTTTCATTTTTGGACCCATCGCTAAAGGGCTATCCCATAGGGAATGAGATGTGTGACTTCTCAAGGTAATCGGCCCCTTCTCACTCCTCCCGCCACACCCGAGTCAATTCTGCGGCACAGCCTCACGGTTTTCTTGACAGCAGAGGCACCTCGTTCTTTCTCTCTCACTCTTCAGGACGAAAATATATAAATTAGGACCTGGCGAATTAGGTTTAGGAACTATTCTCGGGTTTCCCACAGGGTTAAAGGCTGACTGCTGGCCAGCGTTTCGATGTCCGACTCGGACATCATCTTCAAGGCTGATGAAGGCCTCACAAGGGCCCTAAAGACCAAATCTGAGTCGGGCGAAACGTAGGCCAGCATGACGCCCTTAACCCGGTTAGAAATCCGAGAACAGCCCTGCAGAAACAAATTAGTCAATAGGAGAAGGCTCAGGGTGGTAAAGCAAATGCACTATTACCATAATAAGAGCAATCACGAGGCCTAAATAAAGTATTTTGCAACATTTCACACTTATTGAACTAATTAACAGATTTCAGAACTGATGCAACTTAAGAATGACGCTATAGACATTGAAATCGATTGGCAGGTTAAATAAGTGTGGAATCGGGCAATGTGTTTCTTTCGCAACGTAGTGAGCATCGATAAGTTTCACCAAATAATGCCTGAGTGTATCAATGTAATGCCTTATTTAGCTCATACTAAAAAGAGCAAAGATTCAGAATGTCATGCGTCACAGTATGAAGATTTTTTATTTGCGTGTAATTCCATGGGAAAAGAGTTTCTCTATTTCATTTATCATCAGCAGCAGTCATCAATCCTTAGGTTGATTCGATGCAGCTCCATTCCAACCCCTTTTTAAGTTAACGGCTTGAACCCTTCTACTAGTACATAGTTCCTCATTTTAAACGAATCTTAAGTAACTCATATGTACTTCATTAAAACACTTCACATATGAAAAACTCTGTGATTATCAAAGAGCACCATAGCAATAAACTCAAAAATGCAAAGAATATTTAATTATAATCATACTATCACAGTCAACTTTGCGGAATGCAAAAAATCTAAAATTATTCCGATTATCTTCAGCAGTCGGTGCAGTTCTGTGCCCATATGATCACGACCAGCAATACTACTTCCTTGCGGGTTTAAGTGGAGAAGAAATACGACGTTTTCCAACCACACCATGGAAATAATTGATAGCAGGCAAAATATTTGGGTTAGCAAGGATTTCTCAAGGCGAAAGATATTTAATTGCTTTTTTATTTATTTTGTTAATTTTGCTTTAATCGACAAAAAGAAATGACTTTCTCAAATAGTAGCGAAAATAAGAACGCAAATTTATTTATCATTTTCAATAACGTAATAAGTATAGTATTGTATGGGATGAAGTGATTCAATGAATTTAAAAGGAGAGTTTTATAAAATGTTTCTTAAAACAAAAAAATATAACGTAACCATAGAAATGTCGTAATAGACACACTTCATGTAAATGCTTAATGAAAGCATTTACATGAAGTGTGACATATCTGTTTTACACACGTTCCCTTAGAGACAAACCACAAAGCCTTCTCAACTAAATAATGGAGTAGATGATGAATATCAAATGGCTATAATAAATGAAAACCAAAGGGAAAAAGGTGCCCTCTGGACATACAATGGGGTGATTAAGAAAATAATGGATTGGGAAATAAGAGGAGAGGTTACAGGACGAATACAAAGGGAAAACAAACTGATCAAATAATTAGGGATATCAGGGAACAAATGGAGACTTGGTTTAGAGTAAGAATCGGCACGAGATAAAAAGAATGAAGGGCTCCTAATGCTCCGATTGAAAGACTAATAAATGGATAGACGATCGACAATTGATGGCAACCTTTGCCAAATTTATCAAATCCGTCTCAAGAACAAGAAATTATTTCCAAATCAGAGCTTCATGAAATTATAACATTCACATTTAGATGAGAAAATGCTTCAGGGAACGAGAATTCGTAATGAGATTATGACTGATGGGAAGAGGAATTAGTACAAGAGTATTTGCGTCCTTGAAGGTTAGCTGTCGCAGAATCGCAAATGATTAAATGATTTCAAGGGACGATAGGGAAAAGATTCATGAGAACGAAATATTCACGGGGGGGTGGAGGGGGGGGGGTGATTATTTTAAGAAACATGAAAAGGCAGTTCCTCCTCTTTACATACAGCATTAGAAGGACGTCGGACACCGCATCCGACTTCGTCTGCTTCGTTAAATTTGTTCGTTCGAAATTTTAAGTGTCATTCGAATCCCGAGACCCCTTTGCCTTTGGAGACTTCTTTAATTATTCACGATGATTTCAGGTTGCCGAGAAAGGGTGCGAAAGACAGCAAGAGATCAGGATACCATGGGCACAGCAGGGAAGAAGGGATGGAAGCTGGGAGACTAAAAGAGTAGTGTGTGTATATATATATATATATATATATATATATATATATATATATATGGGGTCGGATGACGAAGTCAGGGTCAGTGGAAGGAGCATATGAAGCTCTTAGCATATGATGATGCCCTTTAATGGTCCCGAGATAAAAAATATGTAAATATATCAAGGCTCTTGCTCAACTTGGATGCTGTCATTTTCTGTGAGGATATCAGTCTCAAATATTAATAAGTCGTTACTTTGATGATGAGGGAAAAAATCTGCCTTAATTAGAAAACTCACGTTCTTAAAAAAAATATCTTGGATCGACCCCTTGAGTTTAATGTGCAATAAATTCAGTTACGTTATTAAAACTTCATCATCACCAATGGAATTTATAATCGGAATAATTTCTCTAAAGGCATAATCATACTAAGTGCTAAAGCATTTATTACAGAATTAAAAATCTTACCTTGGATTTTATTTCCCGAATTTAAAAATTTCGATTAATACTACTCGGAGACGTTACACGTAGAGGTTGAAGCTAAGTTATATGAAAAGCGCACTACAGTACGTATTTTACAGATGCATAAGAATTTTTTCTCCCATTTCATTTACATTATTTCATGAACAGTAAAGCAGGACTTCCTGACCGTACAAGTCACCTCAGTTTAGCGTTCCAGTCAGCTATATACTTTGATGGAGGATATGGCTAATACATTACAACCGGAAATCAAAGTAATTACGGTGCAAAAGCTATGGGACATCATTTCTGGGTTGAGATCATACGGGAATAATTTAACTGCATATTTCTCAATGCAATTTAAATATGGTAGAAAGCTAAAAGTATCAACAATCTCTGCGTTTAACGCTTTCAGATGCATAATACAAGTTGCGTTCTCTTTTCCTGCAGTATTTTAAGGCTACTGAAGGGGAGTCGTAAAATTCACAACAAATTACCAGGAAGGACATGAGCACAGAGAAAGTTCATGCAAAGCCTACTGCACCCAACGATAGGGACTTATATTTTAAGATGACGCATACATTACGAAATATTCATACCGTTGCACTTTCCTCGGGTGATAATGTCTGAGAGCATCACGGTACACGGATTCCTGTGGTTTAAGTATCGCGGTTGGCTAACGTTTTCATAATGCCATGAGAGGGTTATTTGCGGCAGTATAATGGATGCGACATCTGGCGCCACAGATAGCATACAGTACGTGAAATGCAACACCTGGAGCGGAGCTTCCTTCATGCCAATCTTCTCAATGTCCAATCGTACCAACCTTTGGGATTATAAATGAGATTAGTGAACTGACCAGCTTCAATGAGAAACTCTTTCTGGCAAAAGGCTGACTAATACTATCTATAACTTTATGGATGAAAAAATAAGGTCTTCCTTCCCCGAAAAAAGGGGAACTTGCTTTTGTTAAAAATGTGTATGTGAAGTACATATTGCTATACACGCGTGGAAAACGTTTAGTCGCCAAAAAGCGTTGCTTTTAAAAAATGATGTCTTGCTTAAAATCACGCGCGCTTGGCTAATTAAGATCACAGATCACCAACGTGGTGGATAACGTCACGGAACAGTATCGCTGCCAGAAAAACGACGCGTTTCCATGTAAATGTCAGCTGATTTTTCCGGATTTGACGCAGTTTTATTTACTTTATGGAAGACAATAAACCATTCTTATGAAAGCCTTTCTTTTTTAATGCAAGTATCGCAGAGAAGCGATTACCGTGTGGTGAAGTCAAATCATCGAGATGCGTTTTTGGATCCCGTGACTTATTAAAATTTTTATGCACTTTTTAAATGCATTTTAAATATACAGCGGTTGACGCATACTCATAAGGATTGAATACTTGGGTTCTTTTAAAAAAATGCTGTAGCCTAATCAACTCTAATAGTAGCACAAACACGAGGAATTAATTTTAGGCATAATACCCATTTGTTAATGGTAAGCCCTGTTTCATCCAAGAACATTTACCAATTTCATTCATGGCAATAGGTTATATGGTAATATTTAAATTTGATATCCGTACCGGCCCCATGGTCAATTTCATTGAATCTACAATTATAAAATCCCTGCGAAGAAAGCATTCAATCCTAAAACACTTCCGATCAACATGCACTACATCTACTGCATTTAACTTCAGGTACAATAAATCAAATGGTATTATATGGAAAAGTGAGAATTGCTGTTCCCGTAAAATTCGAAGAAACAGGAAAGGTCGAGAATAAACCACGCATTATATCACTTAAACTTTCAATATTACAATATTTTCGGCAAAGCTGGAGTATTTTTTGAAACTTTGGAATTGTTAAAAAGATAAAAAGGGTTTAACAATAGACTTTCAAACGGATTTGTCCCGCCCTTTTGCCGACGTGATCCCATCCAATCTTCCCCTCTTCCTTGACGTTGATTTTAAGTTTTCCTCAGGGTATGCTGTTCATGAGAAAGATTAAGCAACCATACCACCTCTCCTCCTTCCTCAAGTGTTTACCCTTTCAATCCCTCCTCCACATCCTCTTCTATGAATTGGATGGATGATTTTTTAAACGTTGAAACCAGTCAGTGCATTAAAACATTGTGTGGTATATTACCAAAAGCTAATATACTCAAAAAGCTTGGATTCAAGTTAGACTATAATCCTAAATGTCATATTTATGCACCTGAATAATATCGTAAACTTGGACATTGCTTTATAAATGGATTTAATCATACTCATTGTAGAGAAGATGGTGTCCTGAGTACTGAGATGAGTGCATTTGAGACGATAACTTTCCCACATAGCGGCCCTAGCTCCTCCGATCGTCCGGAGAGGTTTGACTTCATCATGAAAGCACCTGCGACCAAGGATGCAGGGGTTACGTCTGCTCATCCATCGGTCGGCTAGAGAGATTGAAAGCAATCAACGACGTCAATTTAAGGTGAACGGAAAGGGAGAGGAGAAAAATGAAGAGGCAAACAAATATACGCGGCCCGACAATGGAGCAGATAGAAGACATGACGCAGGAAGGGGAGGAGGGAACAAGGCTTTTGGTATTTCACCTCTGGGAATACGGCCCCTCTGCTTCACCAAACCACAGGGATCCGAAGAAGCTTATACGGCTTTCCTTCTTTTTTTCATTGCCGGGAACAAAACAGAGGACCGAAGGGAACGAGATGCTCGAAAGACGGGATATTGAAGTTTGTGTGCGGGGGAGGCGGTCCGAAGGGAAGCGAAGGAGGTCTTCGACGGAGGAGTGCAATGGACCGATGATCTCAAGAATGGAAATGGGGCGAAAAAAAGCATGCGTTGGAGCCGGGCGCTTTTCTGGAGGGTTCGGACGACTAAACTACGAGGGTTTAGACCTGTCCCACAATCGGTGCGAGTCGGAGGAGGAGGTTGACAGATCAGCGAGAAATCGACGAAGCGTGACAACGATGGAAGAGGATATGGAGCCGGCAGGCGATATGGAGAAGAGGGCGGGGAAAGGACTGGTGGAAGAGGCGAGTGAGATGGGACGTGCAAGGAGATTGGGCGAAGAATATGGAGAGGACACAAAAGAACGAAGATGTGAGGTGGGCTATGGTAAAACGCCAATGGAATTATGCATTTCAAAGTAGTGGTACCGTAAAATGACTCAAATAACTGAATATACTTTTGTGAATTTTCTCGGTGGTTGTGCATTGCATCCATAATCAAGGAAATAAATATAAAATTCAAAGACGTCACTGATTATTGAAGGCATAAATCACAAAACTAAACTATTGTGGCCATTACAACGATAGAATGTAAGAGATATGGAATGGATTCCGATTAAAATACCTCAAATTCATCCACAAATAATCTTATTACATTTGAGATTTCCACGTTGGCTAATTCCTCCTTTCTAGCACCAATATATTCCCAAGCGTTACACTTGCATGAATGCAAATCAATACGAGTATCCCCTTTTAGTGTACATAAAAAAGTTCTTTTCGTTAACGTTAATGTTTAAGTTTTAGTTGTAAATATATAAACTAGCATTTACATGCTTTGCAATAAATAAAAGCTAACTAAAATAAAAGCATAAATCCATATTGATATTTATCGCGTGTCGTTCTACACTACATAATTTTTACATTTAATGCCTAATAGGAGATGAAGGAGGTTAATGAAGAACCGAATATACTCTTGTATCCATTCACTGACTTTGGATTATCCTTTAACTTATCCTCATTAATTTAATTTAAAATTAAAGTTTCATCACAATGGTGCCCCAGAAAATGTCATGGCAGGGTCGAAACCAGCCGAAAAAAATGATATACTCACTCAGTGATTCAACCCGAAGGTTGGTTTGGATAGTTGAGGGAAGAGCTCACCACGGACTAAGCCACAGGCGTGTGAATTTCACACATTCAGGCCAGGGGGGCCAGTTCCTTTCCCTGGGCCACCTCGCACTCCGAGGTTTCTTTTTTTTTGTTCGGGGGCGTCCAAAGGCTTCACCCGGATTTGAACCCGGGACCCTTCGATCAGTAGCCAAGCCAAGCCAAAATGATATAGAATATAGTTAATTACAATTAAAATAGTTTTGGTTGTATAAAACATGTTTCCAAAGCATATCAATGTCGCCCTAAGAATATATGTTCTTTCAAAATAAAAAAAGAACCGCAAAGGAATAACAGCGAGTAGGCACAGGTTTTCTCTAACATCATGGTTGCAGCAGTGGCGTGGCAGTTATGAAATGAACCAGATGATGGACAACAACATTTTTTCCCTTTTCAAAATTTCCATGCAGACGCACATCAAGACGCCTCCTCCCACCGACCGTCAATCCGACGGAGCTCCCCGTCACCCGCTTGCCCCAGCCCCCCATGCCTCCACCCGACTGAAGGGCGTCTTCAATGGCGGTTAGTGGGCGCGCACTACAAAGAGCGGCAGCCTTTGGGGCCACGGGGATAGATAGAAAAAGAATCACCCATGTGGAGCTTGATCGGGATCGAGTGGCAGGCATTGAAAATCGGAGGACGTGAACGAGGAAGAGGGCTGTGGCGATAGAGAGAGAATTCATACGAGTGGAGGACGGAATATGATGGAAATTACAAAGCAGAGAAATACAGGATGTATTCATGCGTGGGTAGCTTGAGCACAGAATCAAAGGAGTGAGGAGAATCATCTTAAAAAAAGTGATCATCATCAAACCTGAGGCTCGACGTGGGATTGCTTAACTAATGTTAAAGCTTAGAGTAAGACAACTGCACGAGCGATTCTTGGCTGCATCCTCATCGGCTGTACGGTTCTCAGAGGCATTGTTACCCCAAGTGGTAACATAAGTTAATAAAAAGGAAAAGTACAATGCTAAAATAACATCTACGGTGGTTAGTTGAAAAAGAATACAGAAGAAGAGACGAGAGCTGGGGAAAACCATGAAATGAAAATTTTTGGTTCGAGTATGAGGGGTATCATAGCAAAGATTTTCAGGTGGAAAAATATGCCTGACGAAGCATAATTTTATAAGCAATATAAAACTGCGAATCGTAAGGATGCTAACTGTGAACAATAAAGCTTCATGTAACAAGACATTTGCGGGAATAATGACCTCGTGTTATTGTACCATCAGCAGCCACTGAGGGAGACTTAAGTTCGACTATTTACACAGAATGCATTACAACAAACATTCGGACAATCAGTACATGATGTTATTTGATCGTGAGAACATTAAAGGAACATAGACGACGAGAAAGGCCAGTTCAATACATTAGGTAGCACAAGAAATGGTCAATGGCTACACAAACGTCTAGCAGAAAAAAGAAAAATGAGAAAAGATGTTATTGAATTAGGAAGAATAATTCCAAATTTTTTCTAGTGGACTGCAGCCAATATTAATTTTTAATTCCGAGATATTAAAATTTCTCCACCTCTTTTTATTAGTACATAATTTTATAACTTTTAACGTATAGCTGTGCTGTTTCATGATGACAGAATATCGGCAAAAAGTCTCCTTTATTTAGGAGAAAAATACCCAGAAACTCTACACAGTCTCGACATAGCAACATGCAAAATGGTATGAAATGTAAATACCACTATTTATTCATTGAAAAGTTGGCAGAACTAGAGAAATTAATGTGAAAAGTATGAAGCATAGGATGATAAATTAACGTTAAAGAATCATCTTACGGAAATATCAATGCAACTAAGTTGCACAGATGTTTTCATCAACGCAGAGTATGA
This sequence comes from Pyrrhosoma nymphula, assembly GCA_963573305.1. Classification (NCBI taxonomy): domain Eukaryota; kingdom Metazoa; phylum Arthropoda; class Insecta; order Odonata; family Coenagrionidae; genus Pyrrhosoma; species Pyrrhosoma nymphula. Next base: position 53,658,436 of record OY754330.1, read on the forward strand.
ACTACAAATGAAGATGCAGTAAAAAAGACTTTGGAATGATTGTGGTTTAGCGGCAGGTATTTCGTAGGAGAATGCAATGAGGTGAAAGGAAAGAGGAGAGGATAAACGGGTGCTGGCGACACGGTGTGACTTTCAGGGGCGCAACAATGGGGGGCGCAGGGGGAGCATTGACCCCCCCCCCCCCAAGCACGATTATGGACGGGGCTAGACCCCCTATAAATCAGAGGTTGTGGCTCATTTTTTAATGGACACTGCCCGATTTGCAAAATCTCTCCCCCCCCATCTTAGCTAACTTATACAGATTTTTCAAGGAGTTTGCCCCCCCCCCACGATTCGGGAGTTTGTTCCACCCCTGGTGACTTAAAGGGTAGAAACATAGAGGTTTTAAATCGAAACAATCAAAACTATAACAAAATATTTCATAAATTAATCTACTATATTTACAATTTTCCATGACCTTCGGGAGGATTTGTAATGAATTAATTCAAGCACTCTTCGGTTTGGCATAAAACATCTATTATAAAATAAAATTCAGCCAATTAATCTAATAAAAAACAATCTATAATACCAATGGAAATATAACCGGGTCTCATTAAATCATTATAAGTCCTTTTCATCCTCGCCCGGTGAAGTATCCTTCTTTATTAAGTAGTGAATGCTATACATTTACGATCGTTTTTCTTGAATATAAAGGACATATTTATTACGAGAAGTAATAGCTCTTTAATTCAGCATAAGTACTTCTTAGAGTACCACAAATGGTTTAAAATTGGGCTTTCTATTAGCTCTAAATACATTTTGCAGTTAAATTCAGGCTGAATCCACATTTCATCCCTCGCAAAAAAGTGAACTAAAAATTGCCTTGATTGATGGAGATACGAAGCCGAAGCATTTAAATTAATCACGCAGAACTAAGTTTGGATACAATGTATTTGAACTTATTATATTGCGTGAGTATAAGCTTATTTTACTCCTTGAATCAGTTGAACGAAATAATGAAAACGGGTACTGAATAAGGCACTTTTTTGTTGAAGTTTCAACTAGCTAATAAATAAGGCAAATTACTTGGGCAAATCGGGCGCCTCCCTAACGCAAACCGAACCTGGAAACCAACACAAGGAATCTTCCCTTCCACATCTTCGTGATGGCGAAGCAGTAGGAAGGTAGCTGAGGAAGCCGATTACTAAGCTCTATCAATCTCTAAAGTGAACCAAATTTGCAAGAGAGGAAAATAGAGCGGAGCACAGAGGGAGAAACCGCGTACACTGCCGTGTTGGTTCGGATTCGAGCTGTTGGTGGGGAAAAAAGTCCCCATCTGCTTCCCTGGTGGAACCAAAGAAAAGAAGGGATAAGAAGTTGGCTCGGGAGGATAGTGTGAGTTAGATTTATATAAAGTGGTGGGTTGGAAGTAGCAGGAGGTCGGCTCTGCGCGTGAAAGAGATAAGTGTGAGGATATTCCCGGATCGACGTATCGTAACAGCAGGGCGTGTATGGGATGCAGGGAAGGCGAGAGACCATTTGACAGCACATTGATTCGAGACGGGAGGCGATTCCGCCGTCCGCAGATGGGACCACGCTCCCCTTGCTGGAGATCTTGTTGCTGCTTCTCTCAGCCGCCACCACCGCTGACAACCATTCCGGGGCGATGCCCCATCTCGATCACCGGGGGTTCGGAGGGTTGAAGGTGGCAGATTCGCACATTTTTCAACGACAACCCTCCGGAGTGCGATACGGTCACGGCGCGATGTGTCTGAGCATAAGTGAAGGAGTGGACATCCAATGGCTTTATACCTTTGAAACAGTCGCATAGCTAAGGCACGAACGGCAATAATCTCTGGAAAAGACTTAAGCAAACACACGTATTGTATGAATGAATATACGGTCGGATGATATTATGCACAAGTCATCTGAAGTAAAGTGAGGCGTTTCCACTATGTCCAATGCGACATATCACAACACGCAACACAGCTCTGCACAATATTAAAGTATTTTCTCTTCGCAATTTCCTTCTTGGGTTCCTTATAATTTACAAACCCCTCACCATGCACAAAAACTTATTTTCTTCCAACTCTTTCCCGTTTCCGTCACGTTTTCCCCTACATCACAGAATTCAACACCCTGCTGCCTCTCCATTTCTAATGCAGATTTCTCCGACAACCTCTTTCCAAACTAGTTCCGCTATGTTATGTGTACTCCTTCGCATATAGGCATCTTTACTGAGTTGTTTCTTCTTTGTACCGGAATATCAGAATTATTAATAAATATAAAAATCAAAATAAAGTATTTTTATACCGGAATGTGAATCATTCTAATAAGTATTCGTCCTTAAAGCCAGCTTTGATTTACTGCATTGAAAACTAATTTAATAATTCCGTTAGCAAATAACTTTAATTTAAATGAGGAAAATAATATTTACAAAGAGAGAGACATTGAAAATGAGAAGGCCTTGTATAATCCAGAGCTGTCGTTTGTCAAGCCTAAACCGTAGCATTGTTTTTCCTATTCTTTACTTGCCTTGCTTAGGACCACGAGAATGAGTATTTTCTAATCCAAACGCATCTAAAAACGACGTACAATTGAAAAATAAGTTAGGCTGAAAAAATTATAAATTTACTACAAAAATTCATTCACTAGACAATAATTCTGAGAAACTGTGCTCATTCGTTTTTATTTGGCATAAGCAAAAATTTGGAGACCATTGGCATTCTTAACATTACAAAATGTAGGAAATATCATTTGGCATCATCATATGCATGATGCATGGATATGAACGAATCCAACTAAATCTAGAGGCATAAATTTTAACGCAGTTGGCTCTGATAATTCACTAAACACTTTTCAAATAAGTACGAAATTCCACAGAGGAGATATCATTCGCCTTAACTGGTTCTCACACCCGGTTCCCTCAATATCGCCCAGAGTGCTTTAGCCAGTTAAGTAACGGAGGTGTACTTCTCCCCTACACATTTCTAAGGGCTTCAAATGAACAATCTATTAATGACTGCCGGACATATGATTTCAAGAAGCAGTCCTAATCGTGCGCTTAACGCCACCGACCGTGAGGTTAAAGCCAATCATGGAACGATTCAATGAGGCGTTCGCTCTCTTGACGACCCTTTGAGAATACCGGAACTAGTGACGGTATTTCCTTCACGGAGTCACCGGCAAGGAGACATATGAGCGAAAGTTAGATGGTAGAGGAATTATCTCTGCCTACGCTGTAAAACTGCAAGCACTAACTATTCACCCAGTCTCTCTTCAACTCTGCTAACATCCTGCCTCTCTTCAATGGGTCTATAAAGCCTCCACTCCTTTTCCTCTTTCCCTGCTAAATTAACATCTTCTAATCATGGCCCTATGCATCCCATTACCCCTTATTACATACTACACCGACGTTGCATCCTTAAAGTTTCCTCCAGCAGCTTTCTTTCCTCGTTTCATTTATGAACTCCAAAATTTAATTCTCTCATATGATCATCTTCAACCCCTTATGGAAACACATTAATACCTCAGGAACTAAGCTTATGGCCGCAGATCACAATGCACATATGGCGTACGTGGTGTGATTTGCAAATTTCCCAAACAAAACTGCGATCGAACCAACAGAGAAAGACATCCATAATGATGAAGGATTTGGTGTTTTCCCAGCGAACGATATTGAAGAAGTTTGAACGTTTCAACGGCTAAGCTGTAGCTGTCAAAACGTTGGCAGCAGTCACCTTACTGACCGGAGGGAAACACGATACAACTTCACCATTAACTGCAATTGATCACAGCTGGGAAAAAAGTAAAACCAGTTATCTTGAGATTCCGAACGAGAGGTGGTGCCATGAAGATGAGTTGGGAACTGGTAGCAGATTGTGTTAGCCGAAGTACGTATAACCCATCATTGTGGAGAAGTGGTGTGTCCGATGGGTTGGCTATATGGATGGGCGACGGTGGTAAGTGTCTATGGCAGCGATGTCGGCGGCGAGGGTATATCGCCACTGGCCGTCTGAGGAGAGGGAGACGGGATGGGTCCCGAGAGGGAGAGACGACCGCTGCAACTGGTGTACTTCGTGGGAGGCCCTGAGGTTTCCCCACAGCCGTCACTCCACCACTTTACTCGGGTCGTTCCACTGTCAGTCTTCTTATAAAGAAGAGGACGGTTGAGAGGAGCAAATAGCAAAATAATACAAGGAAAAAAATGTGGCTGTGCTGAGGTAGGAGGTAATATCGCTGGATATGAAAGAGTGAAGTAGCAAAAGAGGAATGTGGATATTTATGCAGAAAACCGATAAGCCTTCTATTAGGGGCATCAAGTAACCGTTGTGAAGACGAATCGATCTAGATATAATTGAACTTCTTATAACAGATAAATTCGACCACTCTCAACAGTTTAAAATGGAGAAAATCAAAATTGTGCTATTAGATACAATTGTGATTGGATATAATTAGATATAGATTGTGCTATTTCAGCATGGCTCTCGATCGAGAGACGAAATGAATTAAAAAATACATGAAGGATTTCGAGTACTTTTTAAAATATATAGCTAGACCAACTGAAATTTGCAATATAGAAAAATACCACGACCTGTTTTGATAAAAACCTATACCTACCTGGTAATCATTGCTCTTCCTTTCAGCATGAACATCCGTACCAACGACATTCATATTATTAATGTATTTTGTGGATTGAGTTTCCGATATGACAAAAAATCCATCCGAGGGAACTATTTCACGCTTTTGCGATAAAGATGGCAGTCTCCGTAATTAACGAACGAGTCAGCAAAATTAGAGAAATGACATACACCTAGTCAAAAAAGGATATTATCATTACGGTGGCGGACAGATACGCAGAGTAAAAGAAATATGCATCCGGGTGGAATTTAAAATCTGGGAAAGGCGTTTCAGGGAGTGGAATGAAGTTTTCATGCTAAATCTCTATACATAGGTGTGAATAAAGTATAGCTAACCATAAAACCTTTTTTCATTTTTGCATAGTTCTACATATATGGAGAACTAGGAATATTATTCCTTGCAATCAATGTAAGTATCATCTTTTCAGTGTATGAATCACAAAATTATCACCAAAATGTCATTTCCTTTTTATTTAGTGAGTACACACCTTGAATTTTTGCACTTATAAAAAGGGTATGCGCCAGTAAAATTTTTCCAAACGGCATTTTTAGATCCTATTCAATGTTTTATAGCGAAAAACTTTAGAAATTCCTCTAATTAATAATTCAATTTCCCTCACGACGAAGTTGAAGGAAGAGGTATCGTAAAAATTTAGAAAACTTATCTTGAGAGTAAATCAAGCGACGGAAGACAAGGTCGAACTACATTTACATGATTCAATATTTTATATACCCGCCCATTTTGATCATAAAAATAATTTATTTGCTGCCACATTACGAGAACTTATGCATTTTACGATTTTGAAGGGACTGAGATACCGCTCTTTTTTTCATCGAACTCGAAGTTTTACTGCCAAACAACTGTGGTGATTTAAGCTGAGAGCTCACAAGAAATATGATTTGGCATTATGCAGGGGGTAAAGGTAGATATCGGAGCAGAGCGAGCTTGGAGTTTGTTAATCGCTGGCTAAAACAAGGGAAGAATTTGAAGTCTGAAGAAAGGAAGTGATTTTTAATGCGGCAATTAATAACAATGTTGTTTACCTTCCATTTTAAGAAGTTCAGTAAAGCCGTTTCACGTACGTCTAACCCTTAGTTTTATGCCCAGTGTAAATCAATTTTCACCAAACCAGAAAACCCTTTTATTACAGAAGACATCAAAAGGAATGTAGTTCGTGACTTTTATCCGCATTACTGGCCTTCACATTTCAATACATCAAATGGAAAAAACTAGCCTGTAAAATTCCAGTATTCAGCATAGTTTTTCAATTTTTCCTGTAATTTCCCGTTGAGAAGAGCTTCCATGGACTATAAAAACTTGAATTTGTATAACATTTCGCTATTTTTAGTGCAGTGCTTGAGTGTTCGAATGACTTGTGCAACTTAACACATTCACTTTCTTTTAAGAAGTTGGGCAGTGCCGATAAAAGAGAGTACTTAAGCATCCGCCTCCTTCATTCCACTCGAAGGAAGTAAGGAAACAGCTCATTCCTCACAATGGATACATTTTCCTCACCATAGGAGTACATTTCTGCACTCAAGGTTGGGTTTATTGCCGATTCTGCGGAACTTCACGGTCATTAGGGATAAAATGATTCAGGGAATTTGGAGCTGACAAGATGTATAGTGGATCGTTAAATAACATTATTGATATCAACCTGAAACTCATTTGATCAAGTCATAACTTAAGAAAATCAGTCTCGTCATATATTTAGTTTGAACGGATACAGCATGGCATTCAGGGTACTCATAAGTAAACAAAAACTCCAATACCTATGTTACCTATTTACCCGCAGCCACTAGTTTATCAGGAAAAAGACCCTTCCAGTTCCAAAACCGCTCTCTGCGTAACTGCCACGAGCTTTTGCATGGCTATCAAGACCACATAAAAAGTAGCAACAATGATTCGAAAGTTGTCCCTCCAAATAGCTCCTGAACAAAAGAGATAAAACAGCTAAAAGGAAGGTGTGAAACGGTATCCTAGCAGCAAAATATGGTGACAGATGCGAAAAGGCCTTTTTCAATTAATAACTATGAAATTTCAATTAGTTCCGCACGGGGAATTAGAGCAGATCACCTGTTTGACAACTAGGATTCCAGAGTTCTCAAACCTTCGTTGTAAACTTCAAAATACTCTATATGTTACAACTTCACGGAAAATGCTCTCACCAATTAGTAATGCAATTACTTGAATGAGTTTCTCAAATGGATTTCGAACACTTTCAACGTCTTTATTAAAGCAGCTCTATTTTAAATCGTAAATGATGTCGGGTAACATTTTTCTGTAACCCCTCTCACTCGCATCTTCCCCTTCTTGACATCGCGTTTAGCACAAACGACTGCCAACAAGTTCCGCCTCCACTGCACAGTGCTATACATTTGGCATGGAAAGAAAATATTGGAGAACTGAGCCGTTGTCCTAATGGAAGTAGCGAGAGTGAAATGGGAAGGAGGGAAGGGCGTAGGGGGGAGGGGGATGGAAGGGACGGTGGAAGGAGAAGGGCGCTCAAGACAAGCTCACCCATCACATCACCTTTTGAAAGCGGAAGGGGATGTGAGCTGGAGAATTGGGAATGAGACGGCCGGGAAATTATGAAGCCAATGAGAACCAGCGAAACAAAATTAACATCTAATGTTAATCCGAAGGAATATACATATATATATACACACACGTATTCGTCCATATTACTTATTTATTTTTTTCCTTTTTAATGGGCGCGCTTATGAAAATGACGTGGATATAAACAGACGTGTAGCATGACTGCTGCACGAGCCTCGGCGTTTTAATTCTGTTCGCCCTCCTATTTCCCATTCTACGATCTTTTGTGATTAAGGCCTTAATCGAATGCGGTTGGTACTACTTCCATCTCATGTGCGGAATGAGACAAGGGTTCATTTATTTCTCAAGGACGCAGAACTGCCTTCCACTGCTGTGACATTTCAAATGTTGGGGCTATATGCATTCTTCAACGAAATTTTATTGCATTTTAACAAACGTTAACACATATAATTCGATCGTGGTCAATTATAAATAGAGCCTAAGAGAGTAAATTGAAATCCAAAGCTAAAGTTTCCAAAGTTTTGGTTTCAGTTCAAACAATACTAAAAGTCTGAATTAATAACTAACATATATTCACTGGAACAGTACTAATCGGCACTAAAATATACGTATCACATGAGTTTCATAAAGATTTTGAAGATGTGTTTTTTTAAAGCAAAGTAAACGCCCAGGACACTAGTTTATGTTCTACACTAGCAAGGAAAAATTTCAATAGAGGTTTAGAGGAAAATATAACGAAAGCTAATTTCTCTTTACGTATTATTTGAAGAAATTTCGAATCATTTCAGACTGCTTGGGGTCTCGGAAAATATTTCTGGAAGAAAAAATCATTCTCCTCAATCGCCAGCTAAACACAAGGCATGAATAATATATAATTTCTAAAAGGGCTAATTTGAGTGGAAACGACAATCCCATGATGAAAGCAGACATCTTTCAAGTCGCACTATGAAGTGCGAAGATAATTTCAATCCATTGTTGGCTCGATGCTCGGGGGAAACTCTCAGAAAAAAGGCAAACTTTTCGAAGCTACTTGACGTGGCCATGGCGTTGAAAGACGTCCGAAAGAAACCGAAAGAGAGAAAAAATGACGGCCTTTCAAAGTATAAAAATGAAATGGGCAACCTCCAGCGAAAATCGAATACATATTTATGAAACCTGTATTTCAGGAAGGGGTGTTACATGGAAAGAGTCGGGAGATACCGGTTCGCCGAATGAACTGAAAGACATCGAAGCCAGGGGAGGAAGATATAACAAAGAGTTACGGAGGAGACAGAATAAGGCGTCTCGTGAAGAAAACCTTTATGTGTTGGGGTGGATGAATTAATCGAATTTGTCAGAGGAGGTTTGAAAACATTTTAGGGGAAAAACATGTTACCGTGCTTATTCCAATTAGCATTTTCGTCAAGCAATGCACGACAGAATTCCTTTATCTTACATAGGTCTACATTTCTTCGTAGCTCTGAAAGATAAATTCAAGGTATCACCGACGGAAAATGAAACTTCGATACACTTTCTCGATATTCGTCCGATGATTAATTAAAAAAAAATAGGTGATTGAAAGTGTGAAATATTGTAGGAGGAATTCAAGTAATAAAACTATTCGTATTTTAAGTTATTTCTTGGTGTAACCCGTCAAGCGTCACCTAAACGATTGGAAACCTAATACGATAAAAATTGTTTGCACCATCAGATGGAATTTCTCGATTAAATTTTTCTATAGGAGTAAAATAATTATCAGAATTATTTATCACACCTGTTACGCGGGTAATATTATTGTACATGAATTTACATGCATTCAAGTTCATATGTATTCAATAGTTCCGTCATTTTTCGATTGATTAGGAATTTACTAATTTTTCCCAAAGCTTGCTCCTCCGGCATAAATTAAAAAAATCCTTTACAAGAAAGTATTATTTATTCTCCGAGGGATTCACGAAATGGCTCATTGAGAAAGTTACGAGTTTTGAAAATTATCCCTGAACATTTTGCATGAGTCATACGAATAGTAGAATGAGCAGTCAAATGAGGTTTCGCGCGAACTACCTGACAGTGTTCTATGACACCAAATCACGCAAAAAGAATGGAGTAAGAAATCTGAATCGCCAACATCACAGGAGTGTAGGTAGACTACAAGAAAGATTATTGAGTTAACGCGGCGGAAAAAATGAGCGAAATAAGAAAAAAAATGGATGTTGTGGATTAAAAATATACAAGGAGAAAATTTACTGGCATGATAACTTGAAATCATGAGAAAGTAAGTACAAATACTATAAAATATAATATTTAAACTATTCACGAAGTAGCAATAAATGAAAAGAACTAGTTGAATATTTGAAATGACTTCATGCACTGATACTGAGTCGCTAAAATTAACGTTTTAGTTAAATAGCAATAAAAATAGAATAAATATCAATTTAAATTCTCTTGTCTAGATAATGAGCATAGGTTAAGTTAGAATGCTCTATTTACAGGATTAGTTGAGAAATCAGAAGAATGTTTCGTAATAACTCCTCATAAATATGAATAAAATCAATTTCGGGAATAATATTTTGCTTTCTCCCTTTTGTATACTGAATCTTATCACCGATTCCAGGATATTACATGAAAAGAAAACTGGAAATTGCTGAGGAATAGTTCATGAAGAGAAAGAGGGACCTGGATATGTTTATGTATGTAACTAGGTAAAGACCGAATACGAAAATCATGTCTACCCCAGAGAAGCCTAGTAATCTAAACATTCTTCCAAAGCAGCCTAAGAAATTCAGTTCAAATACTCATGATATTGAAAGAAGAATTAAATAAAGCAAATAAAAAGTTAATGAACAAAATTTTTGTAAATATATAGCAGTGAAAATTTTATAAACGTTTTATGAAAGGCGAATGACTGCTATCCAAGAGGATATGAGATTACATTCGTCCAAAAAATATTTGCTTACCCTTCAGAAATGATTCTTACCTAGGCTCTCAACAACGTAGAATACATATTTCAACCCATTTGACCATACGACACCACATGCTACAATTACATTTCAATTCTAAACGCAATTTAAGGTCATGTTATAAGCATTTCATAAACGTATGGATAGAAACGAGAGAGGAGGAAATCACGGCATATATCGAACATTCTCAGTGAACGAGCTCAGTGAACTAAACCCTAATGATGAGGAGAATAAGGAGATTACGTAAATGGTACGAGATAATCCAGCGAAAACGTTTGGGTGCAGGTAAAATAGGAGAAACAGATGAGAGTAGGATAGGGAGAAAACACAAAATAAGATACCGATTGTGAAATGTGCCGGTGAGGGTGGTAGAAGAGCCCCAATCGGAAGACCGGGAAATCGTATGTTGCTGAACTGGACTTGAGTTCGAAATTAGGTGGGGGAGGATAGGGAGGCAAGAGGGTGGGTGGCTTGTGGATGCGAGTGGAAGTGAATAGGATGAGGATGAAGTGAAAGAAAGGGACTGAGAAGGGTAGGGACGGACGGTAAGGGGGAAATAGTGGAAAGAGAAAAAGGCAAAAAGACAGCGAGGGTGTTCAAGGGAGGTGGTCCCTTCAGATGCGTGAAGGACAGGAAACAGTCAGGGGGAGTTGCGGGTTGACGTTTGGGAGATGCCTCGGCTACGAGAAATAAAAATCGTGGCCCGTAATGACAATAAGGTCTTCGGAACCAAAAATAATAACACGAGGGAGGTGGGGAGGAATGGGCAGGTATGAAAAGGAGTCCAGTCCCTCAGTCTTTCGTTCGAAAACGGGTTTGAGCTCTTCTTCCCCCTCTCCCCTACATAGGGTTTGGTTTTTTTGTTGTTTTATTTACAAGGGAATTGAAACGGACGTTAACGGTGGGTAGAACTCTACGTGGCGAAACAATTAGGTGGTGAGTCATGAGAAATCGATGGGGAAAAATTGAGATGAGAATTACGAATAATTTCAGTTAATTATTAACACATTGGTATTATTCAATTATTCGAGGTTTTCAACTCTACCACTCATTTATAAAATATTTATTTTCGTCCTTATAAAAAGAATATCAGTAAAAAAGGAGGGATAATAAAACACCAAAATATATGTAATAATTAAATTGCTGTAAAAATACCGATCATCAGGTAAAGAAAAAACAAAATAAATTTAGAACACATGTTTGTAAGTAGGCAAAATCAGTCTAATCTGTTTGAGTAATCTGCTATTGATGAAGTTTTACTTATTGTGTGACTCCATACAATGTGAAAATTCTTATTCTACATTTGACGAAAGAAGATATTTCCCATAACCTATTAGCAATTTAGGCTTTCAATTATTAATGTGGAAGGGATAAATCTCCTTCGAACATAAAAATATCTATTCCTTAACATAAAATTTTAATTAATAAACGAAGGCCCCAATTTAAAAGCAGATGCAATAATTTCAAGACCTTTGAGGAGTCGGAACGGCAGATTCAATAGTCTTCGCCAAAGAGGAATTTCAAGATGAACATATTGTATATGAGGCAATTCTGAAAAAATATGAGAGGTGCCAATCAATTTCAATTAACTGAATGAAAATGGAATGGCTAGCAAACGATGAAATCACTAGACACGGAGCTACTCAGAGGAAACGTTGGAGGTTTGCGAATGAACTGAGTACTGGTAAGAGAATCGGCTCCACACCCTAATCTCCTCTTTAGTGACGGATTTTTCTCCAGTGAAGAGAAAAGTTTGGTGTGGGTAGGTGGATGGCTAGGCATTGCTCAATGTCAAGTACTAACTCAGTTTGATGCAAAATAGTTATGTATTTATTTTAGAAGAAGTATTAGACGCAAACTTGTTAAAAGGAACATTCACAGCAGACTGTTCGTAGCAGCAAAGGAACTCGCTTTAAAGTGCAATGTGTATATTTCCTTAACGACTTTTATACTTAAAACTAGTTTATTTTACATTTTTGACAACAAATAAAAATAATATGACACGCAGGTAAACTTGGAAATTTTAGAAACTAGGCCCACATGCAGTACAAGTCCTCTGGAACTAATTACTACCGTCTCGAGTGGAGGCTTACTCAGCTGGTGATACATGTTGATGTCTCGACAAGACGAGAAAAAATTAAGGATATCCATCGGTCACAACACTCGTATATATAACTCGGCAATAATAAAATTTGGTCCTGAAGACGCTCCCTGCTACGCGAGAGAGACGTTGAGCCAAATATGGTCCCAACGCAGCAACACTTGAAGGTCCCCTAATCAATGACTATTTGATTACTACATGATAGCGTTTGGTGAGCTATTCCGTAGTATTGTTAAGGAAATGACTCCCAAGTGATCGACAAGAAACTTGCGTTACCAATTAGTTTCCATCGAGTAGCTCCTTGCGTATATTGTCCTTGCTCAAAACTCATTCGGAAAACGAATAATTAGCCAAATTCTTTCAACTCAACCAGGAGTACTATCAAAGCATTGCCATGGCCACAGGCATTACATCTTTGCCCACTCCAAAAGAGAGGCGAATAAAAAACGAAACGAGTGCGAGCGAGTGAGCGAGAGAAAGTGTTCCGGTGGGTGAGGAAATGCCTGAGAGCGCGCTTTTCATCGGCCAAGCGCGCAGCTTCCCTAAGTATCACTTTGCCTTTCCGCGAACCTTAATCTCCGGGCCACCACAAAAATGCATTATGGTAAATAAGAGGGAGAGGGGGTCGTGCGTCACAAGAGGACTGGGAAAGGGAACAGTGCGCGCGGAATAACGACTCACGGACAGACAGAGACGGAATGGATGTGAGTGTATGTAAGAGAGAGAGAGAAGAATGATATTTGCGCAAATGGAAATAATCTGAGACGGGGGGACCCAGGGTGAGAGACGGTGAGAGCGTATTAAAAAAAAGAGAAGCTTATTTGCGCGGATATAAAGAGGGCAGGTGAGGTGCTGCGGAGCGGCGAAGAAAAAGATACGGCCGCTGAGGAATGTCCCTGCGGAGCATACTGTTAACGTCCCCTCCCTCGGGAGCCGGACTTCGCGGCTGCTAACATGCCAAAGCACGCCCAACGCACACTTCGGAAACCGGCTCACGCACTCCGCAGAACATCGCAACACCTTTCTCCCTCCATACTCACCCCAAACGTCCACCCCCCCCCCCCCACGACCCGAACTCCTCACTACCTATCTACAGTCTACACACACCTTTAACCCCCGAAACACAAAAACACTCCCAGCGTGAAAATTTTCACTCTTTTTTCCAGCCTATGCTTTTTCCCACCCTCGACCTTAAAAATAAAAAAACGGGAAGACTGTGAGAGGGAATACGAATAATAATAATGATAATAGTGATTTTAAAAACTTACTCTTCTTTTATACAACAGGAAAGCCCCATTCCTACTTCTCTTTCCCCTAGCAATTAACACAAAGAGGAAAAAAATGAAAGGGGATGGGAAAGGAAGAGCTTTTTTGTGTGGGAGGAATGAGATGCTGGGTTGGCCCACGATGGAGAAGAGTAGGGGAAAGGAGTGTAGGTAGGCTAAAAAAATCGTTTTTCTGGAGCCAACGAAAAAAATGGCACGGGACGTATATAAAAATATATTTTTTTTAAATTCGTGGACTCTCCGATAACTAGAGCGAGGGTAAGGGAATGAGAAAGAGAATGAGAGAAGTGTGTGAGAATGAAAAACGGCGTAGGAGACATGCGAAAAGAGGGAGACAATGGACATCGCGGACATTGGGGAAGAGAGGAGAGGAATAGGGAAAGGTGGAAAAAAGAACAACATTGGGAGGACACATGGACGGCCACTCACACGAACCCAGGAGGGCACACGTGACAAACAGGGAGGCGAGGGGCAAAAAGAGAGGAGAGGCGAGGATGTGAATAATAATAAAAGCGGAAACAAAATCAACACGGAAGACGACGTGGTGGGAGGGAGGTTCAGGGGAGAGGAGAAAAGAGTGGATGGCGTTAATGGCACGCGCGGGTTGGCCACGACCCGTCCGCTGTGCGTGTGTGTGTGTCAAAGTTTGGGGAAAGGGAGACAAAGAGCAGAAAGAGAGTGAGGGAGGGGGGATAGGAAAGCGAAAATGGTAGCTGAGGGGTGTGAGAACGAGATGGGTTGTGCGGACTCGGACGAAACAGCGGCGGCAACTGTTAAAAAAAGAGGCGGGGTACTATGGAAGAGAGTCGAGCTGATCGTACCCCGGGGGGGGGGAGCTGGCGAGGGCAACAGGGTCCTCGCGCCCCGAATCCGTCCACTGAGCACCACGCACACCCCCTTGGAAGACAAATGGACATAAGTCACTGCGGTGATGCACGTTACCATTCCCCCACCGCTGGGCCCATGGTGACCCGAGGAAAGAGCACGGGCATGCCGAGGGGTGAAAAGCAGGGGGGGGGAAGGGGCGGCACCGCGATGGGAAGGCGTAGTTGTGGTGGAGGGGAAAAGGTTGTGAATACACTCACCTTCTCTCACCTGCTTTCCCGCTCACTTTCTCCCATGCTCCTGCTCCTCACGAGTAATAAAAAACGAGAAAAAAAGTGGAAAATATTCATGAACGAAACAAGGGCGAAACCGCGCGTGACCTACGAGTGCTCGGGTCATATATACCCCCAACTCACTCTCTCTCTGTCCCTCTCTCGCGCAGGGGCCTCGTCCCCGTGGAACGCGTGTGTTTCCTAAGATAATAATGTCCCGAGTTGACGGTCGTTCCTCAACGGGACGTCAAGAGGACTCCTTAATGTGCGATGTGTGACGCGAAAAAAGCCGCGATGGGATTCGGTTATTATTTTTCCCCGAGCGCCGGAGCACGAAACGCCATCAAATGCTTAAAAGCTAAGCTACTCCTCCCCCGCCTAATCCAGAATCATATTTTACATTTACCGAGGGAGAGACACACAGCGACAGAGTAGGGGAGCATATAGTCTATCCATTACGGGTGTAATGAACTACCTCTTTCTCGGAAAAAATAAATATACCTCCGTGTCCACCTGCACCTTTACGAATTCCACTGATAACACGATTGATATCCTCCGGGAAAGAGGAATGAGGCGTGAACTAAATTTACATTAATGGTAAACATTATGATTGGTGTTAAAGTTATTTTGATATCTACGTATGCATATGATTACAAAAACAGAGCATCTCTGTTGAAGGAAGTGAATTATGTTACTCGTTTCCTCATGAAATATTATTTAGGTTATCATAATTGACTCGTAGTGAAAGTACCAGGGTATAATCTGCCACTTCTTTTACAATTTTTCTACTTTTTTCCTTAATAATACACTACATAACCGATTTAATACGTAATATCGGTGAAGCTAACACATGAAATGCTGCAATACGGTCCCATTAACAAGATTTAAAACAATATTCACATTTAACTTCAGAACGTATCCATTTCTATTTTAAAAGAATAGCAAACAAATATTTAATGGCATGAATGCCTGATCTAAAATACTATATTTTTTTCTTACAAATGGTAAGGCCAATTTCAATTTAACACGCTTCGTAAAGGGAGTATCAAACGATGTAAATTTACACAAAAGAAGGAGAAGGCATTTCTTTAGCTGTTGAATTTTCTTCAACTTAGAAAAAAATTTCAACAGCTATGTAATGTACACGTCCAGATTGAAAAATATGCTTGAACCCTTTCCGTCATTCTGAAAACGCGTCCATTACTCTCACCCTTGGAAATAAAGGCGGATGACAATATTTCGTTCCCCACGTTTTTGGCACCTTGAAGCCAAGCAGTTTAATTGTGACTGATGAGGAAACTTCCTTCTCGTTTTTATTTATTTTTTCCATTCCACCCTCGCTGGTGACGACGCCTTCCTCCGCCCATAATTACCGAAACGAAAAAAACAACACGCGAGACCTGAATGCCAAAATATTGAATCACCAATCCAGGAAAGGGAATTAAAATTAATCACGTTTGCGAAGGTGATCCGAAAGACAAAAGACTGCCATGGGGCGTGACCCGGCACTTCAAAGGCGTCACGGAAAAAAGTCTCCCCCACTTCCAACACTCCCAGAATTTTGTATATTTTTTCCTCCATCCTACTGCCCCCGCGATATATTTTTTTTCCTTTCCTCGTGTCTCCCGGCTCACTTAAAACACCGCCGACGCCATCCTGCGACGTCCGTCCCTCCTTCCTCCCCTCCATTCGACCACATCTCGCATACGGGGGTGGGAGAAGGAGCCATTCTGAAGGATGAAGTGAAAAGGGTAGAATTGGGGGGGCGGCTATGGAAACGTGAGGATGTACATTGTGGGAGATGCGGCGACAATTAGCGAATGCGACGAAGGTAAATGGATTCCTCCTTACTATGCGCCGCTATTTCACTATATTAATAAAAGCATCGCAAAACTTGGTGGCATTTTCAGACGTAAGGTTGGCTATTTTGGTCTTTAGATGGAATTCCATGATAGGTTGCGAGCAATATCAGCGTGTTTAGATTCCGATTTGTTTTCGATCGTAAAACTGATCGTAAAACGCGCTGTTGACACTTTTCGCCATCTCAAGGTAAATGTATTTACGTTAGCAGCATTTCCAACCTCGAGCTGTATTCTCCCCTCCGCTACTTAGCCGGCCCCTTCCACTCGATACTTCTCCTTAACATCAGGGTTATGTAAGCGATTGCCACTATGCTTCGCTACCACTAAACATCATTATTAGCGATATCTATAACCGCACTTCACTCGTACTCACTGCCGCACAGTGGTCCGGAATAGGAAAAAGTTTGCCAAAAATAGAAATAATTGTTCAATTTAGGTGAAATTGGGTGTTAAGGGGATTCTTGGGTCCATGGTTATGAATATGAAGTCAAATATTCAATTTTCTCGAAAACAAAATGGCGGACACCAAGTATAATATCTTGAAAGTCTTTAAACACGAAATTAATGTTTCTTCCCAGTAAGTAGTAGTTTCTCAGTTGAGTTTGGACCTAGATTCTTATACTGTGTCATTACGATCACGGTACCTATTTCTAACTATGTAGCAAATACAAAAAGTGAAGAAATTATCGAGCAGTAACCGCGTATAACGGGTATAACAAGGAGTTAGAAAAAAGTTTGGCGACATCCAATTTGTAATTTTTTGCATTCAGTTTTGCTTAATTAAAACGCTGTCAGAGGGAATAAAAAGGATAAATTATAAAATACTATTGTTTTAGAAAGAAGGACGGCAGGCAAAATCACCGTCAGGCCACCAAGTATATTAGTTATACACAAAAATAAATACACTTGAAACAACAAAACCATCCCCCAAAATATGAATACGTCCGGTACTCATTTCCAATGAGCCTGCATAACTTGGCCGTTTCTCTCAACGGGAATCGGCTTAGTGTGGTAGTGCAAAGTAATAAAGTTTTGCCATACCATCTTGAAGATAGAGGTTCAATTCCCAGATGTGGTAGAGATTTTACGGTGGAATCCCGATCATTACTAGGGAGCTACGTGGAAAGTGCTTCAGATGCAATATTTTGGACGTGGTATTGAGCGTAAACATGAGATCACACTCGACGCCTTTCATTAAGAGAAAGTGACGTCGGGTATCACACCACCCTTCCACGAATCCTTGAATAACTCCTCCCATACTATTCTTCCCATTTGTATTTAATGAAAGAAATCAACTCACTTCTCGGTTGCCTTTCTAATTAACTAATCAACTAATAACAACCTATTCCGTATTGCCTGGGAGAAACTTCAACAATGACCCGGATTTAAAGTAATTGAAACAATAGACTATACCTCCTTTGCATTTTTCTCATTTGATATTTACCGATGACATATTTCTCTGATATGGTTTATGAAGTAGTTTCCTGTGGCTTTATTAATAGTATATTCAACGAGTCACAATCACTCACAGAGGTCTCACAGAGATATCTCTAAGAAACACAGGACATGGAAGGTTGTATTTGGAAGTGGAATGCTAAATATTAGGTAGAAAGGATAAGAATGGAAGAGATAAGTTTACTGTATGTAATTAAGAGTGGTTGTAAGTATAATAAACTGAAGAGAAAAATCGAGTGATGTATTTGAACGACCATAAAACGGATAATGGGAGTATTACGAGGATCCATGTAAATCTAGCGTGTTAGTCAATATACCCAATAACTTCGGTATTCTAACAACCGGGTGGGGGAAAAAGGAAGAGGAGAAAAGTTTATTTGGACATAACTGAGGGGTTTGTATATGAAGAACTAAATATTGAAATACAACTGTGCAGAGGGAGGAGTGAAGGCTAATAAACAGATACAACAAATCTTTTACCGTTAAGTACGGGACAGTGTCAATTTATATAGGTCAGCAATAATGCCTCTCCCATATCAAGGTTAGTCACCTAATTCTCCCTGACAACACCCCTGCAATCAGCAAATCATAGCACATCCTTTAGAATCTTTGTTATCCGTCATAATTCATTTTATAATCTTCGACTGGGAATGTTTGAGGGGCTTCAAAGGAAGCTGAGGAACGAATATTCACGCCTAACCCAGGATATTTATAGAAAAACTATTCTTTCCTTAAGTATTCCCCTGTCACACTGAGGATTATTACTAAATGATAGGCCTGTAGTTCCTTAATTTCATTTATTTTTACTCAATCGGCATGGTCTTCAAGCAATAGTATACCATGGCAATTTTCACTTTATCTGCACACAGAATACGTCTGATAATCATTTGTCAATTATAGAAAAGGAACCAAAACAAATAGCAGTTAGATAGATTTTTAAGAAATATAACCGTATACTACAAAATTTGAGGCTAAATTCTCTGAGCGGAAGTTTATATTGTAACTCATGCAATGTAGGGCGTCACTGAAAAGGTGTATCACATGATGCTCATCTCATGAAAATAATTAATATGTGAATTTGATTTTTAAAATTAGATATTATTTTTATTTCAGAACAATGTGCGATACACAAAATTGATGTATATCGACAAAGCACCACGATGTTTTGTAAAAAAGGTAAATCACATCATACTATCATTACTGTAACATGTGAGCAAGACTGCTTCGGTGATATATGCCGTGGAAAACAAAACAAAATTTTATCATATTTTAGTGCAATCATAAATATTTCAATCTCTCCCCACAATAAATTCCCCAAAACCACCTGCCACATTTGGGCGATAATATTTTCGACCGCAATAGCTTTAAAGTCATCGGCTGGGAAAGCAGTTTATCAACGAGTGGTGATGAAATGACAACTCAAAAAAGCTGCGCAACAAAATGAAGCTGACAAATGTAGTAATACAAAAGGTTGTATATGAGGGTTTAACTTAGCATTGATTTTTTCAGCTAATGGAAATACATGTCTAAAAGGGATATTTCTCCGTCATCCCTCGGTTTTCGCATGGTAAATATCACACATTCACATGTTCTGAATAAATTTCAGCCTGCTAAATAAACTTTGGTACCCACACAAGCTATGAATTAACTGGCTTGTTCGTCTAAAAATACCCAATCACACTACGACAACGGGGTTTTGTTTTCGCCTGTCCACACTGACAACTCGTAAAAACTCTCGTGTTATGTATGTACGACGTAAATTCCATTACACGTGGGTAACGATGAGGCAAACAACCTCAAAATACGGAAATATTTCGACACACAAAGAATTATAAATTAAATTGTTCATGCCATGATGGTCTTCATTATGCTAGAAAATTATAGTCAGAAAAGTGATTTCGATTTAAAATCGCACCGAAAAAATGTATTCGCGATTTCAAATGTTTGTAAGAGGAAAACCAATATGCAACGTAGGAATCTTTAAATGGAGACATAAAACTAAAATTATTTTCCTATCACTTCTCCTGCAACTAATTATAAATTATTCACATTCAAAATTGTTATTCGGTGCAACATAATGAAAATAAAAATTAAATAAAATTGCACGGTGAGAAAATACAAACAGAAAGAGACAACTGTGGACAAAGATGTTTTTCGTTCAAACGATCTTATTGTTAGAAATAGAAGAGAAACGGATAGCATCGCGATGAGTGTAATGATTTATTTAAGGTTTAAGAATGAAGGACGACTAGAAACGTGAACTTTGTGCTGTCGATACATAGCGTTAAGAGGAATCGCAAGCCGAAATGGTGGAAAATTGATAACAGTGTTGGAGTTTATAAAAAAAAATCAGTCCCTACTCTATGTCAATAGTACACAACACCCAGCAGAAATAATTACCTAAATATAAAAAAGCATGAAAAATTATATATTACATACAAATCATATATTACTTTGACAAATATTTGGAGGTATAACGTACTCGGGAATTTCTTTAACTGATAAAATTAAACGAGAAGAAAATAGAATCAAAGCGAATATGAGAACAATTCCATGCTCCCACTGGTTCTAGGAGGTTGAATGGAATAAATGACGGAGTAAGGGGTTAGTGAAAATACTGATTCGAGAACTGGCGATACAGCGTGGGAGGATAAACAAAATCAGAGACGGAGAGGTCCAGTCCGCGGGGGGAGCATGAAGAGGAGGAAGTGGGGAGAAAGGGCGAACGAAGCCGGACGGGAGAACGGCAATAATTTGCCCAGTGGGCCATCGGTCATTGGGACAGAGATGCACAGACGCGCGGGCACCGATCGGTAAGGCTGGCAAAGGAAGGCGATTGATGCGCAAAAAGCAGGAGACGGGAGCGGAAACAAGAGGAGAGGAAAGCGGACGGAGATTGGAAAGCAGCCATCCGCAGAAACTATTCCCAGTAGTCCCCGAAATCTCACTCCTTAAATTTACACTTCATAGAAAATTGTGGATTCCTGTTAACGCTAAGCTGCCTGAGTAATGTCCCATGATTCGTATCTCGAGTACGAAGTATCTCCACACCTCGTACGTCATGAACAAGGGAAGCATCGCACTCACGCATTGCCTCGGTATTACAGCACCGTGCTTATGAGTAAGAATTGTATGGAATTATGAAATTACGACATGAAACATATGAAAAGAGAAAGATATGTAAAAACATAATACTAATGGTTGAGTAGTTTAACACTGGTTTTACTATGACTAGTACTTAAAACAGTTTAAATATTTTTTTCAGGATTCATTATGTATTCTTATTGTACCTGACTGTTTATAGATTACAAGGGAAGTTACCCTGAGAGAACACCAAAGTAATTGAACACAACTATGCCTAGTACGACCAAAATCATTTAAACTAAACCACTCAGTGCGATTGCTTTCCTTGAGGTACGATTATTTCATATGGATAAGGATGCATGAAAAGCAAAGAACAAGCATAATGGGTTTTAATAGAGGTAGACGATGCTACATGTTTTCTACTTCTATTATATATATGTAAAAGCACAACGTATACAACCTATGTAAAAGCATAACCTATGGGCCTTGGTTTAAAGTCCTGATTTCTACATGTAGAGGGAAAAAGAAAAGATCGTACACTAGCTAAAAGCCACAGCAAGAGCATTTATATACGCTAAGGAAAATTAATAATTGATGTTGTGAAGTAGACAACCTATGAAAAATGAGATAATTTTAAGTGGAAAAACTAGATAATTTTAGAAGTCAACCTGAGCTCTCAGGGAAAACCATAGAAAAAGAAAAAATGCCTCAGGAAAGGTACGACACTCGTCAACAAAATGCCTGCCAAAGAAAAAATAATAGTAATCATAACTCAGACTTACATTACTCGTCTAGTCCAGATGGTTGATCTAAGTACATTGCCATAATCTTGTCCTCACGAAGCGTCTCATTAAGGAGAAGTACCTGCGTCACTGAGATTTGGTCGCTCAATCTGGAACTTCATGGGTGTATAATTTTGACATGAAAATAGGTATTCTTCTAGTATTGGTCAAAATTTGCAACACACTGACTGCTAGGAGTTTTGTGGGGCACACACCAGAGCAGCAATTTCATAGCAATTTCAATTTCATTCTGCAAGGCAGAAACTCCACCTAATGACAAGAGAGAAAGCGAATATTTTACATAATAAAATACGGAGTTATTTTCAAAAGCATAACAAAAAAGGAGGGAGTAAGACGTTAAATGTTCACCATGGATTTTTGGAAGAGACGGACACTGAAATGTCTACCGGTGACAGGAAATTATTTACTCATTAATATGATGTTCAATATTTTCCAACAGCGAACGAATGTGGAAAACAGGCGTCAAGTTACCAGCTGAATCCTTTGTGGAAGGATACAGATGATATTTTTTTTTCTTTGAAGCTCCGGGAAAATTATTAATTAATAAATAAAGATTTTAGTTGAAAATACACCTGGCCTCTGGTTACTAATTAGCTTGTCGTAGGAACCAACGTGTAGGTAGAGGAAGACAATATTTCTTCATTTATCTATTGAGGGCAAGGTGATTCTAAGAGTAAATTATTAAGAAATGCTACTTTCATTTTGGACAGTTTTCATGGAAATTCCACGTATTTTTTTACGGAGTCTTACTACTCAATGTAGCTTATTGTGACAAGCTAACTTGCGTTGAAAACACACCATCTATGAGCAGCGAAAGGAGGTTAGAGTGATTTCTAAAGTTCAACAGATGGCATTCATTGGAGTTCAATGATAAAAACAGTGTATTATCATCCCTTTCAGTTTTGAAGAAACGGTAACTCTTCCTTAAGTGTGAAAAGGTTAGCCAAGAATCCCCAACCTTGTAATCTGCCGCAAAATAGCTGCATTTCAACTTAGAATTACTTCGATAAATTCTTGTGAAGTAATCTTGACATCACATTTTCATGTTGATTCAGACCCTAGGGCATTATGTAGAGGATTTGTAGGCAATCCTGGGAAAATGTAAATTGGAGCTTAATTCATTAGGAAATGATAAAAATTCAACCGAACAATAGGCCATGAAGTCATTTGGTGTATTTTAACAGATACAAGCAAATATTTTACTCGGAAGAGGTCAGAAAACATTAATATTATGGTAGTAAATATAATTATACAGGAACGTAATATTGAGTTTAGGTAAAAAATTAAAGTCTGCTAATTCTTTGCCAGTGTTTCGGAATTTAATTAATCCATCTTCAGGAATAATTAAAATGGTAAAAAAATAAAATAAATGCGTGGCCGATATGATAAACAACGTAGTAAATATAATGCCATATAAACGAGGGTTTTAAACACTTAACTATGGTACAAAAAGCAAAATGCCCTTGTTCAATTGAGACGATTTAAGCAGCAATACCTCACGTGTTTTAATATGCTTGTTTCTACCTCTATAAATTCAAATGGACATTGTACTCGTCAATGAGAGATTAAAGCAGCACCGCAAACAGAACCATAAATGGTGAAATTCAGAAAAATATCGTAATGTATGTTCCGAAATCATTTCATAACACTATATAATCAAAACGCACTTACAATAAAAATGTTCATAAATACTTACCGAGAAATAGTGAGAAATTAAGGTACGAGTTTAGCCCTATGACACAATTAGAGATACTTAGGTTCACTGACATGCATCACGCAAGTTAAAGTGGATCTTTAAATGAAGACATGAATAAAAAAAATCGGCAAGCTGAAAGGAGAACGGAGTGGAGTGCAGTAGAAAACCAATACTCGCATTTATCATGGCCGATGATGACTCCGTACACATGTGGCATATGCAGTGAGCCCACGATGGTGACCGAGTGTTTTCCCAAAAAAATAAACTTAGAATAATTTTTACGGAGAACGGAATCCAAAAAAGTAATTTAGTATCCAGTTCAACGGATGCCACCTTACACAAACCGCCGTAGGTAGGATTACGATGGAGACAAAGGGCTTCACAACAAGCAGAATGGACAAAATCACACCATTCCTCTGCCAGTCGATTTCGTTTGCGACGGGTCATACTGATCGGTTGGATGACCTTTTTGCTACCGGGCAGTGAGATTTCAAGAGACGAACGTAGAGAGGGAAGATTTGGTGTTCGTGCGCTTACTGATGACGGCTCAATGGGAGTGGGCGCGTCGATTATCTGTCATCGACATCACCTCTCTCCGTGGCAGTTTGCCGCCGCCGGCGAGATGCTATTTTGCAGGATTCAGAGTGCTAACGGGGTTCGATGTCGATGAGGAACACAGCTGAAATGGGATTGGGACAAAGAGAGAGGGCTAAATTAACTGGTCAGAGGCGAATGGAAGAAAGAGGGGAAATGGGAAAGGGAATGGAGCGAGAGAAATCTGAGTAAGGACGCTGATCGATGCTCCACATGTGCTATGACCGAAACTTGCTGCAACGAAAAGGGAGGAAAATGAAGAGTATTCCAAACATTTACTAAGCAAGTTACATGATGGAACACAAATTGTGACACTTGAATACTGCCGCTCCGATACTTAAATCACCATAGTGATTAATTGCACAGCAGGCTTGATGAGGGCATGAAGCGCTGAAAAAATCCATGTTAGAATATTGTTGGATGAGCTAATTCATTAAATATAGAAAACAATAATATTTTTACCTGTTTTTGTTTCTTAAAAATGAAACAAAATAAGTCTAATACAGAGACAGAGCATTTATAAATAAATTTTAAAAGGCCATTTATAAAGGCCTAGGAATATTGACGAAGTATTGACATTCATGATGAACTTTTCGCGGGACGAAATTGAAGTATTAGCTGTATTTCATTTGTATTAATTTGATCCAAAGGTGAACTCAATGAAAAACAGACCTATTATCATCCTAGGCAAATGGAAATATCACAGAGCCACTAGGAATAACAGTATTTCATCGAATAACTGTAGTCACATTGGGACAGACAGTAAGCAGCAAAAGAAGACTGGAGAAAAGAGTCAGAGGGATTTGAATTATAGACCAGGAATTGAATAATATGGCGCAACTAAAATCCGAAAAATAATGGACTGCAGCATTTTAATACGATTCACTCGATTTTTTAAAGCAACAATCCTACTTAAAACAAAAAATGAACAAATTATTACGCATTAGTCATCAGTTTTTGTATCGCATTGACAAATTTAAACGACGGAATTTGGATCTTAATAATCCACACACGGATCATACAAATCAATATTAGGAACAATTATCAAGTCAAAATTACAAAATGAAATTAAATAATTTTGTATTTTATTATGTATGAAAACATTTCAAATTCTACCGATCCGAGCTCCGATAAAATAGTGAAATTTAAAAGTGTTTATATCATCGAATCTGACGCGAAGGTAACATCGCCTTAGCCATGAGTACACGCTAAGAATAATGTACGGCAGAAAATTTGCATAGGGGTAGAAAAGAAAGTTGCGCAATCAAAGATGTAGGTAACAAATTCAACATTTTGTTGAACACATACATAAGGTCCTCTTAACGGCATAAGACACACTCCGTCCAGGATTTAAACCATATATTATGTCACCTTCACCAAGGCTGGAGTTTGATTAAATGACTACACTCATAAGTTAGCCGCTCATAATAGAAGGTAGAGAAAAATGAACAATATGAATATTTCTTGAAAACTCAAAGGAAGCTTGTGTTGATTCACATGCCATGCTAGAGGAACCCTTAACTATTACAGAGAAGAAGGATTCAAGTGAATATATGAGAGTGAACGGAGAGAGAAAACGACGTGTGACCGAGAGGGGAAGAGGATGCTGCAACATGAAGAGTCATCGGCTTCGTTCACGCCGAGGGTTATGTCACCATTAATCAATGAGAGGGGGGACGGGGGGAGGGGGCAAGGGTACTGATACGATGTGTGCGCAAGAGGGGTGACGGAAAATGCTGCAAGGTGCTGATGGAATCCCGCGCGGGAGGGAAATAGCTGAGAGCGGTAATTCATGGTGGGAAACGACTCTTTAATCCAAGACTACGTGACAACGCGTGGGAATAAGGATTTATACTGAATTAACGAACTTTCGATTGTAAAATCAAGTAAAGCCTTGCGCCATTCCTTACGATTTTTAAAGATTGTTTTAGAGCATTGAGTGTTTGTATTTATATAATTATTATTTCAGGTTTTCTATACAAGAAGTGAGTCAAGGAAGGATGATCATTCGATGATAAACGTCCCCGTGCATAGAATAAGGTCATGTTTCAAAGCCTCACTCTAATTCTCAGTCAATCTTCCTCTCAGTCTCAATCAATCTCAGTCAGTCTACATTTTCTACAACATTTGCTTAGAACGAATGTCCATTGTTCACTCATCAGTTACTCCTTAGACAGAGATACAGACTAAAATTAACAGCGCAAAAATACGATTTGCCAATTAATTAAAAATACACATAAAAAACCAAAACTTAATATGATCTTAAAAATGACACAACTAGACGTATTTTGTAGAAATGCCGGTGTTGAAATGTAAATAAATTCATGGGAGGTGGTAACAAATAGCACAAAAAAATAAATTTCAATTACTTGCTTAGTTCCTCAATTACTCCCTTTGAATTTCTCATCTACTTTTTGCTGTATAAATGAATCCTGTAAACTATTGTTACTATAAACTATCCTGTACACAGAAAAATATTGGATAAGAACTTGCTTAAGAAAGTTTAGCCCCCAAAAGTTCAATTCCCCAAAAAGGAGATTTCGACTGTTAACTACGCAAAATAACACTATAACTTTGTTTAGAAGCTTAAATAAAATAAAAGACTAATAAAATTAGATTGAAGCTGGAGTTCAGGTGAACTATTTTCAGGAATGGCTTACTCTCTATTTTTCTATACCTACTCAACCATGAAGTGACTTCTGCAATCATAAAAAAGTAGAATCGATTACTCTTCCTGTGTCTGTGTCACAGCCAATTTCTTTCCATCACTGGATGAATATCTACACAAGGCTACTTAACTTCATAAACATTCAGCGCTTTAATTGCTATCTTAGCAGCCCTGCCTTCAATCACTACCCCCCCGCGAACAAAATCCTACCACTGAACCGATGCCAACTACCCTTTAAACTGGACACGAGTCCGCGGAAGAGAAAAAATTGGATAAACCCTTTCGAATACCCATATTTTCACGTCCGCCGACCGGAGTTAATTGCGTGAACGGAGTGTGATTTACACCGGCCGGTAGTGTCCATCAACTCCACCGCAATAGAAGGACGGATTGATGCATGAGCGAGAGTTTTTGGGACCGGGTGGCGCGGATCAGAGAACGGAGCGTCGGGGAGGATGGGACCAGGAAGCGGGCAAAAGAGAGAGAGAATAGTGGGGGAGATGTCTGAACCTGTCCCGAACGGACGCCGGTACAAATCGCAGTGCCTCGGCCCAGTGGACGCGGTCCATCCGCCCGGAACCCTGAGGCCGCATCACCCCATTCCCCAAAAACCACACACCCCTCTTTCCATCTCTCTCTTCCAGCATAGTCCTCCCCAATGTGACCATCAGCTGAGTTAAAGAATAACATCACTGGTGATGTTATTCTTCAACTCAGCCGTTGCCAACATTATTTTATTTTGTGTACCCCTCGGTCACCTAATTCGGAAATTTGCATCCGTTATTGACACACCTAATTCAAACTTACTACCGCCGTTATTGAAATTGCTTTTGTCAAGGAGACCATCATTTTTTGAGTGATTATGCAAAAATAATACCTTAGTAATATGTTTTATAACGATACTAAAATAATGAGCAAGCATTAATTTTTCTGTTTGCGAAGTTTTAATTTTTCTGCTTGGGAAGTTGAATCAAGCACGCCGATATTTTACTTTCTGAAGTTGAAAGCACAAAAACCAATGCTACGAGAAAACTACGCAGTGCTTCCCCTCTAAACTTACAGAGCCCATTGAAACAAATAACCTGAAAAGCAATGTGAAATGACAAGCGCGACAATAAAACTAGTCGATCTATGAACTAAATTTAAGCCAGTTGGAAACCAGTGCTTCAACTTGTTAAGAACTCGTCGTTAGACCAATGACAACGAAAATCCTATCATATGACGAATCTCTCCCACCGACAACGCCTATGTGTACCACGGCTTTGACGACAGGCAATCGTTACGTATGCTTCAGCGAAATTTCGGTTCTCAGTGACGAAGCACAATAGCTTTTGAAATACCTTACATGAAGCCGACAATTTTCCACCAGTCAAATGACAGCAGCCAAGAAGTGGAAAAAGCAAATAAATATTTATGGGTTCCAAGTGACGGGCTGACAAAGTATTTTATCCCACCGAAGATTTAAAGACGTCAAATTTAATTTACAGAAAAGCGATGACTGAAAACATATCATTAAGAAATATATCGAACCGTCAAATGTCACCTACATGTCTTAACGAGTAAGGAAACATTACTGAAGTGACCAAGGAAATATTACTGAAATTTTTTATATGACAAGTCTTGAATCATTCACTATTCCAAAGCGAAGGATTTTTTTCGTGGGGATGATGTCATTGTCATCGGTGTTTTCGTTACACATAAAGCGCGAGTCCAAAAAATATCAAAACGATTGTTTTATGTACTTATGTAGAAAGTAAGATTGAGCATTCGCTTATCTCACAGCATTTTCTTACGGCAAAATTTTCGTGAAGATTTTTTTCTATTTGCGGCGGTAGTACTTACTGGAATACTAATTACAACCTATTTCTTCTCCCTAAGTAAACCACTGCCTATCTTTTATCTCCGAATAAAAAATGGACAAAGAATTCAATACTGCAGTGGCTGCAGTATAATATTAGTAGGTTTCTAACGGAGTACTGCCCCTAGTTATAGAATGGGAAAATGTTTAACCCGTTGCGCTACAAATGATATAAGAGCAAGGTTCCCTAAGCCGCCACCGGTAGCGAGAAGAACTCTGCCTCCTTCACGACTCTCTTTCGGGGGCAAAACGATCGCTTCCTCCATGTCACCCCATAGTCCATATATTTCCCGCAGCCCCCGCCAATTTTCGCTGATAAGTCACACATGCCTCGCTTCCAACTGCGGGGCCGCGCTCTTATCGAGAATGTAGTTTACGGTGACTGGACGGCAAAAAAACCGCCAGAGCGTAGTTTTTTCGGAAGTAAAAGCCGTAGGTCAGCGGCGTCAGCGGTCTGAAACCGATGAGTTTCCATGAGCTATATTTTACATAAAATTTAATTACAAGTCTGGCGCGTGCTAGCCCTTAGTAAGGGCATGAAATATGGGAAAGTTAATTCAATCTTCATTTTCTTGGCGTGCTATTACCAATGGCCTGCCATTTGGTGGCACGCGTCCCATAGGTTGCCCATTGCTGCCCAAGGTATATTTAGCATATTCAGTGCCAATGCTTCACGAAAGAAACCTGCAGTGCATCACCAAAAATTGTTTGCATGTATAGCGATAACATTGTCGGAAATAACAGGCCCTTTATGTGATCCAATAAAATTGATTATTTTCCATTAATTAAATCGTACAGCGAAAAATCAGATCAATGAATGGCGTTGCAAATTTGTTTGCAAAATAATTCACCAACAAAACCTTGAAATATACGTAATACGGGCCTTAGATTTACCAACGTACATTTACGTACGAAACGTTTACACTAAAATCACATAATAATTGTTCATTGAAGAATAAAAAAATTCATGCTTTCATTCAAATAAATATGTAGAATATCCGAGTTAAGTAGATTTTTGCAATGCCTCGAAATATTCAAGAAGTAGTGAATCATCAGTTCCAATCCCTGATAACACCACATGTGTCTCGTGTTGGAAAAAATAAAAACAATGCAGGAAGTTAACTAATGATTGCAGAAAACAAAGAACATTTTAATCATTGCTTTAGGGTAGGAATACATTCTCGCCCATTAACGGGAGTATGCACGATTACTTGCTCCCGCTTCCCGAAAATGTGTGTTAGGTAAACAGGGTGAATCATTCCTTACTTATGTTAGTTCTAATATGACTGTTTACATTTCCAGAAAGTCTCGAATACGAAGTTAATAGTGCCTTCATTTTACTTTCTATAACAGCCGAAGGCAAACATAAGCTTCCGGGGAAATAAATACACTAATTGTGAAATTCAGGTTGATTTCAATTTAAAAAAATATGATTTGACATAGTTATTATGCGTCAGTCATTTACAGACGCCTCTTCTTCTCACTGATTGGGTGCGACTACAAGACAATAATCTTTGGTTGACCCACTGTGTGACCCACACACACTTCACTGATTTTCTGTGAATAAACATTTCACGTTAACGTCATCATTACTGGTGGTTCATGAATTTTAAATGAATATTGATTCGGGTATTCAATAAAATCTCGGAAAATATGATTTACCGGTCTTGATTCCCGAAGGTTCCAAAATCTCTCGAATTTGGAAACTCTATTGAGCGTTCCACGTTTAGTTGACAGTATGGCCTAATGGGGAACACTATTACCAAACTTACGATAGGTTTCCTCACCTCCAGGCCAAGTTGTCAATCATTTTTAACTTTATGTTAAATTAAAAAATATTAATTAAGGAAATATTTTTGAATATAGTGATACAATTAGATGTTCATATAGTATAGGTACTGCATAGCACTGTACTGAATTTATGCTGCTAATGGCAACATCACACCTCTGGCCTTATACCGGCCGGAGATTATCACAAAAAACGAAGCTCCTAAAAAATCCTATGCTATCAATTAATTGTGGAAGTCCCAATAATGCAGATTGTATTCGCGACCATTGTAATTTTTGATGAATTGGAATTAAGCACACAAGTGAAAGGTCCGTTGGCAGTCGAATGTTGAAGATTCGAAGAGCAGGGAGAAGCGGCGGTTATCTAAAGAAGAGAAGCAACGGTTCTCGTCTCTAAGGGCTCGGCCATTCCATCGTCGGACTACCAAGGTGTAAGCCGCCCGCTCTCGCCCATAAAGAGTCGGCCCCTATGATTTCCACGGCACACGTGTATGTACACAGGGAAGTAAGCCGCGCCGCAGAGCCGGGGAGAGGAGCGAAGGGAGATGTGGGACGTGAAATGAAGGAATGCCGGGGGGTAAGGCTGCAAAGGAGATCATAGCAATGAGGGCGAGGGGATTCGCGGGGCCGGAGGGAAAGACTGGCTTGCCGGCGGAGTTGCAGCCTTCACTATCTCCCTTGCTTGAAAAAAGCAAAGATGGACCTAAATGGAAAATAATAAAGGAAGAATAATGTTGAAAAATACCGGCAAGAGAAGCAGTGAGTTGAGGAGAGAGAGGCAGGGAGAGAGAGCGGCCAAGGGAGGAATCTCGGAAGAGAGTGCGTTTTGGCGGAGGAGGAATAGAAAAGAGGGAGAGGCACACCGTGTAATATTTTATGGGATTGAATGTTAAGCTTGTGGATTCTTTTCCGCACCCAGAGATTAGCACGGTCCAACGTTTATGCTCTTATACAAATTTTTCCTCGGCGCGTTTTCCCCAAGCTTTCCTCCACCAACCTACCCCCCACTCCGCTCTCTTTCCCCATCTCTTCTACATTACCTCCTCTATCCCCCTCCGTCCTCCCCCTCCTTTCTCGACGACCGAATGCAAGCGACTCGAAACATTCCAGCCTTACGTAATTTACAAAAAATAACACAACTGAAAAAAAGTAAATTCGCCCGTTCACGATTCTTGGGGGAAAAGGGATGTTGGGGTAGGAAAGGATCGAAAGAAAGAAAGAAAGATTAAATAAAAAAGGATTGAGAGTAGTAGTAGCAGAGCGGAGAAATTTTTCCATCGCCAGTCCGATTGCAAAGAAAATAAGGCGCACTGAAGGGAATAAGGGACCTGGAGATTCCCATTAATGGTGTTTCCACGCTTCGAAATCCGAAATGGTGGATATTTGCAAAATAATCCGCTTTTTTCCCCTTTCCCAGACTACTTGTTTTGCTCCCCTTTCCCCCCCCCTCCCTAACACGTACGCCGCGGCAACTCTCCACCCACTCTACAACCCTATAAGTAGTAGTCGAACGCTAAGACCTTTTTTATATCTCTCTCATCCGCGAATGCTTAAAAATAAAACCCCGGAGCACACATTTATAAACACGGCCGAATTTCTGTTAGTTGTTCCTGTTTGCGCTACCTCAAACTTGCTTGGCACCAGCTCACTCCCAAAACGGTCCACCGCTTGCCGACCCCCACCCTTCCAAGCATTCCCTCGGTCCGTAACCTGGGCTCCAAACACCATGTTCGGCAATATTTTTTTTCTCTCCTCTAGAGGCTTAAGAGCTTTACCGAAGGTTTTTATCACGTGTCTTTCGAATATGAATTCAAATCTCAGTGTGTGCATAAATAAATACGCAGCGGAATTAATACAAATATAATGAAGTAACGGGTTAGAGATATTTACAAAAAAATTGTTCCGTTTTACTTTAACATATGAATCGCAGCGAAACGACCCTGTATAAATATTTAAGTGTTTATTCTCTAGATAGTTTAAGGCCATAATTTCAATGAGTTAAGCGTTAATCAAAAGGACCGAATGTTATCAGCGGTTAAATTTTAGCCTGAAAAATAAACATGATGAAAGGAGCGAATGAAAATAATTATAGTAAAAGCTTTTCCACTTTAGAAAGGAATTTCTACTTAAATCCAGTTTCCTAAAAACTTTCAATGCTGCAAATATGTTTTTCTTGATTCAAATCTGAGACGAAATCACAGTGGTTTATTTTATTTAATAAAAATTCAATAATGGTACGAATAACCATACAACTAAAGAAATTTCCCGCGTAAGTAATCTACAGTTAAACTTGTAGCACGATCTCTGTACGTAATAATGATACAAAATACTAGCATACTGATGATGATTCTTGAAGTCTTGAGTCTATAAATTTCTTCAAATCTCTCTTCAGTAAAATCTACCTTTGTAGACGATTTGGGGGATAAATAAGAAATAATAACAGCGCGAAGAGATCAATGAAATTCAGGTGAAGAGAAACTTTGATAAAGGGCGATGGGATGAAAGGAGGAGGAAAAAATTGATAAAAAATAAAAATGAGGGAGGAGGGAAATAGCGCGGGGGGCTGGGGTGGGTGGGGAGGCGAGGGATGGAAGAGTATGGCAGTGCGGAGAGAGATGCCCGGGCAGCAAGGGGAAAGAACGTTGATCAATTTTCAAAGAAATTAATATGAGGCCCGGGACTCCTTCCGAACGCGGAATACCCTCTCCCTCTCTCTATTTCTCTTCTCCACCCCCAACCGCTCTTACAAACCTTTCGGGGAGCCCCACCCGACATTTCTCCTTTATCCCTCCCCTCGCTAAAAAAAATCCACCACCTTAACTCCTTCACCTCCCTGTCCCCACCTCCGATATGTTCCGCCTCTCCTCCACTATCCCTCCCTTCCCCCATTCCAAAACGACCTTTCCTCCCTTCACCCTACACCCCTACGCCACCGCCGTGACCGAACGGAACCCCTCACCCCAAAACTCCCTCTCCCGGGCAAAAAAGTATGTGAAATTAATCCACCTGAAAACTGCAATATATTATCGAACGGCTTTGAAAAAGGCGAGGAGTTGGTTGGGATGAGGAAGGTTGAGGAAGGGAGGGGGGTAGAGTGTGAGGAGGGTTGAGCAAAGAACGAAAACTTAGAGAGAGAGAGAAGGATATAAAGAGGGAGAGAGTTAAGGAATTGAGTCGGGGGTGTGTGCGGGCTTTTGAACGGGAATGGAGAGAAGAGAGGGGGGATACAACGGGAGGGATAAAAAAAACCCGAAAAAATAGGTGGGGTGGTAAAAGGAAAAAACATGGGGTAGCAGGAGGAGGGTGGTTTCGGATCTTTAATATTACGGCGGCGTCTATGAAAGGTGAAACTAATTCGTTCGAGACTGGTATGTGTATGTGTGTGCGAGAGAAGCCGTGAGGGTTCGGTTATGAGGGAGGAAGTGAATAAGACGAGAGGGGTGGTTGGTTAAGGTTCAGGGGGAGGTTGAAGACGCCAATAGAGGGAGGAACGACTATGAGTAGGAGAGGGTGGAAATGATGTTTTTTTCCAAGAAGGATGAGGAGGGGGGAGGCGAGAGGAAGTGGAGGAGAAGAAGAAGAAAAAATAATACATCGAAACCAAAGGAAGGTGGAGGAAGCCTCGAAGACGATGATAATAACGAGGAAAAAAATATACGCGGGAATCGGTAGAAAATATGCATAAAAATTGGCCTTTTTTCGGCCGTAAATTGTATATTCTTCAAAAGACTTTGAGGCTTGGATCCGATGAAAATTCTATAAGCGGAGGGAGGGTGGTTGGGCGGGTGAAGGGTGGCTCAGGGAGTGGCGGGCAGATGGGGTGTAAGGGGAAGGGGCGGGAGCAATAAAAGGAATGAGGAAAGGCCTTCGAAGGAGTTGGTGCGGACAGGGGAAAGGGGACTAACCACCTCTCTCTTTCCGTCCCCATTCTTTCTCCTTTACCCCTTTTTTCCAGCCTGGAAGGGAATATGGGGGCACAGGAAGTTTAGAAGGGATCGAAAGGGGCAGGAATAGGAAGACTCATCGTTATGGATTAAGAGAAGAACGAAAGAGTTGAAAGGAAAATTTCCAATTTGCTGAACGCTAAAAAAAAATTCAAAACATTCCATTTTTTAAGGGCTCGACCAATTCGATTGGTCGGATTAGTATCGACCAATCATGATCGCGAAGAGAGCCAATTCTAAACAACCATTGGCCAGGATAACCCCGCCTCTCCAGGGTACACTTCACTGCACGTAAGATACAGGAAAGATCGTATGATATTTTATAAATGGATTTCAATTTTATTAAGCGCTGCAATAAATATTACTGCGGGAAAAACTGAAGAGTCGCAATTAATGGAGTAAAATAGGTATGATATAGCAATGAAAATAAAAATTAGATTTAAAATAGACGAATGGTTCAAATAACTATAGCGTAACCTTTTAGTCACCACTTACACTAAAATTTTCATTAATTAAACATTTTAAACTCAGGGAAAAGGAGTTTGACAAATCATATCACTCAAATAAAGAGACCTAACCGGACTACTAGCGCATATTTGAGAGGCCAAGATAATTTAACAATGTGTCATTAACAAAACATTTACAGTCGTTTAATAAAATTTAGAATTCTTCTGTGTGCTGGAATATCATCCATGACTCACTCACTGGAGAAGACCATCCGATTGCGTTCTTTCAACGATTATTACGCTATTAGGAATCAAGTAATTTGTAACGATGCATACGAGAGGAATAATTTCTTTGGCAGATAATTAACAGCCAGGAATATTAACTATAGACAATTTAATCTGAAGAAATATTTGTCTCTTTGAATCTTCAAAAATAAATATTATAAAAAAACTTTGATCGAATTCTAGTGCTATAAAATGGATTTTGTAAATATTAAAAATTCACATTAAGTGTAAACTTCGATGACCCCAATTGCTTAAATATCACGAAAAAATTCTGATAAAATATTTATCTTACACTCACCAATTCCTTATCCTTATTTTACTGCTTCTAATGGCATCCGGACCAAGAGTCCACAGAACCCTGAAATTTTATGAACAAATTGTAACCAGAAAAGTGGTAGTAATGGAAGTTTTGGACACAATAATTAATGCATTCCCATTCATAATCCTAAGTGACTGCACAATACAAGGATACCAACGAAACATATTCTACTTTCCATTATGAGAAACTGGGTTAATATTTAGTAATATATGTATTTTGCTCAATGCTCAAATTAATAAATAGACTTCATGTTATTTTATCGTCATTAGAATTAAAATATTCTTCATATCGAATTATGTGTACAATATTCGAGTTATGTAAGCGATAATTAATGCAACTTTGGTAAAATATCTACGACTTCAGTCATCATTATCAATTATATTCCTTCTCATTTAATGGGGACTAATGCTAATATTCACTACGCTACGATTAAGTCAATACAATCCTCTAGCATTAATTCAACAATTTTTATAACGAAAATGAATGAATGAACATTCAAATAGTTCGCAGAGCATAAAGAACTTAACCATTTACCAATATCTAAATTGTATACAACCATTTTTAGTCATTAAATAATAACGGAAAATGCATCGAAACTATGGCGGAATATCTCACTATTTTTAATTACCGTATAAACTCGTGTAAGAGGCGCACCTTTTTTCCCAGAAATCGCAGCCGAAAATGAGGGTGCGCCTCTTACACGAATCTGTCGGTTGCAAAATTCTGTCACCCGAGTTTGAAGGCTAATATCTCATAGATGGCTCAATCGATTTTAAAATGAAGTACATCAAATTAAAGCTTGTTTATTGATGGTGTAAAAAACTTTTTACCGTTTATATCGATTTCAGTGTGTGCTTAAAAACAAAACTTTAGCGCATTTTCCCGGGTACCGGACGGTTGCATCGCATTTACGGCTTCGTAATAACAACACGGATGAAGATATCGAAATTTCCTTTACAAATATTGTAGCAAAAAATTTTCCTAACAGCTATACAAAGTTTCATATTAATTAATGCATTAGTATTTTAGTTATAGATGCAAATGCACGGATCCGTTATTTTCCGTTCCGCGCACCCCTGAAAACCGCCGTTTACACCTTCTTCAAGCTCTCGAGTTCATCATCATGAATCCACTTATAAAATCTTAAAGGAATTCGTTGGTTAACCAATATCGATCAACATTTATTTTGGAAAAAGAGCGCATTCAACTGCCAGGAGCATGCACGGAAGACAAAGGGAGAGGCGCGCGCTGTTGCCCAGTCTGAGGGCTATCCGTAAGGTGCGCGAGGGAGTCTACTATGTACAAAGCATTACCTGCGGGGGAAAACCAGTTGTCTTTACTCTGTGCATGAGTCATTTGGACTCGGTAAATAGTGGCATAAAGGGTGACGTGGCGTTCGGGCACGCGGGCGTTCCTCCGCGTTGTCTTGTTGAGGAACGCCTGAAAGCCGTTACCGCCGTAGGTATGGAGAAACGCCGCGGAAACCTAAGATCCAAGTGAATACTTACCTCCGGGGTCTATGTATGCCTATGAAAAATGCCGCGTAAATTATAAGAGAATATTGCAAGCGGAAGGCTTTGAAAATGGCCGAAAGTTCGCAGTTAGGTCCGCAAAACCTCGCGATAGAAAAAAAAAATTCGAAATTCTTTCTTCAACTTCGACGCATAAATAGAGGGGTGCGCCTCTTACACGGGTGCGCCTCTTACACGCGTTTATACGGTACTCATATGGGATATTTCCTATTTACATATGGAACTAAAATGAATGTTATTAAATTGAACTAACAGGCGATAAGAAAAACTCCTTCTCGAAAATAAAACCTGACTATTCGCCTTATTTCGGATCTTCCCGGGAGGGGAAAAATCCCACAACTTCGATTTTTTCCAACGAGGAACCACCGGGTACCACCCACAGCTAGTTTGTTTTTATAGAGCCTAAGGAAAAGAAGACCTTCTCCGATGTAATTTTATTACGCCTTGGCATGCAAAAGAATACCATTGATTGGACACGAAAGAAAAAAAATGAATTGGGGGAAATACCTTACTGATGGAACGAATGACGAGACGTAAATTAAAAAAAAAAGCGGCCGGGGGAAGCGCATATTGCGCCGGTAATCAGCAGGGAGATTTAACAGCTGCAAAAGGCCGAGGAGCGATAGTGATAATAAGGAAAAAACGAGGAAAAATGAAGGAAGAAGAAAAAAAGTTGGTGGGCAAAGAAGGAAGAGGGATGATGGGAAGGGATGAAATAAATACACATTTAACGGTAGCTGTATGGGGGGAGAACGGGGAGTGATGTTGCGCGAGGGGGGGGGAAGAAATCGGGAGGTAAGGGGAGGGGAGGCAAAGGAGGGGTTAGCAGAAGAAGGGTAGGTGGGAGGGAGGGGAGGGAGATGAATCGGGGAGGAGGAGTCCATCGTGGGGAGATTGGCTTTATGGTGATAGGGAAATGAGAAAAAAATAATTGGTCTTTGAGAAAGGGTGCGCACCATTATAGGTAATTTTCAAAAAAACTCTTGAGCGGCACACAATGCGGTGGAGGAGGGATGGCCTTCATTCGGTATGGACGGTGCAGAAGAAGAGGGAGTATTGGGGGGGGGGGGGGGTAATGGCCTCGAAGGCGAAAAGGGAACGGAATGACATAGATATGAAGGTTTTTTTTTAAACACATGCCGAAGATAAGAACTTCTTGTTCATCTTCCTCCCTCCTTCACCTCTCTCTCACTCCACCCTGCCCATCTTAATGCGTCCGTATCTTTTGAACTGTTTGATCAATAAAAAGTCTGCATCGCCGGTCATTTTTTGAGCATGCGTTGGAGGCCTAACTGTATTGTTACAATAAGCCCACGTAATTATTAGCAGTTCGATTAAGCTGTCTCATTGAAGGTCTCCAGCCTCTCGTTACACACTGGCAGCCAAGGTGAATCAACAGTGTATACTCTGAGGAATTTTGAACGATTTCAAATCAAATACAATTTAATAATTAGCAGCTGCCCATACTTATTACTCACTTTTTTAAAAGTTTTCATAGTGAGGTAACGACATGCTTAATAAAAGAAAATAAATTGATTTTTAATAACTTAAATAATTAACTTCAACGGCAATAAATGAGAGAAGTGAAGTTGGTGAGACAATTTCAATACCATTTTATGGATATCGCTTAAGTACAGCAGGAAGCTCGAGCGCATTCGAGCATTCACATAAAAATAATCATTCCCCGAAGAAAATAACATGCAGGTATCATTTTCTGTTGAATTGTATTCTAATTTTGAATGGGATTTTAATATATTAGTTGTCGTCACCTTTAAATACAACCATATCTATCTGAACGTCGAGTAACCAAATAAACCTCCGTGCATCACACATTCATTTTAACTGCCTCTTACATTTACTTATAAGTTATGCCTTGCCCAACAAGACCTAAATTCTAGCGGATAAAATTTAACTTTAATTGAGCCCTTTTATTCTGAAGATGACTAAGATGAGGTGCATAATTTTCATATAATCTTATCATAAACCGTTCTTTCGCATTACAAATCTTTAATTAACGCCAACACATCAATATCACTTAAGGCTGTATCCATCTAGAGTTGCGCAATGGAAACTCAGGCTTTAATAATTAAATATTTATCCAACAGGGGCCTTATTGAGTTGTACGAGGCTTCGAAAAAGAAACATCAGAGTACGTATAGGAGCACATACCAAGGTAATGGTTTATTCTAATTAAATTAACACAAGCAAACATTTTGCTCACAACAATTAATTTGCTTTTTAGTTTTGTGAGAAAAAATCATTAGTTCGAAATTTAGGGAAGTAAAGTTGATACTAACAACATAACCATAATTCAAAGTTAAGGCTATATCCAACTTAAAAAATAATTCCAACCACCATGAACCCAGAATGAAACAACTATTTTATATTATTGATGATAGACGTTTCCTAGTAAGTCTGAAGCACTATCAACTACATCTTAGCAAAGCAATGCGTTTCAAACACGGCATAACAATACCGGAAATATTTTTCTTATGTGAAGTTTAGTCATTCCCTTGTTGAAAGCAAATTACATTAAAATATTACAATTGTTAATTTTTAAACTGGGCAAAGCGATTGTTTTTACAAAATACACATAGCCAATCAGTAAAAATAATTTACAATGCTATGGGGTAACGAAAAGAAATCTGTTTGAACCAGAGAAAGCCTTGATTAAATATACATTTCAAAACTTCGCGGCTCTACTTTCATATGCTATGAAACAGTAAAAGGGCATAGCTTCAGGTTACATCGTAAAACAAAAATTATTTTCATTACTTATGACTTAGGGTGGGGAAATCAACAAGGTAATAATGAAGAAAATGTCATGAACGCTCAAGGGCGAGAGTACTGCAAGAAGGTGTGCGAAGGAGGGATTTTGAGAGGCTGGCGTAGGCTTGTGAGCCTAACAGGCACAAATAATCGCTTCGCTGGTGGATTTTAAAGGAGAGACGAAAATCAAACGCGAACACTAGAAGCGATAGCCAGCTTAAGCCCCAGACGGTGCCAACTGCAATATTTCGATAAATATCTTGAACTGAATATTAATCGTGTTGAACCTGATATTTGTGTGCAAATAATGCAAATAATCTCTAGTTATGAAAGGAAACCGATATTCAGTTTCATGTCTATGTAAACATGAAATTAACCCATTTACCGAGATAAATTTGGAAACATACACTCCCCAACATGACCATATCATTTTTTAGCCTGAAATTGTCAATTGGCATTGAAAATATCGATTCCGTTTCACATCTAGCCAACTTCTATCATCTCCTGGACGTTCCATTCAATCATATGGATACTTTTAAATAAGGGAGCAGAGACCGACTATATGAACAGTATACTGCGATTAAATAACCCGCAGATGCTATCCTTTTACAATAATATTTGCCAGATATGGCAGTCAAGTGCTAATTTAAAATCATAAAAATCCTCGACGCACTCGTGCCTGCATGCACAAGGCACTACACTTTTTTTTAAACTTAGACTAACTTCACAAGTTTGCTACTAAATGAGCTATCTTTTTGCCAGACGATGAAGTAAGCTTTTCGCGGTCAGGAGCTAATTCATTTGATTACGTTTAATACAGATAAAACCATTATGAGGTTATTGATGATTCACTGCCAAATTCACAGCACTGAGGTTAAAAAATAACTTACTAACCGTGATTGATTGACTATGTAAGAAAATGTTCTGACATGTACACAATTTTATAGTCTCAACAAAACCTATCTTTGTTGAAACGTCTTTGTCGAAGTTTATCTATAAATGACAACAAACGTTCGTAGATGTGTTTGTCAGCTAAGGATGAGACTGGTCTCTAATTATTTTAAAACTAGAAGAAGGATTCAGCTTCGCAAGGGAAGCTGCAAATTAATTGCACCAATTATGCATGAATGAACCTGGCTAATGTTTAGCGTTTTATATTATTTCGGCTTAGTAAACATTATTCGTGACATTAAATTTGAGGTTTATTTTAGAAACTATTTAAAATGGCCATTTTTCGATATTTCAGAAGCAGAGAAATAAAAAATGGTACAAAAAACAACCAATTTTGGTAATATCATTACAATCTGGGTTCAGTAATAATGCTAAATAATGTTAATAAGAGCATAATTATGCTGAATTTCAGCGGGAGAAGTCATTTACCGATAAGATTATAAGAACCCATGTGATGTACTAAATGCGAATACTATCAATCAGCCATTAACCACATATGGAGACATCTGAGTGAAAAATACCCCTGATGAATTCTCACTGAAATCTGCTTATATGTACTGATAACCTTATAAATGCAATCTATGTATGTGTATAGATGCATGTTAGCGTAAAACTAAAAAACTAAAGGCAGTACAACTTTCAAACTTCAAGGATTATAAATGTATTACATAAACAGATAACAGGCTACTTTTCATGTAGCTAATGATCTCCGGTTTGACCCCTTATTCTTCGATTTTTTCGGTAAAATTTATTTTCCTGCGTAACATGATTCTAAGTTCTAATTCCCAGAATACTCTTAATGGATAAAATGGAATGTAAACATAAATTTTAAGACAATAATGAAAGATTAATGGTAGATAATGGGCTAACTATCTTAAGCCTATCAAGAAAAACATACATCTAAGAGCAACATCGGTTGTATCTAACATAAGAATGTATGCATAAGCAAAGAAAAACTCCCAATGAAAAGATAAGGTTGCGGGACGCATTCGACGGCTTTGGGCATTCCTTGCAAGCAGGAATCGAATTTGCTGCCGGGGAAAGTTTTTCGGCAGAGCATTATACGAGGTGGTACCAAGGCACATCCGGTTTTCGAATCTTAATCGCGTATAGATGCAAAGGAGGGAGGGGCTTGCGCTCATTTCCACCACACCACACCCGTGGGGAAAAGGGAAAAAGAACAAACAAGGGTACGCGGCTCCATATCCCAACACCCTCCCTCAACCTCCGTCCTCTCTCGTAAGGGTGAACCCCGATCCGCCTCAACTCACCCCGTTTCGGAGGTCGCAGCGGAGGGAGACAGAAAGAAAACGATCCCCCACTCCACCATTCGCATTTCCTGGTACAGTTTCCCCCACCCACTCAACACTCCCTCCGACCCCTTCCCCTCACCGATATCTTTTCCCTCCCTCCCCATACCCAATGTTACCAACGACACGACCCCCCTCCTCATACTCCTCTCCCTCCCCCAGCCAAGCATCCTTTTGCACCCTCAACTTCCGTAATTTTTTTTAATTAGCGTTATCGGGTCTACTAAATTATTTCAAGCCATGGCTTTTTTCCTCTCTCGTATCCCTACCACCCTCCCTCCCGTATTCCATATCTCAAAGGGAGTCAGTCCAACGATGGTGGATGGAAGAGAATGTTTCAGGGTGGAAGTGGTGTTTTTTGGGAGGATAGTGTGGGTTTTCGGGAGGCTAAGGGAACAGGGCGGGGCGCACACGGGGAATGCTGCAAGGGGAAGGAGGCGGAAGACTTGGGAGGAAGGGGTGAGGGCCGGGGCCAGGTCCCTGGGTGGCCCCTGGGAGTTGTGAAGGGGGGAGGGAGGGAGAGAGACGGGGAAAAATCGGAAGCGAGAGGGTCCCACCGGCCCGAGGGGTGGGCCACTGAGTCGCAGGGATGAACGCCATCGAAGGCCCCTCTCTTGTCTCTCTCTCCAGAGGACAAGGCGGCTGGAAAGGGAATTCCTCTCTCGCTCCTAAAATTTCGGGAGAATTAGGATGACCATTGTTCTCAGTCATCCACACGGCGAAAGAATTAGATGAAAAATTCATGCCGGTGTACCGAACTACTAAGGTTCATTTCATCACTGCAGTCAACTCGCACGTGGAAGTAAAGGGGTAAATATTTTAAAACCTCATGAAAGGAACCCATGTCCACTGTGACCCTTGAAAGTGGAAGATTTTTACAGCCCTTGGCTGTTACAATCTGGCAAACGAATGATTCATAGACATAAACGGCTAATAAATGGACAAAAAGAAGGTGAAGTGAAGCCCTTTCCTGCTAATTCGAAGGTCGCGGGTTCTCATCTCAACTGGGTGAATTTTTTTACACCCAGAAAATATTCGCGTGTAATCGCCCTATATCATTCGTTCATTTACCGAATGTTAAAGGACCCAGGTCCGATTTTCGGGGTGGTGGTAGAAAATACACCATGGAAATGCATGATTT
This sequence comes from Pyrrhosoma nymphula, assembly GCA_963573305.1. Taxonomy (NCBI): domain Eukaryota; kingdom Metazoa; phylum Arthropoda; class Insecta; order Odonata; family Coenagrionidae; genus Pyrrhosoma; species Pyrrhosoma nymphula. The sequence goes on from OY754330.1 coordinate 53,701,543, forward strand.
GATTTTAATGATGAAACAATGATTGACCAAAAAGGATGTTTTAACTGTTGCACAACAAGTATACGTTACGACATGAGTGATATTAATGATGGCTCAAAATACCCCTGGATTTCAGGTCATAAAATATAGCCATTTACTTCTAACTCGTGGAAACATAATGTCTACAAAGAGGAGACAAGAAGTGAACTCCGCAATTAGGGCACAAATAAAAAATAATTTAAGTAAGAAAGTGACAAAGGTACTCTTTTTAAACACTCTTACCATACAAGCTTAGAGAGAAGATTCATGACCTTGGAATCATAGGAGAAGAAAACATGGAGGGAGAGGGATCAGTAATTAAATTAAAAAAGGAACAATACGTAATTTTAATACACATCATTTAACGATATCATTTTTAGCGATATTCGTTAAATACAGTATTCAGCGAAATATAAGGGTCGAAATTAAATTGTAATTAAAAGAGAGCATTTAAGACAGTGGTATACGGAGGAGTGGGTGTTAAGGAAGGGCGATAACATTTTCTTGGTGCAGAAAAGAGCTCGGGGCGTGAAAAGGGTGAGTGGGTGGACGACGGTGGAAAGAAAAACACGAAGAGAAGGCATGACGAAACACGGAAGGGAACGAAGTTATAAACAGAAGTGGAAGTGAAAAAAGGGGCAATAAATCGAGTGAAATGGCTTTTTACTTCCATTTTTTAGGCTTCGATGGTCTTAGGGAGAAGGGACAGCAGATTTTATCACATCCTTTCATGAAGATCTGAGAGAATCAGGTAGAGTGGAGGCTGGAGTCAGTCGACCCACCGGAGAAGGGGTTACGATACCCCACATTTAGAAACTACCCTGCGAGGAGCCGCACAAGGTGATGTGGCAGGGGTTGTTAGGACGCAAGACATGAAAACGGGAAATAATAGGGAAAAGAAATTGGGAGATATAAAGGAGAATGAGCGAAAGTTATTTTGATGGAATTGTGTCGAACCCCGATTATTTTTGCGGTCTTCTATGGTAATCGGTGAAATCGAGCACAGTAAGTCATCCTACCTAATTTTATTCGTAGCAAGTAAAAAAGCAGTTCTATGTTTACAACGGAGTTATGTTCCTCGCTTAAGTTGCCCTACCTAATTTCATTCGTAGCAATTAACAAAGCAGTTCTACCCATACAACGGAGTTATGTCCCTCGCTCGAGGATTTAAGTTCATAAAAGAAGCTTGGATTAATTACCGATTTTGAGGTGCTGTACGACAACATAGGAGAAAGTTCATTTGGAGCAGAAAAATTGATCAGGTACATGGGTGATCTTCACCGACATAATACCTTGCTAGACGCCGAGGGGGGCTGTAGCAATTAATGTTAGGACACCAGACCTGAAGAAGGGAGAGAATAGGGAAAAGGCTAAAAAGAAGGAAGAGATAAGAGGGAATGTTTCTTTTAGATTTGATTAAGTATTCCGAAGTGTAGGTCTTCACTTTCACCAACATTTTGAAAAAAGTCTTCTCTCTCGTCAAAAAGACCCTATTTTTTTCTTTATATGTAGTATTGTTTTCCTTCAAGTAGATCGATCGTGATTGCTCGAACATAGCGTCTTTTTCCCCGGCATTTTTAGGATGGGATTCTATGTTTGCTGAGGTAGAATCCTTTGTCCCTGTTGAAGGTTTTGGGTTTTAGAAGGATCTCTATGGCCTCCTTGATGAGCCTATTCCAGTATTCAGACTATCTAACCCGGTTGGAAACCCGAGGAGAGCTCATCAATATAATTCACCGTGAAAGCTTGAAATTTTTCAACACAAGCCTCTTACGTATTCTAGTGCATTTTAGTGTCAAATACTCTTTTACTGCAGTGATCAATGAAGTGAAGGAAGAATAAATTCTGCTAAGAGAAATTGCTCTCTGTTCGACAGTAAATGCCTCTTTAAGTCTTATCAACAAATATAGCGCGAGGGTTACATAATATACTTCAAGTTAGCCTGAACCTCACGATATCTGTGTCTGTGACTAAGGCTTTAGAAGACTAGGTGGAATACTTAGACGCTTTCATTCAAAGAGCCACGATGAAGAAGGAAAACAAAAGAAAGCGAGGCACAATAAAAACCATCAGCATTCACCGTACAGCCTTACGACAGAGAAACCAAAAGGCATTTGATTCTCTGTTGTACGTGTCAATAAATTTGTAAAAACAAAGGTTTGGTCAAACAAATCATTCTTTTTCCCACACGTTTTTCAAAGTGAAATAGAAATCTCTAAATAATAATATCGAAATAAAAATCGTCTCACTAATATAAACAGGGATGACGGTTATAATCTCCAACTCATAGAAAGCCCTCCTCAAACCACACACCGCACAGGCTCAGTGGATACCCACAAGGCCAATGTTGCCTGGTGAAAAGGGGTAAACAAAGAAAGATGCAAAAAAGGTCACTGCATCCACAAAAAAGTGAAAGTATGGCTTAAATTTAAGGAAGCGAACATAACAGATAAATTAACATCGCTCCTGAAGACGCTTCTTGCAACGCAAGACGAAACGTTGAGCCAAAAAAGTGCTCTCCACGCCACATAACTCGAAAGCCCCCCTCACATTCACGAATCGCAGCTAAAGCCTAAGATCTAAGTGGTATGGGTGGCCAAGTATATTAGCCACTCATTTCAGTCTTTTTACTGAACCCATGCGAGCGAGAGTTGGTGGAGACGCCCGATGTTTTAGGCATAAGGCGTTGGGATGTTCCGGGAGAGAGAGACACCAGAGAGACCAACCCCATTCAACACTTTTTCCTCAAGTCTACGATATTTTCCGCCCACGTCCCATCTGACCCCTCATCTCCTCGTTACCCCCTCAGGATCACTGCACCCCTGTACCCCCCGGAATATACGCAGAAACCATCCCCCTCCTCCAAATCCTCAGCCTTACTCCCACCACCGCCGTCAAACCTCAAAACGCGTAACTGACTCAACCCCCTACACCATCAACCCCCATACCACCCCCTTGGGAGCGGTTTTAATTATTCCTTATCGTGAAAGTATCTTCGCCTCAATTATTTATAGTTATTTTAATCGCCTCCACCCTCCTTCCTCTAGTGTAACCCCCAAAAGTCCTCCTTTCCCGTCGTTTCCCTTGTGTGCCTCCGCAAACCTCTCCAGAGGACCAAGTGCCAAGCAGCTCGCCTTCCACCCCACCCCTGCTAGCAACCCTTCACCCCCGCACGACTGCGGAAGAGTGGGAAGAAGCATGAAAAAGGCCTGTGGGTTGAGAAAGGAGGAATATTTAAACGCATAAATTACTGCACCGATGCCAAAAAAAAATTACTCTCCGCTCAACCAATGGGTGGCGATCCCCGACGATCTTGTGCGCCTGAGTTTTTGTGCCCAAGGAGAGAGAGGGAGGGATGTATAGAGGCTTCTTTGAAAAGAAATGGACCTTTATCGAACGAAAATATGAGCTCGCACGTGTAAACGAGCGCATGTCATTACCTTTGCATATTCAAGCAACCGGCGCTCCGGGTCCGCCTCCTTTATTGTCTTTGCCGATTTTTATTCCGCCCACAGATGTATTTACTTTTCTCTGATCAGCATTCCACTGAAACACCAAGCCAACCATCGATTACATCACGGTCGAGACTTGAGGATGATCATCAACTCGAGCCACTCACGCCACAGAAATATACAGCTGGGAAATATAACTACCATTGGAGATTTAGAATACTAGAAGTAATTCAAGGTTTTGGACCCCTTTTTGATCCTCCCTCCTTCATGTAAGACATTTTATGAACTCCCCTCTACTCCCCTCCCAATCTAACGTAAGTTGTTATGCATTTTTGGAACCATACACACAAAAATGTATGGGCGATTCAATTTCCAAGTGTGCAAATACTGATCGATTGCATTTTCGATATTTAGCGATTTACAGTAGGCAAGACTCGTAAAACAAGTGGTCTCCAGCATTGCGCTATCTCCAAACTAAAGGAATTGATCAGACACTTTTCTATAGTTGAGCAGAAATTCAGGCATATCACTGTTGCGGTAATCCTACAAAGTAAATTTTTTTGTTCGATAGTAATTTTTAAAACGTGTGAAAAATACTATCTCGGAAGTAAATATTTGGCTCATTTAATAACATTGTATTTACAACAAAATGAAAAAAATGCTTGGATATGAAACAGGCTGGTTCTTGACCATTTTAGTGCCGCTAGCTGATACATAGACTTCAGCTTTTGAAGTAAAAAAAGCTGAGGGCCGATGCATTGGCACATGCATGCAGAATTAATAAATTATATGATACTTATTTTGCCTGTTTTTTTCTCACCGTGATAAAAGTTAAGTGAATAAACATCCGTTGTACAAATATAAGGCATGTACAGCAAACTTCAGGTTAATATACGAAAAAGTAACAACTAAATTTTATTCCTGAAATGTGACGCATTATTTAAAAGTTGGCCTAGGGATTGAATCCGAAGAGTGTAGCTGAAAACAAGTGGAACTAAGAGGGTTAATTCGCACGGCCCCACAACATTGTTTATATCAGCCTAACTCGTGAAATGTACATTACGATCATTGTAGAAAGAATTTATAAATAGTTTTGTTTCCAAATCTATGCATGATATTTTTTTTATATTTCTATTAGTCTTAGTCATTTAAATCTAACATCATGTTTTTTTTGTTATCTCCAACACAAAAAGTTCATTAAGAATCCAACAAATGTATCCAATTGTCCTTATAATTGTAGGTATTTAGCGTTTATTTCCTGAAGTAGAAAAAATAAATATTTAACTAACACGTCCTACTATTGCAAAAGATGCATGAAAATGGAAAATTCTTTTAAAAAATGTGAGAAATCTAAGGAAAAAAGAGGCACAAATATCATTGAAAAATAATCGATGACGAAAATTTAATTTTCTTCGACTATATAATTATGCTAGGCGGATATGAGAAAAAATATGCACCCACAGGTACTTCATTCAACGGAATAGTTTTATTGGTGGAAGAATAATAATAAAATCCCCATAGTAAAAAAGCAAAATATTTACAGCAAAACGGCGGATAGAGGGTGGAGTATGGGAGAACATGAAGGACAGATAGGGCAATAAGATAGCACTAATACGAAACTTTTTCTTTCCTCCAGCGTCCCTCTCTACCCTCCTTCCCCGCATTCTGCTTGCCTGCGGGTGGGTGGGCGGTGCGGGGTGGGTGGAGGATGATCGAGACGGAGGAGGAGGGAGGAAGGCAGGCTAAAAGCCGGGAAGTGGTTTAAGGCGCGCGGTGGGAATAATTTTAATGGGTAATATGGAGTCAGATTGGAGAGGAAAGTCAGAAACGGGTTAAACCATGACGGATGGGAGATTTCAATGGGGGAGAAAACTCGATGGGTGGGTGGGAGTGGGCAGGGGTCTCTGCGCGAGGATCTGGGAGATGTGGAGTGGGAAAAGTTATAGCGCGAGGTGAGGGTAGAGGGGGTGGGAGAAAAAAATAAAGGGCCAGAACGCGAAAGGATACGAAAATAATGGGATGGATCCCACAAGGAGGCGGAGGGTGGCCCAGGAGTTGAGGCGGAAGGGGTAGGATTTCTAGGGTTCTGCCAGGCATTGCGAAGGAGGGTAGGGGTTCGAGGGTAACAGAAGTGAACCGTGGGGAGGTGGGCAGGGTCCGGGAGTGGCGCGGCGTTTGAGACCCCCGGGGTCAGCGGTACGGTTCCCGCTTTGGCACGGAGGATTCGGGCGTGAGAGGGAAAGAAAGATGGGAATAGAGCGAAAGAGAGGAGGAGAAAGGAAGAAAGGGCATCGAGGGAAACCAATTTAAACGTGGGCTATAAGATAAGGCAGTGGAAGAAAATTTATTCCAAAATGTGAACAAAAATTTTTTTACGAAAGATAAATTTCTTTTTTTTTCTCCCAGCATCGGCCTTTTCCGTGAATTATGCCCGAGGCAAAAGGATGCAAATTATTTCCAGTGGTGAACGCCTTAGATTTTGGCCATCGGTCACCTTAAGCTGAAGCTGAATGGGGAAATCCGAGGTGGCGGAAGTAAGGGGTATAGCTGATTATAGGCGTTTCCTCAATCCGTCTTGATAATCGCTGAAACAGCTCTGAATATTATATCACGCGGAGGCAACTTAATGAAGATGATGCAAAGTCATATTTATTTCCTCTACACCATTATGAGCAATAAAAAAGATTAAAATTCTCATGCTAGTCAAAATAAAATCCTTGAAGACGTGAAAGTAAGGCGGAAATTATTTTACAAAAGTTGGCTCACGATTACCATGCAAAGGCAATTTAGGCCAAATCCAATACTCATATTTCGGCCGCCCGTATTTCATGGAGTACTAACCTAAATTTCATGTCAGAATCACCGACATGAATACATCATCATTTTTAAAAACGGCAGTATTACAACCTATCAAGAATTCCCAAAATTATCAGAGAAACTTTCTTATCAGCGTCATGGATGGATCGCTATAGCATGAATATAAAATTAATCACATTTCACTCAAAGTAAAAAATTTAAAACCCTCATGTGTCGTGTTCCGTGGCACCGTTATTAAAACTTCACAAATAAAATTGTAAAATATCCCTCCACCTATTGGCGGCATTTATTAGCCTGCTACTTGCTTATTCAGGCATCTAAGTGAGGAATTCCTTTCCTTAAGTAAAAATGAAATAAAAAAATGGCCCACCACCTCGTGCCCAATTTTTTTCCACCCCAACGAATAAAGGTGTTCGCTTCTTTTGGCCAATGAGAGGGGAGGGACGAGGGAAAGAAAAGGCAAGAGAGTTCGGGGAGCGAAGGTAGGGAGATAGCCAGTTATTTGAGGGCGGGAAAAATAACAAGAATTTAGATATTAAGGAGTGATTGGGTGGGGAAGGATGACGGAACGAGGGAAGTGTTTAAGGGGCGGAAAAATGGTGGGATGGGAGAGCGATAGGGTGAGGAAGAATAAGGGTTGTTCTGTAGGGTGTAGGGAGGGAGGGGGGAAGGAACCTCAAGGGGTGGGTGTGAGAAGAGTAGAAGAGGGAGAAGGAGAAAGGGGTCTGCTCAGCGGAAAGGGTGAGAGGAGGAGTAGGTGGTGGTTCAGTTCGGAAGAAGGGTGCCGCTAAAGGATAGAGACGTTAAATAAAATATAATTTAAGGGAGAGAGAAAAAAATATGCGAAAGGAAAGAAATCGAGGGTGTGGGTTGACTCCCGAGAGTTGTAGGGGATGGGAGAGGTGAAGAAGGCACGTTGGGAATGGACGGGGAGAGTGGGGGTGGAACTTTTGAGGCGGGGGTTGGAATTGGCGTGTGGGGAGAGTGGGGGTGAAGTCGGGGGCAGAGTGCGGGGTGTGGGAGATGAAAGACCGCCCCCTCCCCCGCCCATGCTCGATCGCAAAAAATAAGGCGTTCCCAAAATTTATTGGGCCGGGTGATGAGGGACGAAGATAATATGAAAATTCTCGTGGCTCGGGTAATAGGAAAGGAAGGTGCTTTGGGGCGAGGCGGGGGGCGCGGAGGCATTGGGGGTGGAGAAGGGGGTACGGCCGTCGGATGAGCGCGGGAGGAGTGGGGGAGTTGAAGAAAGGGTGCAGGGCGGGTGCGGATGCATTGGGGGAGGTGAAGCCGGCGGCGATCTCTAAGGTTATGGAGAGCGCTGCAGGTCATGTTATGTCATTGGAGTCAGCTGGCTGGGAGAGTAAGGAAAAAATGCTAAGCTCTGCAGCTTCCCTCAGATCACCCGAAAATGCTGTAATGCAATTTCAATAACGCTATGCTTATACAACAGCAAAATTACAAAAAAACTAATGTAGTGTCCACCACTCTACGGTAGGAGTTTATTGTGTGAGGCACGTTAGTCTCGGATGCATAAGCATTCAAATAAATTAACGAAATGAAACAAAGTCAACTTCCACTGCTTGCACACTTGTAGTAGGCGCTAACTCGGCTGTCACATTTAGTATCTATTGCTCACAAAATTATTGAAAGGGACGTTCTGGACTACTGTAATTCTGTATCTGAAGCCCACTTCTTATATTATCTCTTGAAGAAGGCATCCCCTTCATTAATGTTAAGATCTACAAACGTTTTCCATGAAGTACAAAATATTTTCAACATTTCACATTTTGAATCTCTCAAATCCTTCATGAATTCCGTTCGTTTCATGGATAACATCAGAGTAGTTTAAACGCTTTCAAATGAACTGACATGCATGGTACTTGCAGGGCTTTGCGTCCATCTACTCTTATTTTTTTGCTGGCGCGCAATGTCGTCGACAGGTGATTTTATGTCAATACTTGCATCTCCATTCGTAATATTGCGTCATCAATCCCAAATAAAGCCATTTTCTTACTCATTCAACTTTAATTTTTCAAATATTTCATGCTTTTCGAGGAATTAAGAAATGGTATACAAAATATTTTACGTCGCTGCCAGCCAATAGAGGGTTGGTTCTTAATGGATAGCACCAAAATACTTTGAAAATGGCCTTCTAAAGCCTAGATCGGCATCGGTGGTGGCGGGGTAATGCCCTTATCAGGCAAATCAGAAGTCGTGGGTCTAAATCTCACCTGGATGGTTTTAAAAACAGTCAGGAAATTGTGTTTGTTCGTCTAATTCTGTGTAATGGAAAACTGTAATTTGCGAACAGCTGTCAGAAATGTAAAACTGGCTATTATCATTAATGACTAGCTCGCAACTAGGCTCCATTAGAATCATTTTGGAGTTTTCATATTTGAATTGCTATATCTGATGTATTTTGATAAAAAGTTCACTCCATAGCTTACGAACTTGGATCATGCATAGAGGGAGCACATTACCTGGAGAGTCTCAGCCACATTATTCATAAATTTCTATCGATATAAGAAGATAAATAGAGAATATAACCCACTCACACCCATCATCACCGTAAGAACTTCTGCTTCTTCATAATCCAGTCCCCTTTCCTCGTTATATTGTGGCTGTGGATGGAGGCTGGGAAGCGATGGCTCAAGGGCCTAAATTATATGACACAAACTTAAGCCCTTCGAGGGTCGATAAATGCCGAACTCTCTTCGCGCATTGGCATCACCTCACCTTACAGCCGACCGAAGGAAGTGAAAACGCCATCGACGGCCGGACGGAAGGCAAAGGGGTGGGTGGGAGGGTTGGGCGTCCTTTGAAGGAGAGGAACGGCCAAGCGAAGCCGGGAAGAGACCCCCGCGGAGGAAAAAGAGTGAAGGGTGAAAGGGGGAAGACAACTCCGAGCCATTTCATTGATCTGGTTTCTGATATTTCTCCCACCGACACCCACCCCCCTCAAAAACCCCTTCTTCTTCGCTTTCCCACACTCCTGTTTTTAAACTCAAAGCGGACGCCATTCCCTCAGTGTCCTCTTCCTCCTCAGAACTGCCCTCTTGCCTCCTCACCTCCCTCTCTCACCATAAACTCTCCTTCCACTCTCCCACGTCACATCCCTACCAACCCCTTCCCCTCAACTCTACGGGATAGGAGGAGACTGTCCCCAGCGTCTGTTCTCGTTCCGCGGCCATATAACCACTCGCTCCCCTCCGCCGCCCGGAAAGCCTTGCTCCTCACACATCCCCCCCCACCCGCCCATCGCCCGGAAAAATCCAACCCCCCTCGTTGTCCCACCCTCCTATGCTTTGGCTAACTCACACTCATCCCCGCTCCCCCATCATTCCCTCCTGGACGTCACCCCTTCCGTTTAAAAACCTTCCCCCAACACACAAACACACAAACCCCCCCTACTCACTCCAGAGCTCCCTTCTTTCCCATAATCCAGTTCGGGAGAGAGAGGGATTCCACTGCATGTGTATGTGAGTTGCGAGAGTCTGTGTGTTGAGCGGATGGCTAAAGGCAAGGGTTTTGCGCATGTGTCAAAGATGTCCCTCCCTCCCTGCCTCCCTTCCTCCCCACCATGACTCTCCTCTCCCACCTACCCCTCCTACCTCTCCTCCCTCCTCACTTTTTCTCCATCCCCCTTCTCCTCCTTCCAACCCCCCGCACACCCTTAGCCGATATCTTTTTCTGCTCCGTCCCCACACAGGAGGTCCTTATGCTTCGTGCCGCTGGGATGCCCGGAGAGAGAGTTCTTTCTCGGTCTCCGGAAAAATCATTCCATTTGTCGAGCGTCGAAGTATTTGGCGCTGAAAATGTTGATCGTGAGCGATTGAACCGTACATCTTCGGCCTCGGTAGCGGCGGGATAGGTAGGATCGCATACTAATCCTGAGGTCGCGTGTTGGAGCCAATTCTGGGAGGGTTTTTCACCACCCAGGGGAATTAGTGTTTGCGTAGGATAGAAATAGTTGTAATAAAATACAAGCAAATAAAGACGCAGTCATAATGAATGCAGTCCTTAGGCCAAGGGATGAAAACAAAGACTAGAATCGATTTCGTAAGCTTTGAGCAAATGATGATGTGATAGCCTGGTTATAACGATCGAGATTATTGCGATAACATCATTCAAAAGAAGGAAGACACACAAGTAAATATCGGAAGAGAGAACAAGAAAGATGTTAAATGACTGAATATGTATTAGACACTGTGATTTAGAGAAGCAAGTTAGTCATTCTAAGGCTATAGCGTGCAGGAGATAGTCGTAAAAGAATAGTCATTCCATTATGATGTTACATTTAGGTAACCGGGAAATAAAAATCTATAAATAACCAGTGAATTTGACCAGTGAATGAATCTACTATTTGTTCATATGTATTAATATCATCAATGCTCGTTCACTTCGAATATTCATTAATACCGATAAGTACCTACATCAGAAGGACACAAACGAGCGACAAAATAAGAGAAGTTCACTAACCAGATAGATACATTTAAGAATTCTTTTTATCCACGGACCAATCTCAATTGCAGCATCTGTCATGCCAGATCAAGACACTAATTCGACCAGAACACACCTTACAGAGCATCGTTTTTGTTGACCTAAATTCCTCTTTCGAATGCCCGTTCTTACTGTAAATGGTGTTTAAACAAACCTTGCCACACGTCCTTGCCGCTGGTCACAGGGTAAAATGTAGAAGTCGATGCAACATGCGAACGCTTCCCCCACATATGCAATGTATGTTTATTATGCATGTTAACTCAAGATATGAGCAGAATTGCAGAGTTGATGGTCCAAGTAAATCCAGTAGTTTGTTAGATATTTTAAACATACTATTTTACTAACTTTCTAAAATACTATTTTAACTTTTTCAAATAATTAAAATTATAAAATCCAAAAACAAGTACATACATTTCACATGCTCGTTGTTACCAAATTACAGATCTAGATTCTTCATGCGCCCATGCACTGAAATGTGAGTTAAGCATCCAGTTCATTCATGCGGCTTTTCTCTTGAATATGTCACTCTAACAAAGATGAGATACAATCTACTGTGGCTCGTCTCACCGGTTTTCACAAGTATAAGCCATTTCTGTAATATTTGGAGACTACGATTATGAAAGCTTAAGTTCATTCGATTCCACAAAATGCTAGTTTTTCGTTTCATTTTCTGGCCCAGAAACGAAATTGACATCACCCATAATGCATTATTTTGCGATTTTAACTAATAGTTCATACTTCCCATTATTTTTTCAACAAGAATATGCTTAAAACGAATTAATGCCTTCAAAATTTAATTGGCATAGTTACAAATACGCATTCCTCCTCTAACACTCCTCCTAACATAGGATAAAATTATCTTGTATACAAGATATTTATCTTCCATTAAGCCTATTTTAAATGTATTGCCTTGAAAAAACAACGCAAAATTCCTTTTATTTAAACTTAAATTTCATTCCTCTAGCGTCTGTTATTGCATTCCCCCGTTTATTTTTTAAATTCTTCTAATCTGCCGATTTCGCAACATGTCGGTCGTACTGACTCTTAGACAATCTATGATTTTCACTAAGTTTGTAAAGTTTTAGAATCGTTATCGTTTAACATTATTAAGAAAATAACAGCGGATCAAGACCGTAACAAAACGGAAATATATTTACTCCTATCAAATTCAATATCATTCCACTGACGGTTGCCTGGCGATATTTGATGACATCTATAATATTTCTCCATTCAGCTAAAAGTCTAGTACAAAATCATAAGCGGGCATAGAGTCATTGTTTTTGGTTTTCATTGCAGATACGTTTAGATAAATTTCAACCCTGTACGGGAAAAATAAACAAGACAACTGGCTGAAGTTCGTTCCTCTCGAATAGTTTAACTGGGTCTATGATTTTTCACAATTTTACTGCCATTTTGACGTCGAACTCAACCTGAGTTAAGGAGAACAAAAATAATTAGTTTTCGTTTAGTCGTTAAGTAAATGCAATGCGTTAGTGATGCTGAATCGGATGTCCAAAATATTAAAAAAAGTCTACCTTGATTGTTTTCAGCAGCATGCAGGTGGCATTCCCTGGGGGTATGTGATAAAACAAGGGAAACCAGCCTACAAAGACTACACCCTACTCTATATCCACCGTTGAAGAATATGACCATGAGTGAGTTGATTGGTCTAAGCACTACACTGATAGGGTATTGAAATAAGCTTCTGTTCCTGAGGGATTTACACATCACTGATGTTCCCTCTTCGGGATTACATCACAAAGAACATTTCTTTTTCCTTGAGACAAAACTCCTGCTCATATGGACAACCTAAGAATAAGTTACCGACCACCAAGCTAAAATAACTTCCTAATCATGAATTTCTATAAGGCTTAGTTTTACTTCCACATATATCTTTGGATTTTCAGTTACTCATTACTTAATATTTAATTTCAACGCTTCGTTTCACTGGCTCATAATACTTTACATGAAGTTTTTCCAGTCCAATATCCATCCAGTTGCCTTGATCTTTTATGGTTTGACGAATACTTCCATGTAATTTGCACCACATTGATTACGACACTGCTATATTGTATTCAAATATTTATTTGTAGCACCGCACCATTGAAATAACTGATAAACGTCTAGAAAACCATCTATCGTTTGCCTCATGCAACGATACAAACAATTTCTACCAGTTATATTTCATAAAATTAGTAATACAAACATAATTTAACATTCTATCACATTATATGCAGCATAATAACAAGTGAATTAAATGCTTTAACGTCAATAAACGGCTGAGTCAAATAGAAAGGTGGTAAATGTTTCTAAGGTGGAAAGAAAAATCTCTAAGAAAGGTTACCAGGTTTTTACGTGGGCCGTAATTTTATGACTGAGTATTAAGTTGCTTACGTCTAATTTACATACTGATTTAATTACTAGGGGGATGGTAACCTTTAAGATAACATACCACCCTGTAACATCAAATGAACAGTACCTATACATGCAAACGCATTTTCTCAATGCGTGATATGAGAGAGTGTTTTATCCTCAACTCCAGGCATATTATTAACTTGGGAGGTGGATTACGGTTACTAGCACAATTTTATATTTACTGGTATTATTTAGCATATGGAAAGTATGAGATAAATTATTAATTAATTATTGCGCTCAAATGTGGCTGTACTATTGTGACCTGAATACATCCAGACATTATGAACCAAGATAGTACGCAACATACTGAGCATAGTGTTTAGTTATATGTTAGGCTCTATCAGCCGGATAATAATGGAGAAAACTATCTCGGCAAATATCAAAACTAGAGTCACGGCATGTCAGTGTCCATAAATTTGAGAGAAAATATAGGAACTATTTTCCTAACCTAAGTGAATAATGTAACTGATTTTGGGCCATTTCATGTAGCCTTGATAAGTATATGCAGAAACCTTTAACGCCATTGGAGGTACAAACCTGGATAGTTGTCTAAGATTCTTGGAAGAACATAATCACATTAATATGCGGCTGAAGAAAGAAGCAGAATATAATAAAAATCCATACTCATTTTATTTCATCACCAAGGATAATTTATGTGGTGTATCTTAACCTTTGATTTGATTAGAAGCATGTTTCAATAATTAACGGTAAGAGTGAAAGCAATAAAATAAATGGAATTTTAACCCAGTAATAGCCATAACATAAAGCCGCTATAAGAAACATGTCCGCCATAATATTCTGCATATGAACTATGACATAAGAGAAAACAAAATTATTAGAGTTGTTTACTGTTCCACTATGACTTTAAGACACATTTACAAATTTATATCAACTGAAAGTAAAATATAACTTGGCACAATGAAATACGGTGTCCGCTCAAGATTTATCATCAAAGCAAGCTAATCAATTGTCAAGAGAATAGGGGAAAAGAATACAGAGTCGATGGCTTTCCCTAAGTTCAGTTTCACATTTCACCTAAACATGACGGTTAACGACACATGTCCTTATCAAGGGTAAGGTGGGGGTGGGGAGTGCAGATTTTCTCGCATCAATTTAACTAACTGTATTTGAATGAATTACATGCAATGAATTATAGTAAATTTATGAGTACTTGTATGCACTATAATGAATATTCAGCAGAAATGCTAAAGATGGAATTCGAAGTTGAGGAAGCCGGAAACATACATTTGTGGGTCGAAAGTATAAACATTGGATTCATGCCTCCGGGTTTTCTCAGATGCAAGTATTTAAAAAAAGTAGTTGGGCAAAATAATTTAGGAACAAAAACCTTTGGTGTAAATTATCGCCTACTGTGACGGTAATACGCAATTAAATATATCGCCTTCTCTCTTATTAACAGCATTATGGTATGTCTTCGCCTTTCAGTTTACCAGTAGAGTTTAAATGTGAATTGTTATAGAGTTTTTTAAACAACCGCAATCGCATCTAAATTTCTAAGACTACCCAAGTCATTTTACAATGCATGTTTTCGTGACGATTTATGCTTAAACGTTCCTTTAACAAATATGTAGCATACACTCCCTTATTATATCCATCTGCGACCATTAAAAACTTAGATTATGTAAGTATTTCACATTTTTAATTACATCTAAGTCATTACAACCTTACTTAATAGCATTAGCCAATCTTACCAAATAGCATTAAATCTACACATTTCTATTTCATGAGACCCATAGGAACTTTAACCTTCTCTTCATTCCTCCAAAAAAAAGGAGCTTCTGTGTTTCTTCGAAATAGAAATAATGTATGTATACATGTGTAATCTTTCAGTATGAAATACTTGTTTTTAATTGTTTTTCTAATTCCAAATTTCAAATTCCAAATTTCAAATTCCGAAGTCCTAATGAGCAAAGTCCATCGATTAAGAATCTTGAATATCAAAAGACAATGATGACATACGTTAAAGTATTGCATGTTAATACAACACCGAGTATAAAGGTATTGGCCGGACCTTCACGCTATGGAAATTTCACTCTTTTACGTCTTACGGAACCATTTTTCATAACCGTTAATCCTTGGATTGGATATCAGTCGATAAATTTTGAAAATTTAATGAAAGGAAAAGACTTTAGCCTTCCAGCAAGCAATATGGATTGAAGTATGTAACAAATAACTCGCTATATTGAGTACTAGAAACACTTAAGATCTCTCATTTTACGCGCCACGGAACTTTACTCAATTTTGTTCCATGAATGCAAGACATTCTAAGATAAGCTAAGTCTGACAAAGCAAATATTCTTGAAACTGGGATTATCATTCTGTGTAGAACAAGGGACCCTTAGGTAGGATCCAAAATAGGATCTGCATTCCTAATAGTGATTTAACATCACAATTCCATTTATGCAACAGAAAAACTTTTTTATATCAAATTTCATGACTAACCACTCGAATCCTACTCATAAGGGTATTTAAAACTCTGTGCACAAACAATTGTCGAATTCCATTGCTGGATTAATTTAAAAAAGATTTAAGGCTCTTATAAAGTTATTAAGGAAACACGCTTTCTTCTGAATCATCCGTTGGTAGCTGAGTAACATTGAGCCGCCGCCCTGGAAGTAGGAAACCGTTCAGAATCTGTTCCCAAAGCCCTCTAGACCTCCGTACACCATCTCGTGAGCGCCTGCTGAACTACCACTACGCTGTGGCGTGAGCGGCGGCGCTCGATGACATAAAGCGGTTTTTTTACGCATAGCAGTTCTCTGCTTGTTTTAGCAGCTATTAAGCTCAAATGCTATTCTGGAACTAACTCTGTGGTAAAGCCATTCTTTTCACAAATTCAATTCTCTATAAAATGTATGTTTATTTATTTACTCACTCGCAGAACTACTCCTCATCCTTACACAATTACTCCTCAATACATTTTATAGCGTGTTTTTTAACGCCAGGGACTAGACAAAAGGAAAAAGGTAAATATATATCGAAATTCCCATGCTCTAATACATGAACATTTACTTCAATGGGGCGTGATTCCACGAACAGCAATGACGAAAAGGGTAAAACAAAGTTTAGTAACATTAATGGGTGACCTAGTCACTTAATTCTCGACTGATGATACATAGCTTTTTCGGAAAACGTTGCTTATTACTCTTCGTAAGAAATTAATTCCAAATAATACTTCATTTTTTTCATTATTATAATTTCTACAAGAAGAAATCAGTCGCAAACAGTCAGACATTCAGACATTCCTTACACTCCCACGACGGATAAATATGTTAGCTTACAGCATCTGTTTTTTTTCGAAAACGTTCTCCATTAATCTTCTTAATAAATTCATTCAAAAGTTCTAACGAGTAAAACACATCGATTAAGAATCTTGAATATCAAAAGGCAATAACCACATGCGTTACATTATCACATGTTAATATTATACAGAGTACAGAGATATTGGCCGGACCTTCTCGCGATGGACGTTTTCACTCTTATACGCCTTACAACAAGAATGCTAGGGCTCATCCCTAAACCCCATTATAATCTTAAAATGGAGGAAAGAGTCTATCAGAATCACAGGGTGACCACTAACTCGGAAAATCTGAGAAAAGCCCCGGAAAATTAAAAATTTCGGAGAAAAACCGGGAAAAATCTGGGAATTTCATCGCGTTTCCGGGATAATTGTAGATTACGTAAGCTATCGGATAAGAATGCAATAAGGAATAAGTAAGGAATCGAAGCCATCATTGAGTTATCTTATGATTCTAACGTATCTATTATGTGTAGAAACCTTGCTTGAATCATTACATTTACCACAAAAATATTTTAATGCATTTAAATTATTGAAGGCTAATAATGGAACTTTAAATTGAGGTTCTGAACAGAAAAAATCGGGTCGTGTTTACACCATAGCCTTTATTAAATTCTCCCCTAATAAATGCATTTCAAATTGGTTCGATTCCGAGATGCCGTTGAAATTTAAGGGGCCACTTATAGAGAGTGATATTTTAGAAATGTAAGAATGGCTATAGAAACAATAAACGCTTCATAGTTTCACTTATATACCAAAAAGTCATAGTTCTTCAAATGATGAAAAAAATGGTTCAGCTCAAACGAAAACACGGATGTAGATACGTACCGACGGTTTCCCTGCCAATCTGAAATGGCTCAGCTCTCCCTTTGAGTATCCATGTAATTCGTTGAAAATTCATTAGCTGGAGGATTTAATGAATTTTGAAAGGAAAATATTTGCAACATTACACACTATTTCCATTATCATTCCAACCACGATTTTAACATCTTGGCATCGCTGTCAATGGTAGAAGTACACAATCTAGTTTTATCCCATGTAGGGTATAGTTACAGGCAATTGGTGACAAGATGTTGACAACAAGTCGTTGAAACCGCGATAATGATATCAATAAAAATAGACGTTGTTAACATCTGTTCAGTTAATATCTCCGAGGTTTGATAAAATATACTAGAGCGCATTATGTTTTCAATATTTTCGAAGATCTCTGTTCCTAAGGTTCTCATGCTTTTTTTACCGTAATTAATCCTAAAATATTTATTAAAATTGATATTTTTACGGCCTTATCGAGTTCAATCCCCTTTGAAATTATATGTTTTGTCTTATACTTAACAGATTCCAAAATGGAATAGGTCTTTCTGTTTATAGTTAAATTTATAGTCGAGCACTTACACTTATTTGTAATTATTCATATTAGCCCTTGTTTATCCTTAGCTTAAAAAGATTATTAGGAACAACTGACAAAATATAGTGCTTATAAAACCAAATAGCTACAATATGCTGAGGTTACAGGGGTCGTTTACTGAAACAGATAGACACAACGGACGACTAAGCATGATAAGGCGTAAAAGAAAATTGTCAGCTAGCCAAAAGCGATCCACATGAACCTACCACGA
This sequence comes from Pyrrhosoma nymphula, assembly GCA_963573305.1. Classification (NCBI taxonomy): domain Eukaryota; kingdom Metazoa; phylum Arthropoda; class Insecta; order Odonata; family Coenagrionidae; genus Pyrrhosoma; species Pyrrhosoma nymphula. The sequence goes on from OY754330.1 coordinate 53,719,683, forward strand.
ACGAAGTGATGAAAGGACATTGAATTCCAGGATTCCTGAAGATGATCGGGAAGTTGTTCATCAAAACTTCGGAAGAAATGGAGAACCCTACCTAGAGAAAATGCCTGAGATTTTAAAATAGAAGATTCGTCGTGAAAGCTTGAAATTATGCATTAATTGCCATATCTCTACACCAACATAACCTGCCTTAATTCAAGCGTATAACAGTGAAACCAAAAGTAACACCCAATTTTAGTATATTTTCTAATGTCCTGCTCTTTTCCCTTTCTCTAATGGAAGTGAAGTATTGTGATGGACATTGATAATGCTTATAATGTGCCATGTAAAACTACCGAAAAAAAGCCAAGATCATCCCTAACCTCCGGAGTTTATAGTGACGTAGAAAACCGGGATAAGAGATAGTCACCGAAGGGCATCCTCCGCTACCATCACTCGTGGAAGCTAGTTATAAAAGTAGCAACATGAAGATGTATGGACGAAATAGAACATCTAATGTCTAAAATTAATCTTTGATGCTTAGCGCGTGGAATAGGTAGTTCACGTTAGACGCCCTAAAGTCACCATATGGATGTTCTAATGAACGGATCAATCATGTCGTTTACAGCTACTTCTTATTTTCCAATTACGATCTGTCGAAAAAATTAAAAGCCTTCGGCTGGCAACCGTGTCCTCTGCCAGAGTTTTTATTTTTTTTCTCTTAATAAACCAATGAGTAGGAATAATATGTCAAATATTCCGACTCACCAGTAACGAAAGTGGCATGCTACCAAAATGTTCAAGAAAAGTTTAACGGTAAGACTGGAATATATCGATTTTGTGCTGAGACTTTGGCGAAAGTTAGGGCTTTAAATAAATATTATCAATGTTTATCGAAAGCAAGAATTTAATACACAAAATCCAACACAGCGAAAAAAATTAATAATCATCAAATCTTAAAGGTTAACTTGAATAGATTATTTAACACCAATGAAAAAATTTCAGACTTCTCTAATTTAAAGTGTACCTACACATAGGCGTACAAAGAAACTTTCCATTTTATACATGTATATTTCAGTAGAACTCGACGTGTATCGTTCCATTTATAGCTACCTGCCAGTGGAACTATTAATCGAATACTAGTTCATTACTAATATTGTAATTTCTCATCATTTAACGTATAGAATAGATAATGTACAGATACTGATTGCGAATATCACCGGGGAAAACAGAAAAGTACCCGGGTAAACCGGGGAAAACACGGAAATTTTATTACTGCAACTCAAAGGGCACCGTGTCAATCATCATTACAAAGAAATGATTTCCCTCGCCGAGTTCACCGCATTAGATTTATTTCTAAGTTCTTCCTTTCTCTAGCGCATTTTGATTCCCTCAGATATTAGCAATATAACGTGTAAAAATATATGAATAAAACTATATTTGCCAAGGAAGAGTATTGTATAACGTAATAAACGTCCGTGTGAAACACATTTTTGTAATCATACGATGAGTTTAAATTCATAGTAATACACTCCATGAAGAAAGTTAAAGTCCAAGGCAGTTTTTGCTGAATTATATTTCAATAGATATAGGTAACCCATTAACTTCTAATGAAATTTCTCCATGAAAATGATATTTTCATGTAATTCACATAGTCCCACGATCATTTGTAACAGTTTGATCCACCAAAGAACAAAAACATACTCAGTAATGAGTATGGTATTTATGTGTTTGAACGAATTATAACGCTGCTGGCGGAGCTGAGAGATAACCATTTATAGCCTTACTTGTTCGGGAAGTATTTAACTGCATTGTTGAGGCAACCCTAATCATTTTCACATGCTAGGGGAAATAATTACACAAAATTACAAAATTAAGATGGATCTGATTGATAATACCGATGAAATAAAAGACTGCATATGGCGGAATAATACCTTTAAAATGTTGGCTTAAAGCTGCATTAGTTTAAATGTTGGTGACCTGGTTGAAATTGTAATGATAATCCTATTGAAAATCATCCATATCAGGAAAATGAGGGTATGATGAAAATACCGGTTCCCGCTACAGGATGATTTCTAAAACAATTTTTATGCTTGATTTTTGTTGGGGGCAAAATTAAAATGTATACCACTTTAATACTTCTTTAGAAGTCGAATATAGAAAAGTGTAAACGATGGGCATTGTGCAACTCGAGCACAAATATTGAATGGTATGAAGTTGAAAAATGCCTAGTGGAACTCAAGATAAGAAAACAAAGAAAATATTAAATAGGACCCCAACAATTATCAGATTCATACGATTGAGTAGTTTCTCACTATGAAACGAGGGATAGCAAAGAATGGAGGCTTCCGGATGAAAGATGAGAAGAATGTAGAAAATGAACTGTGTGGTAGGTATGGGAGAAAATAATCGATTCTTCATCATAACCAATTATTTGCTTCCGATTCTATCGATTATTAGATCGATTATGGGTGGAAGATTTAATCGTTGAATCGATTATTCAATCCCGATTATGACTGATGGAAAAAATCGGCGGGATTGGTCTACTTTGAAAATTTACCGAGGGAAAAATAATCGGCTATAGAAATTTTATGAATTTTTTCGCAACTGCCAGTGAATTTTTTTAAACTAAAAAGATTCAAATAGCCCATGAATAGCTATTTTTTGCATTTTCTGTTTGAACTGCGATGACATGACAGCAAAATCTGCAAGAAGACTCATGAAAATTCCGCAGATAAAAAATATGACTCAAATGCATGTGGTTTTACGAGAGGCGAGGTAACGTTTACGACTCTTAATGGCAGACAGCTTCATTTCAAGTATAATGCTAATAATATTTGACCTAATTTATGAGTATTAATGCTCCTGATATTTACACCATAATGTATTAGATGTCGAGAAAACATATAATTTGAATTAGTAAAATTATTTTTCGAAAAAATACAAGAACAATGTACATTATATAAATGATTGACTACATAAGTTACTATTACTGTCGAAATAATAAGTATGTTTATAACTCAAGTGTCATCATCACTGAGCGATGTAAATTACAATCAATGTAACTTTTGCAGCAAGCTGAGTCTTAATTAGAGCTATACCAAGTATTACATATGGATACATATTATTTACTGAATTCCGGGCACCTATAACATTCTCATCCAGTCTATATCTCTCTACTTTACTAAAAATTTTCAATAACCTTGATTAGTCACCTATTATTCTCCTCATTTCAATCAGGTTATTTAACACAGATGCACTATATAATCGACTCCTTATATACAGCTCCCTCTCCCCACATCACTTCACAGTATCGTTCGCTTCAGTCAGAGAACATAATTATATATCAGTGAATATAATGAGTTCACCACAATCATACGACACTGAAAAAATTTCAACAGACCATTCGTTTCAACGTGAAAAATCGGGGCGCATCGCTTTCCCCTTTGCATTCTTGGCGATCCTCCACATGAGTATACGATTATTCCGTCCGTCACAGATATATCCGCAGAAAAATTGCATGATTATTTATCGATTCTTCAAATAATCGATTATGCTACCCGTCAGCATGCGCACATCGATGCTCATCCTTGACGATCCTTCACATGCTTGACATGAATCGTATGATTCTTCCGATTCTTCTGCTCGTCACAGAAGCTACAAGAACTTCACAAAAGAATCGTATGATTATTCACCGATTCTTCATAATCGATTATGCCTTCCCGATTTTTGTACTGAATCTCTTGACACAATCATCATATGATACGATTAATCGATTACTGATAAATTTTTCCCATCTCTACTGTGTGGCACGTTGAACGAAAGTAGTAAAAAAATAAAACCTGTGGAAAATACCTAATACGATTGAGAATTATGGTAGCAGAGGTAATAAAAGTAAAGAAAGAACGGATGATGAGGAAAAGGCTGAAATGAGTTAACAGGAATTTTATTCGACATGAATATACATGTAAAGTTAAAAAGAGACAATATGGGGAAAAGAGTTTTCTAACGACAAGGCCTTAACTACAAGGCTGAATGCCACTTCTTAAATCATTTCAATTAATCTGCAGAATACAAAATTATTGAATAAATTTTATTCGGTTTTTTCACTGAGAAGTAGGATTAAATAATTCCAAGTTTTAAGAATCAAGTCAAGATGTTTTCCGACAATTACAGTTAAAACTCGAAAATGAAAATGTAAAGCATGTAGTAAATACGAATATTCGGATGTATGCCATTTTTTTCTGTCCAAACACCATGATATAAACATCGAACATTCGTCTATTTCTTCGAAGAAAATAAAAAAAATACAGAGAAGTAGAGGTGCAAACCCACAGTCACATAAAAGCGTATCAGGCTTAACATTGTGTAAGTACTTTATGTCCATTTTAAATAAAACAAAGTTGGTAAATTTCCACACAGTATATTATCAACCACAAAATACAACACCGACCAAGGTTTCGGCACGTAACGTCACGAATTTCATTAAATTATTGAGAATGGTTAACGGCAAAAACTAGCTGTTTTAAAATTACGAATAATTAGAATGATGCATCGGTATAAAAAACAATTTTAACTTTCGGGAATGCATATGGGAGATCATATCACTTTTACATACAGTTGATATCACTTCCTTTTGCATCTAAATAAATCATTATCACCGGATAAGTAACGAAATATAAAGAAATCGGGAGCAATCGTGTGGTAATAAAATCTTATTTACATTTAATTCGGACATGTATTGTCCTTCATTATAAAATATTGCGGCTTCCATGTAATTGATAGTTATCTCTGTTAATAAAAATCATGTTTAAAAATATGCCTTATCAATGAGCTTGGAATATAATTTAGTGAAACATACGCTGAATATTAAATTGAGTCAATGCGGACGATTAAAAAGTATAACATAATACATCGGTTTCTAAAGAAATTAGGCAGTAAGACCGATAAAGGATTACAATTAGTGACTATGATATAGGATGATCAATTCTCAAGCAAGTGATTATGAGGATTATGAATAAGTTGATGAAAGCGATCAGTACCTAATTCTATCAATGAAATTTCATTATACTCCAAAGGACTATCTATTAAATTATTATTTTCTGCCCTATTTTTTTCTGCTGTACACTTGGGGACAAATAATTTGTACGGTTAGATTCATGACTATCGAAAGAATATGTGTGACAATTATTCATTTTTAGGTTCTACATGGAGATTTAATGTAAGGAATTCCGAAGAATAACTTAGTAGCTACTGAGGTTCTTTCAGCCAACATGGGCAATTAAAAAAACAAGATGATTTTTCAACTCAAATTAGGTACCACGGCCAAATGAGACGTAATATCCACGCAAAAATAACTAGCAATAGTGATTAATATTTTTTACACTTTAATTTATTATACAACCATACAAACCCAGGAAAATATATCGACTACCTCAGAGTAAGTAATCAATTAATGCATATCAAGAAATTTATTTCACTCCAGATTTCAAACGGTTGGTCATGGGCTATTACGGAGAAAAATCAAAAAACAAACCGAAAATGCTCCAAAATCAACGAAGAGAATAAATTGTCAATTAGCTATTAATGTTGACTTACTAATAAAATAGTCGGGAATTACTTCCGTAAATTACAACAAATTCACATAATTCCATTGAAATTGCTCCTGTGGGGGTTCCAAACTCACAATTTGCCTGCAGACAACTGTACTGCACAACATGATGTAATACTCATTCTTGCACCTCTTTTGAACAAGCAGCAACCGCAGAGTCAACATTTTCCTCATACACTGCGCTTGTGGATACGAAAAGAGTGATTCTATTTATACAACACATCAACTTCTAAGCTATTTCCAAAGCATACATAATGCCAGCACGAGTTTAAAAGAGAACAGCAAGTTTCTTCTCCGTGCTATGATGACCAACGACATGCAACAAAGAAAACTCGGCCTTCAAATATTTCACCCATCGGCTATTCAAATTTCCTCATTTTCACGCCAGCTGTACGCAGCTCCATGTACGCTATTTGAGAGTTTCATCATATCTGTGTCTTGTCTGCTTTATTATCCCCACCACATTAGAGGAAAAATTGTGCCTTCTGTATAAGCCTATTTCATATTTTCGTGCTTTTTAGCTGGCTGATTTCTATTTCTCGACATGAAGAGACTCAATGTATCAATTTTTGCCTTATTATTCTCTTATCGCAGCACAGTTGAATTACATCCAGTTTTCTATAGCGAAATGATTCCCAAATACATATCTCGCCATGGAAAGAAAAGAAGCGCCAGTAAATTTTTATACAATGGAGTCTTCAGATTACCGCCGAGCGTAGTGTAATAGTAGAGTATGAAACTGTCCATACCAAATTCAAATATATTGCAAAATATCTGTACCAAGATCTGTAGCATCAAAAATATTAAAACTGAGATAATTTATCCGTTATTTATAAAAAACCAGATGAATGCAATAATTATTTTATGCATGAATCAATTCTAAAAATGTATGCTAGATAAATATACACAATAATGTATAAAAATTCAACTTTTGTAATTTTTCATGAGAAAACGACGTTCCCTTTGCTTTCCTCCAAGTATCTCCCACGTTCTTTGACTGGACTGATCAATTTTTCTTAGGCCTGGTGGAATATTTATTCCAGTGCTCTTTCCGCTCTTCAATCGGTCACATCTTGAATCTGAATTCACCATTAGGAATACTGTCGGTACTGCTGTCAGTCCAGTCAACGAACACGGGAGGTAGCGCAGATATATGAAGGCATACGCAATAGCAGCGTGAAGGCCAATGAACCAACATAATTACTACAGTGACTGATAAGTGAGTGAATACGTAAGTAGTAGGTAGTAACTAATGCAATTATTGTGATATTCTAATCTTTCTTCTAATCCTTCTTAATCCTAAACCAGCCAGCATCAAAGATTTCTCTCAAGAGCTATATCCATTTAATGGAGCTTGAAAAATTGCAAACTTTTGCCCACTGAGAAGAATTTTGACAAAAATAAACTGGGTGTCAGAAAAATTATCTTATCTTGCAGGAGGTCTACGTTTTTTGCTTTGGCACCTAGAGACACCTGCAATAGCAATTTTGAACAAAATTTCGCTGTGGATACCTGCTGAAAGCATTAATAAGGCATATGACGCAAATCATCTAGAATTGCGGCGAGTAAAATCTATTATTTCCGAATTCGTGGCAAAACAGAAACTCTAATGAGGTCAGGAGCGTGTGAAGTAGTCCAGTAACGGATAATGCAGTCTCCCGGCCAAGTCTTACCAGTTTAGAGTGCCCTCGCTCCTCTCCGCCCGACGCCATCCTCCGCTAAATACGACTTAGTAATACCCTCAAATAACTCCCACCGTTTGGGTTCGGGCGCAACGGAGGCGAAGGTGTGTGGGGGAAGGAGGTTAGAGGGTAAAGGAAACGAATTTAGGACTAGCGCTGGCCGTTGGCGTTGTGGGTGGGTTAAAACCCACCTTCCGTCTCCTCTTTACTCTTCCACTACTATCCATCCCGCCTCCCCCATGAAGCCCCCCACTTTCCCGTTGTTTTTGGTTCACGAGGAAGAAAAGGTACATTACTACTATTGGCCGGAAAGTTTCCGAATCTCAAAACTTCAAGACAGAAAACCGCGGCGCTTTCCGGAACAGAAGAGATACGGGCAGTTGCACAGGGTATCACCAGAGAGGGTGGGAGGAGGTGGGAAGTGAGTGGGAGATGGGGAGGAGAGGAAAGGAACAGTGGATTTACGTTGGATGAGAAAAAGCTACTGGGATGCACAGGCGGAAGGAGTAAGGAAGGAAGGTCTGGGAAGGGGCCGCCCGCCGTGAGGCCCAAAACGGGTATGCCTGGGAGGGAAATGAGAGGTTAAAAAATAACAAAAAAAAGTTTCCGGTGAAATGCGTTCGAAAAGGTTAAGCAATACTTAACCTCTATTGCCTTTTCCCGTTTACCCTGCAATCACTCCGGCAGCTATTTCGAACGGGAACAATTATTTCTGGAAACGTGAAAGCTGATATTATGATTCCAGCTCACATTCAAGCCCAAAGGCCTTGCCCCTGAACCACACAAACCACACACCTAAACTGATGCAGGTGGCAGATTGTATAACCACAAGCAAAAAAATATATGGTTCAATTTTTTAAAAGTATATAAGAAACTAGCAATTAATAGATAATATGAAGTGGAATATAAAAAATATTTGCGGCTGTATTCGTCTCGTTTTGAGATCTTTGATATGGTACTTAGACATGAAGAGGCCAACTCTCATTCATAAAACTTTCGGCTAAATTGACGGGAATTGTTTATTTCGATGGAGAAAAGAGCGTGGATCAAAATTGTCTTCCAAATGCATATATACGTGTAAATTGATGATATTAATAATAATAGTAACAATAATGACCACTTAACTCTGAGCTAAACATTAACTCTTAAATACAACACAGCACACATCCATGCCCTGGGAGGTGAAAAATCTTCCCCAGGTGGGAGTTCTATTATATTAATGCGCTCCACTCACTGAAAGCATAAATTTTACATTTTACAGAATATTTCCTGTTCTTCTCAGCCCTCACATGAGATAATTACCCAAATAAAAAATTAAAACGTATTTGACAAATGCTTTTGTTGAGATCTTATGCCAGATTGCTAGTGAAGAATCGAGGGTTAATACTTCAACGTTAATATTATATGCCTCAGGCGTTTTCCACTCGCCACTGGGGTATCAGAATATTGCAAAATTCCCACCTAGCCCCCAATGAGGATCTAACATGGTGACACTCAGACGGGACGTTGTGAATTTTAAATTAGCCTCTGATGCCACAGATGAACTCGGAGAACGTTTTATAATGCCTGGTTAACATTAAATGCGAGATGACGTAGCTTTTTTACTAACTCTAAACTAACTGAGAGTTCGCGTTTAATATATTAAATCCGCGCTATCAATAAGAGAACGTACTACCTTCAGTATCCATACCAAAAATGCATTTTAACAGATATCATGAAAATCGTGTCTCAATAAATCAAATGCTTCAGGAACTAATGTTACTTAAAATTTCAATTTGCTCGGTTGCATTTTCGTTGTCAATGATAATTACAGGGTTAACATTTGCAGATGTTTGTATTAAAACGTTTTGCGAAGACTTGTAAAACCCCACTCGATTTATTCAGTGGAGTAATGAAATCAAGAATTAATGATTTGGTAATGATTTCGCATCTGCATTAGCCTCCTTCTTCTTTAAGTCCTAGCTACCCCTTTCTTCCTTAATGTACCGCGAGGAAACAGTAACGCAAGGACACATTTGTACCCCCTGAGACATAGATGGAAGAAACAGAAGGTTTGAATGCAAGTAAGAAGCAATTCCAAAGGGTAAGACGGAGGTGGAGGGAGGGAAGGATATCAAACAAGGGGAGGGAAGAAGGGAAAAGTGGCAGCGGTCACTTGGAGGGATGAGATGCAGAGATAGAGGGAGGAGGCGGTCAAGGAGGAGAGATGCCGCCTCCTTCGGAGGCAAGAGGGTGGAAAAAGAGGAGGTGGGCAGGGCCGAAGAGGCCGTAAAGTAAGCTGGACCGGGAGAGGAACGGGATGTTTAAGAGGCGGGAGTGCTGGGCAGATGGGGTTAAAGTTAAAAGGGAAGCGTGCGGCAGAGAGAGGAGGGAGGAGGTCAGCGGACAGAGGAGAGGGTGGGTGGGGTGAATGGGTAGGAGGGGTGCAGAATGGACGATACAGGCGAATGAGGTGGGCTCTAAAGGGTAGGAAGCTTGGATAAGTTTGCGGGGACGAGTGGGGGGAAGTCCCTACCGGGGAGGAATTGGGAAGCTGCGGATGTAAGGAGCAGAGTTATTGGGACAGGTGCTTCTGGATGCTCTTTTGTCTCAGCCTTCTATCTCTCTTTCTCTCCCTCACTTACACACTTACAAACACACTCACATGCCTACACTTTCTGGTCAGCCGACCTCGGACGAGTGTTCCGGAGGGTTGGGGGGATAGGAAGTAAGACGTAGAGGAGAGAGATAGACGATCGAGGTGAGTTGGATGAGGAGAAGAGAGAGGAGCGGTTGGCCCCCAAGCAGCGAGGTGGACACGGTCGAAAATAGGTGTTCCCGAGATGGAGAAGCACGGGAGTAGGGGTAGCCGTCCGGAAGTTTAGGAGTGGCTGCCAAGAGAGCAATCCAACCTTCGCGAAAGGGTTGTAGAAATAATGGAGGGGGGAAGAGTGCGAGAGTAGGTACGTGAGTTTGTTGGGAGGGGGGAATGGGAGGAAAAAAAGTGATAAGGAGAACGTTGGCTGTTCGCCTCCCGACTCTTAAGCACTTAAACGGTGCCTCCGGACAGCTCCCGCCGCGTGCATCAACAAATGATGGCAAGTATTCCCCCATTATGTAGCCAAAGAAGGTAGGTACATCTATCTTATTTTGCAACAAGGGAAAGGCCACGCATGAATATTCTGGTATTCTTTTCGTCATAGTTAAGGAGTATGGCATTTACTTGAAATTTTCCGAAAATAGTTTATCTTGAACGGATGGCTTCACTTTCAAGGGAAACGTAAGATAAAAAGAATTTAATATTTGAATGAATGACGCATTTAAGACGAACTGTCAGCGTATTTACTAATTCCAAAAGGATTAATGTATATTTTTAAAGCCATTAATAAGCTACTGGAAGTGATTTTTAATTTGAGGTTATTTTGATATTTCCTGATATGTCTCGATTATAAGAATTTAAAACGTACTATTGTCTTTATGTAAATTTAGTAGAACAAGTTATACAATACATTTGGTTTAGACGAGATGTCTATCTATTCCTCAGCTATACATTTTAATTTGCTCAGAGGTCAATCAAATACGTCAGTCAAAAATTCACTCTTATACGTTCGGCGTAGAGTAAGGAAAAAAAAAACTCTTCGGCTAATTTTTCGAGTAAAAAATGAATCCTAAATTAGCCCCACATCAGTTCCAACAGATTCTAGAATAAAAAGAAAATTTATGGCTTTTAAAATTATCAAACGGAAATGGAATGTCAAAGACTGATGAGGAAAGGAAAAATCTATGAAAAATGACGTTCTAGTCGTAAATCCTCTTTCATTGGACATTATAAGGACAATATAAATTTTAGAAGGCAATAAGCCAACAGTAAAATGATCTACCTTTTCAAAACAATAAAAATTACTTAATTATAATTTTGGCAATAAGTTCATGGCATTTCAAAGCAGTACCTTCACAGCTGCAGTCAAATGAGCAGACCACCATACATATCAATTTCTTTTCCATTTAAAAAGTTTGATGAATTGCCACAATTCAAAGGCCTTCACTCATCAGTGACTTAGTAATTGCATGCCACTCAAAAGATTAAAATAACTATAAAAGTGTCATGCATTTACATAAATTACGTCGGAGAATTTGATGAAACTATAGATATTGATCTAATTCATATTAGGTAAATACGAGTAGCACGAAAAAACGGCATTTTTTTAACAACGTAATTTCTCACACTTCACGCAGTAAAAACAAATTAATTCAAATACATAAAAATATTAAATTTAATTATTTTCAATGGGACTTAAGCTTACTTTAATTTATTTTAAAGCACCTAAATGAAACATTAGGCTCTCCCTTTTCAGCGAAGAATAATCTAAGACGACATATGCCCAGGCGATATTAAAAGACCCAGGAAATGGAAAAGGTTAAACAAATATAGAATAGAGAATTATGTTCCGAAAATTCTACTGAGTATTCGACACACTGTTCACGTGCACATTCAACTCAAGAAATTGTAAAAGCCGAGCGTCAACCCTTTTTCATCACTAAATATCTGACTCTGCGGATAATCCGCATCTGATTACGATACGTAAACGCTTTTGTTCGGCACCGGGCATTAGGAGCAGGAGTTGACCCCGTGCGGACCATAATGCGAACCACCGTGTAGGGACGTTTTTCTCCCTTCACCGTTAATGGAGGTGGGGAGGGAAGCGAGAGGTCGTGAGATACTGCCGAGGCACGCACGCAACACGTGTACCACGTCACACGTGGGGGAGGGAGGGAGGAAACGACGGATTAAAATCCACACCACCACAGCAGCGGCCGGGCTGAGTGGAGGGGCGGGAGGGGAATTGATGCGTCGAAGCACCCTCGGCCTATGGAAAAACGAAGGTAGCACGGCGAAATAAATAGCTCCACTCGGCTGCCTTGCGATATCCGGGGCCATCAAACGGTGCGACAGAGGGGATTAAACGCTAAGGCCCACTGGCCTCTGCGACCCACGCGCGCGCCCTAAGGATGCGAGATTAGAAGGTGATCGGAGTAAGGGAAAGGGGAAGTTCGGTGGGGAAGGAAGGATATAGAGGGAGGAAAGAGGATGGAACTACAAGGTGTACTCCGCATTGAAACCTTAGCAATCCAGAACTTTCTGAGTTTTCAGATCGAACAAAAAATTCCGCATTTTTTTCTAACGCAGCCATCAGTTGATGGTTCATTTTCATTGATTTTCCTCGAATCACATTTTATAGCATTGGAATAAAATTTTTAAAAACAAATTAAATCTATTATAAAATAATCATTTACCGATTCAATTTTTGATATTGTGATAATTCCCAACGACGAATTTGCGACTGGCCCTCTAAATATTAATATAATTCAGGATTTTGAAAAAGATAACACGACTTCACTGGACTCGCGGCGACGGATAAAAGCAACTGCAGACCAATCCCATTTTTTTAAATGTTCTTTTTACAAAAATATGGCAGAAAAAAACAAATCACACCTAAATATTTTCACCTAAAGTAGGCGATTCTCAATAAGTACTATGACTTCCGTTTTTTCCTTCACCCTTATAATGAATTTAGTCCAAACTAATTTAAAGGGTATCGATTGTCAAAAAAGCGAATTTGTGTACCTACAGTTGATATCAGTTACGATCTCACGCCTGAAACCATTAAGTTAATAAGATAAAGGGAATACCAGTTAAATCAAATCAAGGTAGATGAGCTCTACGGCCTCTATAGATTAAACAGATAAGATATTTCTCCAATGGCCGTAAAATATATTTACCATTTTTACCAGGAATACCAGTTGCTTTCGATAAAATCCCTTACCATTCCTTGACTTAACCATACGTGATGACATAAAACTACAATTACTACATATTATCACTATTTCTTTGTTATTGGTACTACACCCAGGAGACCACTGTGGAGATAGAGTGGGGAATGGAGGAAGACAAAAGATTAGAATGGGGGAACAGGTATGAATTAGGTGAACATTATGGAGAGAATCATAAGGAAAAAGAAGTTACGAGAATTAGGGCCAAAAAAGAGCGAAGCCGGTAATGAAAGTAGGAGGCACAAACTGAGCAAGTAGTGCAATTTAACTAACTCCGATGCACGTAGGAGGAAAATGGGCATATTAACAAAGATATGCGTGAAAAGCGCTAGCAAAAGAGACGTTCATTAAAAGGAGGGAGCTGATGACAAGGACCTTTGATAAGGGTATAAAGAGGCTGGCGAAGAGTTTAATATGGAGTGTAGCGCTGCATTGTGCAGAAACATGAACTATGGGAAAAGAGAACGAGAATAACCTGCAGGCGTTTTAGGCGTGGAGGAGAATGGAGAAATTACTGAGTACTGAAAAGAAGCCAAACAAGGAAGTTTATGGCATGGCACGTGAAGAAATGAAACGTTTAGGAGATTAAGAGAAGGTAGAGTAGGTGGTTGATTCAAGTCATGAAGGGCTAAGGGAATCTGAGGGCTTTGATCGAGGGGAGAATTTTGGGTATCCGGGAAAGGTAAAAGAGGAGAATAGGTTATATGGACCGGATGAATAGAGGTAGGACGTAGGCTGAGATTAAGAAAGACATTGTGCTAGGAGTCGGGGCCTGTTCTAATAAAATTCGAGAATATTCACTCACTTCATTGTAAACCTGCCAAAAACGGTCACTCTAATAATAATATGGCGAAAAGATGGGAGTTGAGAGGATAAGATCTCGAGCCGATAGGAGAGTCGCAAAGGGGTCAAATCATCGCAAGTTGATCTCAGCGGGAAAAATATCGGTAATGGAGTGTGAGGGCTCCACTACCGTATCGAAACATGGTTCTCTCCCTTCCCATGAATTTTCGAATGCAAAATAAGAGGGCAGCAGGATACATAGGAGGAGCAGCGAGGATGGACCAAAGTCCAAGACGCGGTGAAGAGGGAGAAGATCAAGACGGGTGTGGGGAGGGGTGTGAGTATTAGGAGGGTAGGGAGATCTGCCTGCAAGCCTCCGGTCCGGCAAATAAGCGGAAGTCCTCCTCTCCTCTATACCTCTCTTAAAACATCCGAGACCCCCACCCCAAGCTCCTTCCCACCCTCGGAACTTCCCCCACCCCATACTACGAGTCCGAAACCACCCCGCGTCTCCCTCGTCCCCTAGCCAGGTCCAGTAATTGGATTGTAAACCCAGTCGGATAGAAGGTTGGGGTAAATACATTATCCGGTGAGATAAGCCCGGAGTCCGGTGGAAGAGTTGGAGAGAGATTGGGTGCGGGGTGGGGAACGAGGCGGACTACGGCGATGGCAAAAGAGGACGGAGGGTGGCGGTGGGAGTGGCGGTCAGGGTTAAGGGAGGGAAGAGGAAAAAAGTGTAGGCATATATAAAAAGGGAAATGAGTGGGAGAGAAAAGATGGAGGCGAAGAAGTTAAAAAAAGGAACGCTTTGGAGGAGTCCGCAATGAATTAGTGGGGTAAAGAGATGGGTTTGGAGGCAACGTAGAAGATGATCACGTATTAGAAATGAGGTAGGTTTATTCAAAAGGGGGCTGCGGGAATGTCATTGGGCGCAGAATGAAAAATTATGAGAAATTCGTCCGGCCGAATGCCCTCGGGCAGAACCCTGCCTCTCCGGCTGCACCGCTGGAATCCAAATGTGATTCATTTACGAAGCTAACAAGTTATGCGTTCCAATTGATGGACTGTCTTTCAAAATTACACGCTTCAAAAATTACCACCAAGCAGTGATCATTACTGACCAATGAAATGCCCAAAGAAAATTTTTGAAATGAGACAGAAAATAACTGATTAAAAAGATAAAATTAAAACGGATTATTCGATTTCCAATAGAAAATTGAATTTCCAAGCCATGAAATCGGCAACAGATACATATAATATTTGGGAACATGTACAAACAATACGGCTGCTGTTCAGATTATTTCATTAAAAAGAAAAAAGATATAGTATATCTTGTTTAATATTCTTAAACACGAGGTATGACGAATGAATATGTTTGATTCATTATAAATAATCAAGGAGTATACAAAATGGCAGTAATTGGCATGGCATGTAAACACAAAGTAATCCAATAATTGCTACATCAGTTATCAACTAAGACCTGAGCAGATACAGAATTTTCCACTGCACTGATACTCAGTTAAGGAAAGTGGACGACGGATAAGGTCATTTGAGCCATTTAAAGTGGGAAATATTTTTCATTTAAAAACTTCATAAATCACTGTAAATATTCTACCCACTTCTTCCAATGATTTTTTCAACTACGTGAAAATCTTAAATAATAGTCAAACAGACAAAGTCCAAAGTTCAGGCGGAGGAGGAACAAAAGGGCTTGAACCGTTAACGAACTGAACCTTAATTGAGATATTCGACGGAAAAGCGACGTTGGCTCCCCTGTTTCAATCGCCCCTGGGACTAATTCCATGGTCATTAATTCCCCAATTAATCTAACACAAAGAAATTCCGCGACGCTTGTCGTAAAGAAAGACCTGAGACACCTCCTACGTCCCAAGTCCATTCCAAGCCCCCCCCCACCCCCTTTACCCCGCAAGCTCGAATGACCACAGACCAGCCTAACCATCACCCCCTAGGCATCGGACACCTCCTCGTATCATCCCTCGCACCCTCCACGTTTTCATGCAACCACATTGGGTGCCCCGCACACCCCGAAAGCCCTCCACAACTACATTCGGATCCGCCTCATCCTTCAGAGGTCCAGTATCCCTAACCCATTCCAACACCCAAACTATTCCGTCCCAAGGATCCCGACCTCCCTCCCCCCTCCGCTTCCGCACCGATTCCCTCCTCCACCCCGTTTACCGAACCCTGGCACCCATCCTCCAACAATGTTTATTGGTGGGTCAAGATGACCGCTGAACTTTGACCGCCCTGCCCGCACTTTCGCCTCCGACCGTCGGTCGTCCCTTCTTCACCCCTTTCCCTCCACTTCCCTCCGTCATTCCTTCCCCCACCCGGCCTTCGGTCCAGCAGATCTCATTCCTTCTTGGTTGTCCCGCGCCGCGCGGTCAGGGATCCCTTTACCTACGGTCATCCATATCGCCTCGCAGACTTCGTCCCCTTCCGTCCCCACCGGCTCCTTTCCTCTCCGCTTGCAATCGTCTCAGACAGTCCATTGCGGTTTCCCGTTTCCGCCACTCGCCTTCGATTGGGAACTGCTAGAATGTGCACGCCGTCTTAAGACACCTCTTGTTCCCCCTGTGGTCCTGCTTTGTGCCAGTTGGATTCTTTCGCGAGTGAATCAATCCCCATTCCTAAGAAATTGATGGAATGGGCTTCAATTATACGTTCATTCATCTAGTATGGCAATATACACAATTCATAATGTTCACAAAATATATTCGGTGCTACCAGTTTCAACGCAGAAGTGTCAGAATCAGGTAGAAATTATTTCACACACGTCCAAGGAAGTACATACTTCAGGGTAATGTGGGGGAGATGAGTGTTAAGTGGGACGATTAGAGGTGGAGGGTGGTTTGCGAGAAGAGTATGGCTTGAGGGAGGTTGGGAGGTGAAAAATTATCCCCCTGGACGTGACTAAAATAATTTGTACCAAAGGATAACGCCTATGCGTTGAAACCGGTGAAAACTATAAATTGTGCATATCATCATCCAATCCCTAGTTCATTTTTCCCCAACAAGAAATTATCATAAAATTATTGACTTATTCTCCATCAAGAAGACGTCGAAACGGAACTTGTCTCAATAGTTACGCTTTTCCACTTTTTTCCGCTCATAATTCTGTGAATCACCATTTAATTTTTCCAATGGTAGCAAAGGTAAAGTATTTTCCGAGGCCAATAATTAAGTGCCTAATCTAAGCACCCATCATGAACAGAATTTTAGCCTCATAATACTGGTAATAACTAATAACGATTCCCGTTCAAGGGACCACTCTCTATGCACCGACTGAATTTTTCTGGGAATTTAAGTCCTATCCAAGTAGTAAAATCGAATGAAACACCCACGAAAAAACAATTTTAATTAAAAACAAACAAGGTAATTAAACATATAACAGATGAGACTTTCCTAGGTAAAAATGGATCACATTTAAACAGAATATACATGACGATCGCGGACCTTGTACTGGGTAAAGACAAGTTGAAGCCAAGGAAGGAATGGATAAGCGAAGAAGTAACGGAATTGATTAAAGAAGGAAGAATGACTCATATATGAAAAAAGACCAAATAGAGAGGGCATACGGTGAAATCCAAAGGTTCTTTGGGGATAAAAAGCTTAAGGCAATAAGTATTATGGATACAAATGGCACACTTATCTATGAAGAAGAAGAAGTAGCAAACAAATGGGAAGAATACCTCGAAACCCTATACGGGGAAGACTAAGATCAAGAATGTCCAATTGAGCCAGAAGATTAAGTAGAAGAAGAATAAAAAGGAGACCCTATAATAATAGAAGAGTTCCAAAAGTCAATAGGAATTCTGAAAGATAAGAAAGCACCTGGAATAGACGAAATACCAAATGATGTCATAAAATTTTGTGGAGAGAAGATGAAAATGGAACTATATGAACTTGTTTGTAAAATATATGAGACCGAAAATTTGCCGGAAGATTTTACAAAGTGCAAAATAGTACCTATACCCCAAAAGAACAATTCACAAAATTGTGAGGACTAAAGAACTCTTAGAACGGGTGTCATGTACCAAAGATAGTTACAAAAATTGTTCATGATAGAATTGAAAAAAGAAAAACAGGAGCGAATAACAGAAGACCAGTACGGTTTTCGTAAAGGAATAATAACAAGAGAAGCAGTCTTAGCACTGACAATGAGACAAATACCTAATTGAAAAACTGATGAAAAAAGGCAAAGCAACATTCATTTCTTTCATTGATCTGGAAAAGGCATTCGATAATTTTAACTGGAATACACTATTTCACATCTTAAATAAAAGTGGAATTAAATTTAGAGAAAGATTTTGTTAAATAATGTAACATATCGAAATCCCAGACATATTGAATATTTTGACGTTGAATATTTTAAAAGCGACCAAGTGCGTGTAGGGAGTTATATTTTTAGAATCCGCATTGTTTGGGCCGATAGGTAGCAACAGTTACGCTGCGGCGACCATGACCTGAGCGCGTGATCAAACTATGTAAAACCAAACAATATCCGATAGCAGCAAACGCTATTGTTTAAGTTCTGAGCACCTGCGTACGAAAGGAAAACGAGTGGAAATTCCTTCGAGAACATTCTAATACAAGGGGGACAATCGGAGGGAGGAAATTAGTATATATACAGGCGAGTTACTCCCGTGGTTGGTTGGTTGGTTGGTTATACGAGGCTGGCAGTTTAAAAAATCAACTAAGATAAAGGTCGAATCCACGCCTTTCGCTGAAGTGAAATGACGTCACAAAGATTAAAGAAACCAGAAGAAGAATTTCTAAGTAGTGGTTTCCGGTTCGAGGGTAGCATTAGCCGTGCTGTATAAGGAAGTAAGCCGAGGTCAGTTGGAAAGTACCCAAGTCATAACCAGGGAGAAGTCCACCTTGCGGCCGAATACCAGTAGCGAGACAGCGGTGGACGATATCTGCGGGATCCTCTTAGCCAGTCAAGGGATCAGCGTACAGCATGTGTGTCATGCCGACACCCATTGGTGAAGTCACTATATATGTATGTAATCATAATTAATTGGTAAAGGGTATTTATTTGTGCGTGTGAATACATTTGTGTGTAAAAGTGAAGTGAATCTCTCGCCGTGAAGGCTAAATAGAAATTCCCAAGGGGAATTATCGCTGTGGTCGAAAGGGCGAAGAAACAAATGTGATACACTTGACAAGGGTAAACAAATACACCCAACATTGTGATTCCATGTATAATTTGTATTTTATTGAGTGGCGTGTTGCATTTAAGTAAGTTAGTACGGGCAAATGTTTAAAACGCGGAGAGATATACAAAAAAGTGAATAAATAGAGGTCAAAGTTTGAAAAGAAGTAGAAATTGTTCTTATTGATAGAATAAAAAAGTCATCAGTTTTTTTAAATGTTACATTTGGGCTGTCCAAAAGTGACGTCTGTTTTTTTTTAATGTTACAATGGTTTCTACACAAATGGAAAAGGAGTAGTAAGATGTGACTCAAAGGAAAATGAAGCAAGAATTAGTAACGGTGTTAGACAAGGGTGCTCCTTATCTCTATATTTTTTTCAATTTGTATGTACGAGACGCTATAGACAGAATAAGAGAAGTTAGAAGAGACAGAAGTTGGAATAAAAGTAAACGGGGAGAGAGTGGATATGCTTAGATTTGCGGATGATATAACTGTGTTAGCAGAAAGTGAGGAAGATCTGCAAAAAATATTGAATGTAATGAGCAGGGTAATGAGAAATAATGACCACATGAAAATAAACAAATTTAAGAAAAAGGTTCTAATCTGCGATAAAAAGGAAAACATAACCGCAAATGTAAATCTGGAAAATGTTACACTCAACAAGTTAAAGAATTTTACTATTTGGGAAGGAAAATTACGTGGGATGGAAGAAGCACAAGAGATATTTGTCTTACTTGACTTGTTGTCTACCAAGATTTTCCGTTTAATTGTAATAGCAAAATTTTCTATTTTGAGCGCCATTATTAAAAAACGTTTTTACTGCTGGTTTTCTTGCGAATTTGTAATGATGAATCGAATGTTATTGGCGAGCAGTTCGGAATTCTTAAGAGGGGCAAAAATAATCATAATTAACTTTTACTGTTGCTGGCTTCACTTCGGAGAAGTTTTGAACGATATTATTTATAATAAAATATTTATTAACTTTCTTCAACTTAAACATTAGAAAAATACTCAGTATTTTATAAGAATATGAATACGCACAAAAATCGTTTTATATAAACCAAAGAAGTCGAAATGCGAGAGCAAGAAGTCGAAAGAATTTATTGCTAATAATCATTCAGAAGCCAAAAAGGCAACAAGAACTTCTCAAGTAGTCGAAACCATTCCATTATTTCCTTCCAGTTGAAAAATTCTATTTCTTTGTCCTGATTGTTAAAGTGTCTTACTGTACAACGTAACTGAATTTCATAAAAACAATAAAGCCATAAAATTCCGTCAATTCCCAATGCGGCATTAAATACGATAGAATATATTAGTTCCTGTAAATGGGATATACTTCCATGGTGGAATGTTTTATTGACAGACAAATGCAAAGCTATTAGAGAATAATAGGTGTTCTCAGGGTTCATAGGTTCGTTCTGGGCACCACGTTACTGCTTTGTACTGTGGAGGCAATATAATTCTTTCGCAGTTCGGAGGAAAGTAACATGTACCTAATTTCAGTGTTTTCAGTCACCATAATTATACTTAAAGGAATCCTAACATGGCACTATATAGGAAGGAATTAATATATTGAAGACGAATAATTATGAAGTATCGATGATTTTGTTATGCTTTTTCCCTCAATTCTTTCTCCATTCCACCTGTCTCATTTACTCATTTACGTTAAGGCACTTACTGCCCAGTAAAAATACCTTATCCATACAATTAAAGCCTAATTGAACACAGATATATTTCATAGGATGTGTTAATCCGTATGGTTATGAAATAACATAGTTGGCATTAAATATGGAAAGATGCCATACTAGAGCTATTGTTCATCACACACATATAATCCACTTCGATAAAGCAATAAACAGCATGTATTCTTCATTTACGTTTAAGGTAAATATTATATGGAGGAGGAAACTTGTCCAAAAAGAGTCTAAATGTCACCTCATGTCTAATTACACATATTTAATAAAATAATATTAATATTGTTGTGATGTCAATGCAGCAGGCGGTGTAGTAGCAATATAAGTATAGATACATAAACAATGATTTTTCCTGAATGTGGAAACACAAATCATCATTGCCTATAAATAAAAGCGCATTGCTGAGGGCTTCTTAAGCATTACCCTCGCGAGAAACTGCATCAGCTATATTGCTGATTTCGAAATGGCTAAACAAAATACAAAAATCTTAAACTGAAACCCCTCGGCTTGGCCCCTCATTTTTTAATCCATTTTCCTTTCATATTTATATGCATTAGGACAACTCTTTCGGGATGGTCTTATGACGTCAGGGCGGGATTAACTTTGTCCATTCCGAGGGAAAACAAAAATCCACCTGGACGAGAACTAGCTCTCACGCTAACCTCTTCGTAATAAAAGGTGAGCCCAATATAAGAACCAAATGGACCTCACCTCCATTAGTTGGGGGCAGCTAGATTAACTGCAGTTAATAATTAAAGGATATATATCTTTTATGTTTTAATTAAGAGCCACTATTAAAATTGACGAGAGTTTTAAAACTAAGTTGCTGCCGCTGGAAAAACTCCCCTGGAAATTTTTTCGCTTCGCGATATTTTATATTCACATCCTAACCGACGATGAGCGAGAGAGAGAAGGGTCGTGTGTTAAGAGTCGAGGCCTGTAGGTGTCTCTGAGCTAGCAAGAAGGCGGGGGGGGGAAAGAGGCAGGGACAGAGTGTTGGGGGGAAAAATGGATAGGGAATGTGAGGGAGGTGGGGATGATAGCGGAAGGGTTGAGTATTCTAGAGGCATACGGGAAGAGCAGGGATGGGGAAAAGGTGGGTGGTGTTCTGTAGCGGGAGGGAGGTGAGCAGTAGGTAGGAGTGCAAGAGAGAGAGAGAGAGGGGAGACCGGGAATGGGAGTGGGAAGAGAGTCAAGCACAAGTACTGCGGCAAAATTTTAAATATGAGTTATGGCGGCGAAACAAAAGTGTAACGAATGAAGCGCATCCAAGGAAAAGAGGATGGAGAAAACAGAGTCCGTAATTTTTCGACCGGGATGATTTCCTTGCCGCCGCCCGCGTCCCAACACACCCCTCTTCCCCCCAACCAAAACAGTCTCCCTTTTCCCTCCCGTCGTGATCCTCCCGCTCGTCTCCACCGTACCCTGTAAGGGTACACTCCACCTCTCCTCCCTACCAGCCAACTCGACCCTACTCCGTCCTCCACCAAAAACACTACCTCACCCCCCCTCTACCCTTAAAAACGACGACTCGGTACCAACCAGTACTTATCTTGAGTAAAATTTATCCTCATATCTTCTACTTTTTTCCCACTCCCTCAAGCGTCACACAATTAACAGCAGCCATTTATTTCGTTCAGATGTGAGATGTGGGGATGGTGCCACCACATAAGAGAGTGCCACCACGTAACGGCCATTCGTAAATACTACTAGGATACAAACACACACAAACACACACAAACACACACACACACTACAAAGCTTTAAATTTTTTTTTCTCGTAAGACCAAAAATACAAAATTTTACTGACTCCGAAACCAGCACCATCTCTGTTTCCTAGCGCAGGGACGGTTGGGGTGGGGGAGGGAGAAAACTTGAGCAAGTGGAGAAAAGGATGAGTTATTTTCCCCCGCATTCTTCACCTCTCATCTCCCTCGCCCGTCCTCAGGTACAGGAGAAAGCCATTTCTACATCCTGATAGAGTGGAAATGTAACGCGGACTCGCTCGAAATAAAATGGCTGATGCATTAGTTCAAGGGGACCAAAGGGAAATTTTTATTCTCTCCTCGCTCACCACCTCTCTCCGCGCGGGAGACAAATGTTGGAAGACCAAGGGTTGGAGTGTTGAGGGTGGGGGGGTGGGAACAGGGGGTACTCACGGGGGTCCGCGAGGGAAGTTTATGATAATCTGCGGAACGTATAAATACTCATAAATAGAATGGTGGAATATCGGTGCGGGTTTGTTTTCGGGGCTGCCCGTAAGAAACAACCGTTTCTATGATAATTAAGAGCGGGGAAAATTTTCGAGCAAAATGAAATGTCCCCTTTTTTATCTGGGGTTAATGCGATAAGGTATTCCTGGGGTAAAAATTTGTATTGGCTCTCAACGGGAGTAAATGAGGAGTTATCCCCCGACACCTCTTGGTTAGAGCATTACGGACGGCAAGGCGTAAAGCATTGAAACGCCTCGACATTTTCTGAGTAAAATATAATATTATGAATAAAATGATGTAAGCAATAATAAGAAGACCAATTCACCCTTTGATAAACGTGAATGAATGAAAACCATTAGCGAGTTAAACTGTAATTGCCATGACTTGATTGAACCCAAAAACAGAAAGATTCACGAAAATAGTAATAATTGCTTCTTGCGTCTTTTACACTTTAAATGCCTATTTGAAGGTAAATTATTTATTAGCCACAAAGACTACTCGGTATAAAATTTAACACCGTCAACAAAACACCCAAATAAATATATATTATCTAATGATATCAATTAATGCCCACAAAAACTAAAAAAGCAATGCGTAATCCCATATAGGTTTTCAAATATGTTAACTGCAGAAAAATGACCCCCTAAAGGTCTCATTTTCCCACACTACGCCAAACATGGCAGCATGTAGGACTTGAGAAGAGGTTAACTTCTTAGATCTGATACCTTGAAGAAAAAATCATGAATTTAATTTAAGCGATGCTAAAATGAAGATAGAGAGAGAGAGAGACTGAGGAAAGGATAAACGTACTTGCTGGCGACGAATTGCTAAGGAGACCGTTTCAGGCTTAAATCACCCATTCCACCAAACCATATGGTGGCTTATGGGTGTGAAAGAAATAATGCCACTTGGATAAAAACAAGCTACCGAAGGGTATGCCAGGGTAGTGAGAAGGTGGCGGGGGAGGTGTGGAATAGAAGTAAACGTGGGCAGTAGAGGGAAGGGTAGCGAAGAGTACGAAGTGTAATTAAGGTATGTATTTGTTTTAATTAGGTATGATTTAGAGGCCAGAGGAAGAGAGAGGGGAGTGTGAAGAGTGCGGGGGGAGGATATCAGGACGGCTGAAGGCGGGTGGAGGGACGTTACGGAACAGGGGATGAGGAGGAAAGTATAGGAAGGGAGTTTAGGTTAGGGGAGTGCCTGGTCGTGCATTAATATATCTCGTTAGAAGACATAACCAGTGAGGCTAAGTGGCAATGAGGAGGAGGAAGGGTTGGCCTTAGAGAGTGATACTGTGGTGGTGTGGGGAATTTTGGGAAGGGAGATGGGAGGGGGGGGGTTGTGGGGGAAACATTGGGAGGCAGATACAAAGGAGCGCTGATGCGTTTTTCGGGGGGAAAAAAGGGTTACGAAACGAGGACGAATGAGGTGAGATGACAACCGAAAAAGAAAAGGTTAATGGCGTGAGGAAGGGTGAGGCATTGGGGAAGGAGGATGGAGGTAGAGGTGCAAAGAGAGAGAGAGAGGCAGTATGGTGAGAGGGAAACAAAAGAAATGAGTCCATGTGACTGAGCAAAGGCAAAAGTTTTAGGCTAAAATGACAGAGAAGCAATTCAAGCCAAGGACAAATATTTAATTTCTTGCCTCCTCAAGTGAAAATATTCGCTTTCAAGAAAAAACTCCAAAGGAAGCATTTCTTTCAGATTATTGCCGATATAGGGGGATTGGGGGGTAGCTGACGTGAATAAATATCAACATGATATCGTTGTGATATAATTCATTCAAATTTTATTTTAGAAAACATAATAGTATCTAATTGTATCAACATTAATCTACTTTATATAAAAATAAGGCAATTCTGCCCACTGAGAAAAAGATAAGTGGATAAATACACACTGTAATTAAAATAAGGATTATATCTGTAGAGAAGTTAATAATTAGGAAAAAATTGTTTCACTAACCTACTTATATTCATAACAATTAAAACACTTGGCATACGAAATCAGCAGCTAGTGAATGCAAAATCATAGGCAATTTCATAGGGATTGCAAAATCATAGGGATTTCGAGCGATTTTTTAGGAAAGCATCAAAAGCGGTTACTATAAACATTTCACATATTTTGAGCGATTGTCGAGAAGAAATATCAACAAATGAGGAGGAAAGCGTTAATTAGTCCCTAAAATGGGGATAGAAATGTTTAAAGGATTTTAGTTGATTTGAATTGATTTGCAGAATGAGAGCAAGGGATACTTGATATAGAATCACTTGATCATTAACAAAGAGAAAACGGGGTTGAAATCATGCCCTCGTTGACGATTTTCTACTTCAAGTGTGATACTTCCTTACATTCTTCAAGTTTTTCCTTTTTCGTTTTAGATATTAAAAATTATACCATGGAGGCTTCTTCGTATGGGCAACACAGAACAATAAAATAAACACTTCCTTTCGGTTGAAAACCCTAAAAAAGTAGCATTTACTGGATTTCAAGATCCGTCAACAGCAGACGCCTTATTGTATCCTACTTTTGACAAGGAAGTAAAACTACTACAGGAATACACTTAAAACTTTGAGATTTAGGCCATGTTTTTTTCGGCATTTTATTACATTATTATTGCCACATAGTCACCATAATATGAGTCACTACGTGAGACAATTATTAAGCAATGCAAATGCTAAACTTCTCCAATAGTATTTTTGTAATTGAAATTAACAAGTAGCTCTATCGATAAGCTCAACGAAAGAACAACTGGTTGCGCTGATCTGATATATAGTGACATAAAAAATACTGTTATAAACGCTTCGGGCTTATAACTACTTACATCATTGTCACGAAATCGTTTATGACCAGCACTTTGATACTTGAAAACAGCTTTTTTAATCGATATAAAAAAATAAGACTGCTCCTGCTCTGATACTGAATTTAGAAAAGTAACTCTGAGCTACAAAGTAAGATAGCCAAGATAAAAGTTTAACCCCGTATTCCCCTTTATGTTATCTCCATCTTGTGGCGATGAGGTGTTTTGTATGCATATATGACCCTGAAATCTATTCCGGCGGGAGGTTGAAGTTTCTGGTAGGGCCACCCTAGCCGGACTAGTCGAAGGTGATAGGCCAAACGAAGAAGTAGGGTTTAGTCCTCCATGTTTAAGGGATTATGCTAGGCTGAAAACCACGGAAGATAAGTATCATAGAATATAAGATTAATCTTGGCGGTTGTGAAAAATGGAAGATTTTACAGATGATTTAACTTATCAATAAAATATAATGGGAGTGCAGTTGAACTCTGAAGCAATATTAGAATTGAGTCCCTAAAATGGAATAATGAAGAAAGAACGGTAGAATTTTGGGATATTTCGTTAAAAAGTATGAATGTTCGAAGAGAAGAGGTGGAATACGAAGAGGAGAGGTGAAAGAAACGTTTGGTTATATGAATCATTAATAGAGCTTGCCAATCAAATACCAAATATGATTTATGAGTTGTATTAGAAGACCCAAATGCGAAGATAGGAAAGAAAGAGTTATGGAGAGAAATAGTAGAATGAGAAACCCTTCATGATACAACTAACGAATACTACCTTATATTTTCAGCAAAGCAACAAAATTCAAAGTTATGAGTAAAATATTCTCTCATATAAACATACACAAGCAAAAATTGGTGACACCAAATGGTAATGTAATGAACCAGACTGACCATAAACAAATTGACCAAAATCAAGAAAAAAATTTCCTAGATGTACTCTGCTTAAGGGAGATATAATATGGTTCAGACCACCATTTAGTTTCAGCAAAGTATTCAAAATTCAAAGCAGAAATCGAATACTTCTAATGGTTCAACGCATGAACTGATGCATCCACATGGGAGTAGGACGCCTCGGTAGCTTAACTGGTTAAAGCACCCGGCGCGAAATCGAGGGATCCGGGTTCGAATCCCAGTCAAGGTGAATGATTTTTCCTCTGTGGAATATCGCACTTAAGACCTGAAGTTGGACAGGGATACGGGTTCTCACCTCTCTTTCAGCATTGTGTTGAAAGGGGTTCCGAAAGGAATGAGAATACTGGACTTGGAATAAAAATTGGAACTAAATTTCAATACTTGCCTTCAGAAATGATATGTTAATACATGCTGAGACCTGAGGAGAACAATAGCAGCTATCTACATGAAAAAGGGCGTAAATAATGACGACACGAGATAACTGTGAAACTCAGATGTAAATTAAGTAAGAATTAAAAAATTACCACGCATGAAAAGCTCTATGCTACTATGTGGTGATGAAAAAGACATTGTTCGAAAGAACATAAACTCAAAAAGGACATCATATTTAGCTTCTTTTGAGGAAAGTATTTACGTAAGGTGGAAATATGGAGACAAAGACTAGAGGTAGGAATAATAAATTAAGTGCATTAGAAAGGTGAAATTCGATGTATTAGGCAGGCAATCACCAAGATAGAGTTTCAATTCAGAATAAAGAAAAAACTCAGAAAAATATCTAAGAGGAATATGGAGCCTTTATGCAATTTAAAAAAGGTTGCTAGATAAGAAGTGGTGCTCTAGAGGAGAGGGATAAGCACGATGTCAAATAAGAAAGAACGTGTTTGCAAAGGGAATTGGATTTTATACATATTAGTGCCAGGTATCTTTGAATATTTTTACCACTAAAAAAGGGTATAACTCATTATCTGTGAATTTTATTTCTCTTTGCCCTGATAAATTCAACATTTGGCAAGAGATGAGAAGCAGGTATGATCGAAAATCAAGTTCGTGAAAGCATGATTTGTTATAAAAGCTTCTGGGCCTTTTCAATGTACCTATATTACTATAATGACAGAAGAAAATAATTTGCATTTTTCCACTAAAAAGATTAAATACGACTATTTTCGAGGTTTAAATAATTTTTTTGCTTCAAAATCATTACAAAAAAGGAAAACATGATCATAAACGGAGCATTTAGGTTGCCCCTAAAGTGTAGCTGTTAGAGGACTACGATCAGTTTAAACATTCAAGAACATTTATTATAAAAAATGAAAGATTTTTAAAAATTATTTGGTTCAAAATAGCTAGCCTTGAATTAGTCTCTTTCAGCAAAATTGATTTAAACGGTCTAATCCTGATCAAAGATACTGATTGGAATCAAGAAAAATTATCCTAATATGAGAGAAAGCCCTTGAAATACAGACATCGTTAGCATTTTAGTTTTAAACTGAAATAAATTTTTCCAGTGACTTGTAAGTTAACCAATCACGATTCCCATCCTCTGTATTCTGCGATTAAACACAATTAAAATAACTCTGAATATGATCGACGGCGGTCTTTAGAAAATAACGAGTGTGACCTATTCTGACGACCTAAGTCATCAATGTAAATCAGGACAGAAACTCGTAACAATTTGAGAATTTATAAACCTGTACGTTTATAGGTACTGCTTCATAAAACTGTGAGGACAGGTTACACGCATAATTTCTTAGATGGACGCAACCCAGCACTTATCGCGCGGATCTCGTCGAAAGGTTTGCTGTGTCCATAGGGACGCAAGGAACGAATTCGGTGGAGAAATGAGTAAGGGAGACAAGTGGAGGAATGCTCGTGGGAAATCCCACCCACCTTGCCCACCCCTCGCTCTTCTCGCTGCGGAAAAAAAGAAATTAA
This sequence comes from Pyrrhosoma nymphula, assembly GCA_963573305.1. Lineage (NCBI taxonomy): Eukaryota > Metazoa > Arthropoda > Insecta > Odonata > Coenagrionidae > Pyrrhosoma > Pyrrhosoma nymphula. The sequence goes on from OY754330.1 coordinate 53,748,278, forward strand.
GCGGGCAGGGGCGAAAAATGCAGAGAAATGGTAATAAAGTTTTGGTCGTTCTAATGAGATGAAATACTCTTGCAGGTAATATCCCAGATAATGGCTTGTAATTTTTCTTTCGTCCTCATTTTTTTATCCCTTACCATTCCCCGTGCTTTAGTCCTTAAACATCCTTCTCCCTCTTCCAACCTTATTTCCTTATCCCGCTCTCTCCGATCTTACTTTTCTGTCTTAATCCCTTCTTGTTTTATTCATTCTCCCTTGCTTTTCTTCCCGACCGCCATATTAAGTCACCATCCATTAAGGATTAAGTTTGGTAAATGCATCTCAACTCATTACATTTCGCCTATCGCGCAATAAAGAATTATACGGCTCATTTTTTCTCATTTATGACGCTTCCTTGCATTCTTTTTTGAACAATTCGAAATGAAATGTAGACGGTAACGTATCACTTTGTAGGGCTGCGAGGTTGTTCGAAATAAATTAGAATTACTTCATACTTAGTATTCCAGATAGCTATTTTTCTTCTTCTCATAAACTGATGTTTTTCAGATTTTCGAGAAAATTAGTTGATGAGATATAAGGGGATTTAGAATAGAAGTGGCTATTTATTTGGGCTCAAAAACAGCTGCATTTTTATGGTGGACATTGTGCTTACCGGTTTTCATTAAAACCCGTACAGAAATCGACGATTCACTGTACCATATTTAATTTATTTAGATGTCCTTTTGATACTTTACTTCGACCCTAATAGAATAAATCACTTGGCGTTTTGCATTGGTGGCATTTGGAAATTAGTTTATATTAAGTGTAACAATATAAAATACAGATTCAGGAGTGATGTGATGTGACCCTTCCATAATGCCAGAAGCCAAGCAATTGCAGTTTTCCGCTAGTTAAATATTAAATATGACTAGTTTCAATGTTACTACATCATTTTCAAGACTTGAAGATGATTTAGTAGAATGTTATGATGTTAATTATTGGTAATGAATTACAATAGAGTCAGCATGTCAACAAACTTTCAAAAAAATAACGATACTGGCTTTTGAAACTATATAGTCATACGAAATAAATGGCCCCTATAATTTCTTGAAGTACTTTATTCAGCTCTTTTAGAAAAAAAAGTAGCTTACGACATACAATGTTTGGGAGGAGCATGTAAAAACACAACAAATCGATTACTGTACCTACAAGAGAGAAATTTGCGAACTATCATCCAGAAAACCGGATTCTGCCACTCTTTCCCCTTGTTTCTTGAGCAAAAAATTGTGCCCATTTGTTAATTGTATTTTTACAAAGTTCTGAAAAAATATTACTTAGGAAGTGGTAACATTGTAAGTTTACTCCCAAATAACTGCTTTTTTATGTGGAAAAAATGAATTATTATTACCTAAACCAAATATTACGCTAATTCAAACATAATAGGCCTAAACTCAGAAAAAAATATTTAATTTTCTCCCTGATGGTATAGCAGAAAAAGAAAACACTGGAAGCTTTTTGATGGGAGATAAAATTGATTTCTAACTATTTAAAATGTTTTCGCATGTAAACTGTGTAAAGGGGTCGCATCAAAGGAATACCGTGTTTATATAGGAAGCCCCTCAGATCACTTTTCCCGCCATTTTCAGGATTGGGTTTCAGGTCCTACTCAAGTGAAACCCTCCATGCCATCCAGTGGAAAGAGACGGCACTGCTCGGACACTCAAAAGGATATTGGGACCGCCTTACGAAGGAGGCAATAGAAATCCGACTTGAGAGCCATAACTTCAAATGAGACGAAGGGTTCCACTTAAGTAGGACCTGGAACCCAATCCTGAAAATGGCGGGAAAAGTGACCTGAGGGACTTACTTTATGAACACGGCACCTCGAAACCCGGTATGAACGACCCTGATGATGAGGAAGGAAAAGTCTTCCTTCGAAACGTCGGCAGAGGAGGAGATGGAACCACTAACGCGGACGAAAACCCGTGAAGAATTTACCTCAGCTATTCGTCGGGAGAAAATCAAACCCTACATAAAGTGAATGGCGTTCGGCAAATACTAAACTTTTAGAAATGGTACTAGGGAAACAGAAATAAAAATTTCCGATATTACGAGAGAAGGAGATTAATCACAGACTACTGCTTCTTATTGTTTTACATTTCATACCCTATTTTTGGTATACCCATTTGATACCCTAAGTTCCTAGTTTATATTCAAAGAATAATCACCAACACGTTGCACATAAGGATTGCTCATGAAGACCGCGAGAAAATTATACCTCATAACGTATTAAAAGACATCCTCTAAAATAGCCAGCCATTCATGCACATACATGATGAGTTGCTATCTGAGGTTACTCATTGTCAGATGGAAATTAGAACCCATACATGTTACGATTCAATCAAATCCAATCGGTGTAAGCGATGTTGCATGGCCACCTAAACCTTTGAAATAGTAAACAAAAATTAGGAAGCGTCTGCAAAATGATGTAGAGGATAAGATATCAAAGCATTAAAGAAATCACTTTTCGATAGGGAAAATATAAGAGGCGTAGTAAACCAATCTTAAGAATAACTTTGATGAATAAATAAATTCATATCTAGAAAAAGACTCAAGCATCTCGCTGTTGCAACGAGTATTCTTCTATATGACACCTTAAAAACACAAGGGAACTAAACTTTAACATTCGCTGTAGATATTGGCATAATCAGTGCACACAATACATAGTAAAAGAAAGAGGGAGATGGAAGAATAAGAAAAAAAAAACGGAGAAAAACTGAGCGTTCACGACCATCTGGAGACGAACCGAACCATCAAAGATCCACATCGCTTTCTCCTCCATATTCCTTTAACTCAAACCTTTCCGTATTGCCAACAAACGAGGACGTGTAGAAAAAAGGAGTAAAGGGGTTGCTAAGGTGAGGATTAAGAATGCGAGAGTTGCATTGAGTGGAGCGGGGAAAGTAGTTGCGGGTGGGATCAGAGAGATGAAGGGGGGGAAGCGACAGAGCGGCGGTGGGGAAACCGGGAGAGTCGCTTACGGGGGAAGGTTGAGAGCCCGGCGCGGTCGGGGAGGCAATTAATAATTGATGGCGCCACTGGGAAGAGGGGATGAGACGAGCAGGGGGTGGCGCGTGTATGTATGTGTGTGAAAGAGGGGGGTTGTCTGAGAGGGTGGAGAGACGCCCCCTGATTGGCCCCATTGATTAAAGCCATTGCGTATTAGACGAGTGCTTCCTCGTTCGGCGGAGCTAACAGCCTTTCGACGAACACCCCTTCTCCCCCGACCATTGGCCCTATATGTATACACACAACAGCATACATACGTACATATATATACTTCCAGTCAGCCTTTAAATATCTACCTACCTTTTCCTTGCCGATACATTGATGAGGCACCGTCAGTCCTTTCTGAGCCATTTAGACGCAAGGGAGGCGTTCATAGATCGCTTCGAGTAAAATCCACAATGAGTCATATATCTCCTAGGTAGATATAAGACATCCAATCGCTGTCATTCAAAAATAAATATCTCCTGTTCAATTTGCATTACCGGGGTACTTGCCCCGGAAATAAAACTGGAGGATCAGGAGTCAATTGGAGTTGATTTAGCAATGAGAACGCTAGGCTTAGAAGATACATTGACACACGAGATTACATGGACGAACATCTCTACTTAGTTATTAAATGCTTTGCAGTTCAATCGAAGCCATTTTTCACCAAAAAATACAAATAATGAAACGTAAGTTAAGTGAAAGAAGTGGCAAAGCTCCAAACCTTAATATTTTATTTAATTAGAGATGAATATTCCATATCTAGTTTCTAAATATATTCCGCATTCTAAACAATGCTCAAATCATTTAATTGGAACTCATAGCAATTATAACTACGCAGCGTATTACCTTAAGTAAATTTCCTAATTCTGAAAATAACTCAGCATTTCAGCGACTATATCTTATTCATTCAATAAATCAAAGGTTTAAGCAGGTTTAGGGAACAAGTAGGTATATTACCAAGTTTTCACAAATCTATATATTATGCTTCCAGATCTTACGTTTCCCCTACAGAGAAAACTTCCGGAGGAGATTAGGAGGCAAAGTTGGTGGTTGAAAGAGAAAACGAGGGGCGAAGAGAGGCTGAAGGTCATTCTAGAGGGAAGTATGCTGGGTAAGAGAGGAAGGGGAAGAAAGAGAATAAGCTCTAAGGATGGGATGAAGAGAGTTAAGACGCGTGCAGATATGAAGGAAGAAATCGCGTAAGGAAACAGAGGCCTTTTCCTTAAAAAATCTAGAATTTTACTCACTTCCATTTAAACCTACCTTAATTGGTAGATAACCTAAAAAATAGTAATCATATATAATTCTTGTTAGCAATTTAATCGGCATTAGCGCGGTAATTCATACAATTAGGATAAAAAGCAGCGTTATAATAACTTTGAGAGGATAGGCGAAGATAGCCCCTTAAAAATAGTTGAATAAGTATTACATTATTTGTGATAATCAGTTAACAAAACATTATAAATTAGGCTCTAAATTTTAGCAATATTCCATTAGATACGAGATAGGATTATATTTATATACATATAATCCTCTCTCGTATCAATGTTTGAGCGAAATATTTATTAATTTACGCCTCTGAGTGGTTTGAGTGAATAAATGAATGATTGTATGGCCGGAATGGCTCATTTTCTTCTTGGGCCTTGCTTGCCCCGAAACCCCTTTTCTGTATCTTTACCACTGTCTGTGTACCTGAGTCAATCTTACCTTTCCTCTTCTGTGTACGCTATTCCTGCTCAGCCGGATGGTGAAATAATGCCCTGTAGCAATCTCTCGGTGCACTCTACGGGATACTCCTGGGGGTATTTGTCCATAAAAATCCCCCAGCGATTCCAGTGTTTCTTAGATGGCTAGGTAGCACGGAGGTCTGTGCAGTCGACGCGATATCGAAAGACCAGTGGTTCGATTCCCGGCATAGTCGAAATGATTTTATTTGGAATCGGCCATCGTTCAATCTTCACACCACCATTGTGCTATGTGTTTTCTATCCTCTTTATTTCACCCTCTGTTGGAACGAAATATTTATTTATTTACGCCTCTGAGCCGTTTGAGTGAATGAATGATTGTAAGGCCGGAATGTCTCATTTTCTTCGTGGGCTCTGCGTACCTGTTGTCACACCTGTAACGTCTTATAGAATATATATATATATAGTCAAAGAACAATTTCACCGATTTAATTTATCAAACAACATCTTTATAGGTCTTCTAGACATTGGGGATAATGCATCATCTGCAATCAAAACACCTCCTAACGCATAGCTTCAAAAACGTGGATAAGGTATCAAAACGACTGGAACAGAAAGTTTTTCCTGTATCTTTCCGTAGATGAGAGAATGCTATTTCTTGACGTCATTGCCGACAGCAATGGACCCCTTCGCTCTTCCCCCATAGTCCGTAACAACATGACCTAACCTCCCCCCCCCCTCCCTTTGTATTTCCCTTTCGTGTCCACATCGCCTAACACGTCCCTTTGTCCGACCCTTTTTCTTCGCTTCCTCGTTCAACCTTAAAAACATATATGTATATAAAAGAAAACTCGACTCATCGCCCATGAGCACGACTTCAGCCCGTGTTTCCTGCCGAGGCGGGACGTTTTTCGGGCGCTCCGGGGGAAAATTGGTAAACCTTACGGCGGTGGTCAGCTCTCTTTCAGAGTCGCAGCGAGCGGCTTCGGATGGCTTCATGAATTTTTGATCGACAAATCAGGAGAAGGCAAAGGGGGAGAAGAGAAGAGATGGGACGGCATGGAGAATGGACTCCGTGGCGTGGAAAAATAAGCCATTACCCATCCGCCTCACTTCTACTCCTCCCAGTGTGTGTCTCCTCACTCTCGTTCCTTTTTTTATTTTTCGCCCGCACCCTCCATCCACTCCTCGTCTGTCCGTCGCACACATGCATGCCTCTCCTCCTCGCCATTTACATCGATAAGGGAGCCTTTCGTTTCATCTTCCGTTCTTCCGTTTTTTTCATATTTTTTCCGTTCCCCCGGCGAATGAGAGGGGGAGACACACAAACATGTTTAGTCAGCGAGTATCTGAAATCCCTTGGCTGAGCTTGAAACGGCCGTCATATGCCGTGCGCGCCCTCCGGAGTAGGAATAACAGATAATCCTCATATTCAAAAGAGTAGCCATTGTTTGCTTTGGATTCCGATGGTAATTGGATAGAGCATAAAATGCATAATTAATTTTCTTCTTAGATTTGAAAGTTGAAAATAGTACCTGCTCCGTCCACGGAATACGTGACAACTGCGGCACTGCACAGGAGAACATCGATGACAATGTCCCCTGATGAATTAAATACATCCTAGCATTCTAAGGTCAAGAATTACATCTAATGACTCGTTCATACTATAGCAAGCAATAGAAATACTTAATTCAAATTATCAGTTAGTACACATATTGGCATTGGTATGGTCACATTTTGAAACATTCTGGCTTAAAGGCTGTATTTGCTCCAAATGTGAAGTTATTTCCATGAAGTTTTTTCTCTATTGTTCCACATAAACACCAAATTTGGTAAATTATCTCTCTGTTCTGACAATTTCCTGCACTATTATCTCCTGGAAAATCTCATTTCATAATAATGATAGAGACAAGAGTGAAGTGTTGAGCCTTCTAAAACCCTCCGATAAGTATGCTTCAACTCTTCTACCTACAGTTTGAGCATTACCCTAGTAATTAATTACAGAAATTACATGGATAAGAGGTTAAGAGCTCAGTGGTTAGAGTGTATCGCTACGAACCAAAGGATTCCAGTTTGGCAAACAAATTTCATCTTAAATACACACCATGAATATTACTTCATTTTTCTTTTCTCTAGTAGATGATCTCAGGCTGAATAATGAAATGAACTTTCCATGGCTATGAATGCATGTGCATCGGATGCCTTGGGCTTACTGAAAGGTGATCCACAAACATTGAAATAACATTTTACAGACCTATGCATTCAGCCACTGAAAATTAAAATTTCAATGAAAAACGAAGACAAAGAAAAATAAAAATTCCACGGGCTTCCATGTCTCGATGAATATACTGATTTACATGCACAAGATATTTGAAATAAAGGGCCCAACAATCAGGTAGTTACGGAAAATGAATCATCCGAGGAGAAAAGTCTTCCAATTTTAACATTTTATTAAGACGCATTTAATTATATAACAGACAGTGGTAAAGTTTATATTTATGCTCTGTAAATTCGACAGGCATATATGAAGCACTACGACGGATAGGTGCACACATTCACTTTGAGTTGACTTAAGCCTGAAACAATTCTAAAATAAGCATACCACCTGGTCCAAATTTCCCAAGAAGAGGAAACGAATATTGATATCATTTCGTTTTAAAAATGACCAAAATACGAACCTAAGCCACGGATCGGTATTATACCAACAAATCACCTATTTAAGTGAGTCGGCACTCATTGCCAGTTAACTACTTACAACTGTGGAACTGTCGAATCCATTTTTCCACGATAATACGTTGGTTTAAGAATTTCTCTTATATTTTTAATCAGAACCTCATTGCTGCAAAGCTTCAAAGGACCCTAATGGCATATAAATATGATTCCCTATGGTAAGACATTATATTTTTCATACAATCAGGTTCGAAAATAGACATCACAGAGACGGTGGACAATAAGGGACAAATCGGATAGCGAGGAACGTTGGAGATTGGAAAATAGAAGTGTAGAGATAAAAGTATCCAGGCAGAGGTGTTGGGACGCGGGCATTACGGCGAAGGATGTGGGCGGCGAATCTGACAGAGCAGCAAAGGCCGAGTTAGGAATTAACGAAGGAGGGTTATTGCAAGCAAAGGAGGGATGGAAGGGTAGGACGAGTAGCTGGTAGGGGGTGGTGTGAGAGAGAAAGAGGCAAGGAGGAGAGGGCAGGCGAGCAGTGAGTGTCGCAACACGAGGATTTCCTACATCCTCGGCAATGTATGCATATGAGACTAACGTCACTCCGCGTGAGGCCCACAACACATCCCTCCTCCACCTAACTCCTCGCGGCGCTACCGCACCCCCTCAACCCCTTAAAACAGCCTTCCTTTCCTTCTTCCCCCACCTTACTCCGCTCCCGGGACCCCTACCACCAGTTAACCGTCGGCGCTCCATTCCATATTTCCGGGGCGACGCCGAACCAGTCTTCACACTCTCCCGTTCGATACTCCACTCCTTCTCGTTCCTCCTACCATATCGTTCGTTCCGGAGAGGGGAGTGGGAAAGATTACGGGGAGAGGGAGGGTTCTCACCTTCGACTGCGTATCCGTCCACCTACACGTGTATACACCTTCCAACGGACAAATGTTTCTTGGTCATACCGTTGCCCTTACCTCACATCTTATATCTGTGCCACCAACATCATGTCTGAGACATTTTTGCAACTTGAAAATCGGTCTCCGAAAAATAACTGTTTCTATTTATAAAAAAAAACTATTCTGAAATTTGTTCTCCAATTTGATGCGTCAATCATCATTTGATTCATCGAACGTTTCATTTCACCTCGTTCACTTTTTGACTCGGAAATTTATCACCATGGTACAAGTGAGCATTTAAGCATCAAGCATCGGAGACCAGGGTTTTAAGATTCCAAAACAGCTGCGGATATATTACACCTTGTACTCGGGGATCGCATTCCAAATAAAAACACTTCATCCATACCCGAGGACGGATTCGAACCTGACCTTCGCGGTCGGCATTCTCTCGCATTGATTAAAATATATTTACAGTCATGACTGACTTCACATGACAAGCTAATGATGAACTGATTCGTGCAACAAGGAGCTCAAGTGATTCTAATCTAGATGCAAAGTTATTGGCTTCGTTTCAAAGGCTATATCTTGTGAGTTGACATCTACGTCATTGTAATTATCGATCTCTTAATACGCAAGAAAGAACTGACTATTTTATGAAACCATTGAGACGGCGTATTATTTATTTTCATGAGTGATGAATTTAAGCAATCATAAAAACAGAGGCCTCATCACAATTCTAGAAAAACTATATCAGGAGGCTTAAAACGAGCAGTAGTTCGCAAGATGATTAACGGTTCAATAGGTAGAAATTAGAAGGCGATAAATTAACATGGAAATAATAAGGAGAAGACTTAATAAAATACCCAGAAAAAGTATTAGATACATTCAATAATAATGAAACTCAATGTTAGCTAAAATAAGAGCAAGAGTCTTCAAATCTTGGCAAATGATAAGAAAAAACAGCAAAAAATAGTCCCAATTTCGTGTAATGTGCACGTAGTACATTCATTTCCTTCACAAGACATTTCACAGAATGCCAAGTGAATGTGATGACTCTTGGCGTCTATGTAGTAAGTTATCCTTATATCCTTGACAAGAATCCTCAGGAGTGGAGCTAACTCAATAAATGAACGAAAGGAGTACTCAAGCAATTGTTCCTATCCCAAAGCTAACGGAATTGAGACGACTAGCGAGAAAGGGCGCGTTGACAAACCGGCAGCGATATGGTGCCTCCCGACTGTTTAAGTCGCATAACTCTCCAAACGTTGGCTTAGTGGCATGCAAACTGCTTCCGGCGATTCTCTCCGGCAACCTTCCTCCCCGCTGAATTTTCGCCGCAGTGACTCAAGGAGCCGAGGTTATAGCTCACTCACGCCAAAACTCCTTCCTTCGAGCCTTTCCTCACCAGCTTGCGTTTCTTCGTCCGGGTCTTCATGTTCTAAGTGCTCACCATCCCGCTTTCTCTCTCACACTCCCCCTATCATTATTCCCTCAGACTCAACAGTTATGTTTGGAGAGTCCTTCCCATTTCCCTTGTCCTCAGCCTCGGATATTCCTTCCTGCGAGTCCCTCAGGACACTTCCTTTTCCTCCTGCCCAACGTTCCCGTGTATATATACCCGACCCCTTGGTGGCCACATGGCTGATTTCACGTGTGTGTGTGTAAGCGTGAGCTCCTTTCGCCACCACCTTATCTCCCGTTCATCCAGCGTCATTACTCCTCCCGCGGCGCCTTATCACAGGCGCCCTTCCATTTGCACTTTCCCTACGTGCCACGCGCGATCCTTAGGCTTCCCGCCATCGAAACTTACACAGAAACGAAGGGATACAGGATAGAAATCAAGTCGCGGGTATCGCGATCAGGAATCCGCTGCACATACTTGTAATAAATCTTGGTTTAATTATTATCTCTCGTTTCAGCCAGCAGAGAGCTCCGCTTACGCAGTTTCCTTCACTTTCTCACATTCGTAGCTCGTTCGCCAGTATTCCTTCATTCTCGGACTCACTCACTCTCCTCTGAGAATACCCTTTTTGTCCTTTGTTTCTGTTTAGCCAGATCCTTTACCTCCGTAATTTTCATTTTGAAATTGTTTTGGCTTCGTATATCCCCTTCCCTTATTCCACATTTTTTTGGATCCTGATGTGCTTCTGCCACCCACAGGACCTGTGGTTTTCTATCCCTTGGTTTTATATTAGGTTAAAGAATTTAATTTTTTTGCTAGTTACCAATTCAATTTAATTCAGTAAATGAGAATGGCTGTGAGCGTGCCATTTTTCATTGAGAACTGGAATAACAATCACTCGCCTTCGATAAAAGTGTAAACATCCTCAATTTAAGCTAACAGAACTAATTACAAAGAAGACATCTATTTCCAGTGCCTACTCGGAAGGTGATATGGATACAAACCTTGAGTGCAATAGTTATTTCTCATCTGTTAACACCTTTATACAGGAAGTTAATCTGCACAACCTTTTTAGATTTGAAGCAGTTAAACTGCCGAATCTTAAATAAACTGCCGAAAAAAACTCACCCGACACTCTGGGCATTATTTACATGCGATGCCCTACAGTTCAAAAGAGCCGATTATCATCATTTACGTTAGTTACATTAGGCCGAATGTACTACTTTGCAGAAAATTTTGAAAAATCACCCGAAGATGGAATGTTCAGTTCATCAATAGCACCAGCGAAAGGACTAACGGCTGTTAACTTAATTTGTTTCAATCACAAGAAATGTGTTAAAAATATTCAAAGTGAAAATTAAAGCACTGGAAAAGAATCATGATAAGATTATAATGAGAGCCATAATATATATTATGCGATATTCCCAAACCTGTGCTTAATTTTCAACCCCACATTGTGGGCTCAGCATGCTTCATTTCCGCCTTCCAGACTCTCAATAATGTATAGAACTACTATCCCTGTTTAACAGTGACTCGTAATGCCATCCTCTCTCCCTCTCTTGCTCTCCCCTTCCCCAGAAATCCCCTCACAAACACTCTTATCAATGCCTTACGACCAATCTCTGGCAGCTCTCCTCCAGTCCCTCCTCCTCCCACAGAGCCATTCCGTCTCCTTCAAACCGTTCCTTTCGTTCTCCTCCGAAACGTCCTTATCCCCTCGCCCCCAAACCACCCCCCCCCCCTAGCAGTTCCCCCGCAATTTGCGTTCCTCCTCTCTCCAAAGCCATCCTCACCCCTCCCTCTCACCCCACTTAAACTCTCCCTTTCTCCCCTCCCCTCTCACCACTCCACCAAAACTTCATCTTATCCTATTATTAGCAATTAGTACTAAACTACTCTTTGCATATGAAATCAGGGCTGGAAGGCTGAGCCCTGGATGGGCGCCCACTGAGGAAGGAATGGTGCCTCCCCTCGGAGCAATGGGGAGAGTGGCGGGAGACGCCGGAAGGACTCGGAGGAACGAACAAGAGTGGGTGAAGGAGATGGAGAGAAATAGGTGAAAGAGTTTTCGGTGAGGAAGAAGAAGACGAAAGGAGAGAAAAGTTGGGGAGACGCACAGAGAGAGATAATTCATCAGTACTTTATGGTCGGCAATAAAATGCTTTCCAAGTAGTACGTCAAAAGTCGGGGTCCATTTACTCGTCACAACTTAAGTGCTTTAAATTCCAATAGATGCTTGTTTTTTAAAAGAGGTGTCATTAAATACAGTGACTTGCCATTGGTTAAGGCAAGTCAGTGTTTTATCTCTCTATAAACCACATTTATAAGCTTTTCTTAAATATATTTTCACCATATATCATTACTTAAGTTTCCTTTCAATGAAATATGCGAATAAACGATCATTATCGTTGCCACCTCACAATGAACTACTTGCCTATTTCCACTAATAGTTTATCATAATAATATCGTTTATCATCACAGGCCTTCCTAGCCAATCATAATTTTAAAATGAAATTACCAACATTTCGCTCCAGCAAATAAAACAACATTTTGATTATAACAAAGAGAAAAATAAAATGAAGTAAAGACAAAAATCGGATTAAAACTTCATTTTGGGTGAACGGATTTAAGTTCAATTTGAATCATTTGCTCGATTGGTAATGAACTATAACAACAGGTAAGTATACATAAGGTTTAACCATAAGTATACTTATAGTTTTCTGATTTCAAGTCTGGCTCTGCTATTTGAATTATACATGGCTGAAAATGTTGCACATAGTACTCTTCAAACTCAGCCGCTCATGTTCAATTGAAGTTCGGATGATTCGGATGATGGAAGTGAAGGAAAGCAAATTAAACAAAATTGTTTATACTTACTCTTCTAACGCAACCGTCCATGTCTCATTGAAGTATGGAAGCTGGGAGTGAAGAAATGTATCGAGTGATGAGACAAGAGTGAGAGAGCGAACGATGCCGAAAAGGGGTTGAGAATCGGCGGGGGAGCAGTGGAAGGTGACGGAAACGAGCAAGACGGCGTTGGGGATGCGCGCACGGAGGGGGCATGGAGGGGGTACGGAGGCGTTAAGGAGAATGGGGGAGAGGGAGGGAGCTAACGGAAGAGGATGATCAACTCTTGAAGGAGGGCGGAAGAATGACTGTGGGAGGAGGAATAGGAGGGGAGTGGAGGACGACGGCGGGCCGAGGAACAAACGGAACGTGGAGCGACGCGAGGAGGGCAAGTGGGGGTGAGAGGGGGAAAGGAGGAAATGGTAGCGAAAAAAATACTAAGGGGTTGAAGGAGAGAGGGTTGGAGGGCTTTGAGGGACCAAGCGGGGGAGAAGAGAGTGGAAGCGGGCTGGTAGGGTGGCGGAGAAAAGACGAAAGAGGAAAAAAAATGAAAAAAAAAAATATATATATGTATGTATATGAATATATATAAGTACACATATATAAGTACAAGAGTCGGAGGGAGAAAGGGGACGCCTTTGCGATTTTTATCAACGGGAGAAGAGCACCAAAAAAGTTTGATAGAGTTGTGAAAGTGGGGAGGGAGCGCTCCTTTTTTATAAGGGTAAAATGCGGAGAAATGCGCTTTAATTTTTAGCGAAATCGCATTTTTAAATAAGCGAGGAATAAGTGTTTACCTTACAGCGTGAGAAGACTGCGCGCCCACGTCGCGTCGTGAGCATAAATGAACTATCAAAATTAAGATTAATTTTCGGCAGAAGCGGAAAATGGTTCGTGGCTGACGTCATCAGCATATCGACTTCTACTCTACATTTGTGTCGGAAAAATTGAAGTATTCTCTGCCAGATTATTTGACCACAAATTTTTAAGATATTCCAAGGAAGTCCTGCATAAAAATCTTTGACGTAGATGAATTTTTTGAACTAGTTGATCATAATTCTTATAGAAAAACACATTACTGGTAATTGAAAAAATTTACATTTATTACAAAAGAGAAATTTGTCCACTTGTTTAGTCAATGAACTTCATTCTTTAACTAATTTGCCCACATCTAGATGATTTCAATAGGTTTGGTAACAGTTTACACTAGAAAACAAACGTCCAAAAATCAATTTTGAAAATAAATGTCACCTTTGAGTCAAAGTAGAGGCTACCCAGTATTAACAATGAATACGTGGTGGTAAAAACTTATCGGGTTAGATTAAAAGGTATTACCAATAACCAACAATCAAAACGGGATGAATTACATGACAAAAAAAAGATAGGCCTTGAATCTCCACTGTGTTCAAAATAAACAAAATACAAAACAAATGCCGATTATCCTTCCTCATCATATAAGTATTATAAAAAAATGATTGAAGAGTACGAATGCAGCAGCCAGTGTGATCGGCTACGCTCTAGTAAAAGTATGACACATGAAGAAGAGAAGATAAGTCTCAAATCTGTACTTGGTTCAAATTGAATAATTTTTACGAGAGAAGACTATTCAGATAATCTTCTAAAAGCTTGTAATATTATAAACTATTTGAAACCCATGAAAGAGCAAGATTACGAATACTGGATGAAGAAAAAATCATTCACCTTCGACAAGAGTCACTAAGACGGGGAAAGGGGACTCGGCGAGAGGAGGAGGCATGAAGGAAGGAGGTCGAATGAAGAGAAACTCAGAGATGAAGAGCGAGGAGGGTGGAGGAATGAGGAGAGGAGGAACGGAAGAGGAAAGGAATAAGGTGGAAAAGGGGAGGAGGGATGAAGAGGAAAACGGGGTAGGGAGAGAACCGAGACCCGGGGTTCTATTTTACCCGTGCCGTGAAATGGCAAACTTGGGAGCCATTGATACGTGGAGAAATATACATTAATATAAATGGTTATCATTCGAGGAGCCCCGAGGAGGATAAGGAGAATCCAGAGGGGAGAGGATGGAAGGGGAGGGAAGTGGGGGGGGGGTTGAGATACGGCAGGAGGGGAAGGGAGAAGGTAGGGGAAAATCTCCCTATATTTCTCCCCATTCCCCTCCTACCAGTATCTCTGCCTGATTCTCTCCACCTCCTCCTCATCGCTTCTTCCCCCCTCTTCCCGATTCCCACCCTCTCAAAACCTCCATCCACCCACTTCGACCCATCCTCAAGCCAAGTTTGTTATCTGGGCCTTCCGAACATGAATATTCATTCAGGGTAACTATGTGTGTGTGGGTGAATGTGTGTATGTGTGTCGGGAGATGACTCCGTATTTCTCCCTCTCTATACTCATACCCCCCTCTCTCTCTCCCTCACATCTCACGCTTCAACCCCCTCGCGAAACCACCCCTGCCCCTCCACCCCCCTCCCGAAACCCCCTCTCAGAAAATCCTTTCCCTTACACCCCACCCCCAATTGCTCCTCAGCCATCCTTCCATCCGTTCAGTACAGGCTCCCACTGCAAGCCATTCCTCCTCCTCTATCCCTGATACACTTTCCCCGAGGAAAAAAAACAAGTGCGCGCCTTCCACATCCCATTTCACACGATTTCTCCTGTCTCCTCCCGGCCGCTTTCGCCTCCTCGTGTGCCCCGATCTCCTTTCCCCTCTCCCAGTCGACCGATCCCCCCTCTGTATCCCTATCCCTCCCCCCCCGCGTACCCCTTCCCCCATTCGAACCCCCATAACCCCTTCTGTCTCCCGTTCAACTCCTCCCTCCCCCATCCCTGCCCCCCCACCCCATCCACAACCCGCCTCCTCCCTTCTGATTAAACCCGACCGAGGCGGGATACAGATGAATAAGGATTAACTTTGGGGAAACGAAAGCCCAGGCCCCGTATGAGAATCATTCCTACGCCTCCTCACCCTCCGCCTCCTGCCTTTTCTCTCCATCCTACTCCACCCCGAACCTTCCGCCATTACTCTGCCTCCCACTGAAAACCTCCTTCCCGTTAGCTTTACTTGATCTCCGGGACCAATTCCTCCTCCGACGCCCATCCCTTGGAAAACCTTTCTTCGTCGTCCCCAGCGGATAGCGATGCATCTCTATATTCCAGCAGTGATGCGATTCCCCTTCTTCGATTGCCGGACGGATGGCATGGCATCCTTTCACCGGCCTCGTTCTCTCCGCAGTGCCTCCTTCCACGAGCTTTCCCTTCTGCTTGCCTTTGGTGGTGGCGAGATTTATTCCTCACCTGCTTACCGAGAGGTCGCAGGTTCAAGTTGCGCATTGGTGGGTTTTCATCAGTTGAGACATGGGCATGCAATAAATGAGTGGAAATACACCATGCGGTTTTTGTTTACTTCACTACGAATCGAGCTTGGAGATTCCCATTGCCATTCAGGTGTTCATCCAGTTGATCTTTCACCATTCAGCAACTTTGAAATAAACCCATTGTTCAACTTTAACAGGGTGGTTTTGTGGTGTAATTTATTATCACACCTGACCCGCAGTTTTGTTATAGTTCCGGTCCAGTCAAATGATTTATATCGTGGTAAATATTCACATATTAGTTAAATATCTTGCGTATGTGAGCATGACTGTGCAAAATATTAATTTTGAGTAGTTTAAACGAATAACTGAATAACAAAGTGATAATTTTATAGCATGAGTATTTGTGTAACGAGTTGCGTTGCAGAGTGTATTAGGTGACTAAATGGTAGGTACTTAATTCAATTTCAATAGAAACGCCATTTTTTAAATAATAAAATTATCCCTCTCAAACGATTGATGAATTCGTTACCTTCTTACGGCCACCTGTGTGCAGTTTTAGGCGGATAGGGAATTGGGTTGAATATCATATAATATGAATTATATATAAAATACAGGCCACAAAATACGTGCTAGAATCTCCACGACCGCAGGCTATACTCGGGTGGTCATAAATGAGGATGATTCTAATTTCCGAGTTAAGTCAAGAAAGGGTTACATTCGAGAATAAATTATTTCAGGATTTTCAAGTTTCAACCATCAATCTAAGGGAAACAATTAAATGCATACGGCCATTAATAATGATGAAACAATTCATGATCTATTACATATTTTCCTGCACGATATGTCGAACACTATAACTCTTGGCAATAAAAAATTCTTATACCACGTTTCGAGATATCTAAAACATGTATTGCTATCAAGAATGATGAAAACAAATGTCAGCAATACTTTTTAAATTAATTTACTTACATATAAAATAATTTTAGGCAAGACTATACTTGGCTAGTGTACTAAAACATTAGACGTTAAAACATAAAAAATTCATAAATAAAATCCCAGCGTAAGAGTGATAGTCTCGGCGATGACTTTATAATTCATCATAATCCGCAGTCATCAATCCAAAGATTGGTTTAATTCAGCTCTCCACTCCACTCTCTTGCCGGATGCTTCATTCTTACATAAGTGTTTGCTTAGACACCCTCACAATTTGCCTGATGTATTCCACCCTTGTTCTTCTTCGGCAATTCTCACCATTCACTTCTCCCTCCATTTTTTTTTTTCAAAATACGGTTTTTTTCAGCGTGATCATTAAGTTTGCCTCATAATCTTCTTAGAGTTTTCATCCAATACCGTTTCTCTCCAATTCGATGCACGACTTTATTGGCGATTTCTCCGTTCATTTAACTTCCATCCTAAGTCGATATTACCACATTTCCATTGCCTTCATTCTTCTTTTCTCTTCATCTATAATTGCCCAAGCTTCACTCATATGCACAAAATATAAGTTATAGTGAATCTTTTCTAAACCACTAAGCTTATGCGCATTTAATTCAATAATTTTCTGCTGCATTTAAATAAAGCCATTTAGTACTGCGCTACACAATTTGTAGCTGCCCTAGATCTCAAGAGTTATTACCCATTGACGGAAATACTGTAGGTGAATACCGCAATCATTGTTATAATTACAGATCAAGGAGGACATTAAGGCAGAAACTTGGAGGAGAATCTCGATTATACAGACGATTCTCTCCTACAAAGATGGGCAGAGAGAGAGACCGAATGAATGAGCTGAGGGACAGAGTCGAGCAGAGCAGGGGGCAGGAGAAGGAAAAAGACAAGGGTTAGCGCTAAAGAGTTAGCCGGTGCGCGGTGAATGAATGCAAACTCGGAAGGTTGAGGAACCACGAAGGATAGATAACGGAAAAAGGAAGGGATCCCGTGGGAACGCCAAGGATAAAGAATGAGGAAGGAGGACGGATAGGAAGGGAGATAGGCTGGAAAGAAAAAAGAGGGAGCAACGAACATACACACGGGGTGGTGTAACGGGAAGGGAGCGCGAGGGAAGGGAGGAGAAGTGGAAGGACAGAGGGAAATATATTTACGCCGCATCCGTACGAGAACAAAAAATTGCATATATTAATGCCGTCATTAATTTTGTTTAATTTTTCATCCCCTTTTTACAATGGACGTCGCCCACTGCCCCTTAACTAACGTCCCCATACCCCCCTTAAAAAGATTCCTCAGGGGACAGTCGTTAGAGGTCGGCCATTACGAAGCCCCGGTCCACCCCCAATTCAACCGCTACCGCAGCCCCACGCGCTGCCCCTATCCTTAGCCTTCACGGCCTCCCCTGCTCCCTTATTTCCAAGGGAAACTTCCAGCCACTCCTTTCCACCGAACCTCCACTCTTATGGCACCAATTTTTGCCTTTCCCTCCCTCTATGTCCTTCCCAAAGGCCGTTGTTGAGGCCCACGAAACGAAGCATGTCCCCACCGACTGCTCTGCCGTTTATCCATCCTTCATCTGATCGCCTTGTTGTCCTCGCGGCCCAAAACGAAGTCAAGAGCGCCAATTTCACAGTTTCACATAGCGGCCAGCGCGATAGTTTTTGTTCTCCTAGAATTAAGCATGCCGAGGGTAACGGCTATGGGCCAAGTGGGTCACTTTAACTAACGATTTCTGGTCACAAAAAAGAGCCATATACCACTAAATATGTAAAAAAAAGGTTGAAATGACCGCTAATGACTTTATCATTCTCGTCTCCATTTATTAATTTGATTTCCTACCATGTTCATTGGTCATGCGAAATCTGTTGCGAAGGAAGCATTTTTTACGCTAAATGAATAATGAAAACTCGAATTGATTTCACACACGTCATTCAACACTATTAAGATTTTATTCAAAATTTTCGAAGCCGGAACTTACTACGTTTGTTATTAGGGGAGAAGATCGAAAAATACGGTCATTTAAACTTTTAATGATATTTGGGTAGTTAGGTTGGTTAAGGCATGATCATTCTGGGAATGGAGGAAGGTTGGAGAGAAACACAGCGTCACCATTAACCTACTCTTGCGAAAGACGGAAAAGGGTACACGATTAAATACCCAGTTCGACAGATCAAGTAGTACACCTGAAGGATACAACTATGCAGTACAACTCAAGGGTCTCACTTTCATTAAAAAAAAACAAGGTCCTTACAATCCACATCTCAACCCAACACTCTAGCAACCATATCAATCCGATTACCTCAAATATCCAAAATATTCCATTAGTTTATTTTCTAACTTGACATAATTATTATACGATGCTTACAGCATCACGCGTTTTTCTGCGGTAGCTTTTTAAATCGGACAATGCAAATTTTAAAGTGAAATAAATATAAAAACTAATTAAATTAATGAAAATTTGATAATTATACACCTTTTCTTTTCCATGGAAAATACTCTGACTAAGCTTCTATTATCTTTTGGATTCAATCAATAAATGATTTAGTTTTCACTCTTTCAATTGTAATTTTGTTTGTACAAACAATAATATTATTAATTATTATCCCTAATATAAATTCTATTTTACTCTCTTTCTACTAATCTTTTTGCTAGAAGAAGAGTTAATGAGGGAGGTAATAATCAAAATCTTATACTATTAAGTCGTTGACTTCACATCGTCAATGATCCCTTGATGTTAAGTTAAAATAAAACTCAAATGCGACCCCCAGGGTGTTTTAGAAATCAAAAGGAGAAGAAAAATGAACATATTGCACAAAGAAAATTTATTCTGAAAACTATCTCTTGTTTTAGTAACGAATCAATCGAATGATTCATATGGAGTTGCATTATTTTTCTTGCATATTTACGTAATACGGATGCCATAATTACTTCATTTTGCCATATTATCACTTAAGACTACGTAAAACCAGGTTGTTAACCTTAAAAAACCAAAAGTTGCTCTAATTCTGCACGGTAAATATTTTATAGCTATAATTTCAACCAATCCAGGTTTAATTATACTCTCGCTTATAGGTCAAAGATAGGTTATGTCATGATCAGTAACACATACAATCAAAAATGTTATCAGACTTAATAAAATTTATATAATATACTACACACTGCCTGATGAAACATAAATTGATATTTCATATACGTGCAATTAAAGATAAATTAATCTTTAAGTACAGATGAAAATGATTATACTAGTCTAGGTACTCTGAAAAACAACAATTACAGGGAAACAGCAAACGTTTTGAGGTACGCAGCCATAAGCTCTACCCTGGAGGCATAACTTTTTTAAGGTCGAAATCTGACTCGAGAGACGTAACAATTAGAAAAATAAGAGGCCAAGCTCAACCATGTAACTCATTCTCGGGGGAGGGAGAGAGAGAAAGACAAAAAGTGAATTCTTAGCTCTTCCCAAATCCGCCAATATAAATACATGTATTCAGAAAGTTATTCCAGGGTGCAATTTCTCCCGGTTTGAGAGGGAGAGGGGAGGGTAAGAGATAAAAAGAAAATTCACTTAGCTTTTGCGCCTTCGAGAAGAAAGTATTTGCATTTTTCGGGCCGGGGGACTTTGAGGAGGACAGGGGGGTTGAAAATAACGTATGCATCGAGCAATGCGAACATCCGCCCATATTTATGGTCTCTGAGCCCGAGAGAGATTGGCGAGCAGAGAAAGAGAGCGAGAGAGTGAGAGAGATGGAGAGGAGGAAGGAAATATGGGAGAGGCGAAGAGAGGGAAAAAAGCACGTACATAAGAGATGACCAACACTCGCCCTTCTTCCCCCTTAACCATTCACAATCCCCACCTCCACTCCATCCCCACACAACCTTCCCCTCCATCCTGCCTTTACTCATTACTACCCCAACGGATTGCCATCGCCAACCTCCGCCCCTTTTCCACCACCCCTCCGCCCAATCCAGGGCCCCCTCCACTTCCACCTCGCCAAACTCCCAGCCTCCCTTACATTTCCACCCACCCTCACACGGCTCTCGACCTTTGCACTCCATCCTCAACATCCTTTTCTCCTCCCACTCCCAACCTTTTCCTGGCAGACCATTACTTCGTCCTCCACCCCCTCCAACCCCTTACTTCCTTCCCTTACCTCTCCTCCAGACATACACCACCCTCTACCCCCTCAAAGCCGACATCCCTCACTCCTCCTCCCCTCCCTCTCCAAAAAACCCTTTTTCCTTCTCGGACTCTCCCGACTCAAAATTCCAGGGAGCGAAATTAAAATGTTATCTCTGAAGCGGGTTGGCCGAAAATAATAAAAAAAGGTGGAATATGCAGCGGAGTGAGAGAAAGAGAGAGAGAGCGAAAGAGTAGGAAGGGTTAAGGGGAGATGTTGGGGGCGGAGGTGGGTTGGGGAGTGGCTAGGGGCGGGAGAGTTTTCGCCGTGCTTCGAGTCGGGAGGGCGCCCTCGCTCGGAAGGTGGCGCTATGGTGGTGTCTGTGTGGGTGGTGAGGAATGGGAGGCGGACAAAGATGTAGTGGAGGGACCCGGACGGTCTGGAAGGCCACGGGGAGGAAGATTTCGCGAGATGTAGCGAAAGGGGAAGGAGTTGCAAAGATACAGATGAAAGGGAGAAGGGACCTGGAGGGGGGAGCAGAGAGGGGAAGGCTTGAGGCTGGCCGATGGAGGTGGTTGGGAGGAGAGAGCGGCGGAGTGGATTTCCCGAGCAGAGTAGTGGGTTGATGGGACGCTGAGGGTGGGATTACCGCGATGGGAAGACGGATTGGCCACCGCTTCGAACCTTCCTTCAAAAGGAGGAAAATAAAGTCTCCGTTCGACAGAGAGTGGATCTCAAGGAAGTTAAACGTGCTATTTAAGGAATGTGCCCAGATTTCCTGGCATAGCTCAGTTGAACAGAACTAGCAATATGCATGAGCATGTCATCGTATGGTTTCCAACAGTACAATGCAGCAAAGTCAGAGACTGGATTTCTTAATCATCGGTAGGCATCAATCCGAGGAATTGTTTTCTGCAGCTCTGCACGCCTATATACTTTCAACAAATCGTTTTACCACTTCATAATGTCACATTCTTCATTATTTTTTTCATGTACATATATTATCCTTGTTCTATGCTAATGCTTCCCATTTGTTATTCCTTGCATTAACGCTTTTAAGAGGCTGTTGGTCGACATATTAAGATCCAACTAACTTGCCCTTTTTTACTTAGCAGTTTTCACACACCAGTACTTTTCTCCCCAAGTATTGGTAGGGCATCTTCACCAATGACTGAAGTCAGAGAGTGGATTATCTTTAATCATCAGCAGGCATAAATACGAGGAATTGTGCCCTGTAGCTCAAAGTTGGGAGATTTCTGCTTCCTACATCTATCTAGCTCCTTATATCACCGGTGATCCTATTTTCCTGAAGTGTTGTGAAGAGTGACATTATTCCACTAGTTCTAGTTATTGCTTTCCAAAAATGAAAGTAACTTTCCCTTCATGCTTCATACAACGTGAATTCAATACAAGGGTCACCGAAGCATCAGAATGATTTCTCCTATCGACCAATAATAAGAAAAAAAGAACTTAGCATGAATGGGGAGGAAATACAGTTAATTGTGAAAATCAAGAGAAGGCAAAAATAGGGGAGAGAGGGAGTAGTATAAAGGAGAGTGGAAGGACCGTTTTAACATGCAGAGTGCTGAGCGGCAAAGAATGTGGAAGGGGATAGGAAACTTCAATATTATGAAAAGAGTTAGGTAGTGGTAGTATTTTTGTTTAACGTGCTTCTACGGCTAAGGTCATTTCGCACATACTGTCTTCCACGTGCAGACAGGGGCAACAACACTCGGACGAATCGGTGGATCACCCCTACAAACTAGAGCCGAGCCCAACGATACTTAACTTCGGTGACTGATCGAGAATCGGTGTTTCTATCGTGGCAGATCGTTGCCCAAAAAAGAGTTAGGAAGTACGCCGAATTAGAGAGAGAGAGATAGAGAGAGAGAGAGATTGTGGCCTTGAGGGGTTAATAAATGATATAAATGATCCATCTTAACCCACTTGGACAGTTAGAGCACCAAATATGTTTACATTTCAAGAAGTATATCCGAACAAATACCAAACTCCTCACCCGAGAGTTGCTTCTAAGCATAAAGACTACTAAATCCATTTCATCTTTATCTATTCTCACTAAAATGGGTTGAAGCTAGTTTATTCCATTGCAGGAGAGTAGAACACTTAGTACACATGAATAATATTTCGTGAATGTACCTCAATGCCATAAATCCTGCTGACAAGATGAAATGCACGCAGATCAAAATTTAAGGCAATCGAAATTTCAAAAATAGTTACATAGAGAAAATTGTGGATAGGAAATCTCAAGATCCAATGCAAGAAAGATCAAAACTGATAATTTTTTATTCTATGCAATGAATACGAGCAAACTTTTACATCAAAATTTTAGAGTAAGCTCTGAGCAAAGTGAGTTGCCATCCATCCGCGGAGTTATGAAGAGGAGGCATGAATAAATAATAATGGATATGGTTATTATTACAGTGGAACATATCAGGTCTTAAAGATATAATTAATTTAGAGAATAGCACGTGCATATAATGGAGAGAATACTTAACGGTTTACAATGGAAGCGCAAGGCCCAACACGGGCGTTTCATAAAAGAGAATAGATTTTTCATCAAGCGACTGTGCGTTTTAACAGGCAATCATAGCAAAATGGTAGAGCGATTTCCCTGCATGATGAGAAAGACCAAACACGAGCAAGACGAAAAATTATAATTATTTTTTCTTAACTCATTCTGGTTCTTTCATGGTTAAGAGTTTTTTGGCTCTTCTGAAATAAGAGGTTGTAATATTCATTGATTGAGAATTATTTATTTTCCAGTCGGTAGAGCAAGAGACTTAAATTTACTTGCTAATACGATTACACACATTTATAAGATGGTACATTTAATCAATACCTTGCCTTCCACTTATCTAACCTTCTGTATTCTTGGTTCATTTAAAAAGGCCATAGCACCATAGTGCACACTTGAGCCATCACCTTTCACACATTTATAATGCACTCACTTATTTTCACTGTTCACTTTTAATACAGAGAAACATAAAATATGTACATACATTAGGCCACTCCTATGACGCACAGGTACGAAAGGCGATTCCCTGCCACGCTCCTCCTTGGTCACTCATTTCTCCTCTCACAAAAAAAACAACGCAGGATGGTTGCTCTGATGCGCGATCCTCCTTCGTATTTCACTCTGCTCCCAACTTAATCTGCAAAGGTGGTGATCTCCATTACTATATTTCACTCCCCATACATTGGTTTTAACTTCCCCCCGGAATCCATCTTGCACGCGTGCGTTATTTCCACCCGCTCCTCTTTAACCCTTGTTTAAAACTCTCCCTGTTACTAGGGGTTCGTGCTACGCTTTTATTGCTCTGCTTGCCCTATTGGCTACTGCGTTTCTCCACTAATTATTGTGTATTCGCCACGAGTTCGTGCTACACACGCCCAATATGGTGTACCTTTTCTTCTACCTCGATTTTTGACAACAATGGCCCAAGCTGTTATGTTACAAGGTATTTCATTTCATAGAAACTGTATTTGCCTTTTTCAGTTGGCATACCATTTGAGAACTACCCTCAATTCACACAGACAAGATAATTTAAACACTCATCATGTGATAAGGTGTCTCTAGTCAGTTGCATATGTTTTTCTCTTTATGTTTGCTATCTTTATGTTTCGGCGGTTTCTGATTTATAAACGTTCTGCTAATGTTAGAAGGAAAAAGAATGCACATTTCACAATTTGCCACCAGCGATTTGACATGAGACATGATTGGGATTCTAAAGCTTATTCCACGTCTGCCGAGTATGTCTTTCAGATTATATGCTCAACTGCAATTAGCATTTTTCGTTAACTCAACTGCACTGTGACCACAAGATTATAACTATAGAAATGCATGGAATTGCGATGGGTTGCCCTGGCTCTGCACAGGAAATACATCTGGAAATACTTATTAATGATTTAAAAATATTTGACGTAAATGAATAAGCATCAATTTAAAAATTAGTATTGCTTTCGGTTAGAATACTCCAAAAAAATACGATTCCCAGGGAAAGAAAAAAGTTTCAAAGGTGAGAGATGTTTTGGGTGTATAGAAGTTTAAAAAAATTATCTTTTCATTCTACTTACAAATTCAGCTACGTTGTAGTCAGGTCTAATGTGTTCCCAGGAGCAGTACATGATGTTCAATGCTTCCGCAATGATAATGGTGAAACATTCTGAAACGATAAAAGGAAGAAATGTAGTTGTAATCAAAATACGTACAATGAGTACCTAAAAGGTAGTTTATGAGTGACTATTTGTGGATAAAAACTACTGTAATGGTTCAAACGTAATGAAAGACCTGCTTTATCCACAAAGTGGGATTACATTATGTAGCATAACTCTGGTGGACAATCTTTCTTTAGAAATTCTTATTCGCACTTTGAATGGCACAACACGATTTTTTCTGTTATATGTAGCAGACAAGTATTTTACAATTTAAAAAAAACACGAATCAATAAACTGACACATATTATATTTTCCCTTTGAAACCTAATTGGCATTCTTTGTCCATATAATGGCATTTTTATTGTCATAATAATGAACGACTAGGAATTGCTCACCGAAAGACGTTAAAATGTCCCACTCACAACCTCAAATGGTAAGAGTATTGTAACGCCATAAATCCTTATTTCCTGTTAGAGATAAAAAGGTGCTGAGAAGTAATTTGAAATTATAAATCTCTTTACATGAATATTATATGTAGTTTATACATTTGTATTAATCACATAGAATGTAACCTCGCCCGAGAGAATGTCCTCACAGAACTAGTAGATTATAAAGCTTTTTATTGGGTACTAGCAGAAGGTACCCATTGAAATACAACGGGTGTGAAAAACATTGAACTTATTTTATAAGAAACAATAAATCCTGAAGAATACTGTCAGCGTGGTCATTTGAGGAGCTCGTAAACTATCTTGTACGTTGTGTTCGTTGTAGTAGACACGCTGACCGTTTTCCAGGTGCAAAGAGAGATGAGTGACTGTTGGTCCTCTTTCATGCAAGGGAAACCCAAAAATGAGTGAATACAAATTAACTGCACTTTAACACATTTAAGCATGTATAAATAACTCGTAACGTTTATGATGGGAGATTTGGTCTAAAAACCAGTTCGCAATCGTAATGAGGGGCAGATGGTTACACTTCGTGTAATACATCTGAGTATTAAACTAAAATAAGCAACGCTGTGTTTTTTGTAGCAACAGAGGCATTAATATAATTACTATTTGCTGCATGTAAGTATTCTTGCACATTTAATTGCGTGTGTATTCTATTTAATTCCTTTATGTGTCTTTCGTTTACTACGAAAGTGTTCTCTCAGGCACAAGCAGTTCCCCTATGAAAAAGCTACTTTATGCTACTTTGAGAATAGACATTGAAAAATATACTTGTTGTAAATATGCATTGTATTAATCGATAACCCCCCGAAGCAATCTATTATGAGAACCTTGGGAGTTTGATTTATACAGATTTGTTTTCTGCGTGCTATCATGGGCCTGCAGGAAAACGTGATTTTTAAACCTACAGGCGTGAAATGCGCGTGAATATTCTTTGAAAATCATATCTCTGGTTGTCAAGGAAATATACTATTGTTGATTTCAGAGAAAAATATTAGATTTATCTGCTGAAAACACGATTTTCAGACAAATACGAAGCGTAAAAGAAAATCTATTGAAAAAGTCAAAAACTTTATTCACTCAGCCATCCGATTAAAAAATTCTAATCCTTTATCTTGAGTGCAAGTACTTTTTAAAAGCAAAAAGTGAAACCACTGCACCGAACCCAATGCATAGTATGAACCACCAGGTGGGGCCTTCGGGGCCCTGATGGATTTTTAATATGGTCCATGATATATTTTCTGTCTACATGCCAAATTTTAGCTCAATTGGTGCAGTAGTTTTTGCGTGATGGAGCAGAAGGCAGACAGACAGGTAACATTAAATTTTTATATATTAGTAAGGATTAAGAAAACCTCTATTAAAGTTGACGCATGATAACAGCTACTTAAAATACGTAGAGAATTTAACTAATAAGTGAATGAATTATACCTTAGGGTACTGGTTCGGAATAAAACACCGAAGAACAAAGGTGCTCTGAATTATTTTTAGTGTTATACTGGGCTACTAGCGGATTGAAGCACAATACTGTAGATGCAGATGCAGGATATTTCATGTATTAACGTCGACAACGTAGTAATCCCGGCAGAGAGCACAAGTAATTACAGGACCTCAAAAACTAACCACAGAAAGTCAACAGGTGCAATTATATTAAGAGTGAGTCAAAAGAATAGATGAAAAGTAAAAATGCAGAAGATAAATCGTAATAAGGTGAGCTAACCAAAGAACATATCTAAGGTAGTAACTCTCCAGGTATACACCAATTCACCCTTGCTTGCGTTATTGCATAAAAGAGAATGGGTATACAATACTTCAGGATAGCGTTGATTGGAGTGTGATTCTTTCGTTAAGCCATGCATAGAGTATTGATGAGGCGAGTATTCTAACAGAAATGAGTAGAATACACGGCGTGAGAGGAACGGGTAAATTGAGAAATCTACGATGGTGAAAAAGATTTTCAAGACAAAGGCATTCATGAGTTTCAGGAGACCGAATGAAGGTATGAAGTCGTCATTGATGTGAATTTGAGAGGAGCTCAAATGGATAGGAACGAACTTAGTTAACCCTATGCATTTTTCTAGATCTGCCAGCATGGTAATACAAAAATACATGATAATACGGAAACGCAGTACATAATATAATAGGAAAAACTTCAGTAGCCATAATACACAGACTGGCTTGCCTTGTTTGCTGCCATATAATAACCTTAAATAATTCCACAACATTTTATGGGAAAATACGGCTCAATTATCGCAATAATTTGAATGTACTCGGTAGGCTAAAGAACAAGGCCGAATGCAGTATTCACAAGTATCTAATTAGAAAAGACACCAAATGAATTTCCATTAGACAGTCAACACAAAGATGCAGGAAGTTATCTCTGATCAAATATTCACATATGCATTTTCATGGTATTTTTGCTTTTTTATTACTCAGCTGCCGAAAAATAAAACTACCGAAAATGTCGACAAAACTTAAATTATTGTTTGAGTTACGGGTATATTTACACGCTGTATTTCAATTGTTCGATTCTGAATACAGTATTTTATTCTTGTAACGAATTAGAAATCCTCAAAGTAAAAACTTGCGTGAACCGTATCCAGTGCTACCACATCTCCCAAAACAAATGACAGCAACATTATGCTATGGATGCGTCGAAAACGTATCCTTAATGTAGCGTCTGAACAGTACCTCGGTTTTTGTTTTTATTTTTTTTTAATTTTGTAAAGTTTTTGTTTAAATGTTTTAATTTATTTTAGTGTTGATTGTTTAAATGTTTTGTTTACGAAGTTTTTGTCTGGGGATAGGGAGGGGTTGGAAGAAGGAGAGGAGCTCTGGAAGCTGCTCTGCTCGAGAAAAAAGAAGAATAGAATAAAGAAAACTGAAACTAGGTGTTTCTTATTTGTACACACCGTCCGACGCTACATTAACAATACTGGCGTCGGATTATGGCCTTCTGGACTAGTAGATAGTTGGACTGAGAGACCTTGGATAGCTGATTCATCGCCTACTGGCCCACCTCTTCAACGAAAACGACTTGGATAGCTCTTCTACGAAACGTCTCAAAGGAGGAGGATGCATATGTTCTGCATTAGTGACCGAAGGACGTCAAAATGAGATAGATGTTGGGGGGAAGAAAGGCGTATAGTGAGTAAAACTCACTAGTACAACACACTACAAGTCCAAGGACCAAGGAATGAGAAAGAAAGGAGCCATCGGCTGGTAACGCAGCCGAGGACGGTGAGTTGGAGGGACTGGTGAGACAGGAGAGCGTGGGTGGGCTCGCGGAACGAACGGAATAGCGCAAAACCTTTTGGGTCCGCCGCAGAGATTGCAGCAGTGAGGAGGTGGGCTCTAACCAAGTGCTTAAGTATTGAAAGATGAAGATTCAATAGAGAGGAAAAACCACTTCCCTCCACAATGCGAAATTAAAGGAGCCGTTGAAAATCCGATGATGATGAGGTGTTCCATCTTTCCTTCCCCCCAAAACCCGCCCCCGCATGCTCCGCTACCCCCCACCGCCTCGCCATACTATCTTGGATTCTGCGGGGAAAAAAGGTGGCAATGAAGCGGAGGGAGACGTGAATTCCGCGCTTAGGTTGGTTCTGCGTTCGCTGTGGTGGTGAGGGACGGGGTAAGACTCGTGTAAGGAGGTGGCAAACCGTAGTTGGAAGGAGAAAAAAATATCAAGCGCAAAACGAAGGAGCGGGGACGTTAGCTCTCTTGGATGAGCAAAAATTAAGTACTCTTTGCGTTAATGTAACGCGGCCATCGCATAATATTTTCCAGACCAAGCGAGGGCATTGTGGGGAAGGAGAAAAAATATGATGATGATAATAATAATACCGGCCGGCAATCTGTTTGCTATTTGCCGAGACAAGGCGCTACGCAAGGCAAGTCCAAGCTGTGCCATTTGGTAGTTTTTTTTCATTTCCGAATGGCTGAGAGCAGAAGTGGACAATACTTTGGATTCATTCATAGGTAAATAGAAGAGGAGAGCACTGGTAAAACGCCCCTCTTTATCTAAGAGTAAAGTAGTATCCAAAGGGAAAATTCAAGTGGATGCCGGTAATCAAAACATTGGATGTCCTTATCACACAATAGTTGTCCAGTTCTACTGAAGGAATTAGAGGAGGTGCTGTTGTAACTTTTGGGTTTTCTAACTTTTGCGAAATGTTCTGTGGAATAGAATGCCTTAGTTACTTTATTGAAGGAAGCACTATGAATGATGCTTGGAAATCGCGGTTCTTATCCCACGATATGCAGATGAATTTTCCCTATGATGTTCTTTGATTTGTAAATAGTTCTAAGCCTTTAGATTTAATGCAAACCTTACGGCAGCAGCACCGAATTCTGGATGACTCGCTGTGAAATTTTCATTTCATTGACATGACTCAAAATCCTACAGTTATCTCAGAGAATAATATCATTCACTTAACCTATCTATGTCTAATTAATGAGGGAAATATTCGGGATCAAGGTATTTTTTAAAATTACAATAAAAATGGATGCGCGATGGCAAGCGAGCTTGCATGATTTTTGAATGGTTAGGTAATTATTTACAAGCTGAGAACAAGTGAGAAACCACTAAAATTAAATCACCAGGAGAGGAGAAACAAATATTCACAAAACTCAATCTCTCGTTGGGATTGCTCATAACGATAAATATCGCACTTGTAATTATTGGCGATAATGGTAAACGAAGGTAATTAATCAAATTGTAATTTCTTTATTCTATTAATCAATACAGCAATAATACATTAATTTCCTTTTCAATTATATCGTTATTTTTCAACAGGTATTTATTATCTTGTAGGATGCACGTTATAGCAACCTAATACAATTTAAATTTTCGACCTTTGGACGAATATAAACGCTGCCAAATCGTATTGACTCCAATAACCCCTTAAGGTTGACGTGATACAATACATGCCATAAAAGAAAAAACACGACGAAATGAGGACAAAATATTGAATGCAAAACGGAGATCCCACCACTCTATCTCTCGTGATTCCAATGGAGCATGAATCTCGATTGTCGGAGGAAGAGGGATGACGTCTAAACACACCTCGTCGTACCGGAAAAAAATGAGTGCAGCCTAGCATGCTTCTGGCGAAATAGCGAAGAAGAATGAACCGGCGGAAAGAAATGCGAGCTCCAGAAGGGGAAAAGAAGGACGGAGGGAGGGGAAAAGATTGAGATTGGATTGAAAACGAACGGAGTAGAGGGAGAGAGGAGTACCAAAAAAATGTACGAACATTTTTCAAATCACGACAAAAAACGTGAGCGGGCTCGCTTCTGTTCTTTCTGTCCTCAATGTGTGTATGTATGCATGTGTGTTCTCGCTTCAGTGTGTACGTGTACAAGAAAAAACACACACACAGTCAAAGGCGCTGTACACACTGCCGGTTTCCCTGTCTTCACGTATTTTATTTCACTCGTTTCATTTTTTTTATCCCCCCCGCCCTGACATGAAGAAGTCCCAGAAAAAACTCCACTCACCGGGCTCCGCCGACTCCATCTCTCGCATCATTTTGCAAAGACAAGCGGAAGGAGATAAATATTCGCCCGATAGTCTTAACGCTTTTCAGTTCTTCCTCGTTCTCCTTGTGTATTTCTGTATTTTTTCCATCCTTCTTTCTTTTCCTGAAGTTCTTTTTAAGCGTAAAACCGGGGAGAGAGTGTATGGCAGGAGGGATGGTGAAGATGGGGGGAGGGCGGGCTACGTGCAGAGGGTTTTGTGTGGAGGGTTGCTTCTCTTATTTTATTTTTCGCAGTGGTAGCTGAAGGGGGATGGGTGGTGGCTTTCTTTCCATATCTCTCTATAACTTTCAAACGTCGGCTTCTTCTTGACTCCCTCTCTCGGGCCGAAACGTCTCCGAGGGAGGGAAGGAGGGGAGACTCCGAGCTGGAGACGTTTGGGAGTAAGGCAGGAGAAGTGTCAGGAGAGGTTTGGGAAAAAGACTCCTATATAGGGAGTGCTTGCGCTCTGTTTTATAAGAAACGTAGAACGCCTTCGGGAAGGAATGGGCGACATTTCTCCGGCTGTGTGTTCCTCCCACACTGTTTTTCCTCCCCTTTTTCGTGCAGTTCTAAACGCCTCGTTCAGTGAAATACGCAGGAGGACATAAATGACTGAAAGCATTATGAGTAGATTGCATCTCGCAGGAATCCTGGATTTGGGAAGAATTAATGGCCAAGCGTTATCAGGAATGTGGCATTAGTAGTTTGACAGCCGTTCTATCTAGATCCACATTCTTTTTCGCTGGCATTATGAGCCTGCTTCCGGCATGAAATTTACTTGATGCATTTTGGGATGGAGGATCGATTAAAGGAAGAGTATCAAGACCATAGTTCAGGCTGAAATGTTAAGCTGCATCTAGGTGAACATTAACGTTAAAATTGATGATAAATTTAGAGAACGCGATACCACTTTAACCAGATTTCTACGCATTGCAAAAAATTTATATCACTTAATTTGAGTGTCCTACTTTAAGATTATCAGCCCCGTAAGAGATATTTTCACTGGCAATATAATTACTGTAAAAAGAAATGGCGCGATGATCACGCCTGTAGCGATAGATTAAAAGATATACAGCAAAGGGATTCTTGTCCATCTATTCTCATTAGCCCAATCTTATTTATCCATACTATGGATGGTTTAGGAGAGCCTTAAATACAAGAGGGGATATATTGCATTATAATCATTTTAGGATATTGTGTCATGCTGAAAACACGATGCTTGTTGATGGGACTGAGGGCAGCGACGTGTTTTACCACTTTGATCAAACATTAAAAATATATAATATAGAGGTATCTATTAGAAAAAAACCTTTAACAGTAGCTAAAATCTCTGTAACTTTGAAACTCTTTAACATTGATAGGATTAATGAGAATGTGATAGAAATGGCTTACTTACGAGTTGAAATAACAAGATATGGTATGCTAAAAACAAGAATTAAAAACACATATAGACCAGGCTAAAAGAGTATCAGTTGCCCGATACGATATAACATGGAGAGATAAATGTATAGCAAAAGAAACATAAGCTAGTATTTGCAAAACTATAATCATAACATTAATATCTTATGGCATTGACGATGAAGTGACAACAATACACGCATATAGATAACAATAAACAACTGTGTGGAAAACGAAAGAAAAATACTTGGAAAAACATTAAAAGATCGAATAAGCATTATTAATATAAGAGAGGAATGCAAAATGACAGCAATAAAAACATGGAATAAAGAGCAAATAAATATGTGAATGAACCACATAAACAGAACTAAAGACTGCTGGATGTTTAAAATTTAGAGATCTCAGTATATAAGAGGGAAAAAAATACTGTCTGACCCAGAAAGAGATGGAAAAAATGCATGTGAGGAGATTGAATGAGTAAAGAATAGTCTGAACGCCTACAAGAATAAGAAGAAAAAGAAGGAGAGGGTTTTAAAACCAACGCAAAGGAAATTGTTTCTATATATTCTCTAGTTCAAGCTATGCTTAAGTAACTATCCCAAAAATTCAATTATTAATTGTCTATTTCTGAATATGCAAACCTGAATTCGTGGCTATTAATCACCTTATATTGACAGTCTTAAGTCATTTACCAACACAAGAAATACACTATAACGACATTTCTACAATAAATGGAAATAGTAAATTACATGAATTTAGTATACCTCATGATCAATAACATGCTGTGTTGAGGTAACTGGAAAAAATTGAACATCAGTCAAACTTCAAAATCAATAAAAGCCAATCTTAAGAAGAGAACTCTGTGCATATCGTATTTTTTTAAATCAATACATTACAATTTTTCATAAAAAATAAAACAATATAAAATGAAACGAATACTTCTTGTGTTCATAATTACATTATTTACAGCATTTAAGTTTCCTATTTGAAAAAAATTATCCACTGAATATTGCTGTAGTAGTCATTTCTTTAAATTGTTTTAGAATATGTGTAAGTTTCTGGACTTTAACCTATCAGAAAACACTACGTTTACCTAATAAATGACCAGATTTGTCACAGAGAATACGCAAAACTAAAAATTTACAGGTGTTTTAACGCCAAAATTTGCAGGGATTAAAATAATGGAAAAGATGGTTAAAACCTAACTGTACCCATTATGCAATTGTTTTTTTCTGAGCCACAGTAACTGGATTCAGTTTTAATTGTTGGGAACCACCCCAACAGCTTATCCCATATTGAAACTTTGAATTAACAATCGAAAATAAACTTCTCAATACTGGGAGTGGGCAGACATTTCAATGAGTAAAAATTTGGTCATGCGGAAGTGGCATAGTTTTTAAATTTTTCTAGATGATTATTCCAGACGAAGAATTGGTCAATATGTATTCCTAAGTATTTAATTGTATCTACTTGCTCGATTAAAAGACAATCCTTGCAATGAATATTTTGGCTAGAGATGCATATTTTACATATAAAGTAACTTTTATGTAAACTATCGGAATGTGATCTCATTGAAATACGGATAATCTTCGTCTTAGAGCTTAGGCACATTCAATTTACAGTAAACCATAATTTAAGCTGATCCAGGTCACGTTGCATGTTATTTGATAGTGTATGGACTTACTTAGCTGAATGCTGTATCAGCGAAGCACGTAACCTTGCCATGAAATTTACCCAAACATAGATCGTTAAAGTAAAATAAAAATAGAATAGGTCCTAAAACCGAGCTATGTGGAACTCCACTTAATATTTTAGCAAATGAGCTCTTTGAGTATTTTTTTCGAACACAGTATCCGTTACTGAAATAGCTAGAAAACCACTTCCAGTAACCTAAGGCTTGAACCCCGTATTCCAGTATCCTAAAGCTTGGGCAATAGAACTTTATGATCTACAGAGTCGAATGCTTTAGTAATATCTATGAATAATCCCGATACAACATCACTAGCGTTCAGACTATCAGAAATCCCAGTATAGAATTTTAACAGTGCATCTTCAGTGGACTTACATTCTATAAAACCAAACTGATTGTCACTAAAAATCGATTTCAGTACAAAGTTGTTAACCAACCGTTTTTTTACTATTTTCTCTAGAACTTTTGCAAATGCACTGAGAAGAGAAATAGATCTGAAATTGCAATCTTTTGCAATCTCCTTTCTTGAAAATAGGAATCACCATGGCATTTTTCACACTTTCGGGGAATACACCATATTGCAGACTCAAATTAAATAAATATTCCAAAACTGGCACAATATCCGCACTTACAGATTTCAGAACATGGGCTGAGAGACCATTGATGCCTGTCGATTTATTACATATTAATGTTTTATCAAAAGTAATATTTCAACACAAGACGTAGGTGCAAAAAACATAGAACCTCGTTTGGATTTTCCTTGGAAAACACGTAGAGTAGTTATAGCAGTCCAATGAACTTATTAGTGCTAGACTATTTTTACTGCAGTTGACTGCATCAATGAACAATCAATTAAACTAATTTTCTATTTCCGCTGCCTCAGTTATAAGATGTTTTCCATCGCCGAAATAGTTAGCGTCTACATTTTTCTTCTTTTTATATATGCCAAGTATGCTTCAAATAGTATTCCATTGCTTATTAATGTCGTTTTTATTCATGAAAAATAGGTGCATGTAATAACTTTCCTTTTGGACTAACATATCTTGTTTTAATTTCCTGAGAGAGATAAAAAGTTACTCACCAATCTGAAATTATCCGGATTTCTCTTTAATTCCTTATGCAGATAATTCCTATGCTGTTGCTTGCATAAATTTGTTGTCATCCATGGCTTCAGTAATTTAAATTTTTATTTTTTAGTAACAAAAAACTTGGAATTATTAAATAAATTATTAAAATTGTCTAAAAACAAGTCAAAGGCGGTATCAACATCTCTCTCACAGAAAACATCAGACCAATCCGAATTCTGTATCAAGCTATAAAGGCTATAAAGCATTCTTAAATCAACTTTTTCCAGGGGTTAATTCTCAGCTTCCATATACAGTTGGATTGCTCGTCTATTTTCTTCAAGGAAATTGACAACGATTTTGTTTTTATATCTACAAAAGTAAAATCTTGGTAAAAATATTTATTAGATCGTTTAAAATAATACTCTTAATAATATTATTTTCTTATCTGTTTAGTTCCTTGTAAATTTGCAAAGCGGACGTGCATTTTGCACCTTGTTCTATAATATTTGTTTATTTAAATAAAACTACTCCGCCAGTACGATTATTATTTAAGTGACGTCACTTGCCGCAGCTGATATTTTCAACGATATTTCTCTTCTTCGACAGTACCTTAACTATATATCAATCACATAATTCATTATTTACTTGCTGTTATGATTCTAATAAACTATATTCTATCAATTCATTGGTTCACATGAATAGTAAGAGGTCGCGCAGCAGTATGTTGGCAGAGATCACAGTAAGTGTGTTTGTCCAATGACGGCATCGCACTACTTTTTGCCTTTCCTCGAATATATCAAGATATTACGTGGAATATACAATTAGCTATGTAACATCCACATATATGCACAAAGAGTTTACTTTACCGATGATTCTGCAATATGTTTACATTCCAAGACCTACTGTGAAGCGCAGAAAGCGACACACCTCCCAGAAGTTTTCATTCGCACGAGCGGGAATTCTAGTTTTAATTACGATGAAATGCCACATTAACTTTGATCAACTGGCGTGTTTTGTACAGTGAAGTGCACCGGACCTAAGACCACTAGTATTTGAACTTAAAATTACATACGAGAACTGAAATGGGTGCCCAACTGTTGAAAAGCATTTAAGATGCAGATAATCGATCTAACTTGCCTAATTATTTCAGCATCCGCATGCTCACTGAACTGAACTATGGATTGAAAATAATATTTTAGATTTTCTCTTCACCTAAATTCTTAGAGATAACGAAGATGCAGATAACTACGCTATTTCCGAAGCTCTAAACACGAACAATATGCTCGAGTGTGCCATAAACGTTTTAGA
This sequence comes from Pyrrhosoma nymphula, assembly GCA_963573305.1. NCBI lineage: Eukaryota > Metazoa > Arthropoda > Insecta > Odonata > Coenagrionidae > Pyrrhosoma > Pyrrhosoma nymphula. Next base: position 53,784,778 of record OY754330.1, read on the forward strand.
GCACAGATGGCGGTTTAGGATTTTATGCCAAACGCATGGCTTAGTCAGAATCTTCCCTGGTCTCTTCGCAACTTGAGAGTGTGAATGACTCATTTGTGGTCCGGCTCATGAATTAAGCAGTATGCTGCAGGCGTTGAAAGCAGGATGAAGCCTTATGAACTACCCATACAGCGAGGGTTCCTTGGTTAATTTTGTTTCTGAATTTGCAGAAATCATAAAAATAAATCCAAAATAAGATTCTATCAAAAGAAAACACCAATGCGTGATCAAACCTAAATAAAAATAACCATTATACTCTCCTGCGCTATTGCCAGTCGAATAGCCCGCTGTAAGTTTTCAAAGAAAGAAGCATAAGAATAGGTCCAAAGAAATATAAAAAACAGTGCAATTGAAGTGTCCAGTTAGCCCACGAATAAATGAACTTGGTGTATAAATCAACTTTAACCAAAGATACAATAAACTAAAATGGCAAGGAAATAAAGGTGAAAACTTCCGATAAATTTTTAATCCTTGAAAATTAAGACTATATTGGATGAAAGTACAATCTCATATATAATGCGCCAAGGGACGATCAGATAAATGAAGATGATTAAATATTACAAGCACAAGAGCATCCCCGAGCGAAATCGGCCCTACTTTAAAAAAAATCTCCAAATTTTTCAATCCCCATCCACGGATCCCATTTGACTACTTTCAGATCCACTCTCTCAACCGTCCCCTTTGCCCACACTGTTCACCGAATAAATCTCTTGAGTCCCGGACAAACAAACTTTCCGTTTGAATTTCTCGATCTTCTTCACCTTCGCTTACCCCGCCTTCGTCCGTTCAACTCCTCCTTCCCCCCAACATCTAAAACACCCACCACTGTGTAACATCCCTACCCCAGAACATCCTCTATCAAATCCAGCTCCGATAAAAAAAGAATAATAAAAAGAGAGATGAAAAAAACGAAATAACGGACCGTTCACGCATTCTTGGATCTTCCTTTCTTTCATTATCCAAACCATACCCCCGTTTCCCATACCAACCCTTACCTTCCCAATCTCCCAACCCTTCTATTTCTTTATTTGTGCTCCTTTTCTCTCACCCTTTTGGTACAACCCTTACTCCTCATCATCGCCATTACCTACCGTGGAACGAGCTGAAGACAAGGCGGGCCGCCCAGCGTTCGGCGATTGTTCGTCAACCCCTTCGTATCCCCCTCCCCAGCTTCCCTCTCTCCCATTCACTCTTCCCTCCGACCCAACCCTCCCTCTCTACTCTTTTCCACACCTCCCATCGCCCATCGACAATTTTTTAATCCGCTTGGTAGTCCGTCCCCCCTCTTTCCATCCCCTCCCTCTGTCTTATATATTCCACCGTATTGTCTCTCCGCGCCCGTGAATCCATCCACTGGTATACATCCAAGTTCTCCCCTGCTCGTTGATTCTCTTCTGTTTTTCCAAGCCCTCTTTCCACCCCTGTCCGCGCGAATTTTCCCTCGCAAAACCCCCCGACAAGCGGCCCACCTCCTTTTCCCATTGCCAGCGAGATAAAGAGTTGTTCGGGGAGCACTCCTTCCATAAAAAATAAAAATATATATAAACCCCTCTCCCTCCACTCTAATTCAATCACTTAATGCTCTTCAGCGTCTCCTCCTAAGAAACCTTTTTTATTACATACTTACGATTTTAAGCATGTATACATATGTGCATTTCATGTAATATTCTGCAATATTTTATTGTGATTATTGTTTTTTTTTGGAGGAAATGCGAAGCAATCGGATTTCCTCCAGGTTTACAATTTTTCCCGTCCGAGTTCGTACATATTTTTTTCTCTCTGTTGTCCAGATATTAAAATCCTGGCTCTAATGAAAGCGCTTACACCTTTTTTTACAATGCTACGGAAAGAATGGGTGTGAGAAAAACGGCGATATTTGGAGTTCAGCGCAAAGGAGTGAGGATATCCAGAGTTTTGGACAATTACAAAGTGTTGAGCGTAGGGAAGAATAGGTATTTGCAAATAATTTCCATAGCTTACTTATGTTCATAATTTATGCATTTTTTCTACATTTAAAGAAAAAAAAACGCTTGTAGGAGGGGAAAATATTCCAGTTCAATTAATGTTATCCAAGTAACTCCCATTCATTTTTCCCATTAATATTTTAATAATACAGGGCGAAAGGGAAAATGTTGTCTTTTGTTGATGACATAATCGTAATTTAAGCAGAAACATGAATGTATTACAGAAGAAATTTTAGTGTTAGCAGTCGGTTTAAAATTTGCGCCAGATGAATGGAGAATTCATGGTGTAAAGATACGCTCATACGATCTACTTGCTGCTGCGGAACTGGAGCCACGAGCTTGCGAAAGGGAGGAAGGACGCAACCTGTCCGTGAGATGACACATTTGGCCTGCCGTGAGCGTCCGATCCGATTGTACTTTTCAGAGAAATACAGTTGTGCACATAGAAGCAGAAAGTTTCATTCCCCATCATTCATCTTTCCCGTCCTGATATGATTACCACTGGAACGGCTGTTTCGATTGTTAATAACGCTTCTCTGGAAATTAATTTAATCGATAACTTGATTGTTAACCGACGGCCTTATCGTCTGTCGGCGAGCGAGCGCGCAGAGGTTCGCAAAATAATAGACTACTTGCTACTTAATCGCGTCATTCGAGAGAGTGAATCGCTATATGCCAGTCCCGTTCTCTTAGTAAAAAAGAAGCAAGGGACTTATCGAATGTTTGTTGATTTCCGAGAGTTAAATGCTCACACAGTTAAGGATAAATATCCGTTACCACGAATCGACGAACAATTGGACGGGCTGGGGAGAGGAAAGTTTTTTACGTCTCTTGATATGGCGTCGGGATTTCATCAAATCCCCATACATCCGAACTCGATACATAAGACTTCCTTCGTGACCCCCGATGGTCATTTTGAGTGTCTCCATATGCCGTTTAAGCCTGGCCAACGCACCTGTTGTGTTTCAGAGATCGATCAACGCTGCATTGGGGGATCTCAAGCATGCAATTGCCTTAGTCTACATGGACGCTATCCTAATTCCGTCTAAAACAGTTAAAGCCGGACTTTTATACTTAGAGAAAGTATTGCAAGCTTTGAGGGCCTCGGGGTTTTCGCTGAATATTAACAAATGTAAATTCCTTCAGTCAAAAATTGAATACCTGACTTGAATTGAATAATGACAAAGCAGAGTGGTAGCTTATTACAGCAAGCGAACGTCCCCTACTGAAGCGAAATATCACTCGTATGAATTAGAGACCTTGTCTATAGTTAATGCCCTTAATCATTTTCGGGTGTACCTGATTGTGATTAAATTTGTTATCGTCACTGATTGCAACACTGTTAAAGCAACTGTGAACAAACGAGACATTTTTCCTCGAATTGCTCGATGGTGGACATATTTGCAAGATTTTAATTTTGAGGTTATTTATCGCAAGGGATCTAGGTTGAGCCACGTTGATTACCTTAGCCGTAACCCTGTCTCAGTGTTGCGAGTCTCCATACACGATTCATAGTTACACATTGAGCAGAAAGGTAATGCCGAGGCTCAGCAGATGCTTTCTGAACTACGAGAGGGGAGGAGAGACTCAAACCAATTCGTTGAAAAGAATGGGTTGCTTTGTCACCAACAGATTTTGAAAGATAAGAGGAAGGTATTACGCTACTACGTTCCCCGACAGAGTAGACTTGGACTCCTACGCTTATTTCATGATATGCAGTGCCATGTTGGAACAGATAAAACTATTAGTTCAATTCCGTTACATTTTTGGTTTCCGCGGCTGAGAAGTTTCGTCAAACATTATGTTAAACACTGCCTCGTTTGTGCTATTTAAAATACTCGTACTGGACCCTTACAGGGACATGCTCAATTACCTGAAAAGCCTTCCGTTCCAATGCGCACAATACATATCGACTGCATTGGTCCTTTTCCGGTGTTGACTGATGGATATAAGTATGTCCTAATGGTAATTGATTGTTTCACAAAATATTGCCACTTGGTCGCCCTAAAAGCCGTGAAAGCTGAATAAACTCAGCGGGCGTTGCAATTTTTTATCTCTGGTTTCGGCGCTCCATAAGTAGTCGTTATGGACAGTGCTATTCAACTTTCATAATTGGTCCTTAACTAAGTGCCTTGATGAATGGAATATTCGATATCACTTCATAATGCCCGACATTCATAGAGCTAACGGACAGGTTTAGCGATATATGCGCACAATAATGAACTTAATAAGGATTGAGACCAGGCTCAGGGCAGAATGGCCGAGCATTTTGTGGAGAATCCAGTTGGTTTTGAACACTACCTTGCAAAAAGTGACAGGTGTCAGTCCGCTTCAGGTGCTGTTGGGCATCGAAGCCACAACCCCACTTATTCAAGATGCCTTGAATGACTTGTCACAAGATCTAACGCCTATCAGACATGAATGCTGACAGAAGGCGTGTGAGAGAACGATTTCGGCCAGATGAAGCATCCAGGACCGGTCTCAACGCAAGACGGCGTGACAACCTGCAGTACAACATCGGAGACTTTGAGCTGTTTCACCGGGCGAGCAAGTTCCACGCTTGCAAGGCATACTTCGAATTCCTTGGATCTTACGAGATCCGTGAGGTTACACGCGAGGGCCGCTACGGGTTGAAGCGTGTTGGTGCTACCAGATACAAGATCATCAAGGCAGCCAAGGAGCAGCTGCGTCCGTGGCCAAAGAATTGGACGGCTGCGACTGACATGGATGATCTTATTACACTCCTTGAAGGTGAAGGGTAATGACGGGGTAAGTATTCTCTTTTTTTGTTTTCCAAAGCTTTTGTGTCTTGAAGCATGAAGTCAGCATACTCTCATGTTATTTTTGTTTTCCAAGGCTTTCATGTCTTGAAGCATGAGGTCAGCATACTCTCATGATTTGTTTTGTTATCCAAGACTTTTATGACTTGAAGCATGAGGTCAGCATACTCTCATCGTTTGTTTTGTTTGCCAAAGTTGAAATGTGTCTTTGTAGTCAAAGTTGAAACGTTTGGGCTCAGCATAGTCCCAAGCCGTACTTTGCTATCAATGCTAATGTGTATGGCTAGCGTAACTCCAAGGTGATTAATGTTGGCTTAAGTGATCAAAATTTGGGATCGCTTGTGTGGAGCTATTCACGATTGGAAAATCCACCATGTGCTTTGTGGAGTGTTGAATTTCAATGATTGTTCTTACAGAGACCATCTCGTGGGTGTCCCGAGAGCGTGACATGTTTCAGGGTGGCCATGTTACCAGCCGGTTTAAAATTTGCGCCATATGAATGGAGGATTCATGGTGTAAGGATACGCTCATACGATCTACTTCCTGTTACGGAAAGGGAGCCACGAGCATGCGAAAGGGAGGGAGGACGCAGCCTGTCCGAGAGACGAAACATTTTGTGCGAGCCTTGACCTGGCGTGAGCGTCCGAACCGATTGTACTTTTCAGATAAATACAGTTGTACACATAGAAACAGAAAGTTTCATTACCCATGATTCATCTTTCCCATCCTGAACATCTTTAATCTTATAGTAGAGCATTTGGCAATAATCCAGGTCATTCGACACCACTTGGTTTTCCCACGAACGTATTTCCATTAGGTTATATCCAACGTTATCTTCGGTGGAATCTTAAAATTGAAACATAGGTGGTGGAAAATAAAATTCATACCCGGATAAGTAAAGTGTTCTTCGTTATTTCTATGATGCGCCATTTCCACTGACGGACAAATCCATCATATATGTCTATACACTTATTGTAAAAAATATTCTTAGGTATTAGATCGTACACTGGTGTTTGAATGATATTTGACGAAAGTCATAATATAAACTCCTCAATAATACTCAAGAGTTAAACAATGAAAAAGTTTCGACGAGAAATGTGGAATTGCATTCTGACTATTTCCACATGCTTTTATCAAAATCATGTCAAAGAATTCCCTTTTAAGAAACCCACATCCATGAGACAGTAGCAGAATTACAGTCTCGAATGGTAAATGAACACGATGAGTGCATCACCTTCCGGTCACAACAGAATTACAACGACTACCTCGAACAATGAAAGCAAACATGGGGGAAAAATCTTTCAACCATTTCCCTTTCTTTATATTGCTCTCAACAAAGGATAGGAACGAAGAGGTGGCTAGTGGGAGGAAAGAGAAATATCCCTTTCCTTAGAGTTCACTTTCCTTTTCACCGATATTTTTCATTTTGTCTTTTCCTCTCCCTACACTCCCTCCCACTTATACCCTCCTCCTCACCCCCGCAGCCCTTCAAAAGTGGTCCGAGAGCGTAATCCCCTTCGTTTGTCAATCTCCTCACCCCTTGGCGACTAATCTCCAATCTCAACCGGGCTCCGGCACACACATACAGACGCCCACCCTACGTCTGCCGTTCCCTCCTTCGCATTTCTGCGTCAAACCCAGCGCCTTTGCCTGTCTCACCTCCTTCCATGCCCTTCCTCAAACAACCAATCTTCCATCCTCCTCCCCTCTTTACCTTCGGAATCAACAACAAATCCAAGCCACTCCCACTCACCTCACCCACCCCGTCTTCTCGCCTCCCTCCCCACTAATCGCGCCTGATGTGTTCGTTACGCCATCCAACTCCCTTCCATTGTCACCGTGAAAACCTTTTGTTTTCCTCTCTCTCCCTACTTTATCTCTTTTTGATTCACCCCTCCAGCCTCCCTTCCAGCTAAAGCCATGCCATGTTGCCATGCCATGCCATATATTGCCATGGTTGTACATCATCGGTGGTAGAAGAAGTCTTCTACCGCCGATTATGACGGCTTGACCGTCGAAACGTCCAAGTTTTCTTTTGTAAGTGTCCTTTTTGTGTTTGTTTAGTGTATCACTGTTTTATTTATGCGCTCATGTATTCATGCGCTATGTATCACTGTTTTATGATGCATATATATTAGCAGCTGCCACCCCTCCCATACCAAACGCTCCCTCCCCTACTCCCTATCTATCCGTGGCCATCGTATTTGTAGCAACCCAGATTTCCTCGACAAATTCCTCACCAACCTTCATCAATCCCTTCTTAAGCGTGGCTACCCAGAATCCCTCCTTCATCAAAAAATTCAAAAAACTCAGAAAAATTTCGGCTCCACCAAACCTCCTCCCACCAAAGACTCCCACATCCTCTCCATTTGTACCACCTATTTCCCAGGGGTACAGTCCCTTAATTCCATCTTGAAAGACCTCTATCCCATCCTTAAAAACCACGTTTCCACCGCCAAAATTTTCTCTAAGCCCCCCTCAATCACCTATAGGCGGCCGGCTAACTTGTCCGATATCTTCAAATCCACCAAGCCCCTCTCCAAAACCCCTGTTGCTTCCAAACCCACTCCCTCCCCTTGTAATCGTGCTCGATGCAAACTATGTCCTATCTTTACCACACCCCCTCCTCCCAACGCCTCCATCCCCTCTCTCCCTCACCCTCCTCCCGCCTCTTGCATCACCAGCAATGTGGTTTACCACTTGCAATGCAAACTCTGCCCAGCTTACTATATTGGTAAATCCTCGACTCCCCTCAATATACGTATTAATAATCACCGTGCTAATTGTAAAAATCCTTCCCAATCTGCTTCTCTTCCCGTTGCGATACACGCCTCCCTCCACAAAACATCCTTCAACCACTGCTACAATGTTTCAGTTCTTTTTTCCCTCCCCCCAACTGCACCCCCCCTTGAACTGAAATCGGTGGAATTATCTTTTATTTGGCTGTATAAAGCATTTCAAACTCCGGGTATCAATGTCTTTCACTAAACTCCCTTCCCCTCTTCCCCCTCCATTCCCTTTCCTGTCTGCCCCTCCCTTTATTCCCCTCTTTCTCCTCCAATCTCTTCCCAGCCTGGCCCAACCTGCCCTCCCCTGCCTGCCCCGCCTCTCCTTTCTTCTTTCTTCTCTCCTTACCCACATCTGCATCCAGTACTCTCTCCAGTTCGGAAGAAGACAGTTGATTGCTGTCGAAAATTAAACAACCATTCGTGTGAGTTTCTTTTGTTTGTGTCACTATGTTTTTACTTGTCACGCCTGTGACTCCTTATTGGGTATATTTTCACCACGTGTGAACTTCGTCGATTGAATATATATATATATATATATATATATATATATATATATATATATATATATATATACACATACATACATTGCTCTATATAATTCAGAAGATGGCGGTCGTGCCACCGAAATATCAAAAAACAAACGCGTGATTTTCCTTCTTTGTGTGCCTATATTTTTTAGCTTGTCACGCCTGAGACGCCTTAGTTGGTATGCACACACACACACTGACGATGCTGACGACTTACACGTTTTTATTACTACAGATGAGGAGTTTTCATTAGTCCGGGACTGTTTCAACACTTACACAACGGCATCAGGGGCGTCCCTCAGCGAAGAAAAATCTACGGGCTTCTGGTGTGGTAGATGGAAGACAAGGCTAGGCACCCCACTAGGATTTCAGTGGGGCAATATTGGAGGAAAGTTCTTGGGGATATACATATCAAACGAACGTCGCACTACGATGATGAAAACTGAAGAGTTCACCAAGGAAGAAATACGTGACACCACTAAACGTTGAGAAACTGTTGGCGGCGAGCTTTCTGTTTTTGGGAGAGCAGAGGTGGCTATCCAGTTTATCGCACCACGGATATGGCACCATCTACAAATTGTAAACATTCGAAATCAGGATTTAAAACAAATACAGTCTCAGCTCCTGAACTTCGTGTGGGGAAAGAGCTGGTACTGGGTCGATGGTAGTAAAGTAAGGGCGCCAATTTGAGCAGGCGGATTGGGTGTAGTAGACGTGGAGGTGAAAGTTAAAGGCTTTAGAGCACTACATGCTCAACAATGTTTGATGGCAAAAGGTGACGAACCATGGTTCATGAAGCTTTGGAGAGGTCTTGCAAAAGGACCCAGTTTTTACCATAGTATTAGCGAGGCATGGAGTCAACTACAAGTGAAAGTGGGAGACCATATCCGACAGGCCGGCCACCTCCCCTACAGGAGAACAGACAAATGCATTTAGATATTAACAATGTAACTTCTCCGGTAGGGAATGCTGCATTCCCGTCAAAAAACGAACAACGTATGCTGAGATGTGGTACAAAACGAAGACATTACTGCCAACAACAAGTGATAACGCTTCCGAGGCAATAAAATGGTGGACATTATCAGCAAGACTGAGCTTTGGCAAAGATGCTGAAATTGCCTGGAGACTGGCCGACGACAGATGGGGTGACTCAATCTTCCTAAAAAAAATGCGGAGTGTTGGATGATAAAAATTGCCCTTGGTGCCCCGGCGTTAAAGGAACAGCGAACCACATAGCTTTCGAGTGTCCTGAGGTAAAGAAAACTTTGGAAAAAACTTAATGCGCCAATTAAAATGCTACTGGCTAAATAAAATGTATTAGTTTTAGAACTGTGCACGGGTTTCGCGCCCAACAGCATAAACAAACACAACATCGCTATGGCAAACTGCATTGCATTGAAAATACATATATAAATTGTTTAATTAGGTAAAAACTGTCTTGAAGTGGAATAAAACGCTAAATGACACAAATTTTACTATATCAAAATCATGATCGAGGCATGAAAAACTTCAATAACTCGAATTCATTTTCTAATACCACTGCAAGTGTTATCATTTAATTATTGCACCGTTCTGGGCCTAAGACCTAAGGAGCCGTTGTTAGCAGCTTAATACTGTCTTTATACCTATGAAAAAATAAATTGGTCGGTCACTGAACCATCAGCGCAGCGATCAGCATCAGTAGGCTCCAAGCAAGAACTTTCTTTTAAAATAGGATCATTCGCGGAAACCTACTCTTAAAAACCACTAATCAGAAAAAATACGGTAAACATATGATTGCAATAGTATAGTGATATTATTGAGAAGTATTATTGCATATTCCATAGGCTCAAAAGAAAGCAAAACAATGTTTTCATCCTTTTCTTGAATATTATGAAGTTTTCCTCAGAAGGGCACTTCAAAAACAGTAGCTTCACTCTTTGCATTGGCCACATGTAAGTTTAATTCCACTTTCTTAAACCTCTGAATTTCATTCTGTAACAGTATCTTTAATTTAACAATTAATTTTCTCAGGAAGAGAATTCGATAATATTCACCAAATCTTCAATACAGGCTACGAACAATTTTTCTTCTAAAAAAATTAATTACGACAGTATAGAGTAAGAGAACTTTATTGATTCCAAAATACATGTATACTGTGAAGTGAAAGAAAAACTGATGGAAGTTAATGAGCAATTATATAAACTTAATGTGAGACTGACTCAGTAGAATATAACCACTATAAATAGCTCAGAGAAGGCGAATGACGGTAGAGGAAATTGCTACGGGTTGAAGAGTTAAAAATATTTTCCCTTTATCAATAAAACTCTTACGAATAAGCATGGAAGAATCTTGAAACAGAAGTGAAATTTGAAAGGGGAACTGACAGAAACTTTTAAATTTGCGACTTAGCAAGTTACCTGGTCAGCTGAAAATTGGTTCCTGTGTTAAGTTTTTACGCATTAAAAAACCAATGTAACAGGGTAGAACTATGGCTAATCTACAAGTAAAATTAATAATGTTTTTGAAGAAGAGAATCTAAACTAAAAACAAAAAGTTGTGTGGGATAGCCTGGCTTATGTGAGGCATTTCAGTCACTTGAGAAGTATTTTGGAGTCATATGAAAGAGTTCGCGGTAGTAAAAGAAGACAATTTCGGTTCCAGAAGAGGCATTTACTCATTGAAGAGAGAAAGTTGACTAAGGTCAAGTCAAAAGTTATATATAAATTACGGCGTTACATGGAAATGAGCAAAGCAAGGTGAGCACAGGCAGACCTGAACTGAATGCACAACCGTAATAAACTCTACTGCAGTTCTGCATTGGCAAGCATATCAGATATTACATGAGGCTATTAGTTCGACCGTTGTAGTGATTCACGAAAATGCGACTTTCCTTTGAATCTTGCTTATTTCTCCCATGAAATGTTTTTCTAACGATCGCGGCCTATTCGGATTGCGCCCTGACAAGAGCAAAGGATCAGATTTTGAATTATTCACAGGGGTTGAATCTTCATCTCTATGATGCAGCTCCACCGATGTTTCGCGAGGCCTGAAGTTATAGTAATTCCCTGGTATTTAACTTCTTTCTTGTTTAACAGCAGTATTTTTAATGTTTTAAAAATAAAGAAATTAACTTCATCCAATAGGTACAGACAAACATATGAAAAGCAAAAAGATAGTCGACTGCTGAAGCCTTGTGCGTACCGCGCTGGGAAACGCGCAAGACAAATGGTCTACTAATTACACTATCTGTTCGTACTGTTCGTAAGTAGGTACTTAATATTTGTTACGCCTTCATCAGGCCTTATTTACGTTAGTATAAATAAGTCAAAATGAGCATTATCTAGAGTTTATTTCGTCAGAAATGTGATCAGTTTGAATTATAGCCATTTTAAATATATTTCGAACACAAGATCAGAAAATATAGGTGAAAGAGAGATTTTGCGAACGGTAAAAGCCATTACAAGGTGTTATTCAAAATTATTGTTTAAAACACTAAACTGTTGATTGATGACATGAATTTTACAACGGGTTATTGATATGCCTGAGATAATTCAACTAATATCCGAAGGAAAGCCTTCCAAGTGATGGTTTCTTTGATTCAGAAATCATAAATTTTCTTCGCAAACAGAATAGGAAAAGTAATATCGAAAATTATCTAATACCCTAATAATCTAACTAATACCTGAAAACTTGAATACGGCTTACCAAAAAACAGGATTTTCAAAACTCGAAACTTGATTCTTTTCGTGGTTCGAATCATCAGAATTCTAGCTAAATTCTTTTTAATATTTTAATTCTAAACTTTTAAAGATTAGTTTCATTGACGATTAAGGTCGAAAGGCTTAGACTTAGAGTTAATCGACAGCTTAAGGACATATTTCAACTCGAACAATCTAGTTTTTACGCAGAAAATGAATATACTAAATGAATAATTAAGTTTCCAGTATGTAGTCTGATATCCATGGCGTTACCCATTTCAAGACCCAGCTAAAAACTTATTATAACTATTTGCTTCGTTTGCTGAATTTGATTTACGTTTTCTTAATATGCATCTAAAGTTACATATTAATAAACTTAATATTTAAACTTTTTCAATCACTATGTAATGCAAAAAAGAAAAAGTACGCAGTCACGCACACGGGTGCAAAGGTAAGTGACCAAAGAGAGTGAAATTCGCCATGGATAGATCATAATACTTTACCAGGATTCTATCCTGGATCTCCCAATTCAGGTATTTCCTCCCCGGTCAGGTGTGTTAGTCAATTACCCGACGAAGGCATATTAGTTCAAGAATAATTTCAATGGTGCTTTGTTATAACTAGATGCGAAATCCTCAAGCTACCCTCACCAACTCTCAATAAAATGCGCATACATTTAATTAAAATTGATCAAGAACTTAACAAAATTATTATTATTCTCATCGTAATTGCGTTTCGATTTATTAGAGGAATTAAAAAACCTTATAGGATCTGAAATTAAATTTGTACCCAAGAAAATTAAGTTTTATCCTACCCGTAGCATATCATTAATATCATCTGCATAATGCCTAGAGAGGCTTATCTGGATACAAAAACCCAAAAGCCTTATCTTAGTCACCTGTGGAGTAAATTAATACCATCCATTAGCAGCATATTCATATAAACTCTACTGCCTTCCTACTAAAATATTGAAACATATATTTTTTATTATGTCGAATTCCGTTTCAAAAGAACTACCAAAAAAATAGATAGCTTGTGAAAATGCTGAACGCCCAAATTTTTTTAAAGATAAATTGTTCATACTTTCAGAATATTCCTAGTACCTTGCTAGTATGCCGTTGTATTAGTTTTATCTTTATTCAACCAGTAGATCTACAGATATTGGGTGTGACATAAATGTCACATTGGGCGGATATGCTGTCTTTTAGCGAGGATAGAGCTGCATTGGCTTCGATGCGCATTTAAGGTATAGAGCAATCCACATTTAGTTGACGGTATTGGCTTTTATGAAAATTCGATTCCCATGTATATCTCCATAAGGACGGAGATGCGACGTTGCCAATGACAGCAGGAAAATTAATGTGATTCTACGCAATATAAAAAGACATGTTCTGAAGCAGAAAAAGATGCAATATTTAGTGGTGGTAATAGTTAATCGATTTAGTTTAAAATAAATTTTATTGAAAACATTTCCTTGAATTTCCATTAGTAACGGAGCGCTTCTGATTTTATCTACCTCATCCAGCTGCAGACATACGGTACACACTATTGGGTTTAAACTTAATAGTGTGAACTTTAACTAAAAACAACATTTTTATAAGTTTCCCTTCATATAAATTAGCTTTTATTTTTTTAAACTGACATTCAACGTTGTTATATTCATTTGAATATGAAATGAACAAATATTTTGAATTTTGCAAGGTAAAAAGCGGTCGCCTGCTAACTTTCGAATCTCACGATATAAACCCATATAAGCAGCCTATGAAATGTATATAACTTTTTTGTTTTTGGTGAAAGAATCGTAACTTTATCTCCATTACAAAGCGAGTTATGAATTTTTGATGTCACCAAATATTTTAGTCGCACCGTTATTCCACCGCTCGCTCTGTCCTGCCATGTTCAACTATCGCGTACAAGGGAGATTCTCAGTCGGAGACTGAGCTTGATACTTTACTTACTCTTGGCTGTTTGCTAAGAAAGATATCTTTTTTGTATGATATTTAGCAAACTCAGTAGTAATATATTAGTTTCAAGAAATTGAATGGTTAAATTTCGTACACACTGAAGCATTAAGCAAAACGTTTTGCCAGCCAAGAAAGAAGAGTTAAACGTATTACGTGTCTCTCGGCAGAAAATGCGAAATAATTCGCACGAGGGATATTCTTATCTAGTGCACGGCCTTTGACTGAGTGTATATTGGGCATTTCTAGAAGTTCTGTAAAGAAGGTGCCATAAAACATCTGCATGAGAAGCGACCTTTCGGTGCAAGGAACCGGGGAAAGAGAGGGCGAAGGCGATTACTTTCTCATCAGATACTTGTGCGTAAACAAGTGGTGTGTAGTGTGCAGAATAGTTCAACAGTGCTGTGGAGTATCTTCCAGATTAATTTGTTTCCAACAGTGTGCTATCGCCATGCCCGAAACTAAGAGAAGGAGGAAAGGGGAGAAGTTGAGAAACCGTGAAAGAGAGATGGTTGAGAGAGTTAAATGTGATGTGTTCAAATATTTCAACCAATCGCTCAATGTCGCAAAGAAACTTCGAAACACACTGGATGCTTCCAGTCTACTATCTACAGGTTAAGAAAGGAAGTATCTCGCGGTGCATTGGTTACTCCTTCGAAAACGAAAATAAAATAAACAACCATATAAGAATGCTAGCGCAGTGATGTATGATGATTCCGTAAGATCGCGAACTCAAAGGAAAGTTCATGAATCATTTATGAAAAACTAGCGGAGGGTACCCGTTAAAATTCAACGGGCGTGAACAACATTGAAATTATTTTATAAGAAAACCAAAGCCTGAAGAAGAACAGTCAGCGTGATCATTTGAGGAGTTCGTAGCCAATCTTGATTGTTGTGTTCGTTGTAGTAGACACGCTGACAGTTTTCCAGGTACACGGAGAGGTGAGTGTCTGTTGGTCCTTTTTCATGCACTGGAAACCCAAAAATGGGCCACGCAGACTCATTACTACTTAGATAGAATAGACATAATAGAACCCAGGTTGATAGATGGTCACCTCGTCCCTCCGGTTCTCTTGAGCCGTCTTCTGAGTGATTAACAGCTTGATCGCTTCCCTCATGTACTTAAGTATATTTGCATTCAATTACTTAATTTAGTTGCGCAATTCAACGTTGACATGTGTGTTGAGTATCTTAATCAGAATTGGAGAGTAGAGTACAATCCAGCGGTAGATAACGTCAAAAGGAACATTTGCAGCAGCAGCCATGATTATTTGACCTATGAATCCTCCATCACCCGGACTGTGCCTTCGGCATAAAGGGTAGCCATAATCATTGATTTCGGTTGCTAAATTAAAAATCTATGGTGATTCTTAGTGCACTTGTCGATATTCATGATCGG
This sequence comes from Pyrrhosoma nymphula, assembly GCA_963573305.1. Lineage (NCBI taxonomy): Eukaryota > Metazoa > Arthropoda > Insecta > Odonata > Coenagrionidae > Pyrrhosoma > Pyrrhosoma nymphula. The sequence goes on from OY754330.1 coordinate 53,799,917, forward strand.
ATGTCGTTAATTGTGCAGAATTTCCGTTCTTCTTTCGGATAAGAAGCATGTAGTGACGTCATTATAATGTCCGCCATCTTAAAACAGATTGAAGTTTCGAAACAGTTGAATATATCAATTACCCCCCGAAGCAATTTATCATCGGGCCCTTGGGACTCTGGGCCCTTCTTATACAAATTTTCTTTCTACGTGCTATCATGGGCCTGCAGGAAAATTTAAATGCCAAAGGCGTGAATATCCTTTGAAAATCAAATCTCTGATTGTCAAGGAAATATTCTATTGTTGAATTCAGAGAAAAATGCGAGATTGTTCAGCGAAAAACATTATTTTCACCCAATTACTGAGCATAAAAGAAAATCGATTGACCAAATTAGAAACTTCATTTATTCAACCATCCGATAAAAAAAATCCCAGCCTTCTATCTTTAGTGAAAGTACTTTTAAAAACAAAAAATCAAACCACTGCACCGAACTCAATAATTAGCATGGACCACCAGAGGGGCTTTTGGGGGGCCTTAGGGGACCCTTAGGGCTTTTTAATATAGCCTATATTACCCACAGATATATTTTCTATCTGTATGCCAAATGTTAGATCAATCGATCCAGTAGTTTTTGCGTGATTGAATAACAAACATCCAAACATACAAATATACAAACTTTCACATTTATAATATTAGTAGATTATTCCTTTACCACTAAAAACCATTGTAAACTGTGTAAATATACATAAGAATTTTCCTAATTTCAAGAGGACCATGTTATACTGTCTTCTTGTTGACATTGGCTTCGTATACAAACGCAGGGGCAGACACAGCATACTTATTGAATGAGACGATATCATTCATTGGCGTCATAATTATTTAAGACTGTTGAAAAAATATCGCCGTGAAAGGGGGATAGTGTACACAGATGAGACGTGAATCGATGTTGGACTGACGATTAAAACGAGCTGGCGCGATAAAGAAATAAAAACACCGAATAAATACGTATGTTGCTTAATCACTGAATCAAAATAATAAAGAAGTTAGCTGGTAAATTACTGAATCGATAGTCAATAACAATTGGTAATTGAGCAAATCCGAAAAAGTTTCATCCTGGAACCCTTTTCAAGAATTGAATTTTGAAGGTGGGTAGAGGGATATTTTGGCAATTCTTTGTTCATTTGGACCGCTGGGCGTCGTATCCTACTTCCGCGAATTATGACTCGAATGTCTGGGAGGGAGGTTGGGACTGGGGTAGCCAAAAAGGATTTAAGTTCGTTACCCAGGTCACCCGCAGCGTCTATTCCCCCGTAATTAAATTAAACTGCAGTAGCTGTACTGTCCACTAATATTTAATGTATAATAATACACAACACGTGTTTAAACGCTTAGGGCGTCATCATTAGGTATGATGACATGCCTGATGATGACGCCTTAAGCAATGAAACACGCGTTGTGTATTATTGTGCATTAAATATTAGTAGACAGTATAACTACTGTAGTTTAATTTAATTACTGAAATGCTGTTCCACCACGTAACGCCAGATACGGTCGAATCCATTCCCCTGATTTCCGCCTCAGGCTCTGAAAGATGTGCCTAAGGCAAGGTACGTAAAAGAAACTTGGCAATTGGCGTCAGGCCCGGGTACTTGTGGGGCAATGATCAGGGATGGAGGCGGGGCTCAAGATGCTTATGGGGGATGCAATCAGAAGGGGAACCTTGAAAGGAGGAGGGAGAGATGGCGTCCAGTGATCCAATCTGGATAAACCATGAAGGGTGATTCGTACTTGGCGGCTATGGCAAGGGAACGGGAAGTTTACGGGGTGTCGTATATTTCTCATCCTATTAATATTTATGATAACAAGAAAAAAGGAAAAAAGAATTACTTAAATGGAAAGTTTGAAATAACTATACAAAATATGGTGAACAAGCCGCAAAAAGATGTAACTACTTTTTATTTCCCTTACTCAAGGGTCCCAGAAGCGCTAGCTCTTGAAGTCCCCCACCGTGACCCCTTCCCACCGTTCAGTGCCTCAAACAAAAAGGGGAGATTTGACACCACTGGTGACTTTTGACATTAGTTTTTCTCACTCACAAATCTCTCGTGGCACTATCGGAAAATTTTTCCTTATTCAGGCATGGCAATGTCCCACATTTCCTCAGGATCCTCGAAAAAATCGATCCATAACCTTCATATTTACGTAAATTTCTGTACTTTTGAAACCCATGGCATTAATAATGTTGTAAATTATCGACATGCGAGATGAATGAAACTTATAATGGAGCGTTAAGAATTAAAAAAATTCCATTTCATAATTCAGCTTATATATGTAACTTACATTTAAAAAATACGGAATTTTGAAAACAAAATATTTACTTTGTATATCGGTAATTCATATAACTTTTACATCGCAAAATTTCATCCCCATGAGTCTTATTATGTGCAAAATTAAACACTTCTTATTGTTAGAAACTAAATACATTTGTCGTGGAGTTCTAAGTGGCTGCCTAAGTTGCCAGGATGCCGCACACGAAGCGGAAGCTTGGCTACAGCGTTCTCCATAAGCCCCATACTGTCAACTAAATGTGGAACGCGCTATAGTTAAAGACATTTATATCAATGTTCACTACATAAAAGCAGAGAATATTCATTTTGCATGGGTATTTTAAAATTTGCCGATTGTACACCATCTGCTACCTAAATATTTTTGACATTTTTATGCAAATAGATGAAAGTTTTTATGAATATATTTTCGGAGAAAATGTAAAACTTATTCATTTGTTTATTTTAACTAAATTTTTCCATTTGCTCTTTTCTCATGAAACATAGTGATTATCGTTTGGAAAAACATTTTCTTTTAATTATTCCTGATTTTTTTCCATTATTTTTATTTTATGTTGGTCAGAATTATCTTACAAAATGTTCATTGAGTGGACATAAAATGCACTTTTGAAGATCAAATTGCATAAAATATGGTGTAATATTTTTTTCAAAATTATGATAAGCAAATGCATACATCTGGGGAATACCAAATAACTCATTTGCAAAACAAGCAGCAGTTAGTACATCACCACAACATAAGGCTAGTATTTGAATTTCTATCTGTACAAATTCAAGTAAGTTTGGGCGAGTGCTTATCTGAAGTCCTACTTTGACATACTTGAATTGAATATAGTAATTAGTTACCAAAAATTATGAACGGTGGCAACCGCCAGCCACATAAAAATACTCCACCACAATTTTTCGCTCGTGTAAATTCTAATACTGCGCCACCAAAATTTCGGTCCATATGATAAGGGCCTACCAAATTTTTATTACTCTCCCAAAAATTTTGTTCATTGCATCACGATAGCTAAAAAGTAAAACAAAGATTGTGGTGCTATCTTTCTCTCTTTTTATCAATAATAAAAAAGCTGTCAATTCTGTCTAGTGCGTGGGCACCATGGCACTCAACGTTATTATGTCAATGTCAGCCCATCTCGCAATGATGAACCCATCAGAACTTTTTAAGATATTCATACGCACCTATCTCCGATTTCTTTTTCAAGTTTCTTACTTTCAAATGGCAATCTTACCGAATCCGATTCTCCCCAAGTGTACTGTATGCACCATACCCACGAAAATGGAGATGACTGAGAGGACATATGCTTGTGAATAAGTTATAAAGGTATATCCGGAAAGGCAAAATTATCCAGCATTGAAATCAAGGAAGAAACACATTTCTCCTCATCTATTTCGTATTTCAGGTTGAAGAGTGGGTTTATATGTTGGTATACCATAAAATCATCTAGATGGCCACTGGTATTGTTCAAACACAAAAAACTTGGTAAGTATACGAAGGGAATTGGGATTCTCGGAAAACGCTGCCCATTGGAGTACCTACCGAAATAAGCTATCGTGCACTTATCAAATGTTAGGTTATGCTCAGCTTGGTCCTGTTTTGAAAACTTTTTTCTGAATCCATCAATTTTCGGGCGCAATTTCCAATCAACTATAATTTTGTGCTTTGTATTTTCTTCATAATGAAGTTATAAAATTTTAAGAAAACTGTTTCTTCTCCTTGCATCAGTAACCATTGTGTTTCGTACATCACCGTCATTTTACTTATAGCATCACTTTGTTGGAAACCGATTGTAGCCCGGTAAAATAAGTACGGTAATAAAATATTTAATCTCCTCTTATGTAATATTAGAACATCCACAGCAAAGGAAAGCAGCAAATTTTTCCGACTTCTTACAAGAAAATAAAAATCATCATTAGTAAAAAAAAACCGGATTCAAAATGTTCAACGAAAGATTCTCATTTTGGAAAATCTGTCGCAGGGAAAAAGCCATTGCCTTCAACAAGATCTATTTATCACGTTGGAGCCACTTTCTGTGTTCCGTCCAATTTTCTTGGATGTGGATTTTCCTAGACGAAATCTTCCTTCGTAGGATGATCTGCATTAGAAATATCACCAGATTCAACCGTGCCGAAGAGGACTCGTGCGATCTGCTTTTCCCTACAAGTGCCACACTTGCACGTCTGTCTGCCTGTCAGGTTATCGAAAAGACCATTAGAATCTACAATAGCACAATCCTCATCAGAAAAACAATAGGTTCTAGCAGTTCCAGATAGATAAAAATCACCAAAGTCTGTATTTTCAAGCTCCACTGCTTTGAGAAATGTAATATCTCTGTAATGTTGATAACGTAGTACATAATCTCCCACAGAGGAATTATTTTACAATAAGACGATATTTCTCATAAAATATTGATGTAATTACATTTTAGAAAGAATTTACGTGGAATCTCTTACAATAGGTTGGTAACAATTATTGATAGCCAAGAAACGATGATCAAGAATTGATCAGTTACAACGTCTACATAGTGAAGCATTTGCATACATATCCACCCAATGTGACATATATGTCACACCAAAATTCAGCGCGTTATTACTCAAAAATATTAAAGATGTATACAAGCAATTTACATTATATACCATGACCTGTTAATTTACTCCAACAAAAAATATGAGCATTGACTCAAAGGGAACGTCCATGATTTCATTCAACATAAGAAGCTGAATTTCCAGAGCTCTCAAAAGAACATTTGTTACTTCTCACTTGAAATTAACGAAACAACGTAGAAGCGGTGGGTTCCCTATCCACACTAACATAGAAAAGTAAAAGTGCAGCGTCCCATTCCGAAGAAAGAGCGATTAGTGGGGAGGAATACATTGTGTGACATTTATGCCACATTGGGCGGATCCAGGTTAATGTTGCTATTAAAGTAGAGAGATGCTACTTCATAACTTTAGAGACTAGAAATTACCATGACATGGCAATGTCTATAGACAGAAAATAGTCCTGGGCAAAATTCTAATACTAGAATGCTACGACCGTATCGGTGGATTTTATGGCAAGCTTGGCCGCGACAATAGCATCAACATGAGGACAGTGATTTTTGCAATCAAAACGCAGTCGGCGACGACAGAAACTCGCTGAAATAAGAATGATTAGAAAGGTCGAGAATATATATTTCAGCGGACTGAGCATCCGTCTGAGCGCACAAAGGAATTCAACGAAATGGGGAGAGAGATATCCATTATTATCCCTCTCGCCTCCTTCAAACTGGAATCCCCCGAAAAATATATTTATCCAAAGCGTTCAAGACACGTCCAACTGTATATCAACCTCCCAGTCCCCTACCTTTTACCACCTAACTCCTCCACCATCTCTCGTTTGCCATTAATATGTACACATGCACGTATATTTGCCTTTTATTTCCCACCCATTTCGCTCATCCCATCACTTTTCAAACTCTCTCCCCATCCACACTTCGAAGTCCAATTACTTCAATACACGTATTTTTTCGAAAAATACACACACACAGACACACACACACAAACGAAAACTCTCCAAAAAAATACGGTGGAAGAGACAATCACGGGCGTGCCTTGCAATCTCCTTTTGAAACTTTGGCGCGCATTATCACTCTTTTTTTCCAACAAGGGGCTCGTGTCTCTTCTCCTCCTCCCTTATACAGTCAGCAGTCCTTCCAAAAACCCCGTAAAACTCCACCAACCACCGCCGCCGCTCCTTCCCTTTGTCCTCACTCCCCTTCTTATAAAAATATTGTTCCTCATTGGCTTGTTAAGCCAACTTCGAACACGATGGGGTGGCAAAAACGGGAATGAGGATGAAATGTCTGAGAACGCGGGGTGAGGAAGACAAGGGGTTGGAAGGTGGTGGAAATGATATAGAATCCCAGCCGTCACCGACTTCGGAGGGGTTTGGGTTCGTCTCTCCGTTCACCTACTCAACTCTCCCATAAAAAATCAACCATCCCCCTCTTACTATATGTATCTCTCAATCTTCAGCTTCTAGCCTCACACTCCCAAGCGTGCGCGTGACGGGAGCAAAAGCGTGAGTTGGGCTGATTCTTTTCGACTCCTTGTTTGTTTTTTTATTATCATTCGCTCTCTCGTCTCTTCTCCCTTGGAGAAAAAATAGCATAATGGACGCGATGCGAACGCTCCCTCCCGAATGGTTGGCGGAGATGTATAAAAAGGATGGGCCAGGAGAATCGAAGATGACGAGAAAAGCTCTCGCTTTCTATTGTTTTAGTCGAAGAGGGAGTGAAGAGTGAATGAAAAAAGGGAACGGATTTCTAGAGCCGCATCGCTCCAAGTGAACATTTTTGAACAATACCACTCTTCTTCTTCGACAGTACTTCGTATATATTTTTTCGTCCTCGTTCACGTTTTTTTGAGCATTTCGTCCGTTGCTCTTTCATATTGTTTTAGGTTTTGATGAGATTGAGTGAGCGGTGGGCCGTGTACATCGGTGGTATCAGTAGTGAGGCTGGACCTGTCACGCTCATTTACGCGACTATTACAATTCGGCTTCACGCGCTTCTATCCGCCTCACAATGACAAGGACGAGAGATTACTCTGAGTGATTTTTTTTCTTTTTCAAAATACCAAGACAAGAAAGATTTTGTTTTGGGCATCAAATGAGACCGCTAAAAAGAAGATGCAGCGTAAGAACATTTGAAAAAATACCCTCAAAACTTGATAAAATACCTTTCCTCCCTGTGCGTGAATCAAAGAGTCGATACAAGAGCAAATGTAGCCATCAGTGTTTGAAGCCTTAACAAAGTGATGAATAAGCTTTAATGTCGATGTATTCAGAAAAATAAATTTCTTTGGCTCTTTAATGTTTTATCCACCATGTTCAGTCTATAACATGGTATTTTTAAATTACTTAAAGCTTATTTATTAGTAAAAACTAGGTATTTTAACACGATGTTTTACTACGACGACTCGGTTCCAGCTTTCTTGCATAATTTCATAAGTGCTTGCTTGCACAATGTCATAAGGCTTGCAATAAGTCATATGCGTGCGTTGTGTACATGTGTGCATAAAAATAATGTTATGTAACAGAAAATTGTCAACTAATAAAATTGTCTATCTGCTTGTTCAAATTAAAAAATTGAAGGCCTATAGCATTTAAATATATTTTGCTATCATCTACTTTCACTGCTGAAGAAAATGAAAGTTACAAAAGGATTTTTGAAAAAACTAAGATCCTCCAAATTTTATTTAAAAAATTGCATTTATTATAAGTTTGATATAATGCAACTAAGGCGAAATATTGGTTACTTCATTAATGGATGAACCTCTCACAAAATACTCACGTGATTCATTAGATATAGAAAAAACTCACAACTACATAAAAGCAAATAATCATTAAACGCCTGAAAATGTTTTATCAAACCCCGTGTCATCGTCATCCGGTCGCGTTTTTTTCAGTCACTTCGAAGTCATTAAAAACACTATGACCTTGGTTACAATTAAGTTCGATTACTCTTTTACAGGAATCGAAAGTTCATCACACCAATTGGCTTATTGTCACCAAGGGAATTTTCATCGCTCGTTCTCCAGGGAACTTTAAATACATTGCTCGCTGAATTAGCATGGTGGAAATCCCGTGGAGAATACAGAGCGTAGCACATATTCAAGGGAATACCAATCGACTTCGATGCTGTGAAAGGAATGATCGACTTAGGATAATTAGCAGCTAGTGTATTCGAAATTCGCCGCAGGGACGCACTCTCGAGGATTGATTCTCCGGCCAAAGAAAAGGGAAAAAAGGAGTGGAGAACAAGAGCTGACTCTCCGGATAAAGGAATAAACAATATTTATTGAAAGAATTGAGGGAGGATAAAAGGACGAAGCGTCACAGTGGAATCGAGAGGCGTCTCGATTAGCATGAGGCGTAGACAAAGAAGACATCGAACGTCCCCTCCCTGCTACATTCAGTCGTGTTATTCCCTCAGATCCCAAACCCTCTGCCTCCCCCGAATACTATATCCAGTCCCCCCGCCCTTTCCGCTCAGAACCGAAGAGGCAAAAAATGGGGGAGATGCAAAAATGGTCGGAGAAAAAAATAGGGGAATGAAGGGGATGAGTCTCCATCGGTGGTATAAGGGATGGGGTGAAAAATGACTGCCTACCATTTCCTTTTCTACATTCCTTCCGCCACTTCACAAAGAGAGAGGAAGAGGGGGGAGGGAATCTGGAGACCACCCCATATCCACCATTTTTCCTATAAAAACCACCCCTTTTCCCCCACTTCCAAGGACTCCCCAATACGGAATCCTGGCCCAAACACCCGGGCAAACTCCATCGTTCCCCATCGCTCAAAGCATTCCCCCCCTCATACCCTTCAATAGACCCCCACCCCGACCGACTTCTGGGGAATACTACTGCTCCCACAGTCCAAGACTTCCCAATCCCTTCAACAAGGGTCCCCCCAAACGGTTCCGAATCCCCAGGAGTGTGGGTAGGGGGAATAGAATCCTACGGCCGCATCCTCGGCTCCTTTTTAAGATCACGCCTCGCCGAGCAAGCATCCGGTTTTCACTTTTGATGGCACCCGAAAAACGCGTCCCGCGGTTTTATTCCCCCTATCTCAGACACTCTTCCGATATTTTTCCACCAATGCCTCCTCCCCATTTCCCCTCTTACCTCGGCAGACTTTTTCCAGACCCTTTCTCATGCTCGAACCCCTCCACAAAGTATTTCCTCGTCCTGCACTTCCACCAAGCCTCCCGTCTCTTCCTGCCTCCTTCTCCTCCTCAATGCCTTGGTGTGTCCGTTCTTCTTCCCTCAATCTACGCTATCCTAATGCACACCCACTGCTATAGACATCCGCGGAAGCATCACTCATCCCTTATAAACTCCCATTATTTCCCTCCCACTCAATTCATCCCTTAACACTTCGCTTCGTCCTTCCTCCTAAGGGTCTCTCCGGCTAGACCAGTCCACGGTTCAACTGGAGAGGAAGCGGTGGGTGGAGAGGGGAAGGGGGAAGAAGAGGACCTGCGTCCTTTGCGACCGTCGACGTACTTTGCATGGGATGGTCGTAAATTTGCAGTCGCTCCATATAAGAGAGAGTGATCGAAGGGCCCGTGGCATCGGAGAACGAAGCGTTTTACGTTATTAGGAGAGATGATTCATCACTAGTACGAGTACGGGGATATCTCGTTCGGAATAAATCGTGAGAAAGACCTTCGCAATCCCATGGGGAGACATCAAAAATTAGAGAGGGTGACTGAAAACGACCACATGACCAAAACATCGATTGTTTATTCATCCCACCACGGGCGAGACTTATAAGGGTGAGACTATTGGTCAATATTTCAAACCCATTAACACAGTATTAACATTTTCTACAACTCATTTCAGTATTTACAATCCTACACAATTAAATTAATACATTTTTTCATAATAATACCAATTTTCTCCATCCTATTTCAATTTCAGACAAATCTTCCTCGAAAGGAATTACGGAGAGGAGCTTGAACTCGTATTCCAATTTGAAGGCCTCATTAAAATTGATTTTGGACCCCGTCACTTATTTTTGCTGGTAAATATTATTCAGAAATTTTTTCATCGGATGAGACTGTATTTTTTAAACTATCGATTTGCCTAAAAATTAAAATGAAGACTAAACATCAAAATTGGAAAAGCTCGATGAGTGCCAAAGACAACGAAGAGGACAAATGAGTAACAAAATATACCCTAAGAGACAAAATTAATAATAATTTCATAGTAATTGACCAAATTAAATCCTCTTTAAATTGCACAGAAAATTTTATTTTGGCAAACATGATACTGAAATCATCGTTCGGCGATAAAAACATACAGCATATCAACTTATACAAACAACAAAAGCGTGTCTATTATCATTAGTAGTTAACACTAACATCGTCAGAAAAATCGTACATTTTCAAAGTCTTAATAACTTATACAAATTATTGTTTGCTCATCATTGAACATTAAGGACACGATTTCGTCTCTAGATTGATAGGAAAATTTCAGAGCACGCTATTGATTCCTATGACTCGAACCTTAGGAAACATTCGCATAAGTGAGCGTAGGTGAGAGTGACTCATGAACGTAATCGACTCAATTCCAATTCCAACCCCACTTCAGAGACGCGTTCGCTATCTGCATGATACAGTTAAAGAAAAAATCGAGCATCGTACGCAAACATTATTCCCGGATGCGAGACTGATTCTAAGTTAACAATAGACCGATTCCAATCCTCTCTCCCGCAAACAATCCTACAACGGCAATACTCTACGCGCATACTATGACGCTTTGACTCCCCAACCAAAACAAAACTCCCCCTCGCCACACAAACGAACCCTAAGACTGGTCTATGGTAGACTGATGGGAAAAGTAGAGCCTGTATAACCATTCAACCCTGTGTCTTCTGCATACCCCTTATAGTACCATCACAGATGTACATACATAAAACCATTCGATGTAGGAAAACATTAATGGCGATCCTACATCCTTAATATTCATCCATTGTGTGCAAATGGAGGAAGAAAGAAACGATAGAGAACACGTAAATCCCATTGAAGGATCTGTGGTCATCGAAAGATTCCCGATCCAGTCGAACTATTTCTCTTAAAGAGTCGGCTTCCAACACTTTGTCCAGCTACTTCAAGTTTTTCTTTAATTTTCTGCGTTCCATATATCCTTCTGAGATTTCAACAGCCTATTCGCAGTATATTGAGCTGTATACGATCATGATGATCCCGTGGGGTGACATCAATACTTAAATCGAGTACAATGCATGAGATCTGTATGCAGTCTCGATTATATGAAGTCTATATTCAGTCTCGATTACATGAAGTCTATATTCAATCACGATTAAATGAAGTCTATATTCAGTCTCGATTATCCGAGGCTATGCGGACAGAGATCACCTCGGGTAATTGAAAAAAAACGCAAACACTACGGAAGGCTTATGTGCAGGTATAAATTATGAAAAAATTAGATATTTCTGTGCTTTGCCATACGTCATTTTCTTGGCATGATTGGGATAAAATTTAACTTTGAATCGACTGTTGCTAAGAGACCAAATGGATTGCCAAATCCTGATAATCACTTGAATGAGATGAACTGGTTTGCTACTACCACAACATAAAGGTTTATACGTCATTACGGAATCTCGGAAAATCCGGACTCAGATAATTGAGACTCTACTGTACGCACACAACGTCCAGAAAACTGTCCCTCGAACCTGGCAACGCCCATTGCTTTGAGCAGCATAAATAAAATATGAACGCAATTCTTAGATAAATAAAACTCCGGTCATTTCCTCCTGTTTTCCCGCTGGAAATTTTTTCTCCTCCCACTCACTTCCTCCATTTCGTTATGGACGTTTACTTCCTCCTCTCCAGCATCTCCCAAACCTCCCACTTTCCACTCGCGTTTTTTCCTCCCCCGCACCCCGTTTTCTCCCTTCCCTTACACCATTCACACGCTTCATTTCTCTCTTCTCACCCCCTCCGTATGGACACCTACTATCCTCTCCTTCCCATTTGATATTTATGCATCCATATATCCCAATCCCGCTCATCCTCCTCCGGCCTCTCCACCTTCAAAATATCTCCCTCTTGCCCCGCACACCACTTTCCCGCCAGCACCCCCCTCTTTCTCCGGGCTGACCTTTTATAAGGCCGCGGTGAGGGTTGGAATAAGAAGAAGTAGGAGAAGTGGTTCCGCGGCTTCCTTCCCACTCTAAGATATTGCCCAGAATCAAAATAAACCGATTTGAGGAGAGGTCGCCGGGTAATAAATGTATTCTTTGTGCTTGGGTATCGTGTGTGGCGACGTTTTTTATTTTCGGGGACGTGAGGATTACGCGCTCAAAAAAGCACGGGTGGGTTTTCTTTTTCCTCCGATGAGATGGATATTCAAATGAGGTGGAAGTGATGCATTCGGTAGAGGACTTCTGTGAGTAATATATTGGCCTCCCATCGAGTTTTTTCCCTTTACGGTAGGGATCAATGACTATAATGGTGCAGTGCCCTGAGACTTGCTACGATTGTTACCAAAAAACAAAATTTTAGTTTGGCAACCTCAAACTCCAGAGTAGTAATTTATCCTGAGTCACACACATATTATGGAGTTATGGGCATCAGTTGCGCTCGTAAACTTTCAGGAAAACTCATTTTTATCGGGTATTATTTTGCGATACACATACTCTACTTTGTATGAAGTCAATAAACTCTCCACTTACTTTGAGTGTAAATTTATTCTTCCCGTTATTTGCTCCAATAACTTTCAATTTTTAATTCATTATATTATTTTATGTATATTAATTGTATATTTAATTAATGTTCTCATTAATTACATTCATTTTCACATCTCATGGGTATTGCTGTTAATATATTTTTTAAATATAAGAAGATATTTACATATACTTGAATTGAGTTGATTATTTTAATGATAAAGAAATGACAGAGGCAATCGTTACCAATATTTCAACTTTATAAAAAGCAATGAATGTACCACTTAAATTTCCAAATTTAAGCATTACAGACTCCCGAATAAATCATTTTGATAATGAAATAATTTACACACCTTACCCTTAAACGGAAAAAGAGGAATATCTGTAGGTGGTTTTTTGGGGACTGATTTATTAGAAAAATCCAATATTTTCCTCGGAAAAAAGCATCTCTAAAGTTAAACTACAACCATTCAGAGGATAATTTAACAGTATCGCTCAGAATTTATGTGCGGAAGAGTATCCGAGTGAGCTTGAATTATTCTGTAACCAACGTGAAACAGTCGCATTTTTATCCGATCAATCGTAGTTTTGAGGTTTTATGGGACTTCCATTCTTTCTCCCTCTATCTCGCTGAGGAAAAAATCTCTGTTTTTTACCCTATGAAGACCACCTTAGCGGTAACAGTTCGAAGCGTTCACAAAGTTACGGTTCTGCCAGATAACGTAATGAATTATAAGACTCCGAGAAAGTTTTTTTGCCAATAACAGCCCTTGAGGGGCTGTTTCCGTTCTTTCCTTCCATCCCCTAGTTTTCGTTCTGAATTATACGCGCCAGGAGAATTCACTCCAGATGATATCTTTGGCATCTTTCATTATTTTCTTGAACGATTTCTTCCAAACTTCTCGAATGGAGTTTGTGCGGGAGAAAAAAATACAGTGAGGGACAAGACGAGAGAGAAACATTTCTTTTCGGGAATTCCTTCTTGTAAGATATCCCCGATCAATCATTTGTCCAAAGTGAGAAAGGAAATGAAAGAATGGATTCAGCTAAGTGCATCTTTGACCTGAATTAAATGCATACAAATTCTATGCTATAGTTAATTATATCCAAATCATCTTTGTGGAACTGCTTCTTATTAAAAAGTAAAACAATACTTAGTTGTTTTATTTTCAAACCAAGTACTGTCTTCATAAATTTATGTTAACGCTGTTTATTCAATAAAATAAAATAAAATGAATGTACGGAAAAATTACAATAACTTTACAGGTAGCTTTTAAGTTACGGTATGTATACTATAACCTAAAACGTATTTTCACCTGAAGATGACACCAAGTGTTGAAACCTGGGACGTGATAATAAATAATTATTGGAGTTAACTAAGTTATTTTAATTCTTTCGTGGATGAATTAATTCTTCTTTAATGGATTACTTCCACAAAATCAAGCCTACACCCGTTTCCTTCGTAAATTAATGTAAATTGACGAAGAAAAACTATGTGTTGTTTTATTTTCAAATTCCATTATTTAAATTCTGTAAAATATACCACAATGTTCATTCAACTTCATAAAAACAACTGCTTTAGTGCAAACAGCCCAAATACTGCGGGTCTTCTACAAAAATTTGATATTACAATTTTTATTAAGAATATTGCAAATTTATCTTTCTGTGAAATGTAATAGGCATTTCACTTAAAAAGGCAAACAACATTAAATGAGAAATTCCGGAAAAATGTCATAGCTATGGCTAATATATAATAAAACTAATAGAGCTAGGCTAATTAAAAGATAATATTAGGTATTAGGATATCTTCTACCCTAAAAATAAGATCCAGAAAGTTTCCAGGGATAAATTATAATGAACTTTAGCTTTCCGTGCATTACGCATTTACTACACTTAAAGAGAAAGGGATTTGTTTACTCATTCCTTGTGTGAGGTCATCCCAAAAAACACTAAAACATACAAGTTCAGAGGATTCATGCGATATTGTGTGTAACTTAAATATTAAGGATATATAAATTATTTGTGATTTTCCAAGAATAAAAAAAATAATTATGAGCGAGGTTACAATGCAGTATATAAACCTAGGTGCTATGATGATGTAATCCATTGAAGCCTAGGTCGTAATTAAAGCTTTATATAATCGTGGAAAAATTGCACATCTATTATCCATCAATACTGAAAACATATTTTGTATCATATATTTGAAAACATATATTTGAGCCACTCCAAGAATGAATCTAAAATTGAATAAAACGAGTACTAGATTCACGATGCAGTGCATTTACAAGTTCGAGGGTACTCAAGTTGCTGGACAACTGAAATACTACTGGATCGAAGCAAGGAGGGTGGTGCATAGAGAGGTTATGACCGTGTCCCCTTACGGGAGATAAAGCTTCTCCCGCGAATGGAGGCAGCATCATTCGCTTGCGAAAGGGCTTTCGGATGGACCTCGCCCTCCTTACATTATTCAAGCCTTCTGTCTCTACTTCACTCCTCCCTCTGCGTTGGCTCCAAATCCTAATCTAGACTGTGGTACTCCGGAATACTAGAGCGGGAGCTAATCCCAATTTTACTCCCCATTCGCAACATTCCTATCCACTGTGTCCCACATCGTTGAACCGTACGCCTTAACTTTATTCCTATATAGCAAAGAGCAAAGATGACTGGGAGAAATGAGCTGTCTCCTGAAAGTTTTATATAAATCCATTCTATTTATATGCATTCAAATTCTTTGTGATTGATTTTTCGCAGCAACCGATTGAAAGCTGCCATCAAATCCAAATAACTATAATCTAAGTTTCATAAACAGGCAAAACTTAAGTCATTCATTTACGAAGATTAATAAAATGATAAAATATAATTCTGCTTTTAATTTATTATAATTTTCACATTCAGTAATTATTTTATAAATAACTTGAATTTGAAATTTATTTTTCTTCATAAATTACGCATCAAATCAGCGTTACATTTCTTAATATTACTGAAATTGGAATGACTATATCACTTAAGATTAAATATGTTCGATAAAATGCATGAAGGAAGTAAATTAATTGGAACGCAGGAATTTTAGCAGAAAATACCAAGTTTTAAAATATATTTCTGCTTAAATGATAGCTTGTACCATTTTTTCATATTCTATTTCATCTGCTTCTATGATAATTTAGTTTTTCCCTAATAAAAATGGACTAATCCGTTCTCATAAGCCCCAGTCCATTTGTCATGCGAAGTCTAAAAAATGTAATGATGGACATAATCGCAAACGAAAGTTTTTAAATACAATTTAATCCTCGAGAGCCATACCTGTTATTTGAAGTCTATTAAAACAGCTGTGAATAAGTATTAGTCAATTAGTGTAATCATATAAAACATGTTGTCATACTAAAAATGTAATCCTAACAAGACGTCTTCCTGGGGGTTATTTAATCAAGTCCAAAAGAAAAACCTTCCTCGAGATCGCTAAGTTATAATCATTTCCGATTTACAATTTAGCCTTGAGAGAGAAACTACGAGTCAAAATCATTGCAGGAGTTGATAATTACTTAGTATTCTTATCACTTGATGTACTTCGCTATAACTGAATTTTTACCTCTAATTCTAGTTATTGAAAAAAGTAACGACAACATTGCTCCTTTACCCATTTTTATTTACTCCTTTACCAAATTTATCAATGTTGTACTACTGAATGGCCTAGTGTCTTTTAGGCCTTACTTTTTCTAGATGTAATTCCTAAGTATAATAATTACGCACCTTTGGACATTCTCCTCTCTCTATCTCCCAAACATAAACATATGGACAAGCAAATAAATTCACTCAATACTTGGGCATTAATATCATAACAATTGGCACAGCGTAGATACAAATATGATCAAAAGTTGTGGTTTGACTTCAGAGAAGCGGAGTCACCGAAGGTAGCCCTCGAAGCATTCCCCGACCGGCAATAGATGTTTTATAAATTTTCCTCACTTCGTCCGGGGCCTCGCGGTATCCGGAGACACTTATTCATCCGCAGTTATCCCGGACGGACTTTATCGCCGTCTCCCCGGCTCTACCCTTTACCCAGTCAATCACGCCTTATGACGTCGCGCACCTGACCGCATCAATAATACAAAGGGGGATATAAAAGACAAAACACACCACCGCTGCGAGGGAGGTGGAGGATGCTTCAGCACCGAGCTCCCTGAATTTTCACACTCCCGTCCCTTTTTTCACTCCATGTTTTATGATCATCATTATTTCACATCCGATCGTATACGGGGCGATATCGCACCCAGGACAATTCCTCGGATCGACTTGGGAGCGGAATGGAGAAGAAGGGAGGGGGAGCATAGGAGAGGGGCGGAGCGGGAGGGAGGGAGGGCGAGGGATGAGTATTTCAGCCGAATGAAGCGAGATGTGCGAGTGACCCACTGGACACGAATACTACGGTGCGAGTATAGCAAGAAATGAGGAGGGGCATTTAATAGTTTTAGGCTTCTCTTTGTAAAACGCCATTGTAGGTAACATGAATAAAAACATAAGTTCGCATTCATGTTACCTGTCAAGTACAGTTGACTCGAATATAACGAATTTCTGTAAATCAAATTTTCGATAGTTCCAAATAAATTTCACTGTTTTCCTTGCATGCTCATCAGTAATTCATCTGCTACTAGACATTTCTGAAGCTCTAAGCATTCTTCAGTTTAGGAGGTATTTTATTCATCCAAGTTCGACAATACACATGTATTTTAATCCCAGTCGAGTATGATTCTGCTAAAGAAACATGATAAAATAAACATTGTAAGCTTCAGAGGCATTTCATTTTGAGCGACCGCTTTTATCTAATAGTTGAAATCATCACGACCTGAAAAATAAAACCTAAAAATGTTATCTAGGGAGAATTATTCTCGAGCGGTAGTAAAATAGAGGACTCTATTGATAGTCCGACATGTTATTGGCATCACCGACGACGTCGACGTTTTGGGGTTGTTGCAGCGTGCTGTGTTATTACCGACAGTTGGTATGAAATGAAAAAAAAGTTCATTTAACACCGCACTTGCTCCTTCCGTTTTCAAAAAATGGGTGACACTAAAAGGACGAGGGGAAGGAGTAAAGGGAAAGGACAACAAAAAGCAGACGACTAAATTCTCAAATAATGAAATGCATTCAAATGAAACACAAGTCTTACATATATACACAAATATATTATGTACTTGATGGTATTCATTGGTTCAAAGGTGAGTTATTTTTCAAGGAACACTAATTTATTTAAATTAATAGCAAGGAATCATTTCACTGTAACATACGTTATTGGTGGCATTCATTGCAGCTAAATATTCCAATTGGTGATCAAATTTAATTTATCTAAACTAGCAGTCAGTTTCCATTGCATATCCAGCACTTCGACAGCCTTAATCGTTTTGAGGGGAGAATCTTTATTGGAGAATCATAAACAAAACCTTTCAGCAACTCAGGTTTTCTACCCCCAACGAGAGTTATGACAAAATATATATTTCTGGAATAAACAGAGCAAAGCAAAGAGCACAGACTGCCCATGAGAGTTCAACCAAAGGAAGGAAGAGGTTGAGGGGGAACGCCGGGGAAGAAGGCAAGCGTAGAGAAAGAGAGAGATGGGGAGGAATAGACAGAGGGCTGGAGAGCGAAATATTGTCGAGGAGGAGATTAAGATACGTCGGGGTTTCGATAAACAAGAGGGCAGAGAGATATGAAGCAGCGGGCTGTTGCCGCATCCGAGGGAAACGTATTGGGGAGGTTTCGTAACAAAACCAATTAAAAAGAAAGGAAAAAAGAGTGAACAAATGAAAAAGGGAATACGATTCATCGATGATTGAAGGAAAGGAAAGGAGAATAATGCGTGTGAGGTGAAACCAACGTACGCCAACGGGCACCCAGCCGTTTATCGAACCTTGATAATTGAAAGGGAGACAGGGAAGAAATTGTTAAAGTGAGGGATTGAGGAGGAATATGCATTAAATAGCCTCCCAGTGGGTAGAAAAAACTTATTTTAATTCAGCGTCTACTTCTGAGGCAGTCAACATTCATTTTAGCTTAATGGTTTATTTCTCAGTTTCTTTCCTTATCGAAAGCTGGGAGTGACTTTCTTTCGAAATAATCTATAACGTATTAGATTTGTTGATACTGTTCGACAACCTAAGGTCCATAGCTTATTATTCATTACATTTTTACTCTGAATACAAATGATAGATGGCTTTTTATAATCGAATTTCCCAGAACACATTAAGCTGGAAAATAATATAGCCTTATTGTACGAAAATGTATGTACATATAAGAACTTATGCTTTGGTCTCCAAAGAGTCAAATAAACGTATGAACCCTTAATACGTCCATTGACATTTAACACACATATAGGCACTGAGTCCCAAAAAAGCATAGCACAAGGGGGCCGAAAACAGTACAGCCACACCTGAGAATCACGCGGAACTGAGTCATTTTTGACACTTTTTGAGCGCCTCCTCTTTTTCCTCTGCCACCCCTGATGCTAATATTTAGCATTTCCTAATCATCCAGCGACCTTCAGTACTAAATCATGCTATGATTTGATCCGTAAAAACTGACATTTGGAAACTATATTAGCTTCATCACAAAATTCGTGAACTTAGACCAACATTTTTAAGCGTCAAGTAAGATTCGTAACTGTGAGATATTGAGCCATTTCCTTGATATTAACACAGATGACTATCCAACCCAAAATAGAGACTTCAGAAGGAAGTAACATTATGACTTTCGAAAATAATTTTTTTTCGATTCATCCCATTACTCGATCATAAATCTTGCAGTTCTAAGGATTATCATTTAAGAAAGTGACAATGGAAAATTGGAATTATATCTCAAATAGGTAGCAGCTCTATTATGCAGCCTAAGCTATACAGACCAACTGGAATCCAGACAACGAAGGACGTATTTAGGATGAATTCCCATACATTTAGGAAAGCATAAAACAATTGGGATGTTTGCATAAGCATAAACATACATAACATCGTGCTTTTTTTAAACATATAGATCTCGAAGTACAGAAACGCGGACAATAATCAAGGCTAACACCATGATTACCTTAGCATAGTGAGTGGTATCAGATCTATGAAGAAACGGCACAGCTCGAACGAAACCTGGCGACAAGAGAGCCAGACATGAGGACAACTTGAACAAACTGATTAGCTTAAGATGACACCAGGCCGAGTGTGATGCGAAGATCGAAGCTAGCATGAAACTGTAATCCGTTTAAGAATTTGAAGGCACATAGACGAGACCTCGCTACGTCCTCGCTACGTCTTCAGGCTCCTACGACTGGAAGTAAGGATCAAAGGGAGATGGGGGTTGATTGGCGGGGATACGGGTTTCCCACTTTTCGCACGTCGAGACAATGAAGCGCAATGCGTCGAGGATGCTATCGATCGGCGTGTGTCCTTCACAAGCCTCGAATTCCCATCCTCGGAGACGTACAAATTAAACACGCCGATCTGGAGTGGCTGGCGAGAGAGAAGGCAAGGGGCAGAAATGCGTCATGAGAGAGAGAGAGCGAGAGAGATGCGAGGATGAGGACGAGTAACAAGTTGGAGATGAGAGCGCAGTTGTTTCCTCGACACTCACGTGGAAACGCGAGGAAATAAAAATACCATTTAAGCTGACATTAGTTTCTATACTACCTACAAGAATTGGTAACTTCAGTCGATCATATAGCGTGATACATAGCCGTTTAAAGAAATCGGTATGCATTCGTTATTCCTTGCTCCGTTGTTTAGAGAAATCGGTATTTGAGATATCGTAAACTTTAGCTGGTCATTTAATTTGATATATAGTTTATAAAAATCCACTTTCTGCGACGCTCATCCTTTCCGTGAGAATTCCCATAAACCTCCGTAACAGGGGACACTCCAAATAAATTCAACAGATTCAGGCGAGTCTTACACTCCAAATATTATAAGATCCTTGCCCTCATGTTCTCTTTTAAAGTACAAGTACGTGTTCATTTTTCCAGGTCAATCTAGGAAAAAGGATGCAGTGAATTCATATAAAAATACATCTAGCCAATGATTATTCCACAATTAGTATAAACATTTAGTCGGAAAATATTTATTCAAAGTTCTCATCAACAATAATTACATTTTTGCTGGTGATTTATTTTGCCATTTAATGAGTCCTAATATCACCAAACGATTTTCAAGGTACAATCATCAAAGCCCTGGCATAGAGATTAATTCCAAAATAGTATTTAAGAATTGGCCACAAACTATGGGATTTCCTAAAACTAAGATAATAAATAACTCATGCACTATTCATCAGTCCTTGCCTTCTGATCAAAATAACTTTTTTGAGATTCAGTCACCATAAGGAGATAAAATATAGGGTTGTGCGATGACATGAAGCTTCTTAGATATTATTTCTGTTGCTATATCGTGGAAATGTTAAAAAATAACATAAAAATACATATTGATCTTAAAATATTCTTATTTAGAATATTCTTCCTAGACTAGATCAACATTCGTCA
The DNA here is from genome assembly GCA_963573305.1 of Pyrrhosoma nymphula. NCBI lineage: Eukaryota > Metazoa > Arthropoda > Insecta > Odonata > Coenagrionidae > Pyrrhosoma > Pyrrhosoma nymphula. Next base: position 53,820,979 of record OY754330.1, read on the forward strand.
CCATAAACCTTGCGGTAACTAAATAAGCCATTGAATGTTCATCCCAGGACCTAATATTTATTAAAAGTTTTGGACAAAAGGTAATTTGTTAGCCCGAAAAACAAGACAAAATATTTGTGGCATTAATTTTCAATTGGCAAAGGTTAATGTGATTCTTTTCTGTCCCACATTCATCACTTACAACAGATGGCGATATATACACCATTTATTTCTACATCTCGTAAATTTAGAGTAAATAAAACAGGATCTTAAAATAAAAGAATTGACGGATTGCTTGGACTGTTTTTAAAAGCAAAAGTAAAAAGGCTACAGCAACTGAAATCGAAGCTTCCATCCCTTGACAAATATTTCAAAACCAACAAATACACACCAAAAATCAAGAGAGGCATCCACGAAACAAGGTGATAAAAAAGAAGAAAGAATACAATACACCGTGGAAATTTCAATTTTATATTACTTTGAAGCCGAAGACATCATTGCCTATATGGGCTGAAAGTTATTCCAACTATCGGGAGAAGAACTGCCGAATAGTTCGCCCGCAATTTCCCGCTATTCTCGAAATAGGAAGGCGAACTGAAGAGTGCAGGGGGGAGGGGCGTAAAGGATATCAGAGGAAATGACGGAGTGGAGGAGGAGGAGTGGCGCGAGCGGGTGAGTAAACCGAGGGAACGGGAAAGGGCAGCAAGGAAAGCGCGGCCGCGGAGACGGGCGCGGTAAAAGGGAGCGGAGAGAGGGGCGGCCAGCAGCAGTAGTCGTAGGAGGAGTAGCGGTGGTGAATATATACGGAGTCGACGGAATGAGAGATATTGGCCCGAGCACTAATCTGGTATTCCAGATCGACCAAAAACCCTTACCCCCTACTCTCAGCCGCGGCGTCTCTCCCGTCAGATCCTTGAGAGAACGACAGCCTCGAATATTGCTGCTCGCTCGCTCCTTCTTCCATATTCCTCCCCCTCCACTCTCAACACAACACTGCTATATGCCTCCGAAAAGGGAGATTGAGAGGAGGGAAACAGGAGGAGTAGTAGAAGGAGAGAGACAGAGAGAGAGAGAGAATGGAGCGTAGGCAGTTGTGTAGGGGTTATCTTCGCCCAACAGAGATCCCCACTTTTCCCACCGCCCTTAAACCTACCCTTTAGCCCTACACTCGTACCCCTCCTCTCAATCCTTTTCCTCCCCACACCACCTCCCAATTCCTTCACTCGCTCCTTCCCACCCCATTCCTCTCCTCTCCACCCCTCCTCCCTCCCCCTCTTTCCTCCATGAGGCCCCACACACTCACTTGTTTAGTAGTGGTCGTGTGGAAGAGAGCATGAGGCCATTGATCCTCGACTCTCGACTCCCGGCATGTTTCTGGCCCCCTGAATCGTGAAAATGGGACAGGGTGAAGGGATATAGAGGGGGGAGGAGGGGGTTAGAGAGAGAGAGAATGGGTCAAAAGGTTCTATAACTAAATTTCAATATTGCGGTGTAAATTTTCATCCGAAAAGACGCCACGTGTCAAACTTCGAGTTTTACGGCATGGTGTCACATAACATCGTGCGTCACATAAACCTTGATATTTATATCGCGAGGCCCATGATATTGCACAGCGCATGACAAAAATTTCCGCACAGTATCGCATTTCGCATGTTTGCGCACGATACCGCGAATCGCAAGATTTCGAGAACCACATGAAATATCGTATACAGCATGATGTATAAACAATTTCGTGGCATCTCACAACGTTTCGTGATAAAGCCTATCACAAGGCATTGCGCATCCAACTTCATTGCGTACCGCATGACATATCGCTCATTGGGGTGAATCCTCGCCTGTCAATCCGCAGGTCGCGGTTTAAAGTCATTCCTGGGTGGGTTTTTCAACACTCAAGAGTGTTTGTACATTGTTATTTAGGAGTTCTTCATAAGAAAGGACTCTTAAGCCTTAAATTCGCTTTATAAATTAAGATTACATTATTTAAAGCATTATTATATGATATAGAGCTCGGTACGGCACAAATGCAATACATACCGCATAGGTAAAGCATATCGCATGGTATCCCTTTGCAATGTATTTCAGAGCCCAAACGATTCAAGTCACAGCGCGATGCGATATCTTTGAAAAATCTCAGTAAAGGAATCACGACATCGCATAGCAGGAAGGGGTGAGTGGAGGCAATGTTGGGCAAAGGAGATTGTATAATTTGGTGAGGGTGAGGAGGTATCGCGGGGGGGAGGGTGCTGCAGAGGAAGCGGAAGAGATGGAGCGGAAAAGGATTGACGGGAAGAGTCCGAATTCTCTTCGCCGACGTAAGCCACGCCTGCTCCCACACCGCCTCTTATAATTCCTTACCCCTCCCCTTTCACCGTCTTGCGTTCTCTAATATCCCCCTTAGACCCCTCAGTAAACACACCTCCTCCCCCTCACTGAAGGATCCTTAGTGCTCTGTGCTAGGCTCCAACACTTCAGATCAGACCCGCAATTTGTTCGTGATGGTCTCCGGAGCACGAATCGAAAGAAGGCAAGGGGATTTCTCCCGAAACTTCGTATTTCAGACTATAACCCATTCGCAATCAAACGAAAGTCGACCTTGGACGATATCGCTGACGCGCATTACGAGTAGAGTGATGGAGAGGAAGCGAGGGGAAGACGTCTCTAAAAGTAATACTTAAAGACCTTCAGGATAAGCAATGCTAAAAAGTAATGAGTCGACTTCATTTTAACCTGTAAGTAAAACATTCCCTCCGCTTGAATAGTTATTACATAGAAGAAAATAGCTATGTTCAAAACAATCGACTTACTGCAACTATAGAATAACACTGACCATAAACAACCAATTGTTACAGAAATTTGTCAGGAATTGTACAAGTAACCTGAAAAATATGTTATTGACACTTAAACAATTAGAATAAGTAGAAGTTTTTCTTATCAATTTAGTGAATATAGGTACCATCACATGTTTGAGTAAAGCTTCAAGGAAAGAAAAGAATCTGAGTCTCTCCCTTAAAAATTCGCTCCCTAAGCTGACTCTATTTCACATATTTTGAAAACCATAGCGTAGAAACAAAATTATAAATTACGACCATCAGCTTTTGCTAAATGTTTCTTCACGTACAAACAGCTAGGTGGTAATGAGGTAAGATATTATCATGTGCTTAAAAGCTACAGAAGGTTTGGAAAATATTTCTTACCGACCTAGCTTATACCTCGGGGAATATATTGTAATGTTCTCATATCCCATTTTACAGATTATTTATGCCTGATGGATGCATAAATTGATATAAAAAAGCAAAGAACAGAAGTTGATACAATAATGAGAGCTTTGAGCTTTGTTACAAAATTTATAAAACACATTAACAATTTAATTGAAAATTAAAATTACTATGTATAAAAATATTTTAAAACCAGAAAATGGGCCACAGAATAAAGTGGTTTTACTCTCCTGCAAAAGGAAAAGATCTCAAAGTCTGTATATCTAAGAGCAATATTAAGCTCAAATATATATAAAGTCATCCACAGCCAAGAATGATTCTTGACATGCTTATAGTTTGTAGAGGACTGGAAAATAGTGAATTCTATTTTCTACGTTAAAGCTACATGATGTTTTAGTAATTTAATTGGTTAACTATAACACAAAGAGCATTTTAATGAATTTAAATTTAAACAGAAAATGCACTGCAAGTGTGCACTCATGCAAGGGGCATAATGGTATTTTTTTTAGGATTCAGCTATTTAAAATCCCTTTTTAAAAAGTCTAAAATATAAAAAAGCCTATATTAATTTCCGTTTGCTCAGAACTCTTCCTCTCTCAAGCAGACCTCTAAATATTAAAGGATGACCTGCCCGATTGTCATCACAAGGAAGAACTAAAGTGAAATATTACCGTTAATGAAAACCTGTAGAGGTAGCCACAAATTAAAAAAAACGTAAGTCATAAGAGCGAAAGAGTGAAGAACATATTCAAGTTTCATTAATAAATAAAAACAGAATCAGGGTGGAATTAAGAATCAGAGGGGTATAACTGAAAAATCCGAAGGTGCCCTCGCAGGAGGGAAAACAAGAAAATAAATTTTAAGTGCGCCAAAAAAGGGATATTATAAAAAGAGTAGGGTTTCGATAAACGGAGGTCGGAGGGATAAAATAAAAGGTAAATACAGGGGAGGTAAAGAAGAGGGTCCTGCGTGGAGAGCACTGGAAAATGGAGAAGTGTGGGGGGATGGAGGGTAAGCGGGTGGTCGGGAAGAGGATTGAGCAGCGGACGAGAGTTAATAAGTATCGCCTTATATCTTTTCCATCCTTTCCAGGGATGGGGAGTATTGCGGGTGGGGGGGGGGGGTAGGGAGGGTCCCAGGGAGTGTTTTCCGCAAAATTGGTGGAAAAGATTGAAGTGCCAGCTTTCGGGAAGTTTGACCCGCTTCGGAAGCAATCTTGAACCTCCCATCTTTCGCCTTCTCTCTCTTCTCTCATTCCCCCTTCAACTCCCTCTCTTTTCTCCCCCAACATCTCGATGATGCACTCTTATATACCACCTCCTCCTCCTTCCGGCTACACTCCCTTTCCGTTAACTCTTCCGAGAGCCCTTGACAGACTCCTTTTCCGATTGCCTCCCGTGCCAATCGTGGAAATTGTTACTCTCCCGGACCGTTCCATGAAATTAAAGGGCCATTGGAAGCGGGAGATCATTTAACAGAGACCAACGTCTTTCTTTCCCTCTCCATTCCACTTAGTACCATCCTTAATAGCGTATCAATAAAGCGAATGTGGGCTAATAAGAATCGCATTTCGCTACCTCATGGCGCTAAAAGGCACGTCAAATGTCGTCAATCTGAAAAGGCTTTGCACACTTCATTTCAATATCATAAAACTAAATACATCAATCAGACATATATCAATGTTTTTTTAATAGAAGCTTTAATAAATAAAATTTATATCGTTCCTCATCGCATTCATTTCGAAGTATATTACAATAGATTTCACCTGTAAGTTCTTTAAGTACCTTTGGCTGTTTGAACTTCGCAGTTATATAACTTGTGCATGCGTTTCACACCATTTATCATGAATTCAAAACATAAGAGTCCCAACCTCATATTATTTGCCACAGCCTTACCAGAAGAAGTAGCCATGCTATCTGTAAATTCTTTTTCTATCAAAACTAAATGATCACATTGAACGCTACGCGTGTATGAATGCAATGCCAACTACTTACTCCACCCAATAAAACTTCGTTTTTTAGGTATTAAATCATGATATCACTTAAAATTCCATCCTTACAATCCAGATGGAAACAGAAGGCTCGATTTATAGTTGCGTGTGGAAATATGTTCTTTAAAGTATGTAAAATAAGCTCTGAGCATGCATTATAATCGCCCATTTTTTAAATTTGTGTATCAAAATTGGAATTTATTATAAATAAATTCTGAAGCTAAATAGTATGGCTAGGTGAAAAAAATGAAGACAAAATCATCTCATTGATGTGAGAGAAGAGAGCCAATGGTTTTAGAAAAGGGGATATACAGATAATTACTTGGATTCACCTAAATAATGAGTGACTCAAACATCAACTAAATGACATATATGAAAGTGACAGAGACGAATATATGAAACGTACCCAAAAATACAGTAATAGAACAGATGTCATAATAAATATGGGTGCACATTGCATATAAGGTACGTTGACTGACAAAAAAGAGAAATAGGATTTATTGCAAAAGTACAACACCAGATTTTTCAAAGAGAATGGAGAGGATGGTATCATGCTCACATAGTTGAAAATAGTGTTCAACAGACAAAATTTTGCATAAAATACATGCAATATTGCACTAAACCATTGAACTAGTGGTACACGATTAAGTTTGAATAACAATTAATTTGACATTATGGACGACCAATCTCATGAAAATCAAGAAGGAATTGAACTTGTTAGAAGTGGAAACGTAAAACGATAGAACTAATGACTAGTGCCAAAATCTGAATGTACCTTGCGTATGATAGATAGCTAGCATTAGGATAAACCATGTAAAATAGAGCTAGGCAACATCTAAAAACACAGAATAGCAGAAATAGTGATTAATAAAATAATTATAGTAATATCTAGGTATGAATGACAACCAGCCTTAAAATAACTACCGTAAAGTCAACCTCAAGCCAACTGTGGGCTCGAAAAACACGATTTTGAAACTAATCCAAGTCATTCATGCGTTTCTCAAACTATGGTCACCAATGACAGCCAAAAAAGAATGAAATAAAAAAAACAGAAACAAAAACCTCCCCTCAACTCTATGAAGGAGGTTCTCCAAAATATTCATAAAGCCGCAGATGCTAATGGAGTCCAGGCACGTTTATGCGACTCACATTGTGCCCCATGATGAAGGGATGAATGATTTTTGAGCACCCGAACAACAGAAAAAGAGAGAGGGAGAAGGACAGTGAAATATTGCCTTAGTCATCCCGCGGAGAAATCAATAGAATTGACGACTTAGACGTTGAGTGTGGGTAGGGTTGAAGCTGTGGGGGTTGGGAAGGGGGCTGATCCCCCCTGGGTGGCGGCGTGGGAGATAACGGCCGAAGAGGGTTGGGAGGGACTCTTGCGTGGGCGGTGGTGGGAGAGAGACTGAGGAGAAGAAGGACACGACTAAAGGATTGGATCGGGAGAGAGCAAGGGTGGGCAGGAGGAGCAAGGGACGGGATCGCTGGGAAAGGGGTGGATTGGTTGCGTGTGTCAAAGAGGGACTCTTCGCCTCATAACCTCCTGTACGTAGAAAAGGGAGTAGGGGGGGTGGGGGGTGTCTAATTTATTACTCCTTCATCCACCACCCCTCTTCGGCCCATCTACCAACCAAACCCACACCCACTCCCTAGCCCATCCCCACTACCTTCTACGTTAGCGAGACCGTGGGCCCATCCCACCCATACTCCTTCGAAAAACCACCCCTTCCTCTCCCAGGTTCTATAGCCACCCCCCGGGGGGTGTCTAAAACCCCCCTCTGTCCCATCCCACCATGAGCTTCCATCCACCAGAGACCCTTCCTCCACCTCGCCCTTCTCTCACCCCTTAAACCTTCAAAACAACCCCCACCACCACTCCCCCAACCCTCTAACCCTCTTCATATCCCTCTTTCCTAACTCCGTTCCATCTTGCGCGCTCCATAACGATCCGTGATTTATCGACGTTCATCAAAGCAACCCCTCACACACACCTCCTCCCCCTCGACCCCCAGACCTCCCCAAACCCACCCCCCTTTGCCTTAGCTCTCCTTCCTCCCCTTCTGCATTAGCATGTATTCAGTTCCTTAAAATTATCGATGCAAATGGCTCGGGCGAAATGGTTCGGAGGGGTGGAGTAGAGGGAGGGGATGGGAGGGGGAGGTTTCGGTGGATATAAGGGGGTGTGTGTAAGACCGGGTGAGAGAGAGAAGGGAATCATGGGATGGGGAGCTGGGAAGGGACACTACGCACCCCAGGGGTGAGAAAGGGTAGGGCCGCACGGCTGCAAATGTATACGCGGAGGGGAAGTGTGAGACCCAAAGGATAGGGGAGAGCCTCGAAATGAGGGGCAGGAATAAAGTCTACGTTTTTTCTTCGGCCAGGGAAAAGGGGTGAGAGGGATGAGGGGAGGAAAGGAAGGAATGGTATCGGGTCTGGGGGGTTTCAGGGAGAGGATAGACAGAGAAAGATCTGCATTGGCAATGGATTCTCTTACTCAGTGGCGTAGGCCGGCGGGTGAGACAAGACTAGCAGCTGAAATCTGTAGTCTCAGTAAGCTGAGAAACTTTAAATTCTAAAAGTTGTGTTACAAAGAGACATATTTATTATTTTAACTATTTCTGCTACCATGTTAGCATATTTATTTGGAATAAAAATTTCTGCAGTGTCTTTCCTAAATTGTCCTAATTCATAATGGGATTTCACAATTTTTTCCTTCATCCTTCACACACATTTGTTCTCGAATTTAACAAAAAGAAAACTGACATGAATGATATTATAAAAGCAATGAACATTTCCATTAGGTGATTATTTTTTGCACCGATTAGTTTTCAACGCATGTGTACTGAAGTCAGACGGGAACCACAAGGTTACGACTATGGGTATAAAACTAATTAGTACCAGTATTAAACTTTTTGCTGGAAATCCACAGCGTTTCTATCATTGTCTAAGTTAAGCTACCAAAGGGTTACGGTTGAGATCCCTAGGCTACCCTTAACATTGTATTGGTAAAACAGTTAAACACATTTATCCTCCTTCACATCCCTAGCAACGCCAGCTCACAATCGTCACGGAGAGTGAAAACTCATGTTTTACTGACACTGAAGAGACAAGAAAAACCTAATTTTCTCTCATCCCATCAATAACAAAAATTGCAAATGAGTTTCAAAACAACCAACAGATTCCGGTGTTAATTTTGCCGTCAGAACATCCTTTAAAATTGTTTTTTTTTATAGATTCATTCTAAATTTTTGAAGTATGATTCTTAGTTTTCCTGCAACTCTCAATGTGCCCAAAATGAGACAAAAATTTTGTTTCTCCGCACCATACACAGTGCTTCTTTATAAAATTAAGCCAAACGTGAAAATGTTTTCACTGAGCTTTAAAAATTATTAATACCCATAAAGTTGCATACTTATACATTTTTCATATAATTCCATTGAAATTGATTGGCAGTATATAGAGATACGACGCTTAAAAACTCTTATACCTTGACATTTTGTATGGGCTGGTGGAGAGACTCCGGGAGAGAAATTGAAATTGGTAGTGGAAGGAAAAGGATAGGCAAGGGCCTCGAACACGATGGGAATTTGAGGCTCCTGAGGGGAAGAAGGAAAGATCGTGATGCTTCAGAGACGAGGAGTGAGGGAAGGGCAGTAAAAGGGATTGGATGCAAACGACTGGAGGATGAGGCGGAGGAGGGAGGGAGAGATGTTAAGTGGAGGGTGGCGAGGGAGGAGCGGTCGGGAAGGGCGGAGAGTTCTCTGATGGAAGCGAGGAGAGGGCAAGTGCGCCTTTGCAAACAAATATCCCGTTAAAAACGGAGGGATGTAATTTTGCTGAACTTATGCCAAATCATTTTGATTCCAGAAAATTCATTAGCAACGCGCCGCTACCCCCTTCTCATGAGTCTCATGAAGTGTTTCTGAGAAACTAAACGTGTCCCTGTGGTGCGGTGAAACTAAAATAATAAACTTCCACATCATCTAGGATACTTTTAAGCATTTTATCATGCAAATACTAGCAGTAAAATGGATTATATTAAAAATAAGGAAAGTGCAGTAAAGGAAGAAAAAACCAACCTGACATGCAGTTTGTCAACAACAACATTCTAACTCACGGAATCCCACTATTTCGTGGGCACAAAATAGAATTTTGATAAAGGTTTGATATTCATTTCATTCTCATAGAGCGATCGTCCTTTCATAATCACTCGTTCTTCATTAGTATGTTATAATATGAGTTTCTCCTGAACTAATTTGAAAGATCAATACAAGATTTTAACTTGTAAACAGGTATTATGTTCCTTCTAGATTGCCATAGTATTTTAAAACCTAAATTGGATCTACTTTACACACAATTGGCATTTTCATATAATTATAATGTTTCCATTCACAAATGCATTAAATGCTAGTAAATGATTATTGACATTAACTTACTTATAAGTGTCGTTAAACAAACAGCCATTAGAATGACTGAGCTGCGACCGCGACTGCTGCATTACACAATCACTACAAAGGACAGTTTGGTACTTTCACCGCAAAATTCGGAAGATTCAATTAGCAACAATACTTACCATGACTATCCAGCTTGATTAATGCCTTCATCGTGATTTTTTCAGCATTATAGTAAGTCAAGAGCGGTAGACTTAATTAAATTTCCAGTGATATATTACCCTGAAAAAAACTGTTTGCATTCTACCATTCTAAGATACAAAATAAATAACCAAGAACTCGCCACACCCATTGGACGTACACTTCGTTGAAGGCAAACTCTAATAAATTTAAACAGATAGTAAGTGCAACGTGGTTTTTAGTGAGTAAACTCAGCAACGATCATAATTTGCTGGCCTAGGTGGTGGCGGGATAATGACCTCGCCTGGTTATCCAAAAGTCACGGGTTCAAATTCCACCTGAGTGGTTTTAGGCCATCCAGGGCATGGTTGTACGTGTTAGTCTAATTGTATTAAATAGTTAGTAGTTGGCGAAAGCTATTACGCAAAGATAAGTTTTTATTATTCTCCAGCGCAGCAGGGCCTGAAAACGCTGGTGCTATTAATAATATGAACGTGATTTGTAGAAATATCGAATGGCATAAGTTCTATTCAAGGGAGCTTTAGATTAGCCTCCCTAAGCACGGCCTCATTTTTACTTAGCCCTAGGAAAACAGAAAAAATAAAACGCAATGAACGGTATCGGCTCAAATTGAAACGAAGCCACTAAAAGTAATTTTACCCCGAATTTATTGCACTTTCAATAAAACTCAATTTCACTCCTTGGGAGAGCCAGTTTAAAAACTCCTCAGACTCCCATTAAGGGGAGGGAAGGGGGAGAAGAGTGCGATATCAGAAATATGGATCTCGACAATGAGCAGGTGTCGCCTTCGGGTAAGCGTAATTTAGTATAAGATTTCAATTCTGCCTTCGGGGATAATATAACGATTTAAAAAGTCAATGAACCAAATAAATTGCGGTATTTTATGCGCGAAGAAAACTTTTTTCAGCATCTCGGGTGAGGGAGGGGTGAGGAAGAGGGTTGGAGTGGAATAAAAAAGTTAGGCGATTGAACGGATAAAAAAATAATAAAAAAGGAGTCCCCATAATATTGGCTCTCTTGCCTTAATTTACATAAATACTTCTTGAGAAAGATTAATGGATTCGGAATAAGGGGTGCGGTTGCGGGGAAGGAAGTAAGTAAAATGGCGGGTAGCGCGAGGGTGGTGTTTAAAAATGAGAAAAAATATTGAGAGGAAGGGGTTGTAAGGAAGTTTTAAAAAAGGAAATGAGTGAAAAAAATCCTAAAAATAATAAGGGAATATCGCCTTAGAGGGTGGCAGAGGAAGCCATTGACAATGAGAGCGGGTCGAAGGAATAAGTAAGGTGGAGTAATGAAGCGGGTGGATGGAAACTAAGAAGGCAATGTGTCGATATGCTGTTGAAGTAAAATGATAACTCCAATACTAAGATAATAAGCATGCTATGGTGTAAAGCACAGAGGAGAACAGAACAAAGTGGGGAAGAACAATGGATTTGGTGGATTTCTTTTGAAATTTGAATTAGCTACCTAAAGAAAAGTTAACTTGATCAGTGGGAGAGGGAAATTGGGACGAAAGGCGGATCGGCTGCGACCTCCGAGAGGTGTTCCCGCGGCACGATCGAATGTCACTCTCTCATGCCAGTATGCCAATGGGCGCGGATTGCTGCGGGCGGGGGTTTGAGAGGGACGAGTGTGGAACCCGAGGAAACGTCGCCGGGAAGCTCTCATGACGCATCCAGCTGAGGTGCAGGGAGTCCAGATTTATTCTCGAAGATTGATTCTCGATCATGATCGCAACTTTTCTACTACACCGGGTAATTTTTCTACTCAACTTCCCAAGTTGATTTTTTTTCATCCACCACTTGAAAAGTTCAGTGATTTTTTAGTTTCAAATGCATAGAACTCAGATTAAATTTTAATCATTAACATTTTCTTACACAATACACTACAAAACCAAAAGTGCATTTGCCAATAATTCAGCACGTGTAAAATAACCTTGTTTTCTAGGCATAAAATTTACTCATCAAATCATGGTAATCACAGTTCTTGTTCAAAACCATACATTTAGATATGACAAAAATCTTAAATAATTATTTCTCTTGCGTTTATTTTCCCATTGTACAGTTTAAATCTAATATGCATAGCTGGAATTACGATGCGTTTGAATATCTTTACATTAAACATTTATCACGAATATTTGATGCCTTTGGACTGTAAAAAAAACCTTCCAACATGACAGCGGATTTATCTATGTCTAAACATGACATTTTTAGAAAGAATACATTTAAGACAAGCGGAAAAACATTCGTGCCGTTCACCTGTTACATGTTAATGAGATTTATATAACGCCGCAGAACTTTTTCGGGATCTTATGAGCTTAACCAAAATGTAACACAGCTAGTATTTTAGAGTTAACCAGTTAAATATAAAAACAATTGCAATGGAATGCATTTGGTTTTGAGCACTATTATCATAAATATTCACGTCAGTAACGACTGGTAGTTCTTCTAAGCTGTATGGGAAATCGAAAACCATTGCTCTTGACAAATATGATTTTCAGGAAGGATAAAATTATTCAAACGGCCCGAAAACGCAAAACAAGATGAGGAGAAGGAGGTAAATTAAAAATAATGTAGTGAATTTGGAATATGCCTTAGGAAATATATGAGAAAAGAATACATTAATTTATGAATATTATCAAATACCATTGGTATATTGAACATTGTGTGGAAATGTAAACTGAACGCTGGAGCTGAAAAAAATGCGCACAATTTTAAATTTAAGAGGCATGATATATAGACGGTCGCGTCAGAGAGGGATTGTGCCTACGGAGTGGGACCCATTACGATGACATCATTTGACTATTAGTATTGATGCTCACGTCTAGCGTAGCTATTAGGCTTCCATTTTTGAACCCCACATCAGCAGTAATGAGCGATAAATCAGGGGCATGCATCATAGACACTGGAATTCGACCCCCAAAATGCGCCCGCAAACATCCGTCCCATTATATATCATCATAGATATAAGTGCATGTGAGCGTATAATGTATAGAGTCCTACCGTGGATGGAACCCTAAAACGTAAGACCTGACTTCGTGAGAGAATTTCGAGCAAGAGGTACAGCATTAGAACGAGGGGCAAGAGGTGGAAGCGGCGAGAACCGGGCGGGGAAGGATCAGGGGGAGCAGGGGTCGGAAAAAAGGAGAGTTGGATAAAGGGTTTGGAGTCGTAGAGAGAGAAAAATAGTCCCACCGGGGTTTTGAGGGATTCCGGGAGAAGAATATATTGAAGGGGATGAAGGGGTACGGGGGTGTGGACGGAAAAGGGTTGGCCGGACGATAGGGTACAAAGGGGGGTGGAAACAGGAGGAGGTGGTGGTGGAGTGGGGTAGAAAGTGATTGCCGGGCCGGGCTGCTACCGCCGCGTGGGTGTGATGTAAGGCTCCACCGGAAGGGGCGAGGGCGGTAAGGTGTTGTTGATGGGGTTACTGGCGGTCGTGAGGATGGGGTAGCGTTCCAAGTAGGCGGGCGGGGGTGGTTGGGTCGGGAACCGAAAAGTGCACGAGGGGTGGCAAGGGTAGGTTCTTTGCTCCCTGAGGCGCCCGAGTGGTTGAAGAGGAATTGGAGGGGGGGAAGAGAAGGGTGGACGGCATATGCCGAAAAAAATTAAGAATAAAAAAATTGTGCAGCTTATAAGAAACAAGGGAATATTGAATAGTATAAAAAGCCGCACAGATATATCCTTCCGCATGCGCATTCGCATAAATTGTCTAAAATCGATCATTGTGTATGGTCAAATTTATGGATTATTATGAGTAAAAAAAGATAAACAATCCTGAAAACCTCTCATCATGCTTGAGTCACAAATAATTAAGAGGCTTGGTATATCTTTAATTGTTTAATTTAATACAGGGTGGTAAGATAGGGCAAACAATACCAAAGGTTAAGGACAAAACAGGTAGGATATTAATCGAACAAGAAAAGATGCAAGATAGGTGGAGATAATACGTAGAAGAGCTATATGACAGCGTTTATAGACCTGTTAACCTAGACATTGAGGATAAGAGAACTATAGACAAGGATAACCTCGGACCAGAGATACTCGAAAGCCAAATAGAGAAGGCAATATGAGATAAAAATGCAAGAAAAGCTGTGGGATTAGATAACATACCATCGGAGCTACTAAATAATGTAGGTAAAAAGGGGAGACAACCTTTTTTCGAACTCGTCCGCAGGATCTGCAAGGAAGGAGTATTACCAGAAGAATTCGTGAAAAACAGTCCTTATTCCTATCCCAAAGAAGAGGAAGAAAGTTTCTGAATGCGAGGATAATAGAACAATTCGTTTAATGTTGCATGCGGAAAAAGTTTTACTTAGCATAATTAATAAAAGGTTTGAAAGTAGAGAAAATTAAAATTTTGTCGATGACCAGTTTGGGATCCGAAAGGGGAAAGGAAGCAACTAAAGACGCGATAGCGGTAATGAGAACACTTATAGAAAGAAAAATATATTATAAACAGGATGTTTTTACTTGATTACTTGATTTACTTGATTGGCTGCTTTAGAAAAGGCGTTGGACAGAGTTTGGGAAAAACTAATGGAGCCTAGTTAAAATACGAGCAAAATGGCGAAATAGGAGCCTTGTCCGAAACTTATATGTGGCCCAGAGAGCAGAAGTGAAAGAGACTGGCCGTGAATCTGGGTGATCAGTTGTTGGTCGCGTGGTGAGCCAGGGCTACCCGTAGTCGCATTTGCTTTTTAACATCTATGATGGGGAGATGTTAAGAGAAGTACGGGAAGAGCTAGATTTGGGAATCAAAGTAGGAGGCCAGCTGATCAAGTCGGCTACGTTTGCGGACGACAAAGCGTTGGTTAGTCGATTATCGAAGGTATTTCAAACTTTAATAGATGCATTGGAAAAGCAGTGCCAAAATGCGGATTAAAGATTAATCACAAGAAAACAAAAGTAACGAGATTCATAGGATAAATGAAGCGAAACTGGTCATAAAAGTAGGAAAACACAAACTGGAGCAAGTGGAGCAATTTAATTACTAGGGTTGTACGCTAGAAGAAAATGGGCATAATGGCAAAAACATTAGGAGAAGAATAATGAAATCGAAAGAAGCGTACAGTAATAGGATGGAGCTGAGGACAGTGACTACGGGTATGGATATAAAGAAGAAGATGGTCAAGAACTTGATATGGAGTTTAGCGTTGTATGGGACAGAAACGTGGACGCTGAGAAAATAAGACGAGAATAGGCTGCAGGCTTTCGATATGTGGGTGAGAAGGAGGATGGAGAAGGTTCAATGGACGGAAATAAAGACAAATTTGGAAGTGCTTGGTATGTTTGGTGAGGAAAGGAAGCTTTCGGATAATATTGGGAGGAGGCAGAGCGGGTGATTGGAAGTGGTTATGAGGGACGAAGGATTGCATAAGTTTGTGATACAGGGAAGTATGTTGGGAAAGCAGAGAAGGGGATGAAATATGATAGGTTTTATAGGCGGGATGAAGAAGGCTATGAAGCACCCGGAGATGAAGAATGAAATACTAGAGGTAGACAGGGTAATGCACGTGTAAAAATCCGAAGTATTTGCTCTGAATTTCAATGAAACATACCTTCAACCGATAGATTACTTTAATGAATGAATGAATTTAATGGACAACCGGTTGCGTCACATAGGCGAAATCATCAGTATGTTACATCATTGTTGACCTAGAAACAATGAACGGCTTTTATGTTGATTTCCTTATGAAATTGTAGAAAAAAATATAAAATGAGCCGAAAACAAATTTATTTTCGGTAGCAACTTTTCAGACACATGTAGTGCGTGACATAGATAGTTATGTATACAACTTTAATTGACTTTTGTAATAACGGAATCAAGGTGATAAATAGGTGTTAAAATAAAAAATCACCTCTAATACAGAGGGAAAAGAAAATGACCATATGACCTTGTTAACAGGTTGCAGACATCATGAAAAATTAAAAGAAAAATGTCATGGCATATGCATTCTTATAACTACCAGAAGTCCCACCGCGGGTTTTCTTATTTGATGCTAACTATGCCAACAATAGGTATATCATGGAATAGAAAAAAATCTCAGTTATTCGTTTGACATGATCCCAACCCAAGAGAAGAATTTTGCCACACACCTATGCTTACAAATATGTTCGCGTCGAGTTGGGTTGAAAGGAAGGAGAACTCGATGAAAGATTGAACCGAAGTACGAATATTCTAAAGAGTAAGTGTATTCACGTGTATTTTTCGTGGAAACACGAGCTTTTGCTCAAGAACACGCGGGACAAACAAATTAGGCACGCCGCTGCGGACGAAGGGATTATTTCGGCTCCCCGAAAACGTGCCCATCCGGTGGCAAACGTGAGAGGGATTTATAAAAACGAAACGAAAAAATAACAGTTTTCGCGCTAGGTAACCAAAATTTCGCAGCCCACTGCGGAAGGCATTTGAGGAGGTATGGGGTATAAGGATAAGAGTGCCAGGGGGGGGGAGCAGTGGCGAAGCAAGGGTTGGGATGGTACTGGGGAAGTTGGTGGAGGTGCGGCGAGGGGAAAAATTTTTGGAAAGCTAAAGGGTTGAAGGGGGAGAGGGAAGAAAGACGAAAGGGGGGGAAAGCCCAAGTGAGCTATGGGTTAATATTTTGGCACCGAAGGGTAAAGCATCGACAAGGGGGTTCCCAATGGAAAAGATGGAGCAAGAGAGAGGAGGGGGGTAGTGTGGTGGGGGTACGAGGGGTCTGCAAGGAATATATATTGAGAGATGGGATGGGATAAGGGAATGAGGGTTTCCAGGAGGGGTGCTGTGAGTTTTTGGGCCGGAGGGGGCGGCGGAGGGGAAGAGGAGAAATACGAGAAAGTAGTAGACGACGGAAGGAAATGAGTGCGGTGGGTTGGGAGCGGGAAGGGATCAAGTGTCGACGGCTAAGGGATTGACGTACATGGGGATGAGGAAGAGAGAGAGAGAGCGGGAGCGCAAGAGATGAAGAAAGGTGTAATGAACGGAATTTGAATTAATTTTGTGAGGAGGAAGTTTTCTCTGTCGGAATGAAAATTTACCAAGGCGATAGAAAAATATTGTGAATAAAAACTGCTTAATCAATTACATACTTACTTTTTTCAAATAGTTCAAGTTATTTGTAGGAGTTATACAATCCCTATGTGAATATTCAGCGCGATTAATCAAACTCAATTACTAATTCTTTCTAATAATCCTTCAATGATAACAAAATAAATATTAAATCAAAAAGACAGAAGAGAACATTTTCCGCAATCACATTCATCTATGGAATTGTGATCTTGAAGGAAATAAAAACTCTACTAATCAAGAAAATAACTACACCAGTACCCCTAGGCAAATCGGGATAAGAAACTGATGAACAAAAAGACAAAACAATGAGCCAAAATATTTCCTTTGCCATTAGGGTTTAAAACATTTTCACCACGCATTGACTTACGCAGTTTGAATTGAGGATAGAGATTAAGGTTTCGTATACCCTCTCTTTGTTTTCCTGAAGTCAAAGGAACAATTACAAAATTATAAAAGAAAAATTATCGCAAAGCGGCGATATGGTATGCGAAAAATATTCTTTAGTAAATATGGCATTATCATACCTCATGGGTGAAATTGAATCAAGAGTGGAGATTCTCACGTTTGTCACGCATTGAAAATACAACAGAAGTATTGATGCATGATTAGGATAAAAACAAAAAAGGTGATACTAGAAGGATCTACTATGAAGTTAGATATTTGAAACCTTATCAGGCGTTGAAACATTTAAAAATTCCTTTGAAAAATACATCAAAGCAAATAAAATACATCAATAAAAATACTATGCATCAATCCAAAACAAATACTCGATATCGTTACTCAGGAAATCGGTAAGCAAACGTACGAACCCTAAGTACGGAGTAAGGCGCTACCCTTGCGAGAGGAGGCTCCCACGTTCGCTTGGAGATCGGCGGCCAATGGTGACGTAGGTGGCCCAATCCCCAATCGGCAGTAGCTCACCCTCCCCCTTCGCTACGCCCCCTCACCCGTCAAACACTTCCTTCCCCTCGTTCACCCTTCCCCTTTCTCCCGCCTCTAATGCAAAAGAACCCGGCACGGCGTCGGAGAGAGGCAACGCACCGACCCTCCCATCTTCCAACACTCGCACTTCCTTCAACCACCCCTCCCTTCTTATTCGAGAGAAGGAGAGAGAGAGCGAAGAGCAGCAGCCACCACGCTTATCCCTTGGGACCCGCTCACACCCTTCAAAACACCAACCCTCCCCCTCGACTCTTCAATCCCTCCTCCTCGTCCTTCCGAAGAGGGGGAGAGTGTCTCTCATTTGCATGTGGAATTAGTAGATCCGCGCACGCCATTGCGGGGATGGAGAGGATATCGGCGGGGAGGGGGAGGAGGGGGGGGGGAGATGACTGAGGGCGTTAAAGAAACGGGCGCGTGGGGCAAGGAGGGGTGTGTGATGGAGTCGGGGTGGGGAAAGGGGTAAAGATAATGGCGAAAGGGGTGAAAGGGAAAGATTCGAGACGGGGCAGGATGGAGGAGGTTGGGAGAGGGGCTAAGATTAAGAGGGAATGGAGGGGGGTTAGGGGAGTGGTGAGTGAGCGACGCGACGTGAGGGGGATGTTGCAGTGCGATAGGAGGAGGAGATGAGGTCAGGATGCGGGTGGGGGGAGAGAAAGTAGGAATCGGGGAGGTTAGAAAATAAAACGGGGCTTCCGCAGGTAGGAGGTGGACGATGGCGCTGTCGAAGTCCACAGAGAATCGGATCTCGGTTACATATATTGAAGAAGCAATAGATGGATATATCAATGCATTATATATGTATGTATAAATATAGTTTTAAAAACACAGGCACACGGAAATAAAAATGATACAAAATATTTTACGTGACGTTTCGACGGTCAGGCCGTCATCGTCGGCAACAAGAGACTAACTAGTGGTCTGTTACCTCGGGAGGGGGGGTGGGGGGGGGAAGGTGGAACAGGAGAAGAGAAGGGGACTGGTGGGGAGCGGGAGCAAGGGGTGGCTATTGGTCAGTGGGCCTAATTTAGCCCGGTCGATTCAAATTCTCTTAAGATCCAAATGAATGCCATTTCGCGAGTCCTCAATTCGATATTTGTTGCTGATTCGGGGAGGGCTTCTAATATATAGAGAGAGAAACATTTATTGAAGGTTTTACAATGGTAAGCGGTATGTTTAGGAATTGTATCAATGAAAAGAGAACATGTGGAGTGGCGGGGCCCATTTATTCATATGGAAAGCGGGGTAGTACATCGCCAACGTAAAATACCGGGCAGAAATTGCACGAGAAAAGGTAGACGATATTTGTGGAAGTACAGTTAGCTGTTGAGGAAGATTTATTTGAAGAGGGCGTAGCAGAAGAGCGTAGGAGGGAGCAGCATTTGCATCTAGGACGGTTGCAAGTTAAGGAGAGTGGTGGAGAGGGGGCGGTCGGTTGAAGGGTGGGTTTCATAGATTTTAAGATATCTCGCAGGTTTGCGGGACGCTTAAAAGATACTGTGGGACATGAGGGTAATAGGAGGGCAGTAGAATTATTATTCTTTAAAATTGGGTATAAATCGGGGAGGATGTTTTTGATTTTATGGGAGCCAGGCAAGAATGTGGTGATGAGGCTGAGTCTGTCGGGGTGGTGGGTTTTGGCCCGAGGGGTATAATTGGCAGAGGGGGGCAAGATTTTACTGGTAAGAAGCTTTTTGGGGTACTCAAGTCCATAAATAAATTAATAAAAATATGTCCTTAAATGTATTTTAGTGAGTGCTAACATGCAAGTAATTACATCTAACTTCATACAAGGCCAATGAGATTTCTGCGTGAGAATGAGCTAAATATCATGTGACAAATACGCCCATAAATATATAAAAAACAAATTTTCATTTCAAATTGTTTAAAACAAATGACAAGAATGGTATTTATACTTAAAAACCTTGATACTTCGAATAGAGAGAAGAGTTAAATTAGCCCAACTATTGGATACTGGCTAGAAGAGACGTGGATATGTAGTCATCTTTGAGCTTCCTTCATTTCTTAAATTTTGCTAACCTAGGTAGAATCATTTCCACTATCATTTTTTTAATAACTTCTAAATCCTTACCTATATTCATAATTTTAATTGATAGGTAAACTACATCATAGACTCTCCTTCGAATCATGGTAGGTTTTACACACGTACATATGCCTTGATTTAATTCGTCAGTTATTCAGCATTAGTAAAGTACTTACTCCTTAATACGGGACAATTAAACCAATAAATTAAATAACGATTGCGAAGTTATAGAAACTCATTTTAAATAAATTTGTTTGCACCCCTAGTCAAAAATAAATTTTCTTAAATCAAGTGATTTTATTCGACTGAAAACATTGCATGTTATACAGTCAAATGGCTCCCAAGATCTCTATCGAAATAATCTCTATCAGAATTTAAGTAGCTTCTCCTTCTTTGCCATATCAATTATTAATTTTGCAGCATTCAGATTAAATTAAACATATATAACATAGTGAACAACATTCAGTTTAAAATACTCCAAAACTTTCCCTTATTGTCTGAAAAACACGCATAAATACATCAAGTTTAAAAAATATCATTTAACCTCTATAACAGCGCAGTTAAAAATATACTTGGATATAAATGCGCATAAGCATCATTATATAGGCATATACTTTGAAAAAAGTTATATCTTTCAGAGCAATATTAAGTAAACTATAAAAGTACCTACAGTTTTCAATTCGTAATGAAAATTATGTATGAAATCGATAAAAATGTAAACCCGGTAAACAAAATTCGAAAAAGTCATTGATCACATTCACATGATTTGGAACTACCTCACCTAATGAACTAGTGTAATCATGAATTTACAACATTAGTGTATGTCCCCTTGAACATACTTTAGAAAAGGGAAATATGCTATTTCAAATCGTGTATGACTCAGAATCAAAATACAATACTTCGCGAGAAGAGGTTGGCAAGGAAATTTTTCGGCAGTTTCCCGTCGAACGTATGGTTGCTGAACGCATACAGCCATTCTGGAAATTAATTAACATAATACCATCGTCTCTAATTCCATTCAATTCAACCAAACGAAAAGGTACTGTTACAAATGGTAATTACATTTGAGAATAGAAATCTTCATCTGAAATAGTACATGATACCCGAGAAAAAAACAGACAAATCCACTCTGTGG
The DNA here is from genome assembly GCA_963573305.1 of Pyrrhosoma nymphula. Lineage (NCBI taxonomy): Eukaryota > Metazoa > Arthropoda > Insecta > Odonata > Coenagrionidae > Pyrrhosoma > Pyrrhosoma nymphula. Next base: position 53,841,926 of record OY754330.1, read on the forward strand.
AGGAATTTTCTATTAAAATAAATTGTGAATACGAACAAAATCATGCTATGAATACATCAGAACAGGTTGATTTGTCTTCGAACACGCCATTTCTCACTTATTTTTTCATACATAAAATATTGCTCAATGGCATGATATGGAACTGGGAAGGCCATAACTGATATAATGTGGTAGGTCAACAAACGGATAAAGAAATATGTGTTTTAGAACCAATAAAAGTTCCAAAAAAATCTCGTCTCAAGATATTATTATGACTGAATATTTAAATTTTTATTTCCTATTACGAAAGATCTATTGGCCACTTGGCTAAAGGCAGAAGTCTGTGCTTAATTTGCGATTTGAGGGTAAGCAGTTCATCCTTCACCAAATTTTTACTTTCTACCAGTGTACCTGCTACGTACCCGACATACGCACGATATAAAAATGGTTTTCATCATATATAATTGCAATTATTGAGTTACACGGGTTGTAATTGCATCTCAATTCAAATTGAATATGGATATGAATTGGACGACTATACTAGCATATTATGCTTCAACTCTAGAGACGCTAGTCGGTAAATAAAGCGTCTAATAATACAAATAGTCAAATAAATAATCAATAAGCGTAAACTCTGCATCATTCCAACTTTATATATGCCTTCAAAGAAATCATCGGGGCTATTCATTGGGGGCATTATTTAATATATTATCATCTTCTTAGCACTACAACAATTGTGCTCATACTAATCGAACATATTCACTTGTCTGTATCTGTTGTACATTCTATGTGCGTGGATGCAAGAATATGGTGTAATTTACAATATTTCAATAGTCAATGACAAAGAAACAAATGTAGACACGTTTGTATCCGACCGCAGTCAAGAACATTTAACTACATTTTTGTGAGATGTAGACAGAACATGATTAAGTCGAACTGATCCATCTTGACAGCATATCTCCGTTTGGCTCTGTTGCCAAATATTTCATCAGAAATAATTCATTATACTCTACGTCCTCATGGTGTCAATAAATACAGACAAGATGCTGGAAACTTTAGTTATACTCATTAGGATAGAATAATACCATATTTTTTTATGAAACAACCAGTACCAACACCAGAAGAAATACAATTTCGTGACGAGATACAAAAAAACACAACATTAGAGACTCCATCACGCGTTATCGGAAAAAACTAACATTAATTTTAATAAATATCCCAAAAGCGAAAGGAACCTTCAACGAAGCGACTACAATGACCGCTGTTGCCGTCGTAACGACAAGAGAGAACACCGATTCAAGGAAGCGACGAATAAAAGAGCTACACGAGGACGGAGACGAAACCTTTTCCCCCCGTTTCTCCTTCGCGTCCGGGACGTGATTTTTCACTTCTGCAGAAATCATTTATAAAAGCCCGCCCCTCAACCATATTATTTTCGAACGCTGCTGCCTGCTGGTGCCGCCACTACTGCTTCTGCGAGAGAAGGAAATCCTTTTGGAATTGAGCCAAAAAGGACAATCTGATGGGACGGACGGAGGAGAGAAAAAAGGTTTGGGTGGGGGGGGGGGGGGGGAGGAGGGACGGGAACGACGAAACACGATAAATTTAATGAGAGCACAAAAGTTCTTTATTTCCCCTCTCTCTCACTCTCGCATTTGGGATCGGGAAGAGGAGTTAGAGGTGGGAGAGGAAGGAGAGAAAGAGTGCGATGAAGTGAAAAGAGCATTAATGAGAGAACAAGTACGTAACGCCCGAAGGGGTTTCGCGAAAATATGTGGAGAAAAAGAGGTAGGGGGTATACAGGGAATAAGGGTTAAGGCAATGGAGACGATGGGAACGGAAGCGAACGAGAGCGGATGGACTAAAGGGGGATGGTGGGGGATGGGGGACGAGATGAAAAGGGGATACGAGTAAAAAAAATTGATGACGCCGGAGCGAAACGAAAGGTATTAGTAACGGAAAAAATACTGAAATTCTAAAATACGAAACGAGCGGATTGGTTATTTCTCTGATCACTTTACACGCAGCCAGAGATCCCCCGTCCGTTTATTGCCAAGAGGGATGGATGCCAGAGAGAGCGAGCGAAATACTCGTCTCCTCCTCCCTTCAAACGACCACACACGCACAAACAAAAGGCGTCGGCGTATGTCAACTCTTTTCCTTTTACCTTTTTGTTTTTCATATTTGATTCGGGGGAGGGAGGGTCTCATTATCACGCCACTACAGCCGACCCCGCCCCCCTCCCCATCACGCATACGAACTCGGAGCACGCCAATCGGGTACCGCCGAAAGGCATTTCGGCTCCATTGATCGACTTGACTACCTTACTCAACGTGCGAACTTCTATACGAGAGAGAGCTATAGGTACATATAGAGAGTGTGATCGATACAACACGGGGAGAGAGAAAAATGAAACAATGAGGCGCAAAGATATATATATGTGTACATACGGATACAAAAGAGGGCACACGTCCGTGTGCACAAGGAAGTAGAGAGATGAGTTCCATCCCTCGCGATCCGGGACTACGAAGTAAGAGCTTCCTCGAACCGGAGGCCTTTAACAAGAGAGTCAAACGGCTAGTGTTGACGCTCAATCGGGAAAAATGAAGTCTTGCAGGGAAATGAAGGAAGATCCGGTGCCTTTTCTTTCGTTTCCGTGACCTCGACTCTTTACTCTTTTTTTACTGACGGGATAAGTTGAGCTCTTGCGCAGATGACGCGAAGAATAGGAAGGAGGTATTTCAGAGGACTATTGAGAATGTCGGCCTACGGAAATACACAGAAGATCGGGCATTATGCGGACTGAATCGGGAAAATGTACTTAAACATTCCTGACATTTTGACTTGATTGACCTGTAGTCATTGAGGAATGTATGAATGGCAATAAAATTTATGAATTTACATTTATATTGAATTATAATTGTATTATATTATCACATTATAATTTGTAGTTAAATTTGCACCGAAAGTCCTACTGAAACTTTTAAACATTTAATGAAAATTTTTTACCAGTTCCTACTGCACTTATTCAAAGAGCCATGAAGAAATTTTGCTAAGCAATGTTTGGCCGCACAACTTTGGTTTCTGAAAAATGCTATGTAGAATTCAATCCCCGAAAAATAAACTATAAGTAATTTGATGAATGCATCGAAATGTACGTATACGGTCAACCTTTGATAACCACACTGCCTCTGATAAAAATAGTTACTAATCCACTCCACTGATGTGGAAATTGATGACCATAGATAGCAAACTTATTGCCCGATTGAAGAAAAATATTTCCTACAGAATAAACCATTTCATTTTTGCTTTATTCCCAACGTATTCCATGCATTGATTAGAATGATAGCGATATCTGCTGTGTGATGATGATGTAGGTACCTATTATCAAATGAATTACAAAATCAGCATTAAAATGTCATTACTAAGGCTTGATACGAATACTTCAAAATATCTAATTGATATTTGAATGGTTGGAAATAGGAGCACCTGAGTTGAAAATCTTTTTAAATAAGTATAATCTGGTGCTTTCCCGACGCACTTGAATTGTGAATTCTCCTCGGATTCTCCACCGGGTTGGACTCTCCGTACTGGCCAATGTTTCGATGCCCGATTCGTGCATCGAAACGTTGTCCAGTACGGAGAGTTTAGCCCGGTGGAGAACCCGAGGAGAATTTATACTTTTTAAATAATACATTTGATTGTTTCAGACTTCACTTCGTGGAAGTGATAGATATCCATTTTGAATTTAAAAACCTTTGTACTTTTCCACACTTTATTTTAAAAAGTCTAAAAAAAACTTTTTAAATAAGTCTAAACGTGATATTTGTTGCAATAGTTTATAGCACCTTACACCGTTTTCACTGGAACAGCACATAACTCATCTCCTTTTTTAAAGTGGTTGTTAGGAGAATTGCACTTAATTAACAAATAAATTACTGCATTTTTCAGAACTAAACAGAATGGCAAATTATTAATTTTCAAAACTTCATCGTTTTAATTTTCAATTCAATTACTAAGCCTTCACAGGTAACGAAGGACTTAACAGTTAAATGTGTAACTTAATAAATATAAGCAAATTCATCATGATAATTAGATCTTTGTGAAGTCAAGCAGAGTTGAATTATTATGATATGTCGATAACCAGAGATAATAATTGATCAACTCAAAATCAGAAAAATTCAGGAGCTATTCCTTTTAGAGAGCAAAAAAAACTACAGTCTAGTCATACAGTGAAATTTACCAATATTCTTACGCGTCATAGATGACTCGCATACACCAATGGAAAGGATATTGCAAAAAATATAACGTCGAGATCATGACTTCGAGAATTTTAATCAGTCACGAGCGATACAGAATAATTGGAGAACGTGGAAAAAGGTCTCGTGTGATGGGCGCACGGCGATAACGCAAATGAGCGCACGCTATATTCTGCGGAGATCATTACATCGGGACTTGAGTGATTGATGTGAATGTACATTGTTAGAGATGAAGACGTTGGTGCGGCGGAGTCGACCCAGCAACGGCCGCGAGATACGCTCACGGAACCTCTCGGGGAATAATGCACGAAAAATAACTCCAGAGTAATCTTCCAAACGAGACAAGCATGAATATTTATTTATTTTATCATTAATGCTTTCGTTCTAGTATATGAACCAGGTCTGTATTGGAGTGATGAATTTCCTCGGGAAGGATATCTTATCTAAGAGATTACTTACTCTCTTGAAGTGTTTTTATGTGTTTACTCAACATCATCAGACATGGAGGTATTGACATTTAAGAAATATCCCGGGATTATTGGCTCATTGTTCATTCTTTGAACTATTCTGAAAAAGAGTTGGGGAATTCGTTCCAATGAACAAAAATGGTACAAAGTTTGACGAGGATGTCATTCAGATCTGATGAAAAAATATGTTGAACGCATCATATTAGTTAGTGAACCTAGATAAATACACACCAAAATTTAATATAAGAGTGATTTGGGCAAAAATGCTAAATAATCTCCCATCTGAACCAAGTAGATACCGAATGAAACACCTCTAAAAATATATCTATATTAAATATGCCTCGCTGATTCGAATCAAAATGGCAGAACTCATTAAGGTGATGGTTTTGACATTCTCCGGTGAGGAGAGAGTTGACGAGGGGAAAGAAGAATGTAGTAGAGTAGCGCGTCTGGGGTCTGGAAATAAAATAAGAGAAAGTCACCAACGAAACGGAGGCTCACTATTGGTCGTTCATTGAGCAAAAGAAGGGGAAGTTTTGATCGAGAAGACAAGGAAAAAATAAGGGAAGACATATAAGCTCTCTCCTGACCGTGCCCCATTCCATAATGAAGATTTTGTACTCGTTTCATGTTTTTTTAGATCCACTGCGTTCAAAGACGGTACGTGGAAAACATCACTTTTCATAGACGAATACCCACCAAAGGAAATAAATGCATACACCACTAAAAGTAAACGACAGAAACACGAAGTAAAGAAGTTGGAAGCTGATCATATTAGGCTAAAATTTAACTGTAAAACATTTCCGAAACGTAAATCTAGCTTATTTATACTATTTACCGCAAAGCAAATTATTCCATTATTTTATTCATAGGGCTAAGCCAAATATTCACGGCAAATATAGAAAACGTATTTTTAAATTAAAAGTAAGCAGTGAATGATAACTGATTATGATAAACGCAGTAAATAAACAATATTGTAAAGTGTTTGAAAGTATATATCAAATGTACACTTTATTCATCCTTTCCGCTCTTCAAAAAGGTAGCAACTACGAAAATTGATGCATCGTTCGGGTAGGCCATGTAAAATATATATTAAGCTGAATTAATGCTGCTGTAATAAGCACCATAGCAAATAATATAGGGCTAAGATCGAAGTACTTATCTCCGAAACCCTAAATTAGCAATTGGAGATATAATGAAGCAATAAATGAAAATTTATTTCAGTGAGAGAATATAAATACTTACTGAGTATTTCAGGCATAAGATTGAAGCGGCTTCTTTTATGTAAGCTTCAGCAATTAGTATACTCTCTCCTTTCAAACTTGCTTGGAGATGAAGAGGATTAAACATTATTTATTAGAAGTTATACTTTCCCTAGAATGATAATCTACAATTCCATAGACGAAAATCAACATCAATTCAAAAGATATCGATAAAATGCTCAAGGTGTAACGATTTAACGTGAGTTAGCCCTGATTCATATATCTCCTTTAACTGAAAATGAATTCAATATAAAATAATCTGCGAGTTTGAACGTGCAACCTACAGTAGACCAGCAGTGCAAAAATAAACACGTCGGCATCATTCTATATGCAGGCAATGTTACTTATTCTGAGGACAAGGTAGAACTTTCTCCATGCCAAGGTAAGTTGTAAATGAAATCGAAAGGTGCCCGAAAACAGTGCCACATGATGGTTTTACGCTAGTTGTATCACCATCTGATTGATGAATGAACTATCTTCATTAAAATAAAGAGAACTGAAAAAGGTCCAAGCAAAAACTTTTATTAATGGTATTTTTACAACATTTCACCACTTCTGAGCCAATATTTAAGAAAAATATTCCATATAATCCAAATTGCAAGCAATATGAGTTTCGGAGTAGTTAGTAAATCTCAATTCAAAGTTACGCACCTGATTATTCGCACACTTATGCGCAAATTGGAAAAAACTTTATGAAAAATACCTGGAGTTGCTTAATAAACAAAAAACCACCTATTGGAAGATTTAGGCTCAAATAGGCAAATCGTATCAAATGGCAGTTCAATGGCGTATGTTCTTTTATTTGTGTACAAAGTATTTTTGGGTCAAAAAAGGAGTGAAATATTTTGAGCATTTTAATAGAAACCTAGGAATAATGTACGAAGGGTGTGACAGGTGTATTAAAAAAATTGCGAAAAATATAGAAACGTTGAAAAAGTAGTCAAATAATGAGAACAAGATTTGAAAATCTATTTGACCACCCTGAAGGTAAAGAGAATTTAGCATTAGGTGAACCCGGGGGATCGGAGGAGAATGTTCGGTTCAAATCCATTTGAAACCTACCAAAACGCTCGCGGTGTGATTTCCTGGTAGTCAGAGCTTCGTGGAAAACCGCTGCTGGGCCAATGGAAATTTCCTCCTCACCATGCTTTGAATGCGTGAATTTCACGCGCATTCGGGCTTAGTGAAAGATGAGCTTCACACTCACCTATCAATTAATCTTTGGAGTGATCACTGATGAAGTCACGGCTGCTGAATGTGAATATTGCCGGGTATATTTTTCGTACTAGGATAAAATGAAATCGAGAAAAAAAGTGCTTCCAACTGCTCATGGAGTTACATTTATATATATTCTATGAGTTAAACGCCAAAATACCTGACTTGGAGTGAAAGCTCACCGACATCATATTCATTTATAAATTCACTATCCTCACCCAGTCCAATCCAAGCCTCGTTTCACTTTAGCACTCCAATCTCCCTCCCTCTCTTTTCCTCTTAAACCCTCTTTCCTAACTCATTTGATAAAATTAACTTGAGTCAACATTTTTTATTACTATGTGATTATACTTTAATACGTCATCATGAGGTACAGATTAACTTTCATGATGTTCCGAGGCATATAGATTTGCCGAAACTTTGTTGGTTAGTGGTCTGGAATTGGGATATGGTGGGGGAATTATCACTTCCCGGGAATAGGAAGAGGTGGAGGTACGTTTACCAGTCTGAACCTGCTGATGACTTGATTAGGTCAAAACGCGCAGTGAAGAAACAATTTAATGGGGAAATCACCAGGCATTAACACTTTAAAACGGAACATTTCCCATCCGTAAATCCAGAAACTGTCGATAACTAATAACTAGATATTTTTTCAATAACTAATTCCTTTTTTAAACTGCATCAAAAACTGCCCCTAATCACATTGAAATGGAAATTCAGACTGATTCAAATCCTTGGCCGTATCGGCTAACGTACACAACTGACGAAAATGCCATCAATAGAGGCAAAATTTCATCTTACAGCATGGACTCCCTGACGATGAAGTGTTGATGCAAGGGAGGAGGGCGTTATTCGTCGAGTTGGGGGAGGAGTCTCAGGGGGGATATAAAAGAGAGAGATTGGATGGAAAGGATGAGAGAGGGAGAGAGTGTGACAGGGAGTAAGAGAAAGAAAACAGAAACGAACAGGAGAATAGCGAGGCGCGGGGAAGGAGGAGTAAATGAGACGTGGGGACCGAGCGCGTTGGATTGTTTCCCCTCGATAACCAAAGCACTTAAGAAATACTCGTTTTTTATAAGTTCCTCATTTTTTTGCATTATTTTTCTCTATATATATATATATATATATATATATATATATATTCCTCCTCCCGCAACCTCTCTATCATACGATGGTTCTCTCGAAAAATGCCCAGCAATCGGACGAAAAAAGCACTTAAAATCGTATGAATCACATCCTCTGTTGTACGTAACATTCGTACTCCTCCTCTCGGAGTGCTCTGCATCCTCCGGGTGGAGACGCGGCGATGACGGCGATGACGGCGAGGGACGGATGGGAGAGGCGGGAGGCATTTGCCGCAGCGGAGACGCCGTGTGCATTGCGACGGAATGAGGCTCAGAGTGTGGGGTAAGTATAGCGAGGAGGAGAGATTTTTCTCGATCCCAAAGTGATGCTCTCCAAACAATTCGTATCCTCCCTCCCATCCTCCCTCGCGCGCTTTTTAATGACAACTGGGGGGGAGAACGACACGCCGGAGCGCGGTCAATTTCCACACGCGAGGAGCGAGAGACGCGTCTCTGCCATCGCGCCAGTTATATCGAATGTCCATTCCTTTCTGACAGCCGGTCGACGCACCTTCCGGAAAGCCGCCTTTAAAGTTTAAACACATTGTCGTTATTTCTATGACAGTGGTCTTACAGGTCAAAATTGCAAGTAGCACTTCTATGAGTAAGCACGGACTTATATGACAATAGGGGTCAAATGAGTAGTAAACGATGCATTATCGTCCACGGTTATACTAACAGCAATAAGAATTGGCTTGCTTCTATTTTGCCTGCAAGGAGTATTGCGATTCAGAAATAAAATCGCATTGAATCTGGTGACATCGGGAGACTGAGAGTATAAACTGACGATGTAAAAAAAATTAATTAATTCGCCGGAGGGCTTATTTTTACGTGTGAACTTTTTAATAAAAAACGTTTTTGTGTTGTTAGAGCTTAATTTAAGTGAAAAACTGTAATGAAACTTGCACATAATTTTTAGGCATAAACACTCCCATATAAAACTCAATTTTTGATGCAATTTATAAAAATTTATAAATTCCTCGAATTCAGGTGGCACTTGAAGAGTGTGATGCGCAAGTGTACTGTTTGATTGCCGAAGTTACGTGATTTTCCGAATTTCCATATTCATTGTTCACGTCCATCATTTATTAATTTGTTTGTTAATTTTATACCGCAGGTAACAAGTGAGTATAAAGATGCTTATCAAGTAGCAATACACTTCGAGACACAGCTACATTCGCCACTTTCATCAACTTCCATACATGAAGCCGCCATAACATCACAGGTAGCTCCGGGAATCATTTGCTGTCGTCCTGAACGAACTTTATACAGGCACCCGCGGAATTCATGTCGATGAAACAACGGTCCGCTAGACAATCGTCACGGCATCTATACCGCCTTGGATATTAATGCTATATTTGTATTACATTCGATATTGTTACAGCTGCATACAGCTTTAGCAGATTATATCGCCACTTCTACAATATATTTACCTACTACGAAATATTTTCGATTCAAGAACATGTTGCTTCATCCATAGTTTTCGGCGGAACTCTTTTTGGTGTCCAACACATATTTCAACAATAGGTTTTGAGTAACTGAGTACATAGAATAGGAGAAATATTTTTCCCGGAATAAAAATACCAAAATACATTTGACATGTCACATTTCCAATTACAAAAGCAGGGGATAATGCGGCCGATATTTAAATAAAATAACGGACATTTTGGCATTGGGAAAAATACGCAACTAGTCATCTTAATATCGACTGCCCTTTCCTTTCCAATACCGTGCAACGTACCCAGAAGCCCTCAGATAACAGTTAAATTCGTGATAAGCAAGCTTTGTAGACTCAAAGAATACTCACACAGTTTAAGATCTAAAAACGACAAATCTCACTTCAATGTCTAGCACATAGTTTAAATTAAACTACGTTATCGATTCGCATAGCAAACGTATTGGGTGACATTAACTTTCTTTTTTCTTGTTTCCAATATTTCCAATTTCCATAAAATAACCGCTCATCCACAAGCATTAGCGTTTTTTTATGATAACGGAAGTTAGATAGTAAAATTTCAATATTTTACTGGAAATATCCGAAATTAGGGTTGAAGACATGACCTGTCATTTTTCTATCCAAAATACATTACTCTGTATATTTATGTCACGTATTTGACGGCACAATCATGTCCACCATTCATATCAAAGTTACGGCATTTTAACCGACGGAATCCCCGCATAAATCCTGCGTGCTTTGCGTAAAACCAATGGTTTTCAAACTGATTATCGCGGAACTTCCGCGTGCTGTAATTACTTAATAGGAGTGCAGCAATATATAATGATGCATAGTGCTATAACGTATCATACGCTATACGAAATGAAAGCCACTCTCCTTGAGTACCATTAAATTACAAAAATAAGGATAATAAAAGTTCCATCGTAATTAATTTTCACCAACTGTTAACTTTCCAAAATATTTTAGCGACTTCCTCGTTTTGTTACAAAGTGTTCGTAAAGGTACTCTATCCTTTCACTCAAAAAGTCACGGACTGAAAATAGACTTGAGTCATTCCATTACACGTATTCTCTTCGTAGGTGTTCAACAGTTTTGTAAAACCTAAAATTACATTTTTTTAAATAATAAGGTCTCAACAAAAATGTCAATTATGGGACGTTATTTTAGAGAAAAAATTCAATATGGTATGAGCAAAACAAAAATAACTGTGTGAAAAAGCAAATCAAAGTTCATACAGCTTCAAAGCCGAGCTCATTTAATTACCCGAGGACGGGATACAAATTATTTCCGAAGTGATATTATTTCTGCTTGAACGGTAGGTGAGTTCATGCGTAAATTCCTCACGTTACACCAAGAAAAAACAAAGAAAGAAGGTTTTTAAGATAGGTTACGATTACACCACCCTCCTCACATCTCAGGCTCCAGGTAGGGCTAATCGATTGGTGAAATCAACCTGCGTCATCAGGGGCGTCCAGTGAGGAGGCGGTGGGGAATTGAAAAAATCAACAACCCGCGCCGCTAGGATCCATCAAATTTGTTTCCTCGCTCATTTGTTTGCGTAATCATTTCCGAATCCTCCCTCCCCACAGCACGCAAAGGGTGGGCGGGGCGCGGTGGTTTTTTGAGGACGGAGGGGGAGGGGATGGGACGAGCATGGAGGCCGTAGTTTCCCGACCGGTCTAGAAGGAAAAAGCGGAGGGAAAAGGGAAGGGAAGAGAGGAGGAGGGAAATTGGGTGAAACCAATGCGACCGGAGTGAACGGGTAAATGAGTCAGTGACGGCCGGAAACGAGATGTATCGGGCGTGTGGCGTGCTGTCCGCATGATGACAAGCAAGCGCGTGCTAGAGCGCCCCTCACGGACGGCACGGTGTGGCAGGAGTTTTGTGAAGGGGGTGGGCTGAGGACGATGTGCGGATTAGAGCGTAAAAGATACGTATAGAATAAATCTTTTGAGGAGAGTCGAGGACAATATCTTCATTACGACGTCAATGAAAGTTTGTTAGAATAGAGAATAGATGTAACCATTTCGATACGATAGCACAGAGGAAAACGCAAGTCATCAAAATGCTCCATCAGCCATATTTAACGGATCATTTTTGCTGTTTACATGCCGAAAATATCGCTAATAGTAGCGGAGTTGTCGCGGTATCGTAATGACGTAACCAATTTAGCTTAAAAATGTAAAATGAAAATAATTTCCAAAACATTACTGCTTTATTCCTAAAATTTGTTGCACGATTGTCAATTTCGGTGGATCAATATTCGCAAACAAAGACTTCAGTTTCATGTATCAAGACGCTAATTTATTCTTACTAGCGGAATGTGCCCGTTGAAATTCAACGGGTGTGAAAAAAATTGAACTTATTTTACAAGAAAACCACAAAGCCTGAAGAATACTGTCAGCGTGGTCATTTGAGGAATTCGTAACCTATTATGTACGTTGTGTTCGATGTATGACACACACGATATGTATGTATGATATATATTCACACGCTGACCGTTTTCCAGTTGCACGGAGAGATGGTCCTCTTTCATGCACGGGAAACCCAAAAATGAGTTAATGTAAGTTTACTGCACTTTAACACCTTTAAACATATATAAGTAACTCGCCAGGTTTATGATGTGGGAATTGATCTAAAAAACAATTCGCAATCGTAATGAGAGGCAGAAGGTTTCACTACATGCAATACATCTGAGTACTAAACGATAATAAACAACGCTGTCTTTGCTGTAGCAACATAGGCTTTATTACCATTACTATTCGCTGCACCTAAGTATTCCTGAACATTTTATTAAGTGTTTAATCTATTTAATTCCTTAATATGTATCGTTTACTACGTAAGTGTTCTCTCATATACATGCAGTGACCCTATTAGAGCTATTACCCCCCGAAGCAATCTATCATGGGGGCTCTGGGCCCTTCTTATACATATTTTCTTTCTACGTGCTATCATAAGCCTGCAGAAAAACGTGATATTGAAATGCTATAGGCGTGAACATCCTGAGAAAATCAAATCTCAGGTTGTCAAGGAAATATGCTATTGTTGATTTCAGAGAAAAATGTGAGATTTTTCAGCCAAAAACATTATATTCAGGCAAATACGAAGTGTAAAAGAAAATCGGTAGAAATAATTAGAAACTTCATTTATTCAGCCATCCGATAGAAAAAATCTCAATCCTCTATATTGAGCGGAAATAATTTTCAAAAGAAAAAAACTAAACCACTGCACATAACCCAATACGTAGCTTACCAAAAGGCCAGCCCCTTTTTGGGACCTTTTTGGGCCCTGATATCTTTTTAAATATCCTACAATTTTCCTATTGTGGTGAAATATTAGTATGAAAAATCTCTGAAATCTGAAAAAAGGAAATGGGAAATTTGGGAAGATTACGTTTAACCCCAGGGTTCCGTGGAGCACAGTTCCAATACCGCTGGACTAGACTAATATCTGTATAATAGGTTTATGGTAGTATTCACCGTTGTACCTATCTTTTGAAGACTCTGAGCCAAACATACCTTCTCATTGCGGAAAAAAACTACAGTTTCGGCTAGGTTTACATATTTTTACGCACTATTATCTCGTGTTACCAGGGCAATGTGAATTCAGGATATGAAATCGATTCATTCATTCACCATTCACCACATTTATTTTAGCGCGTAAAGCACAACATTATATCGAAAAATGTTTGAGACTAATATATTTTGCAGACTATTGTCTGAAAAAAGGCAATTCCGATTTATATAACTAATGAAGTGGCGGAATCGACTACTTAAAACGTAGTGTTACACGGGTAAAAGTTAGTGTCACACAAAAGCCAGAAGATATGAGCAGTTTAAAAAAAATATTATTAGCAATAATAAAAAGCTGTTTACACAATAAATGATATTTATCTTTCGTTATTTGAATTCCCTTTATCTACATAATTTCAGACAAACAACGTAGGTATCGCATCCTGTTAACGTAAACTAACGGACTTATAATGTCTTATTTTGAAATATCCTAGTCCGAATTATGCGTAGTCTTAGTATTCCCTACAGGTTCCGTGAAAGACAGGTTTTTACTATAACAGCCTAATCTAAAAAATGTCGTTGACACTGATCTCTTTCTAACGGCATCAAAGAAGTTTGGTAGGTTTTTTGGTCTGGATGGAAATTACTATCAGGCCGTATATCAAAACAAGGCTTAAATATATATCATGAATGATAAAATCCGCTTTCTAAGCTGATCGGTTTCAATGCATGTGCATGATTTTCAAGCAATGGTTCGAGTTATAATGATGTAAATGCATTGAAATCAGTCGCATTAAAAACTGATTTTTAAAATAGTGGAAAAATACAAGAAATCTTTCATTCATGATAAACAAGTTCCACCACAGCTGTCCTGAAACAACAACATTCTTCAACCTTTGCATTAATTCCGAAGCCGTTTTTTTCTAATGGCTTCAAAACTAATTTTCAAAATCATTCATGTTACGCTAGATACGCGATTCCGATGAAAACTTCCGGAAACAGCTAAGAAATGTCATACTTATATGACATTTCTTAGCTGTTTCCGAGACGAGCAGGGTACTGAATTGTTGTGATCATCGGCATGGCCAAGGACGAATACTTGATTGTCATTTAATCATAAAGCTGCAAATAAGGTTAAAAAATGAAAAATACAATCAATCGTCCGATTTATATTTGTTTTACGCACAAACCTCCAATAAAATCAGTAACTCAACCCCTTGTTTCAATTGTCCCAGGAAGTAAAGAAAGTCGATGGCTATATAAAATATCTCCGTGTCAGGCAGTTTTGATAAGTTTTGATAAGTTGGCTTCATGAGCATGGCATGGAGTAACAACAAAGCAAAAATAGGGCTAGCTAGGTTTATTTACTCATTTCAGGTGAAATATTTTTACTTAAACTCAATAAGAGCTAATAAAGTTTTGGAGGATCAAAAGATGAGGGGTGGAGCCAGTTCCTGCACGCCGCGAGACCTTCGGGGAAGGAAGAGAGGAAAAGCAAGAGAGATACAATAGTTAGATTGATGGGATGAGTGAGAGGGATGAGAACGAACGAGGGTGAGTGACCGGAAAAAAACTTAGGACAGACGTTTTTGATACACGTCCTCCCCGCCCCTCTCATGAACTTGAACGGGCTAATGTGTGTTTTCGTTTGTCTTGTAAAAGCGTTAAAGGGTTGAGGCGAGATTGATACAGAGAAGTATGGAGGGCGTGGTCGACTGCCTGAATTGAAAAAAGGAAAAAACAGCACAAATATTCATGTGGCGGGAGAAACCGAACGCAAATGAGGAGGAATCGTTCGGATGTAAGGCAAAGCCGACCGACTGGGTGGAGAACGTAGGAACTGGCGTGGGAGTATAGAGAGGAGGGGTCGTGGAACAGAGTGAGGGAGGAATTAGCGGTGGGAGGACAGGAAATGAGAGGACACGACAGATTATGAAGCGATGAAAAAGAACGTGGACGAAGTAGGGAGGGTAGAGAATGAGGAAGGGGGAATAGGTCGGCGGGAGGTGAAGGCAGGCAGGTCTCACCCCGTCCCGGCTCGTGGAAATGGCGCGCATTTGCGCATTGGCTTGTCAATCAGCGAAGGCGTGGTCGAATAATGTATTGTTGTTGCATGGGTGCGGCGGCACCACGGTCCCTGGGGGCCGTGCATCACGCCCCCGTCTGCCTCCCCCGTGGGGGGCTGAGCGGGGTTTTTACGACGGGGGAGTGAGGCTACAAGGGGAAGGGGAGGTTCTGTGACTATGAGAAAAAATAAAATCGCCCAGGGTAATTAATGGATGTTTGTTTTAATGGTATGGGATGATGGAGGCATTAATGATTTGAGTGGGGATTACAAAACGGCTTTTGTTTGGAAGAAATATTCCCTGCCTTCTTCTCCGCTGTCACTCGTGATGTGCCATTAGGGCTTCATGTTTCTTTTCAAACTATTCCCCCCGGTGGAGCTAAGCCGAAGGTAAAGCGATCATGCAAACTCTGAAACCGTCAATAGGGTGATAAATGGCTGGCTAGAGATAATTACTCGGTACATAACTCTTTTCCAAATGATGCGCAATCAACACCTGAAGGATCGGTACAAAACAAATTATTCTTTTGTATAATCATTTGCTCCTAATTACTGTACTTATAGTTATACTCCTTGATAAACATGAATTTTAGAAAGAAGTATCTAAAATTACGCAACAATTAGACCTAGAAGAAAAATTTTTTTGTTCCTGAATGAAATTTTCGCCATGAAACTATCATTTTATTCTCAAGAGGAAATGCTACATTTAGCTGAGGCAAAGATATGAATTATACAAGTCACTATATTTGAAAACTTTCATTAAATTTTCCAAATATAATATTTCATCGGTGAAGTGATTATCCCACCAATTAAATACTGCCAGACACTTCAGTAATTAATTGTATGTAAATCGAGAGGGAATTGAAATGTGTCCAAAAATCAGTGGTGCAAAAGATTTCAGAACTCCAAAGACGAAAAATGAATGTTTGTCGATTAAAAAAAATGAATGGTTACAGCTATTGGTGCTTAATAAACCAGTCCGAAAAAAACAGAAAAAATAATCCGTAGGCATTTTGAATGCAAAACGTTGGTTTTGATACTTCACCCGTGTTCAAACTAAGGTACGAACCTTGGACATCCAACTAATTGTCCACAGAATAAATTGAGCTCTATTTCTATTTTCTTTCTCACGATAAAAAATATGGTGTATAAAAGCCTGATATCAATCTGTTTTGGGACTACCAAAGATCATTAAATAAAAAAACTACCTTTCCCGAATGTTCACGCCGGGGCTTATCACAAAGACATCCGTAATAAGAGTATAATAACTTGCAATTTGTCGAAAACATTACTGTTGATGCCAGAAATTGCTTGATCTTCCATTCTGGAGAACCTGCAATATATTCCCAGTAAATTGAATTACCTTTATTAGTGGAACACAAATTTTTCTAGCTGTTTAATGGTACTTAAGGGAGAGTAGCAAATCTGTTTTAAAAGGAAAATATTCCATCATCTAACCAAGAGAAAAATAAAACTTTCACGATGGCTTGGACATTTTTGTCGAGTGAATACAATCCCCTATAATATATCAATGAACTGATCATAACCTTCAAATCCCGGATTGAAAGAGCGTCGTTTCAATCATTTTCCATCGCTTAGGATTATACACCTTCATAAGGTTTTCAATTTAGCTCTATTTTTTCATTGGAAATAAAACACGGAATAAATTATTACATCGATAATCCTAACATGACCATCGAATGAATAATTTCTCCGTTTTAAGAGATCATATGTGTGATCGAATTATTGCTTATGCTTTTCCGTCACACTTCCTCTTGCAGAATAAAATACGGAATCGTTCCACCAACTAGTATCCTTTCTAGTCCCACCAACTCATATTCAGCAAGAGGTAGTACACCACTTCGTCACCCTTCAACACACATATTTCCCCTTGGCACTCCCCTACTCCATAACCTTGCTCCTCCCACATCCTCCTCGCGTTCCACACACCTTGACAGCTTACCCCTTTCCCGCCACGAGATCGGAAATGCAAGGCAGGGCTGAGAGAGAGTGGGGGGCTAGAGAACAAGAGAGAGCTCCGATACATCATCCGAGGAAAACCCGGAGATCGCCCACTTTAGTCTCCACCCCCCTACCCATTTCTTACGACCCCTGCCACACGCCCCATCCTCAACCAACTCCCGAAACCCTCCACGAGCACACTCAAATGAGCGTCCGCCCCGCCCCCCTTCAACGCCCTCCTATCCTCCCACTCCTTCAGAGGACTTCTCCTCTCCTTGGGATTTCGTTTGCGGCGCACTACTCCCTCAATCATCCCGAACTCCATTATCGCTTCTCTTCTCTCCCACCTCGAGCCGCCGCTATCAAACCCTTTCCCTCTCGTCGCTTCGTGCTCCCATAACCCGAAACCCATCCGGCGACACGCGGCGATCAATCAGCTCTCATTCGAGCAAATACGAACGCCATTTCGACGCTTTCTCCTCCACCTTCCTTCCCCGCCCACCCGAGGATTGTTTGAATTGAAGGAGCTCGCGGCTCCTCCGCCTCGTGATTTACGCTCGACTTGATGCGATGTATATTTCTCTTCAACAATCCTGCTTTCAAATCGTATCGCGTCAAACCATCTGAGCTGCCAAAGGTTTCGTTGGTCATACAGCGTGATAGAAGGCGCAACGAAAGAAAATATCATTACATATCCAGCGTTGGTAAAATATTTATGAATGCTATGCTAACTTATCCAGTGAAACCGCCTTCGATTTACCCTACACATAACTGAGGAGGCGTATCTAGTGCCATGCTATCATCCACATGAAAAATTGTAGATGTATAGATGAATCGTCGGTGGTGGCGTTAGGTTGAACTCCTCGCCTGCTAATCGGAGGGTCGTGGGGTCGACTTCCGCCTGGATTTATCAAAACTCAGGACATAGAAGTTTGAGTTCGTCTCTTGTTTTCTGTTGATAAACCCCAAGAAAAAGACCATAGGAGCTGTCATATGAGTGATGGTGGAAAATAAAGAAACATAAATGAAACAAATGTTAGAAACTTCATCAACGAATATGACTGGTATGAACTACACAAATCTACGACATTCACTGTGGAAGGATTATTCAACTACATCAGGCAATAAGTTGTGGAACAATATGTCGAGAAACGAATTGATTAAATACTTCCGAGTGTGCACTGAAACTTAAAAAATACGCGTTTCGACACATCAGTGTCATCTTTAAGTACAGGGTATGATGCTGGTGTCTGTGAACTCCTCCCATCATTAACCAGAAGGGAACATTAACATGTCGATACGAGCATCGTTTAAAAATGTCAGTGCACAGGATGAATTATAAATTAATTTTTATTCCTAAAAAATTCATTCCATTGAGATATAATTAAAACTTAGGCATCTCAAATTTGTCCCAAATTCTTAAAATTACTAAAGTAACCTTTCTTCCTCTTGAGAAGGGAATTACAGAGAAGATTAAAATCAGCTTCTGCGAGTCCCGCTGCTTTAAAGAGCTAAAAGAGACAGTAAAGCAGCAAATTTCAATTTGAACAGTAAATATATTACTTAATTGCGTTTTTAAACTGTAAGACTACCTTTGATCTGCTTTGAGTTTTTGCGCGCACGTGAACAAACATGCAAGTAGTATTCCTCTGACCCAACGACCAACGATATCCGTAAGCTACAATTGAAATGGTTGAGCCAGTACACCATGAAATAATCATTACAGTGTTCTCTAAACAAAACTGCACCCAAAATCTCACCGAGTTAACACCACTTTTTAATCATGGGAAATATCGTGGGTTTGGAAGCTAGTTTGTCCATTTATGTTTCTATTGTGACCTGCAGCCTGAATTATTCGCCACGGACCTTTTGCTATAGAACTCATTTCTCATTTCTTGCAAGTTTACAAATCGTTCATAAAAAGCGTTTGTCCAGCCTAAATTTCATCAGATTTACCTCCAGTCAAATCATTCAACATGAATTTGTTCTAAAACGTTTAAAACTCAATTACAGCAGAGAAAACATAACGAGGCAAAAAAGTCTGCTATAAAACGCGTTTCACCACATGAAACGCAAGACATTAAAAGTTGAAATTTCGAAAGAGTAGTTATAATAGAAGGCCCATTGGTTCAATGCTCTAAAAAGTCATAAATTTATACACGCATCCTCATCTTATAGATAAAAACACAAATCACGTGTTTTTGCCTCCTTTTTCCATAACATAATTAAACTAACCCAGAAAATTATAGTTACCCGCTGTAACCTCGATCAATATATCGATAAGAGAAAAGTAAAAAATATACGTGATTTGTTTTAAATGGACCGCATCTAAAAAGCAAACTTACAATATTACAATAAAACTCCAAAATCTATATCGCCAAAATAGCTCTAGCTACTTAACTGATTCCATCATTCAAGACCTATATTTAAAAAAGCCTGGCGGCGCAATCCAAATCGTTGCATATTTTCGTCGCTTTAGTTACAAACACTACTACATCAATAAGCTCCATTTCTTCTAGTATTAGCATGCTACCTATTTTAAGGATATAACTTCAGTAAAGAAAGTTTAACTGACTGGTCATTTAAATAATCAAAGAAAAATAAACAGAACAATGGCATTGCCTGCCCAAATAACTGAAGTATTAACCTTAAATTAATCTGCTCATTCATCCATTTTGCAAAGCCTGATAAATTAATATTCACGGAGTGGCAAAAATAGCTTTCCCAATCATGTTGCGCACGATTGGGAAAATAATAAAAAAAATATATACACGTACACAAAAGATTGTTGTTTTAGCAATAAAATGGTGGATATTGAGTGGAATATACATAAATGAATAACCCAAGGTCATCAAACATATAATTCCTGCCGACTTCCTGGTTGAAAATACTACTAGAATGATAACTAGCAGCACAAGTTCATTTATTAAGATTAGGGAGAGTAGATATCGCTATACCATAGTGGTGAATTCAACAGGCTAGTGACAGTCAAGGCACGAGATTGGTGCTAAAATTCTAAAACATAAATCAAGGATTTACAAGTCCAAAATTAATTTTCCTATATGCTAATATGAGAAATAATCAATTTTTCCCAAAAACATACGTTTACTGCTTAGTCAAGCCTACAACTTGAATGGTCTAAAAATAGAGCTACACTGCGACATGTGAAAGACCTGTCTATAGCATATTTAACGATTGTGAGTATTGCTATTGATAATGGAGCAATATATAGCACTTTGGATATCGTAATACCTCGGCAATAGGTAACTGTTCACAGAGCATGTTAAGTTTTATACATGTGCAGATGTTTAGGTGAAATATCAATTTCAGCTGAGTAAGTCAAGCGCGAGCCTCACCACAAGTGAAATGAGACAGTCCGGTGAGTGACAGACTCCCATTTATGCCAACACTCCTGTCTCATCCACCCCACCCTTTCAATAAATTGAAGCGTCTCAGTGTTTTATTGCACTCATTTCCGTTCGACTCTCGCTACTTGCCAGCTTCTACTCTCCTTCCCCATGAATGGTCCATGCCACTCCAAATCCTGTCTCGAGCAATCTGCAAAATCCCCACTCCATTCGGTTTCAACCCCAGTGCTGTAGGGCCAACATCGCAATTCTTGGTTTAACTCCCATTTCTCCGGTGAAAAACTTCACTTTTGGACAAACATAGGAATAAAGTGCATCCCTAGAGAATTGGAATTTAAATTTTTCTTCTTTCCAATCGCGTGGAAAATCGAATAAAGATACTAATTTGATTCGATGCCTCTCCAATAAAGCCATTAGATGCTTTTACTTGTTCTAGAGATTAGGGGAAAACAAAGCGCGTAGGTTGTTTGCTAAATCTATTTTGAATTGACTAGCAATCGAGTCCTTGGACGCAAAAAAATACTTTTAGCAACTCACTATGAGGCCAATTGATCTCCTACAGATAAACAGTGTCTTACATGAATATATACCTAGTTCAATCAAGGAAAATGTGCTGTGATTGTTAGTGGCCTTATTGCTAGATCACTTCCCGATTTTTGAACGTCAGGTTTACGTGAATATTTTAGTCGAAAGAGTAAATACTATAAAAATTGCATCTAATTATTTAATTTCTAAATTGAAGAAAAAAGGTCGTTAATTCACCGCGTTAGGCACATGATCATAGATTCTAGAAAGCTTCCACCATGACAAGGAATGAACTTTTAAATACACAACGGAAAACGAATGTTACACAAGCTAAGTTCAGCATATACGGATCACCTCTCATGGTCATATATCATCCAATTACTTCTTATCGAACTTATATCCCATTACTTTAATTTAATTTGACCATCCTCGTAAGGAATAATAGGTAGACCCATATGCCCATTTCGGCGTCAAATTCATTCATTTTTTATCATTGACTCACCTATAAAGCAGTAAAACAGAGGCTCCCATCAGCAAGACAGACAAATTCGGACATTAACATTTCATGTAAGCTCTAATAGTGAACAGACAACCATTGCGTCACAAGAGTGGTTGTTAGGTATACGGAAGCTGTTTGTATAAAATTCTTTTAAAATGTGACAAGTAAAAAAGAGACGCAGGCCATAATATTATCTCATATAGGATGAAGCTTTGGAAAAGCGATTTTGGAATGTATTCCTAACGCCAAGCTCATTAAATTAGAATTGTTATTGATTAGAGGAGGTACGGAGAGGAACAGAAATGAGGTTAGTATGAACTAAAACTGTGTCAGATAATGGATATGGAGCTGGTACACTAAATAGCAACCTGTAGAATGGTTGAACTAGTGGCATGGTAGGGCAATGGCTTAGTGAGTAGATTAATGAGATGAATGAGGCATAAAAAGTATTTAGGAGTAAGAGAATCGGCTATGCACAGGATAAAATTGGTAGGGTGACATTTAGCCAGCTAAAGGCCTAACGCTCGGTTTTCTGTCTGGTTAAGCATTTTATCGGCTTAATATCTTGTTAGTTACGATCACCCAAAGTTAGGATTGACATCAACCAATTGATTGTACAATTTTCTGTAAAAAACTCGAAATCTCAGTTAAATTCTATAAATGTAAAGGCTTTGTCACCTCAAGGTTAACATTAACTGGACATAATAAATCATTATCAGCATTCGTCAATCCGAAAAATGGTGTGCTGCAGCTCTCTAACCTACAATCTTCTCCGCCAACGGCTTCATCCTAACATAATTATTCACTTCGAGTTCCGTCATAATTTGCCTGATGTGTTCCATTCTTGGTCATCCTCAGTAATTCTTCCCATTTATTTCTCCAACCATTATTGTTCTCAATAGGATGTTGTTTGGCAAAATGTGTCCGATAGGTTTTTTTCTCTCCTTCGCAGAGTTTTCACTATACTCTGCGAAGAAGGAGAAACAAACGTACTAAAAAATGCAAATAGGAGAGAAAAACTTATTGTAACACATGGGTACATAATAAAACTATGCCAAACATAGACTATCATATATATAATCGCTTTCATTTCCGCAATTACCAAAAATGCACCTCTCCCAACCAGTATTTCAGCCTAGGCATAGCCCACGACAATCGCGGAGCCCGCGCAATACTTCACAAGTACCCTAACTAAACCACCTCATCTACGTACGTTCAATCTCACTCTTAAAACATCTCCCCAACTTCTACGAAAAAAATCTCGTTCACCTCCAAATCCAACCTGGATAAAACAAGGCTCAAAATCTGCCACCAAAGGCACTCCAAACACGCCAATACGTGGGAAACTCACGCCCCAACCGCTTCGAACGGAAGCTCACCAATCTTGCGTAAAAATAAACTCACCCCTCCAAATCCAACATCACGAGGGACCATCATCACACACGGTTGCAGCCGATTTCTTTTATTTTTTCATACGGACGCGTGGGCAGAACCCCCAGCCCCGAACACCCCACGCATCCTTGCACTCTCTCAGGCTCGCCCAACAAGTGGATGAGTAACACAACGTGAATCTATTTAGTAAAAGGAATCGTAAATTGCTTCATCGCCACAGGCGTTTAAAGCTTTTGTTTTAGGCTGAATGGGACGAGACGCGATGGATACGAAAATTGTGGCAAAAAAGTGATATTTGGATGCGGAATATGTAGAAGTGGGGAGGGGAGATGGGTATAAAAAATTATCGCGCGATAAGTACTCGACAAGTGCGGAAGCGACCGTCACCCGGGATTGTGAGCACGCAAAGTGACCGCAATATGGCCGAGCGAGATGTCGTCGAAAATGCAATTTGCGGAAGGGGACGAGTGGGGAAGAAATTCTGTAATAATCAATGGTGAAAAAAATATTCAAGTGCTCATTTCCCACAGCCCATTAAAATAATCTCAGAGCAGCCTGGCACCGATGTCATCTCACGTGGTTCCAAGCAGTTGGACTTGCTCACTTTGTGCGAATGCCCTCCGTGTATCTAAAGAATGATTCATAGCTCGACAGCATAAACAATCAATATGCAATTGAAACAAATTTGCTGGCAATAGTTTCAATGAGAAGAGGGCAAAGTATTCAACAACAAAGTGGATGCTTATCGAGCAAACACATCCGACTTGACGCTTTAGATAATTTTTAATTAAATCAATTTTTCCTCGGGACAAGATGGGTCTGGGGTAATAATAGATCGATATTACCGCATCGCTGAGGTTTCACAATTGTATATAATTTTTGAATTACATTGTAACAAATAAAAGATGAAGTAATAACGATATATTATTTTGCCAGACCAAAGGAAAAGCTAATTTAAAATCTGGTGTTGTCCCGGCAAATAAATTCAGGAATTTATTTCGGTTTTCTCACCAAGTTAAGGGCTCTATGTTTGTCAACATTTCGATACCCGACTAAGGCATCGTCATCAAGGCAGACTCATCTACCCTGATGACGATGCCCGAGTCGGACATCGAAACGTTTGAGAACATGGAGCCCTTAACCCGGTGGGAAACCCGAAATAAATTCCCAAGAACGTTCTTGAAAAAACTGATTTACTTATAAAAATAGGGCCAAGAAAGTAGGTATAACAGAAATTGGTTATACAAGTAAAATAATGGAAAAAAATTTAATTCCCTTACATCATAAATGCATATGACAGCCGAAAGAACCTTATCCATCCCGAATAAAATGAGTAATATTCCAGGTATTAAAATAAAGTACTTCTTGACACTGTAGTAAGTACTGAATTTTGTTGATTATCTATAAACAATGCAAAAATATAAACAATGTAAACAAAATATTCGATACTTGACTCTCAGCAATGAAGAGTCTCAAACTGGAAGATGATATTAGCCAACTGGAGGCACTGAACATCGAAAATTGACTAAGGCAATTTTTTTGCAAAATGTCATATAGGTTTAGTCATATATGAGGAGGTTTAGTTTCACACCAAATTATTTTATCCTACCTATTCCAGTAATGTGGCGTGATGATAGCTATAACTGATTATAGCGGATTTCCTTGGAGAATCTCAACAGTACGTCACATCCTATGCGTCACAAGGAACCTGCAAGAAGAAGAGTAATCGCCAAATTAGATATTGAATGAGTACATAATTTTCAACTACCAAAACTCGCTACAATAAGCCAGGGAAGTCATAAACGTTTTAGGACTTAAAATAAATATATGTTTTCCCCATATTTTAAATTCCTAGAAGGATATTTTAGGCGAGCTTTGATAAGCAGTACCATCCCATCTACTTTCCCGTCTCATCCCATCTTTCTAGTAGTTTATTTCTGTCAATAAGATTAGTTCCTTGAAAAGTAAGGAGAATTACGTATTGATATGCATAGCTGTTAAAGTTCATCCATAATAAGTGAGAAGTCTTCATAAATTATTTAAATTTTTTTACATATATCAGATGAACAAAAACAGGTCATGTTTTTTGCCTAACGGACTCTCATCACGTGATGTTACTGAAACTAGTTTTCGAAGAATCAAACTATAAAGCAATCGTGTTCACAGTCTTAATGTTTCAAATAATTGCTGTATTTATTCAATATCCCCTGTGATGTTGAGAAGACATTTAAAAATATCTTTCGGATTATGTTTTCCCTCCTGCCACATCGCAGTACCGCAGTAACGGTACAAAAAGCAGCACTTCAAAAGCGCACGAATGAACAACTTGCGATCAGAAAGCCAGAAGTTCAGTCCTAAATCTCAACCCATAACGTAACTCCCTACCCCCATTTGTTCACTCGGTCCCATCCCCACCCCCCACCTTCGTCGTTAATGGTGATTATCTCAAGAGAAGAGAGAGGATGGAAAAGGGATTTAAAAAAAAGTCTTCATGTAGTTCGCGCGATGGCGGAAGCGGGGCGCGGGTGTTGGGACGGGATAGTGGGGGAAGGGGGAGGAGGAGAGGGAAGAAGTCCGAGGGGAGGGAGGAGTCGGATGGAAGGGGGAAGTTCGGGGGGCCTACCGGGATACACTCAAGACTCGGGAGCAATAACGACTTGAAAACGAAACACCGAAACGAGCTTAAGGAAACGGTAGTCCGACTGAGAAAGCGGATGCGGTGGGGGGAGGAATTAAGGAGAGGGAGTTGTGCGCGCAGGGTGAAAAAATAATGTAGATGAGCAAACACAGGGTGTGGTAATGGTGAGGCTAAGGAATTAAACAGCTAAAGATGAAGGCATGGCTGTGGGAACAGCGAGGAGAAATGCAAAAAAACGACGAGCGTATGAACGGTAGATTTCTGCAAAGTAATGCCACCATTTCCATGACCTAAATGACACCTTCTATGACTTCATAAGGAAAAAAATAAAATTTTCTGAGCCATTTCCCCATGAAATAATGACAGCCGATCGATGAAGCAAAAACTGACTGTCAAATATAACCCTAGACATTATACCAATGCGCAATAAGCAATACGTGCATTTCCTAGAGTGCATTTTAAATTAGAGCATATGATGACAAATGTTTTCTTCCGATACTTTTAAGGTGCCCCAATTAGAACATCAAAGATTCAGTTGGTATGACAATAAAATAGTAAATGTGTGCATAATTTGTCTCTGTGAAAATGGCATCTCACGAGAAGGAATACGAAAGATTAAGACTACAATTGGTAGAGGGCATGTAAATATTGACCATAACATTTCTTTATTCGATATTTAAGCACTTATATATCGCATAAGTTATATTCAATCTTCTGGAAAAAAATATAATGCTACGTTACATGAATACGAAGATGTGATTCCAATCCATTAATTAGCAAAAACACTCTGCATCAAACTATTGACGCATGTATCTGAAAAATAAGCCTTCAGTTATATTTTTTGCCTTCCATATTCTATCCTTAATTGATAGTTCCTCATGGAAAAGACTCGAGGTATTCCTGCTATAGAAATTTCAGATTAAATTTAAGATAAAAGGGAGGAGGGCAGTTAAAGGCTACGCTGAATAGGTTTGCTTACTTCTTACCTCAGATTTCAACTGTGATAATTATTTTATAAATACATTAATCTCCGGGGGGTGGGGAGGAGGCTACATTGGTACATATATTCATAGAGCAGACTGAACATTCTTTTGATTCTGATTGGGTATGTACTTTTAAGGTAAAATTTTGAAATTTGAGGCGCAATGTGGAGTGACAGTGACAGGCTAAACTGCTTGGAGAGCACATTGAGTAGCTCTTTCGAATCACCCCTAAATGCACTAATGACTTAGCAGTCACTCACACGGGTGTAAAAATGGACAAATTCACACCAAAATGGTGACATTTTCTACAAAGAAATCATCTCGTTCAAGTTATATGATTATTTTAATCATCCCACTTAATTCAAATGATTTTTACGGCGAATGTTATCCCCTAAGAGTCTAAAAGTGTCGCCAAAGTTACATATTATGCCTCCATAAAATCAATTCACCAGACTAATCTGCCTGGATCCGCATGTTCTTTCAATGTCAGGGGAAGAGGCTGTGGTAGGCGATCCAATGAAATAAATAATCAATTTACGGCTTTACAGAGGAAAGAACTCACTGAGTACGAAAAATATGAAGGTAATGAAGGACAAAAAGAAATGTATAACGAAATATGCTGGGCAATGCTGAGTGCTTGATGACGATCAAGAATTGCAGATTGCATCCACGACTGATCAAGAATTATGGCTAGCTTCAAAACTGTTGAAAAATCTCATCGCCACCGTTAGTTGTCTTAAGACAGACCTGCTGTCCTTAATCTGTTAAATATATGGTTTGAATATAGTATAGACCTTTTTACCTTATTTCAAAGCAGCAAATCCAGTTATATACCTATGCATTAAAAACTGGATTGTATCCAATACACAGCACGTTTCTTAGTATCCTTATAAAATTGATGATTTAAACGATTGTTCTTCGACCGGTGGCTCGCAGACTGGAGTCAGTTCAAGGAAATTTCCTACCGGTCCAAAAACGATGTCGCTATGGTCGTTTGCAGGTCAGATTGAGGCCAACATTCGATGCGGACGACAATTACTTATGCTTTAGCCGCCAGCCGGTCCACGAAACACCTACTGTTCTTGCCGTACCGGCAAGGTAAAAATGCTGTAGAACGCTGATGTAAACGGCTTATGATTGGTACGAACGGTACTCGAAGCATACAAAAGAGTGAAAGGATGGATAGATTGAGTCTTGAAGACGGAGGTAGAGTGGGGATTAGGAGGAAAAATAAGAGTGGATGAAGTTGATGGAGAGAATGAAGCGTGAGTAAGAGAGAAAATTTCCCTAGTCCCCCAATTCCCCTCCAAAAGGGCGACGCACAGAATTTTTAAGTAGCGACTCGCTCATTTCTTTTGCGTGGAAGTTTTTGGGGGGGGGGGGGAATGATGGAACAATGAGAAATATCCCACTGATATGCGCCATGGAAAAGGATGAGGAAACGGAAAGGAGATCGGGGGTGGAGTAGACGAGATATGGAGCGGGAGAGGGATGAGGAGAAGGGGGGTCCAGGCTGGGGGGTGGGGGAGGGTTAGACGTGCCCGGAGATGCAGAGATAAACATGGATGGACCCCCTGGGACACTTTTTGAGTCCGAGTCTAATAAGCCGCTTGTTGGCTGGTCGGTAAGGAAAGACAAGGGGTGGAAGCTTTTTCAGGGATAAGGAGAGGGAGATCGCTGGGTGGTGGGTGTGTGCGGGGCTTGGGGAGGCTGTGGGAAGAGAATCCTCAAGGAGAGCGGAAGGAAGACAGAGTGGCAACTACGGCTAATGTCTGCATTTTCGCCGGATAGTGAGTCATGGAGTTCTTCTGCGGCCTAACGGGAAGAGTACGCCGGTGGTGTGTTGTGTCGTCTGGGGGGGGGGGGGCAGAGGTGGCCCGAGTATGCGATAATTATTAGAATGAATTGCGGGTTATTAGTGGGGGGTGGAGGGTTAGGGTACGCGGCTTTATTACCCTTGCCGGATCTTCCATCTTCCGATCTTCGCTCTTTTAATCCCCAACTCACTCTCGCCATTTCCCCTCCTCCCCCGGCCTCAATGCTCAACCATTGTTCCTTCTTCCCTTTTCCGAAGAATTCCCCAGGAACTCACGCCTAATATATTTGTATGAATGCGCGTGCCAAGGTGGTGGCGTCGAGAGTGCCACACGGCGAGCTCCATCATAATTACGCACTCCTTCCGTGTGCTAATGGCGGAGTCGATCGTAATTTTTTAGTCGCGCTCTGGCGAGTCCGAAATTTTTTTTCCCGTCACTGAGTCAGGCATGCTTTTTGCTGCAGCAGGAAGATGCGACGGGAGTCATAAGAATAAATTTGCATTTGCGATCGGGTCGCGCTTCAGCGCATAAGAGTCATAACTTGGTTGCAAGAATTAATTACATGCATATGAATACACACAACCATTCTTAATCGCGTAGGTTTGTGCTTAATAGAAGTTTAAAAAAGTGACAATTTCCATGGTTTGATCTAAGAGCTAGTAGTTTCTGCATGTCGTAACCGCAACTGATAAGGGATAATAAGATTATTTTATCGCCTACGAAACACAACTAGTAAATGAAGCTTGGATTGCAGATTTGGTATATATATTGATATAGTTAAGAAATTAAACGAAGACGTTAACTATCAGATAAAGCGTC
Organism: Pyrrhosoma nymphula; assembly: GCA_963573305.1. Lineage (NCBI taxonomy): Eukaryota > Metazoa > Arthropoda > Insecta > Odonata > Coenagrionidae > Pyrrhosoma > Pyrrhosoma nymphula. The sequence goes on from OY754330.1 coordinate 53,871,268, forward strand.
AACATGTTATGAGTTTAATCCATTAAATCTACCTACCAAACAATTTGATTTAAAGTTTTGTTGATAAAAGCGTAATGAAAGGATTACTCTCAAATCAATCAATTAGCACATACCGATCATTGTGACTTCCTAAGCCTTTGGAGGACAAGTAAAAACAATAAAAATAAACAAAAAATGAAGTATATTAAAATGCGGCCCGAAATATATTATGAATAGCACATGAAATTTCAATTCAGTTGAAATAGATTACAACTCTCAATCAACTCTGATCAACGATTGCTGCCAGTTTATGATCGTCATCATGCATGTGTTGGCAGTATCCGATCGTTAAAATAATATTATTTGATTGCATTGGCTCAACCAAGGGAAAGAAATTAGCAAATTTGTGATTTTTCTTTGCCCGAAGCAATCCAAAATGGCTACTGTTCCTGTACTGCACTGGAGTTCAAGTGCCATATAAAGGAAAAATTCGTTAGATCATCGAAATGGTGCAGTCATTCATTCCCTAAGTTTTCTCGATGTGGGATGTGAGGGTGAGAAAGTTGAAGAGAAGACGCAGAACGGCAGAGATGTTGAGTGGGTGAGAACATCTATAAATTTTTGGTATTTACGCTCCCTCTCCTCGCAGACGGTCTCTCTCTCTCTGTTCTCTTCCTGACCTCTCTAATTGCGGTCCTTACTTCCGGAGAAAGCCTCTTCGTTAATGCACTTCCACGCAGTTTCAATCCACTCTTCTCCCCAACCACCCTATTCCCACTCTCCTTGCAATCGCCACCCTGCCTTGATCTACAACGATACTACATCTCACGTCTTCCCCATCTGCGGCTGAGACCACCAGGACTAGAGCTCAAAGCTTCCGCCACATTCACAGCATTCAATCGAACAAGAGTTAATTCCTTAGGATTTCTATTGGTGACTCCGAACATAGTAACATACGCGTGATTATCAAAACGTTTAGAAAGATGTTTAGTACATATTATCGAATAATGGATACTGATAACGCCTTCAAATCTGCACCTCTTTCCCCATCCAGTAACTTTAGCCTATAAACACCTTTAGAAAACATTACACCAGGAAAAATATCGATGTTTTGAGCTAATGATGTACCATCAAAAGAGACATTATACATATTGTATTTTGTTTAGGGAGTAGTATGAAAAATAATTCAACTTCAAAAGCCAAAAATATCGAAAAATCAATTAGGATTTATTTAAATTAAAATATTCACTTACATTGTTGGAAAATACTTTACGATACTACTTACAATTACAGTAGAACCCCGCTAATCCGTCAACAACGGGACCGAGAGCATGGTCGGAACACAAAAAAGGTCGGATTATCAAAGGATCATATTTATTTACATAAAACGTGATAAAACTGTAATTTTAACAAAATATTGCTATATGTACGGTTTTATAGATTTAATATTACTGTAAACCATATATAAAAGTATGCTGCGATAAAAATACTTGCAGTAAATGAAGAGAAACATAAATTATAGAGTCATGAAAAACCATAAAACACAATAAACACTATGATCGTTTCTCTATGATACACTATGAACGTCATGAAACACTATACTGTAGATTTAATGTTCTTGCGCTGGTCGAAAAAAAGTCTGTAATGTTATTTTGCTTAGCAGACGGCAATCCCGATTTTGCTGCGATTTTCTTCCATTTTCGTATCCACAAAATGTCCATTGGTGTAGACAACACTGTACACAAACACCGAAAAGCGACGGCACGGTCAGACTAAGCGAAGAGTCGGGCCATCCGAGGTCGGATTAGCGGGATCCTACTGCATTATCACATATTTATCTGCACAAGCACCGTAGTAAAAACATTATCTGTGAAACCAAATTAATTCCACGGCAAAATAACCTTGAACTTTTATAAGGCTGTGGTAAAGTGAGCTGAGACGAACTGCCGGGAAACTTCGATAGAGATACAGATGTAGCCCAATGGTCTGCGGTTATCAGGAACCGGCGATCATTAATAGTTGTCGACAATAATTTATAATCATTCTAACTTAATACCGACCCGGACCCTTAATCATCTAAAGCTGAATCAGGGATACATCGGATTGGCCATTTAAGTTGGTGTAATTATCATAACACTTGATAGACCCCTAGTCACTTCATCCATATACTGCCCTTCTGCCTGTGAGAACGAACTAAAATAGGCGGTAAGACCCTTTCTCTCATACTTACCTTTCTTTCGACCCTTCTTGCACGTGAAAATACCCGACGCCCATCTCGACTCCGCCGACAACCCTTTCCCCAACGCCGATCGAGTCCTCTCCACACTCATAACCTCCCATCCGGTCCCGCTCATTCACCCAAATCGCCAACGCCCACCTCTCCTCACCCACCATCTTTCACGCGGTCTTCGCCCTACCCCTGCACATCCTTCTTTCCCACTAAAGGATCTCCCTTCTCGCGCCCCTAGCACCCTCCATCCATTGTCCTCTAGTCTTTGTTTCCGGCCTTCCTTTAGGGACTGGCTGCCAGTTGTGGTGTCATTGTTTCACCAGGGGTTGTTGGGAGGTCGAAAAGGGAGCGTCGTCGTTGGGGGCACTGGGGACGAAGAAAGGGATGTAAGGATGTCTACAAGGCTGATGGGTGTTCGGGGGAGTATGGAGCAGGGTGTGATGGGCCAAAGTTCCATCCCATTGATAAGACCATCGGTCGCGCTGCATCGACGGGGGCGAGAGATTAGCAAGGGGTGATAGGGTGAATGACGGGAGAAGCAAGAGAACACTGGAGAAGGAGAGAGGAACAAAAAGAGAGAGGAAAGTAGCTACAGAAGCTACAGAAAGACGAAGGGCGTGGGGAGATGAGAATAACTAGCAAATGCTGTTTCTGCTTCATTGGGTGTGGCGAGCAAGACTGGCTAAGCTTTGGAAACTTTCTTAAAGAAAGTCATCACAAAATTTTAAATACATACTTATATATACAACATCATTAAAGATAAAAATAATCATTGTGTACTTTAATATTATTCTATTCATTTATTTACTTTTGCCGAAAGTTATCAGTCAAAAAATATATGTTCGAATTTCATTCTAAATATTTATACTGAGTATCTCAATAACACATCATTTAAATGTTTTGGGAAAAATTACTCCATAAGTGAATAATTATGCTGAAATGAAGCGGTTGACAGAGAGAAGAGTTGAGTGGAGATCTGCTGCGAACCGATCATCGGATTGAGGACTACTGGCGATGATACAAAAGCCAACTTCAATTAATACTCAGAGCCTCGGATAAGAAAGATTAGAGAAATCTTACAAACCGAAGAATAATCACAGCTGCTACAATTCGCAGCTTATATTGGAGTAGGATCATTTATAATCTTGGCTGTTTCAGGTTTGAGTGAGCCCTAACATCAAAGTTGCATTCGTTCAATAGGTGTGAGCGTCCGACCAATTAGCGCAAATTTTGTGTTAAAAGAATGTCACGGATCAGGTCACTCAGGTGAGCGTGATTTCACATTAGATTAGTAAGACTTCTGAGATATAAGCCAGTAAATAGGTTAAATGATGATATGTATCATAAATCCTTGCTTTTTGGTGTAAATCAGGTGTTTAACTTGAGTGTGATTCATCGTGAAGAGCACCTAGAACTTAATCGCTCTTAGCAGAGAACAGACTAAGTTGGTACTTAATAGGTCAGCAGATAAATTTGAAAGTAATGCTTATCTGTCTTCCTAGTATAAAAAGTTATTCACACAATATTTTAAATATTCTACTTAATTCTGAAACTGTAACATTTTATTGCCATAAAAATATAATAATATGAAATATAACATCTATGAACGACTTGGTTATTTTAGCTTTATAAAATATTTTGCTATAAAAATTAATATTTTTTTAACCGATTGACTTTTCTCCTTTTCTAGTTAAAAAGTAGGAAAGTAAATCTTGTATTTTTTAAAATGTAGAATCCGTGAAATAATGGGCAGAGAATATGAATTTCTGAGGCTAGGAATCTTAAATATATCTATCCAAAAATATGGCAGGTTCATGAAGTTCCACATTAGATTTTCAAAGAAAAGTGGTGGTATTATATCATATCAATCAGTTTATTCCTAGAATCTGATATTTTTATGTTTCCTAAAGAATGTGTAACGACTTTAAGATAGTGGGACCGTATGTAAAGCGGCGGGGGATGGGATTATACGATCTATGCATACTTTGGAAAGATTCTCCTGCCTTCCTTAGCAATACACGAAGGCGTTCTCTCAAAAGGAGAGCGATGGAGCGAACAAGTGCGCATACAAGACTACACATCACAAAGGAAATCAGTGGGAGAATGCTATGGACTCACTTCAATGACCATGTTCCATGGCTTTCCCAGTGAAACCTGCCACCTGTCTGTTAGTGTATGTATCCTCCCTTCGTTTTCTCCACCTCAATACACGTTTTGACTTCACTTCTATCCCCTCTCTTTGATAAATATTGCAGAGAAAATGGAATCATATGTTATCCACATGGGCCGTTAAATTGAAAGCATTTGGGAGAGACAGAAATAACGAAGAAAAGATGCGAAAAAGAAGAAAGACGAAAGGGCAACATACTCGTTTGATACACTACTAGATAGAAAGAAGGGCTCAAAATGAGGTAGCATTAGTCTCATCTGTAATTAGTATCTTACGTTTATTAAATAAGAGCTTGTTGCTTGAAAAATTAAATTTAGGATGTCATATATATTGTATTATTTTCTTGCTTGAACTCAATTATTTGAAGAGCATTGTGTCATGTTAAATTCACCTCCGGCAAACCTTACTGTTGATACCGCAGCGTATTCAATCACTTCGTCATTCGGAGCTATATCCCATAAACAATGATTTAAGACTAAAGTTTAAAGTGAATGAATAAACGATGTTACCTGCACGAAGCACAGACTAAACTATCCCAATAAATCTAACGTTCATATTTTCAATAGGTCATAATAACCACCAACCAAAAATAATTTCTATTTATGGGTACCAAACAAATCTCGGGTAGTCTATAACCATACAAATTTCCATGCAGAGAGTATAATGTGAGAGAGGCGAATTGGGGTTTCACTTTCAAATATCGATGAACAATAGCTATTCGCTCCCAATCAATCAACAGTTACTTATCTCTCCACATGTCATAAGATACTATCCAACTCGGCTAGTATTCTCATTCACCCACCCTAGGATCTTTCCCGACCCTTCCCCTTTCGTTCCTTCCCGCGATCGCTCCTGCCGCCTCCCATTACTCCACTAATGGCCCGCTCTACCTCATCCCAACCACTTTTATCCACCTCCCACAACTCCTAACGTTCAACGTAAGCATCCCACGCACTTCCTCCACCCCTTCACACGGCCCAAAACTCTCCTCCTCCTCAAACCCAACAGCCCTTCCTCACCGCTTCCCGAGTGCTACTCTCACCGCGGTTCTACGCCTTCCCCGCAGCTGCGCTCTATTAAGTTCGCTACATTGAATCTCCAACGACCTAATCGAACGCGCATACACCCGCCTCCTCTTCGGAGATCCCCACGCGGAACGGATGGAGGGGGAGGCCCTTGACTGTGACCCTCGAGATTGGGGGGAGGGGGGGTAGAAGGAATGAACGAAGGGCACTAGTGCTCCGGAGGATTGGACGCGGGGTGGTGGTGGGAGCGGGATCTCTGCCGCCGCAATTGCCTGGGCCGCACCTCGGTAGCGAACGGGTCAAAGGTCTCGGAGGAGTCTAAGGAGAAAGTGGAGGAAAATGGAAAGCAGATAAGGGAAGTCAAGAAGTCAAGGGTGTGCGCGCAAGTGAGGGCGTGGAATTTAATAGCCGCCCAAAAGCGGTGGAGGAAGAAGATTCGGCTGGGGGGGGGGGAGCGTGGGAGAGGTGTTTCGGAGGCGGGATTGGTCGGGAATGGAAGCTATAAACGCGCGTTACATAAACATTGCTTCTTCGGGAACACATTCAACCCCAAGAAAATTGAAGTCATATTTACAGCATCCTTTCGTTCGCCGGGTGCGCAGGAGATGACGACCGAACTCGCGATATCCGCGCACTTGAATGGCAATGGGGTAGAAATTCTGCCGTGTCGTTTCCTTAAGAGTTGAAATCATTCCCTGGGAAGAATTTATTGGAGGCATTACGTTCCCTCGTCTCTGAGTCAAAGACGGAAGGTAATTGTCTCATTCTTATTGGCTCAGTTTAAATTTTCCTTTCGGATGAAACTAGGAGACAATAAATCTAACCCCTATCGCCCAAATAAAAAGTAATATGCTAATTGACAGAGAACTCAAAAAACGTAATGAGCAGGGCAATCAAATTATCATTTTTCAAGCTTTTTGGAAAAAAGATCTCATAGAATTGAAAAAATCTACTTGCTACATAAGAATACGTTACAGTTACCGGATTTACTTTCTGACCTTTTAAAATTTACTGCTAATATTCACGAAGAAACCTAAGGTTACCGAGGAGGCAATAATTTGTTCCTGACAAAGCAAGACAAGAATAGGATAATAGAACAATGGAAGCAAAATTGTTCGAAAATTTACATTTTTTAGATCTGAATGTTTAATCGAGTGTGTAATACAGTTAAATGTATTCATATATCAAACTAATAATACATAAGATGTAATGGAATTGTAAGTTTCGGTATTTCATCCCATAAATATCTGGGGGCATAAATATTTGGGGGCATAAATATTTGGGGTATTTCATGTTCATCAAGCAATATGAATAAACCTTAAGGGGTATTAGACGTCCCGCTCACGTCACTAATATTGCATGGATAAGTTGAAAGGGAAAGGGTCTCCAAAGGCACTGGAGGGTTAGATGGCACCACTCTCCACAACTCACGCACAAATACACTCCCCACCCCATCACCTCCCTTGCTCCTCGATCCAGCCGTTATCCATAATCCCTTCTCCTTTCCCTCCCACCTCCACCCGTACATACCTTCCTCCTTTTCAGCAATGATAACCCCGCTCCTACTCTCTCTAGAAGCCCTTTCGAACCCCATAGCCACACTTCATTTCCCACTGTGAAGTTCACCCGAACCTTTCCCCATATAAGTGTGCGTCTGCGCCTCTTGTGGGTTCGTTTGTTTATATAAATACACACACGTATACACATCCCTCTGCTCCCGCAACTGTGCCGCGCCTCTGCTTGCCCGAGCGGCAACTCCGAAATCGGTTGTGTTCGAGGACTCGCAGCCATCCAATTCCGTCTCTCCACCTGCACCCATCCCACTGCTCCATTTAAAACCTTTTCCTGCACCCTCCCTCCCCTTGGCGCATTAACGTTACTCCCACTCTTCAAAACCCCCCCTTCCCGCAAGACTAAACTCCACCCCACCCCCCACCATCAGGCCTACCTCCCAACACACGTATCGCAGCTTCAATCCATTCAATAGTCTGATGGGGTCGCATGGGTGAGAGTTTATCCGATGCCTTCGCCATGAGAGGGCGCCCATAAGCGCGATGACGCCGTGAGCACCACGTAGGACGGTAGGTACAGAGTACCAACCCACAACACCCCCGCGTATTTAAAAATCTCTCCCGGGGCTGAATGGCTAAGATGTAATCGCCCAAGGAAGTGAAAACCTCGAATATTTAGCGAATTTAAAAAAAGTCCAACGAAACGTAACGGTAAATTTATTTTATATATAGGAAAACCCTCCACATTTCTAAAGTTAGGGAATAAGAGAGAAACGGCGAGCGTGGAATAAATTCGCATGTTTCAATTTGGAGCTTATTTCGGCTACAGACTGAATAATCGAGAAATTTTCCATGGATTGATCCATCATTTACGAAGAGTGCCGTTGGTGATAATAAACCTTGTCTGTATGAGTCCACTGTTTTTAAAACGATTATTTCTCGACGGTTATTCTATGCCTGATATTCAGATACTCTAAATTACATGCAGAGGTGGTCTATCTCCTGTCGATTTTCCACCAGTACGAAAGGAATTTAGTTTTTTACCCCTCCTCAAGAATTACTACAGTCAAAAGGTTCCATAATTATTTTTGGAGAAAAAAAATGCGAAAAATATGATAGGCAAACATACACAGTATAAGTCTAGGGGCGAAAAATAATGAAGTTATTACAACATATCAAAAGTATTAGGGCTAGAATATAAAGTCGCACACAGCAGCAAAACTGTGCGGATAAATAAGATAACGTGCTTTGAATTATACGACAGAAAGCCGGATGATCAAAAGATTTATCCTTGATAAGAAAGAGAGGGGAAATATGCTTGGAATTTAGCATATGTGGATAAGATTAAGCATTGAATGATATATGATTAAAGTGAAGGGAGTATTTGCTCAGCGTTAGCATTTGAGTGCCTTGCATGTCAAACTTAGGGATGCATATCAACCACGAAAATTATTTCCAGACCGTAAAATAAATCATTTGTGATTTATGTAAATATAAACGCTATGACCTTCAGTTATCTAATTTAAGTAAAAGCAAATGGCCTTTAAAGTAATCATCAAGTAAAACAGACACAAAAGAGAACTTAAACTTCTTATTTCAAGGTGAAAAAAGTCATTGGCAGTTATGGAGGCAATAGAGAATCATGCTGAATTAATACAATGCTTCTTTGGAACTCGGAGATACAGTCGCTAAAAGAATTTAACGATAGATTCCTTGGTTAAAATGAGGTCTATGATTTAGAACTATATGACTCTGATTAAAGAGAAAAAACTTAATCCAAGAAAGAGAATGATTTAAACTTTTTTCAGTTTTGTTTAAACAAGATGTGCCTAAATATCCCGATGCGTCTCCAGCTTTATTTACTCAAAACATCTATAGCGTGTTTAAATTTAACTCGTTCTTACTCCTTTCGAGGAAGTATTTTACGCTTAGATTAGCCATCTGACATGCTAAAAGTTTTTTCAAGATGAATGGTTCTCGAAAAACGTGTCTACCTGTGGCAGGCTTACCCAAAATAAAATACGATACAGATAAGGGTCGCATAATAAGATAGCCTGTAACCTTCAGTGAACAAGATCTACTTATAGTTCCTCCATTCATCTTTACATAGACGTGGGCAGCTTTCCCCAACGAAAAATACGATACCCAGAAACCTTATCGCAGGCATTGAGCAGAGCAAGGAAAATTCGTTATAATTTTATTTACACACCATCTGATCCACGCATTAAAAGATCAGAGATAAATTCTTAATATGTATAATAAACTGTCTATATAAGGGAACGTAAAAAAATAAAACGAGAAATTACACACTTTTGAATGATCTCTGGTAGCACTGAAAATGCGGAAACCTAGTTTACCGAAAAGTTAATGATTTGAAGAAAAAAATTAATTCTCGACAGAATTTCGAGCATTTCAGGAGGCCTGTTCACTATTTTTTACACGAGACAATTTAATTTTACCTTAGAAAGTCGTTTTGAAGCCTCATATGATTCCAAACTTTGCCATAAAATTAGCACTAGGGACATCAACTCCATTGGTGCCTTAACTGAAAATAGTTCTTTTTAACGCATGGTACAATGACTTCGCGAATGCATTCTAAACGTAGGTCAATAAATATACAAATATCATAGCATATTAGACAAATATTTACCAGCACAACATTTTAAATTAATAAGTTTTTTTAAAATCACATTTATAATATAAGACCAACGTTTTACTCTAGATTATTAGAGCAAAGTAGCTATTAAACATACGCTAATATAAATAACCATTATATGATAATCTCATAATGCTCACTGGTATGCACATAGCATAAAACAACCGTCGATGATTTCATGATAATCATTGCAGTCTTGAACGCTGAATTAAATATTTCATGCAACGAAGGATTGTCAACTATAAATAACAAAAAATATCACTCTAACTCAACCATTCCGCTCCACCAGAAAAACAATAACTTCCAGCTATCACGAAATGAATCCTAGAGTTTTCTTTAAACGCTTGGAAAAACGCATGGTGTAGAATGGAAATCAGTTCGTGATGCTTAAAGAGGGAGTTGAATTATTGGACTCCGGTTAAAAAAACACGAGCCCAGAATACAGACAACGTAGCGGGGGTGCGAAGCGCGGTAAGGCGAAAGAGTGAAAGGGTGCAGATGGGAGGAGGAGGAAATAGGTAAGGAGAAACGGGGGGAGGGTGAGAAGTTGGAGAGAGGGAGGAGTAGGAGTGGGTCGGGGAGGGGGAGTGATGGAAAGGGCGGAAGTGAGGAACGAGGACAAGGGAAAGGAGGACTGAACCATGCATCATGTTGCATGTTCCCTCCGCTAATGATTTTATTCATCTCATTGCCAATACGGGGTGGCGTGAGCAAGCAACAGAGAGAGAGTGAAGGCTTAGTAGCAGGAGAGACGGAAGGGGGTGGCAATGGGGAAGGGATAAGTGGGGAGCAGAGGGGATGGTGGTTGGAAGAGGGGCCTTGCCCGGAGTTGCGACAAGGGGTGGAGGTTTGGCGGCAGAGATAAATATAAGGAGAACTGTAGGACATGGGTAGGAGAGCAGGCGGAGTAAAGAAGGGATCGGAAGATTCGATATGAAAGTAGATAGAAGGGAAACACAAAAAGTACAACAGTTACGCAGTTATAATAATTTAACCATATATAGACCTAAAAAAATAAATGTTCAGAAAAATTAATTTATTTCTAGGGCTAAAAAATTCATTGCTGATTGCCCGAATCTGTTATCATTACCAATATTAAGTTAAATATTGTAGAAGTTTAAAAAATAGCTATGCTAATGAGGATATATGAAATTTATTTTTACTAAATGCGTGAAATTGTATTTACGATGTCAGTGTGTATTTTAATGTTTTGTGAAAAAAAATATAGAAATATATATATATATATATATATATATATTTGATATGTATAAATAAATGTTGCATTTCTAGTTATAATTCTTCACTTATTGAAATATGTAGCATTGTAAAATGCTATTTCAGTTGAAAAAATAACATTTATTTATTGATTATGACAGCACATGTGACCATGTGATTATGACATGTGAAATAATTTCTCGCTTTGTGCATTCCAAACTTCTTTTATTTTTACCAACCATGGTTTCGACGTACAAAATCATTTTCAGGGTTGCGTTTTAACGTGTCGCGTTTCCACAGAGTTAAGACAAACTATAACTTACACACAAGTAAATATTCATAATGTTATTTTTGCATGAGTTGATCAGCAAGTCAGTGGTTATGAAAAAACTCTATGATAATACACTTAATACTGACTGTGTTTGGATAGATAATCGCGGCACATTGATATTCCTTCAAGACGCTATCTCGTATTTTGGCAGAATTACTACATAACTTATGAGGCCGAGAACGCTTTTCAATACCGTCAACATCATAAGGTATCCTGCCAATTCGTTTCTCCATCCCTCTTTTTTACTTCTACTTATAATAATTTCCATTAACGTCATATTTCATCTGCTATGGTCAATCTAATAACGTCAACGTGAAAAACTAGATGGCATTCTAGCCCGCGACCACTGGTTACCAGGCCATGATTATACCCTTTTCGCTTACGGCGACTACCGACGTTGGTAAATGCTATAAAGTGGGAAGACGGAAAAGAGGGGATAATGAAGCCTAGGAGACTTGGTGTATGCGGATTAAAGAAAGGAGGGGAAGCGGAGAGGGAACATTTGGCGAGAACAAAGGGTAAAGGAGAAGAAAGAAACGCAATATAGGGAGTAGGGAGGAGAGTGGAAAGGGAGTACGGAAGGGGTGTGAAGTGCAAATGGAGGTGGAAGGTAGGGAAATCACGAGGTGGAATGGGCCGGAGATATATATTTGTATAAGGGAATAAAGTGAAACGAGGTTGGTAAAAGATTACGGATTGAATGAAGTTCCGTGGGCGGAAAGGTCAAGACGCGGTTCTGCGATTATGTTGCCGATGGAAGTAAGCTGGTTGGAGTCGAGGTGAGTAATTTTAGAAGGAAAGTGGTGACCAAGGCATCGATTATATTAGATCCCTCCACCGATTTGGGGATAGAAAAATGGTAGCGCGGTTGATACATGAAGTTTGAATGTGACAACATTTCATTATGAATGAGAAACATTGCTATAGAGTTTGAATAGGAAAAGAAAAAAATCGACATGGTTGTAAATTAGGAGGAAAGAAATAGCATTGATTCCCTAAGTCTTCATCTAAAACATCTACGTTCAAGATCCCATTTAGACCAAAAGTGATAAAAATTACATTTTTAACAACCAAGCATTCACTTTAATGCCATGTTTGCTAAAAGACTGCTGTTAAAAATATTATTTGATATAAAAATCGATTAAGTAAATCAACTAAACAAATAACTCGAGTGCCATCATTAGCTCCTTGAAAGACACCATAAAACGACCATTCCTAAAAAGAGAGATATCTATCAAATAAACAAGCGCTTTTCTTTGAAAGATAAAATGTACTATAATTCAATCAATCATAAATAAATCAGATTCAAATGGATAGCCAAGTTTCAAAAATGGAATAATTAATGGCGTGGAATTACATTTCACGCATTTCGTATATCCTGGGATCTAGTATTTCGTCAATATGATGAAAGAACAATATATTCTCTGGCCTAGATAACCAAAAGTCCTATTTCGACATATTGAATCGACGGAATTAATCTAGACCATAATTATTTTAAAATAACAGGTGAAAACGTTACCACAATGGTCATCATCAAATTACATAAGTCATATTTTGTTTCCATAAATGGAAGACTGCTTTAAATTTTGCATTTAATAATGGGCCACGTTAGATAAAAATATGACAACATTAACTTTCTAAGAGCCTTCATGACATAACACCGATGTATACTCTTTGCCTACTCAAATTAGCCCACAGCTGAAATGATGGCTTAGGACGTACTTTTACGCGACTGGCAGTTTATATATCTTCCCAACTAAACTTCAATACCAAAGCCATGCTTTCAATATTTCCAGAATTGAGACAATTTCATTAACATCATTTCCAACATTACGGTCCAAAAATGGCCATTCACCGAATGCGTCATTCTGTCAACCTTCCAAAACCCTTCCGGGTTAAGAGAGGTAAGCTACTCTTACACACACCCGTAAGAAAAAAAAGGCTTTTGAATAGTCAATGACTTCCCGGAGAAATACACATTAGGCATCGGCCAAACGGAAGCGAGGTGGAAATGGAGGGGAATAATGGAACCGGTTTTTATTGATTATTTCCCCGAATTGATGACAACGGCTGATAGCGCGGTGACCAAAAAGCGCGAGGAACGACGGCGGGTGGCCTCACTGGGTGGGATTGAAAAGGGTACGGGGTTTTTGTGATCTGTTACGGCGAAAGGTGGTGGCGGGGCCACTGGCGAATGAAAACACAGGGAGTCTCGTGGACAGGAAAGGTGATGGAGGAAAGAGGAGAAAAGGGGGTGTAGCGAAGAAACGCGACCACGAGTGCAGTGGTAAAAAAATGGAAACGACGAAATCACTAACGCCTTTGAGGTGGTGAAACAATTTATACGAAAATGTTTTGAACGCCCGGTGGGAAATAGTAAACGGAGTTTTCAGCCGCAAAAGTACACTACCGTCTCCCAGAATTCATGAAGGCTATCATATATGCACGATCTTGGACAAGTCAACGATCCAGCACGGTGCGTGGTGTAAAAGCAAATAAAAGGCATGACTCAACAAAAAGGGAAAATCAGGTCTTCGGGTAATGATCAAATTTCACGATGCAATTTCATAGGTTAACGAATGATAATATCAAACATACGCACGCACATGTAAACACCGCCTTCGCCATAAATAATTACAAACATTCTATTTCTAATTTCTACCGCAGTCTTTTCGATATGAACTAATTTTTTCCCCACTTCATGCACAGATTTTTACTTTTCCATATCACATGGCGTATTGGTAAAATAAGAAGCTTGCTTGACTACTTCAAACATCAGCCAATAGGGGATACGCCTATTCCTCGTAAATGTAATTTATGTGCCATTCATAACTATTTTTTAAAAAGAAGCTTCCTCGAGATCACTCAAAGAAATAAATTTCTCAAATCCAATTTTAATGATAAATGAATTACATGGAAAAATAATCGTCGATGGCATGAAAATGTATTCTATATAGGCAAATAAACAGAGCTTTCTATGAAGATAAAATCAATCAGAGAAAAATGAGTACTTGGAATCAGAATTGAGTCAAGGATTAGAGAATATTCAAAAAGAGATCTTACTAGAGTTCTAAAATTGGGGAGGATGGGAAGGGGAACGGGAGGAGGGAGAAGAAGGAAGGAGGAGGCACGCCGGAGGAGTCCCTATGCGTGACCTAAGGGAAGGAAAAAAAAGAAGAAGTGACTTGCGGTTGTGAAAGGCGGTTTGTGATTAAAATGGTAAAACTCGACAATTTCACATGATTTATTTATGAGTGACCCGAGTGGATAGTGCGCTAATAAATCTTTTCCCTGGGCTATAAAATAGAATTTAAAATTGGTACTTTATTAAACTGAGGCGTTCAAACGCGGCCGTATCAAAACTTACGAGTACATATCTATTAAAAGGGTAGGGGCATTTTTGAGTATCAGCGTGGGCGCTTCTAAGCGGAAAAAAATATAAATCTGCTTAAGAGATCACACGTTACGAATTTTTCAAAATTTGTTTCTACGCATAGGTTATTAGCTAGAGGATTATAAAATCAACATTCTTCATTCTTATGAGATATGCCATCAACCAAAAATATAAACTGGATCAAAGTTTACTCTAATTCAGGTATAAGAAATAATATCATCCACAAATGTTAAACATAAAAGAGTATTTATCCTACTCAGGCTGTCGTCACCCAATCTGTGACGATAATCCTCCACAGTTAATCTTTACATTACAGCTTAGCAGCGATTTACGAGGTTAACTCCAGCCTTAACTTATGTCTTTAAGTACACTACAATACAAGTTTCAAATGACACAAGTATTCAATATATAAGCACCCAACCTTGAATAGACTATAATTATTAATTTTGAAATATAATGCTCTATATCAGATGCCCAAGCAAAATTCCTATTCGATATGGTCACGGAGTGTGTCTATAAGGTTTAAAATATTTCAACTATGGTTCTTAAGACACATGTAAACCTATTAGAGTACCAAAAAAGTAAAAACGGGGGCCTATATGATGGGAAATATCATCGCACAGAAATATGGAAACACCAGATGATATGGTTTGCCCTCCAGGAACCATCAATTGATATAAACGTATTTTCCCTTTTACATTAACCACACAAATATTATTCGGTATTATATAATCAATAACAGGGCTTAATATGATTCAAAAAGTAGAAAAAAATGGCTGAACAATTGGAACGGCAAAGATAATAGATTTATGGTACTATAGAATTATGGTGGTATTGAACCATAATCACGCAAAGCATAGCTGTATTTATAAATCAGCACAGATTTATCCGAACGAAAAATCGATGGGGATCGGATTGGGGAAGTAGCCAGAGGGCTTCCTTCACGAGAGCTCGGGCTCCCAGCAGTGGCAGAGATTTTTCAGCGGACTTGCAATTTCTCCTTTGGCGATTTGCGCTGAATCCCTAGAGTGTAGTACTTCTCCCGTCAAATGAGGTGTTTAAACTGTGAACCACTAGGATCGTCTCGTTAAGAGTAGGTTGATGCAGACGCCGGGTCTCATTCCACCCTTCGTCCATATTATCATTCTCTGACCAATCTAATGATCCATCCTGAAGGTGGTTTGAGCGAGATAGTTCCCTAGTCATAGTGGAGACCATATTCAAATTTTATTTTTTTATTTTAGCGTCTGTAAGAAGTATGGAATAAATATTGGAATATTAATGGCGCAAATATATAGTTATATATTACCAAAATTCTTAGTAATTAAATAAATAAAGCTACATAAGTCTCTAAATTGACTCATTTTTTTCCCACCGTATGGCTGAAAACCCTTCAAAACAGTAGGTTTTTTTGCGATTCTGTAAAAATTACTCCGGTGAGTAATAGATTATTTTTTTTACAAATAGTTGAAAAAACATGCTAACTATACACCGTTAGGTTTTTTTTTTTAAGTTCCTAATTTTTTAAATATTCATCTTCTGGAGCGCACAGCCTTAATCTATCCCATGTAAAACAGCTTATATTTTTAGGCATATTATTCGAAAAGTAGTTTGGCAAGGGGTTGATATTTTGGTATTGATGAGAGATGAGAGATTTTTCTTTAAAATGAGGCCAAATTCATCAAATTCTAGGTGAAGTGATTTTTCGCTCAAACTACCTTAAATTGCGGGAATGACCTCAGTTGTGTTTCCCCTACCCATATAACCAGTCAAAAAAGGTTTGACGTGATACAGCATTAATGCTGACAAATCACAGTCAAAGTGGGTGTAATGCACCAAATTGTAAAAAGATAAACGGCCTTGGATGACAGCCAAGAGTAGAAATGTATCTGATTACGTTCCCTTGCCATATCATTTGGTAAAAAAATAAATGGACGACGATGCAATTTAAAACGAATGGTGCGATACGACATCTGATTCGAAAACTTATATTTGCACGTGGCTTATGGCTGCCACATTCTAAGCCTTGAGCCAGAGCGGAAAATGCGTCGAATAAGAAAAGAAGGTTGAGTAATCGTTGCAGGCTACCACTACCAGCGGGTGTCTGCACTATTTCGGCCGGCTATGATCTCTTGAGTGTTTTATACCACTACTCCGCCACGAGATCCACGCCAATCACTTTTTTACATCTGGCAATCCATCAACCCTCGATTGAAAGACATCAAGACGCGCAGACATAAACGCAAAAGATAAATTACTAAAAGGAACTCAACAAAGAGGGAACGGTAATGGGAAAGAAGCAACAAGAGAGAGAGAGAGAAAAGTCACCCTAAGACGGCAATGGGCGGGCTTGGACGTAGACAGGCGAGGGCATGATTATTTATTTACATGAAAGTGAAAGAGCGAAAGGTGAGAGATTAGCGAGTGGTAAAGGGTTTCTTGATCAATCACGCAGTTTTCGGTGGGGCTTCGTCATCGGGAGTCCGTCGGTGGGTTATCTGATCGGTTATTTGGGGAGGCGCCCAACGACTGAGGTCATTTCAGCCATTAAGGACAGGATAGTAGGTTGGTAAGGGACGAATTACCTGGAGAGTGGAGAATCGGGGGGATGAAAACGTCGCATCGAGATTTGCCTACTCTCAACTAGAAGCGAAAAAGAGTTCACAAACGATTAATATCTTCTTGATGACCGACGTTTCGATTGGAGACTTTCCTACTATCTACAGCCGTGAAGATGACAGGAAAATTTTCTATTTATTCGTCGGCCATCATGAAGACATTAAATGAGGTAAGTCAGACAAGAATATACCGCGATAATTCACCTGGAGAGCCTCAAATATTTCATTAAAGGGTTCTTGGTTTATCGTCCAATCCGACCGACGGAGTACAACTTGAAGTTATCCCTACATCACACCACAGTAGGGATCGGTACTCTTCTGTAAAATCTATGCCACTGATGGATTCAAAACTTGGTTCTAGCGAAGGGAAGCCAGAAATCTAGCCAACCTATCATTATAAGCATAATTTTATGATGTGGATTATTTTGAATTATAAATAAAAGATCCGAATATATCCCAGAGAATGGTTAGGATTCTTGGGTTTCCCACACTAGGTATTGGTCTGCACAGACTCTTCTATGGCCTACCATTATCTTCAGGATTTAAAATCAGGGAAAAAGTATGGTGTTGGGGCAGACCAAAAGAATCACCCGGTGTGAAGCACGAGAACTCTTTATCCATGGAACATATATGCTGGCTTCGGGGGTTAGGAGTAGTTACATACTCGCCTGCCAACGCGGAGGCCGCGGGATTGAATTCTACTCGGGTGGTTTTTCACCACCAAGGGCATGGTTGTGTTTTTATTCGTCTAAATATATCAAATTGGTAGTAATAGGTTTAATTTTTTATGAATAAAAAGTAATATTATTTTAGCAATTTAATGAAAATGTTGATTTGGGCTAAAAAAAAGATATCGCTTGCAATAGCGCTCGTACATGGACTAGGCTCTAGGGATGGGAAGCCAGCACCCTTGCCTCCAAATCAACCCGATTTCCTACTTGATAGACCTCATGCAGTTGTCCGCGGGGATTCGTCATCGGGAGTCCGTGCGATCAAAATGGATGGGAGAGTTTCCGATGGAGGCGAGTTAAGAAGGGATAAGGGGGCTAGAGGGGGCAGGAGGAGAGGGAGTTGCTGTCGCGTTTTTTCCACCGGAGTGGAGTTCGGAGGAAGGGGAATTCGAGGGAAAAGCGTGGATTTATGATGACTGCTTCTCTCTGCGTAGGCTACACTCAAGGTATTATTTTTTCCTACCTCACTTACCCCACTTCATCCCCAAGTCCCCCCCATTCTTTTGTTTCCCGAACCTCTTTTGCATGCGCACACTATTCGGCTCATGATCCATTATCGATGTGCAAGACTTGCTCCCCATCGGGAAAGGAGGTCATGCGGGGTAGGAGTGGGTGAAATGAATGGGGATAACTATGAGGGGGAGAGAAAGGGATGTTAGTGAGAGCGGTGGATGAGGTGATTTCTCTAACAAAGGCTCCAGAGTGAGGAAGCGATGGCTGGATTGTAAATTTTCAGTCGACGAGTGTCGCAATAATTATACCAATAGATAAGGCCAACAGAGTTTAAAATAACCAAGTTGCGTGACTGAAAGAATTAGAAATTTTTTCACACTTTAACTAAAGTTTTTTAAAATAGTCACTTCGTATTTTGTTACAAAACATGATCCTTTTATGAATAACGATGTTTTATTATCTACTGCCTTTCATTCTTCGCCCAATTTACACCTTTCTCATTTCTTTCCACATCAAACTGGAAAACACTATTCCTTTTTATCTATATTTTCGACCTTGATAACATTTATTCCACACACGACATTTCTGTTGCTTCCTAATAAAATTGCTATTTAAGTGAATATTATATTATCCATTTCATATATATTCTTCTTGTGTTTTACCTGATTTTCAATATTCTAGACGATGGTAAATATAAGTACACATTTTAGTTCCTTATAATGTTTGTTTGCTATTTGGTTATTCTATTTGTTTGTTAGTTTATAAAATATTAAGGATTTTGATCTTCGGGGGACTGTTGAGAAAAAGGGAACTGAATGCGATTGTAAACGGAGAAAAATTATATTCATTGTGAACTTTTAATGGCGCTGCATTATTTAAAGATTGTTTTCGGTAGCTCCATCAAACGACTTAACATATAATAAACTTGCTCAAAAATCGAAAAAGTGCGTAATTCCTAAATGCCTTCTGGGATTAATTAAAAACAGAGAAATTAGATAAATATTTCATCCTTTTTCCTCCAAGCACAATGAAAGGCAATTATCTCACGTCTCCCATTCTTCCTGTTTATCAGAAGGGACGGGTGAAAGCTGATTTCCGATTGAATCGTCTCCCAAAATGAGAGCTCAAGTCGGAACGGCGGCCTGACGGTAGGTATGCGGTTTCCGTGGATTAAATGGAGATGGGACGGGCGTGTTTTCCAATCAGCAAATGGGGAATTTGTATCGGGAAAAGAGGATTTCAGATCGGAGCGGGGATGGAGAAGGAATATCTCTGACGTGATGATTAGGGATCAGACAGAGGGGGATAGCACATTATCCTCCATCAACCTCGCAGCACAAGGCCCTCGAGATCCTATCACATGACATATTTTTGCTGAAGGGCGCAGAAAATAAGGACCATAATCAAGCAAATGATTCCATATCCAGTAAGCCTAAACACTCTACATTAAATCAGAAAATAAGATACATTTTGTGATCACATGTGCTCAC
Source organism: Pyrrhosoma nymphula (assembly GCA_963573305.1). Lineage (NCBI taxonomy): Eukaryota > Metazoa > Arthropoda > Insecta > Odonata > Coenagrionidae > Pyrrhosoma > Pyrrhosoma nymphula. Next base: position 53,891,071 of record OY754330.1, read on the forward strand.
AGGGAAGCATTGAAAATTTCAATCACAAAGTGGAGTAGATTTCGAATGATCCGCCGGATATATACAAGCTGCAGACGAAATAAAAACAAGAGTCGGAAAGCACTATTTCCCCGACTGGTAAAATAAGTAAATTACCTGATATAATTACTATAGAAAATGGATGACATACCATCTCTCGTGTTTAACCCTCTATTAAGTTTTGAATTAAGAAATGATTCACTGTGGTTTTTCTTAGATAACGGAATGACTTCAATACTAATCTCGATATTAGAACTATATCCGTTTTATCCGAAGGATTCAATTTGCAATTAGCTCATTGCAATGTGCCTAGTGCGTCCCCAGTTCTATGATAACCTGCGAGAAACGTCGCATCCCAATCCGCAGGGATGATTCTCATATTTGCAAGTACCGTAGCATTAGCCCAGGCACGCTGGCAGCTCCGACTAACAAGACAAATAGGAAAAACGACTCATGACAAGTGGGCCTGTTTAGTGCGTGAATTACACGCCGGTAGTGTGCTAAACAAGGAAAGCGGAGATGGTGAGGAAGGGGGAGGATTGCAGAGAAGGAGGAGGGGAGGGCGTGGCCTGTATAATGCGAGTACCATGGAGATGAGTATAAGATGAGAGGTGGAGGCGTGGACAGATGAGGGGCTTGAATCTTAGCGATGAGCGAATATTAGGGAATGATGGGGTGGCCTGAAAAGCAGAGGAGGGGCAGGGGAGCGGGGAAAAAGGGAGACGGAGAATAGAGGCGGCGGTGAGGTTATATAAGGATCCTGGGGCAGGGAACGCAAGGGTTTGGGATAACAGAGTTGGTGGTGGAATCACCAGAATGGTGCGCGGGTAAGAAATGGTTTGAGGAATATAACAGGATGCATGCATGCTTAGCCGTGAGGAAATAAGCATTGGGAGAAGGGGAGGAGGTTCGGCCCGGCGGCCGTTAAGATTCCTGAAAGTTAGCTGGCTAAAAGGTATGGGCATAGAAATACAAGGACTTCAGGACGTAAGGGGGGTGGGGTAGCATCTTTAAGACTGAGAGGGAACGGTTGAGAGAAGTCAAACGCGGTTTCGGCTTAAGAGTCCGAGAGGATTACGGGGGTTGGCTTTCTTCAGACAGGTGACAGATGCGGAGGGAAGGACTGTTATATTTGAAGATGGAGGCTGGCTAGAGGTGATGAGGTCGAGGAGGAGAACCGTGGGCAAGGGAAGGGAGTGGGGCGAGTGGGAATAACCGTGCTCGTTGTGGAGTAGGGAGGGTGGTTCCTCTCCCGGGGAGATTTCTAAAACGGAGAAGGAAGAAGCCATAAACGGTGGCTGCTTGGTGCCTGATGGGGTAGCCTGAGAAGCGTGGTAGGAGGTGGCTTTAGATCTATAATGTGTGAGGGAGAGAGAGAGAGATGAGAAATATGGGACCTTTTGCTGCCGGTTGGAATTTTCCGGTAGCAGGAGGGAGAGGAAACGGATGACCGTGGACCACACTTGCGAGGAGCTGAAGGGGAGCGGGGAGAGGGGAGGAAGCGAGAAAGGGAAAATTGGTGGGTTGAGAAACAACGTCGCCTCGCCATATGTATATGCCCTCTCAGAATTTCATCTGAGTGAAGTAATAAGGAGGCCGGGGGAGTGGGCGAAGGGAGGAGACCCCTCAAGACGGTCTTCTGCGGGTGGGTTTCGAGAGAGGTGGGGATCTCTTCAGCCTGTGCAGGGCGAGATGGGGGTACGAAGGGTGGTAGACGGGGTGGCTACTCGAGCGGGGCACTAGCGTTGGCAAGGAGAGAGAAAGTTAGTCGCCGTTGCCTGCTTGCCGCGTGCGGAATGAACCAAGATTATGGGTCGAGTGGGAAGGAGGTGATGTCACGGACCGAAGAGGTAAAGGGTACGAGCCAGGCGCCAGGAGCTGGCCGGCCCTCTTCTCCATTTCTCAGCGGTGCTAGGAAATGGAGGGTAGTATAAAGTGGGGGCGAAGGAGATCCGAAAATTAAAATTATCTCGACATGTCTGGCGTCACCACCTTCGTCCTCCCCAATTTTCCCAGCTCAAGACTCCCTTCGAGGCCTTTTACCTGCCCACTCATTTCCACTCATCTCCGCCCTCAAGCCTTATGCCGCGCGATGGCAATTCATGGCGTGAGGACGGAGACTAAGCCTCCCTCGTGAAAAACCGACGTCATCATCCACTCATGGAATGCAATGGAACGAGAAGGATATATGACTGCGATCATGATTTTTATTTTGCCGATTTTACTCGGCTTTTCTTGCTGATTTCCTAAAGTTACATTGGCATCAGATCTCTTTGTCAGGCCATTAAAAAGCACTAACTGCCATTCTTGATGAAATATTTAGTCATGGGAACTGACAGTCTTGGGCTTAACGATATGAAAATCTTCATCCTAGGAATGACTGGTAAATTTATAACAGTGCGACTTTTACAATGTATTCTACTGATCACGGCCATGGTTTCGTTACGAAGGAGCATTATCAGGTGCTATATGTGTTTCATTAATCAAGGAAGCTCAAAAAAGCAAGTAAAATTTAGTTTCAGCAATAACAGCTATCTTGGTATTATAGCCTCAGATTAATGATTATGAAATCAAGCCTGAAGTGTGAGAAACAATGTATTTGTATTGAATTTGACAAACTTCGTTCTTTCTGGAGCGTTTAACATTCCATAAATATAAATTGACTATGAGAGGGTGCCCGTTGAAATTCAACGGGAAGAAGAAAACATTAAACTCTTTCATAAGGTAAAATGAATCCCCATGATGTGACGTACAAATTACAAATACCATTAACGACAACCATGGAGAGGATGAGGTGAAACATTACCCTACTAAAATCTCGCTGTAGATCACATAAACCTTGTCATGAAATTCGCGGGCATTAGTATCAACTAAAAGCCAATGCTGCGATTGCTAAGGAAATAATAAAATAGATATTGTTTTAAAAAAATGAAAAAATGGATTATTTTCGATCCAAAAGCACTAATTTCAGGCAAAAGTGAAGCGTCTGGGAAAATCGAATGAAATAATCAAAATTTCCATTTTTTAGCCACCAGACACTGAAAATTTAAACCTCGAGTGCAAGTATTTTAAAAAAGCATAAAAGAAACCCCTAGACAAATTTCAATGCTTTTCTTACAGGCTTAAAATTTAACTAATTCCGGGTAAAAAACCTTAAAATGTTTTTTTTCGGAATTTTTACTATTTTTTCGGCTGGTCCTGGTCACGCCCAGCATTTATGCCAAATTTAAAATTCCTAGTTTACCTGGAAGTCCTTAAAACAGGCGTGACTGACAGCTCGATCGCAGTGCCACTAGCAGCGTTACAGACAGACATACCACGGAAATTATATTCATAGCTATTTGAGACGAGAGCGCTAAAAATTCGAAAAGCATGCAGAGCATTGATCGTATTCTTTTATCATTTGGCGAGACAGCATTAAATACCACGATACGCCCAAACTTTGAGAGCATTTCATAAATCCAGTCCAATGTTGTCAAAAAACAATTATTTAACTTTATTTCGAGAGATAAGCATACGGGGCTAATTCAATCAATCGATATAACACTCATCAACATCAAGAGAATCGTTTTAATGTCAAATGTATGCGTTTTTACTTAAATATTTGTGCCACTGCAGTGCTATCAAACATCAGAATGACAATGCGAATGACATTTGCGAAACATTTAAACGAAATATTCATCCCACTAAATAAGATAATTTAGCCAATTTCCATTAAAAATTATCACATATCGTTTACAGCGATAAAACGATCATCCAATGTTGATAGGTAAACACAAAATCAATAAAAAAATTGCATGGCATTTTCTTATCAGGAAATTAAATCACAAGAAGGCAAATATGGCTTTGCTAAAGGGACTGTCGTTCAGGACAATCTAAATACATATGAAAATCATTCTGCTTTTAAAGATAAACAATATGAAAATCCTTTTCACTTAAACAATTCCGTTTTCACTTCTAAATACATTCTTACGAACCGCAGTATGTTGCATTAAACATTAATAATTGTAGGGAAAGATATTATAGAATCCTATATTGCTGTATATCATGCAGAAAATTCATAATAAAAACTACACACACTGCTCTTCTAGAGTAGAAAAAAACAAATGAGCATGTAGCTCATTTAAAGTGTAAACGCTTTGAGCTTAACTTCGCAAAAAGAATAATTCCTAATGCTGAAAAGGTTAGTTATTAGTTTGTTTGATAATTAACTGACATTAGATTCTCAAGAGGAAACGCCCGAAAATAATATACTCTCCACAAGTTATAGGAATAAACGTTTTTATTTTACTGCAATTAATAAATATAAAACCAGAAAAAAGTTACTAGCCATACATTCTGCCATGGACCTTTTTAGCTACATTAATGCAAAAAGGTCATGAAAGATTGATTAACCACAAATATAATTGAGAAAGTGGAATAGAGAATACTCGGCCACCCCTTTTGAAATGAAGCAAGTAAGCAAACTACGGATGAATGTGGTTGCGGTGATACTCGCGCGTGGATGAGGACTGAAACGCGAGTAGGGGTTCCCAAGCGTATACGGAATAGTGGAATGCATGGTGCCGTTCAGGTTGTGGAATTAACGACGGGGCATTAGTAATAGGCACACGGGGTTCATAACTACGGGAGAGCAATAATTGGCGTGGGCTGAGAAAATGAGGATGACAAGGACATTACATGGAGAAGTTGCCGGGAGACACAGATGAGGATTAGGGGGAAAGACAGCTAGGAGCACAGGATGGAGGGCTTGTGGCACTAAAGGGTGAGACAGAGGGAATATGTAAGCAATGGAAAGTGTGGGCCAGTTATGGTAGGTATTCATATGCAAGTGCAATACTTTTTTTGCTGAACGGTATGGCAAGATAAATGGCTTTTATTTTGTCACTTAATCGGCTTCGAAAAATGAAAAATTATGAAATATTCAACAATAATCTCGCACGATACCCCAGCCATGGTATGGAAAGGATGGTTTTTATGTTTATATGCAGAATATATTATTACTACCCAGAATTACGTGCTTTTACATGTTTCTTCTATCCTCTTTACACAAATTTACAGTATCATAAATCTACAGCAAGATATATCACGATAAAAAATTTTTATATCAGGAGTGAGGTTAAAAATACTTAGATATTAATATGAAGAATGAAATGGAGTAATCGGGAGAGTGATAGAATACTTCGCCGTTAATTGGAGAATAAAACAAGTTTTCTAAAAACTTCAATTACTATGTTCCCGTCATACTACATAGACAAACATCCATACATTGTATTTTAAGAAAGACAAAATCCTTATTATATGCCAGCATAGCGCATAGCTTAATATTCCGTAGAAAACTAATCTCTGCACCTTCATCGTTGTGTTTGTCACCCTCGGTCGTGTCATGCGAAACTGACTCGGTGATCGCAGTTCAATGTCAATCTTACTATGTGGTTAATGTTATTTCTCCTATACAGGTAACACAGCATTACCCACAAAAATATTGTTGTATTACGGAATTTTTTTACTTTCCTGTCATAGGTTTTGACAAGCGAAAAAAAGTAACTTATGTGGCAAAACTTCTTCAAAAAACAAATGTTCTTCTACTTGAACTAATATATATTCAACCAAACCTGTCGATCTGTTTTATCCCTACATTTGCATTAACTTGTCGTATGTCTTAGCCCTGATACGATTCACCCTCACCGTCCAAACCGACCTTATGATTGAAGACTTATAAAACAGATGGGTGATTATGTACATCGTTGATTAATTGTCTATTACTCAAGAAAAATTATGCAAAACGTATTTGTTAATACTGCAATATGATATGTTATTTCATTAAATCTACTAAAATTATTATGATTGATAAATTATTTACATACAAGACGTTCGAGTGAAATGACGAGTACACCATCCATCTGAGGGACTGAGCGAAACAAAAATTCACTTCAGGAGGTAATTTAATTCCTAAATATTTGAATTAATTCCATTTCCACGACGAGATGACGACGAGGTGAAATAATTAACGTGGCACATTGTACGATGGATAAGTTCAATTTTAGCTTTCATCAGAAAACCACTCCACGCAAGTCGATTGAACGAGAAAAAGAGTTACTAAAAAAAGGATGTCCTACAACAGCAAGGAGAGTGGAAAGTTTCCCGAGAAAGTTATATTCGCAACGCACATGTGAAATTCGAGCTTTGGAAGACTCTACTCCTCCACTGATCCAGCAGCCATGTGACCAAACTATCCGGCAAAGGAACGAATTCTACGAAAGAACGGCAAAAGTTGTCGGGGGTAACAAGAGTGCCCCGTTTCTAAATGAAAAGAGAGGGAATAGGGCGATGTGACGAAGAAAGAAACAGCCCCGGGAATCCCCTAGTCGGCGGGGAAGTCCGGATTGAGGGACTGAGGCGAGGATGGAGGGCATCAGCTTATAACTAGCTCTGTGGAAGGTCAAATGCTGGGCTTCTATCGGGCGGGGGTGAGGGGAGGGAGGGTGAGGGATGACGGCGTGGGGACACATAATGGAGAGTGAGGTGGATGAGAGTGGAATGGAGGTATGGGGAGAGGATGGTCGAGGAGGAGGGGTTTTCGAAGACTCCCCGGTAATGCACGGTGTGGGGTCCATCATTATAAGTTGCGTCGCCAAGGGGATGGGCACAAGTTCTCTTCCGCCCTTTCTCTATATCTCACCACCACTCCCTCGCCAAGACGTTAGAAGGGACTGGGGTGCCAAGATGGTCTTCCTGCACACACACGTACACCAAATATACATACATACATATATGTATATATATATATATATATATACATTGGTATGTATATATAAATATATATATACACACACATTATATAAATATATAATCTCACGTCCCACCCCCACCACACCCACCGAACCCAGGTCCACCTCCACTCGGGAGAGGTTTCAACGCGTAGAATTTCCCCCCACCACCCTAGAGGGACCACCGCCCGACCCATCTTCCCAACATTGTCCATTTGTGTCTTCCCAGGCCTCCCAATCTGACCTTGCCGAAGTCTTCCAGCTTCCCTCCCCGCCCCAACACCTCACCCTTCGTCGCCTTCCTCCGCGCATCGTCCCCATTGGCTGAAAGCTGGAAACTTCAAGCGCCTCCTCCATCGTTAAACTTCATCCCTCCCTTCTCCTCAACTCATCCCGGCGCCTAGAAGAAAATCACTCCTTCTTTCACCCTCATCCCTGCTTAGCAATCTCTATTTTGTGTTCTTACCATCTTTACTCGACATTCACATGCAATATTCATTTTACGCTAAAATCTTTCGTTTTTCCTTCGTCTTTCCCTCTCCTTTTGCCTCTCCCTCAGCTTTGTAATCTAAGCCTTTATAAATACCTCTCTTTCCATACTCATATATCTTTTAAATAGTTTTTCACCAAATTAATTTATCCACTAAGAACAACTAATACATATTAAAACATTCAATCCCTGAATTATTTCTTAGGCTAGTTAACTGATAATCTTGAATCACTCAGAGGAAAAAGTTATAAATATGTATATAAGCATCTGGCGCAACCTCATTACATCCTTCTGTTTACTCTTGTGATTAAACATTTACCTCAAAATCATTTACTGCAGTTGCAACCTCTTACAAAGCAAATGGTAATCCACGTTACAAGCTAAGGTTTATTCCATAACTTAATCATTCTCACTTTTTCCTCTATTTCTGCACTTTCCATCTGCCCTCCTCCTATGACCTCTTCCTCCGTCACGCTAACACCCCTCCCCGCATATCTCTCCCCTGGCGAATGATTACTGTACCCACCTTCACCTACACCACCCTTCTGGGCCCTCAAAGCCATGTCACATCTCATTTTCATTCTTTCCCCAACCCGGCTACAAGCACCCAGCCCCTGCACCCCTCCAAGCGAGGACTTCCCCGAAGGTCGGGGGGCTGCCCTCACTCCCTCCGTCCATTTCCCAGTCAACAATTGCCGAGGAGCAGTAATATCTTGGACGCGGCCAAGGAAAGGAAGAATCTTTCCATCCATCCCTTCACTACTTTGCCCTTTCCCACTTCCCCCCTTCTCACTCGCACTCACTCTCTCGCTTCCTCTCGCGTTACAATCGCTGAAGTGGTTCCCATTAAAAATTTTCTGGCCTTAAGTGTTGAGTTTCATCTTGGTCTTCCCTACCCCCCTCTTCTTCCCCCATACTTCCCCTCCCCTCCCCCATTTACCCTCCACTCTCAAGCCTCCGCTCGGAACGTTGTGAAGAAGAGGTGCTTTATGGCGTAAACAACGTTAAGAAATTTTATCCAGTGAAGGGATATATATATTGCGAGGGTGGTCCAATTTCTTTTAAGGATTGCGTGCGGGTGTGAGCAGGGAGTGGGATGAGAGAGTTTGGGGACGGGAATGCTCGGGAGCAATTGGAGATTTAAGCGCCAACGCATTCAAGTCGCAGTGTGACTCAAATGGCTACCAAAATGCCCACTATAACACGGTGATGGCAAAAGATGGCGTCAAACGGAACAGCCATGGTGTGAAAGTGACTTGGCGTGCATGAATTATCAAGCGCTGGTTATTTACGTTACTATGAATGATCCAGCGAAATGAAAAATGAATTAAATATTACACGACAATACCAGTTTGTATATCTATTGCTGTATTTAAGGAAGCCATTGACAGATATATTTTTTTAAAAGAAATTAGATTATTAGTAGTTATGAATATTTTCATTTTGCTCAGTTTCCCAGCATTATAAACGACTAAGTAAGATTAATGGGCAACTTCCGATTTTTGTCTAGTAAAACTGAAAAATCACGGGTGTTATAGTGAATTTCCCATTTTAGCAGGCATACAAAAAAATGGGGAGCGTGGTGGCCTAGTGGGTAGAGCGCTTGGCTACTGATCGAAGGGTCCCGGGTTCAAATCCGGGTGAAGCCTTTGAACGCCTTCGAACAAAAATCCTCGGAGTGCGAGGTGGCCCAGGGAAAGTAATTGGCCCCCCTACCCTGAATATGTGAAAATCACACGCCTGTGGCTTAGTCCGGGGTGAGCTCTATCATCAAATATCCAAACCAACCTTCGGGTTGAATCACTGAGTGAGTGAGACAAAAGCATGCATGGACTGAGATGTCTCTTACATGAGCATAGACTGATGATTTCAAGTTTTCATCTTTCACTCTCCTCCCCCTCTTTAGATCACTAAGGTAAAGACAGAAAGGTACAACACCTTAGTAAAAGTTCACAAAAGTGTTAAAAACATCAGATTAATGTCAGTTACCGACGCATCACTCATGCCATTATTTATAAATTAATATGCGTCAGGGTCCGAAACTGATAAATGCTATTATGTGAAATGTAATTTGATGCATATATGAAACTAGGTTACATTGCCAAAATATGTGCAAAATTATTTCCTATTTTTCCGATGAAATATTTACGAGAGCTGTATTTGTCAAAAAAATCCAGGCAATGGTAAAAATCTTTTGAAATCCATCGTGATAACAATGGTGAACAGGTAATCTGCGAGGCTTCCGAAAAAAATAGGATTTCGGAATTGTATTGGCGCTGATAAATCCTGAATTGCACGACAAGATATCTGAAAGGTAATTGAAAAAAAAAACAAATCCCAGCCTTCGGAATAAATTCAATGGTGCGGAAAATCCAATCAAACGCCTTTTCTATTATTCATTCTTTTATCAAGTCCTCCGCGGAGGGCGAGCCCTTTGTCGCAATTCCCCTTGAGAGGCATCTGCATCAGCGTTTGTTCTTTTTTTATTCGAACGCCAATACCCCATAAGCGTCAAATACGTCTATATGGAAGGGGTGAGTGAAAGAGGGGGGGAGATGGCACGAGACGAAATCCGTGCGAAGCGTTGACAAAAACAAACGAGCACACAGAGGCGTTCACATGCGAAGGACGCGCGGAAAAAATTTATCGTGGAGGGTGGTTTGGGTGGCGGTTGGGGAATTGGAAACCAAATCGAAGCAAAAAGAAATATAGGGAAAGAGAGAGAGAGAAAGGGAGAGAGAGAGAGAGGAAAAGGGAACAAGCTGAGCTGAGAGCATAAACTTCGAACGACGACAAAAAAAAACCTGAACCATATTATTTGAAGAAGTGAGAATGACGATAAATTAAAAAAAAAACAATAAAACAAAATTCTTCTACGGAACTTGATTTTTTAAGCGTCCTACCCGGCAGTTTTCGTCCCCTAATTTATTTTTTTATTCCTCCCTATAATATCTCACAGAAACCCTTGATGGATCGCGGATTTGGTCGGGAAGAAAGAAACAATACCAAATCGTCCTGAAAAAAATACATGGTCGAAGAGAAAAAGTTTTCGAAAAAAGGGTGTGAGAGCGTATAGCATTGATTGAGGAGGCCGTTCGAGGATCAACAGCCATTGGAATGGGTTCGGTTAAAGGACACACACAGACAAACAAACCCACACGCACAAGTGTCCCTCCCACCCTACTCGACACTTCCCACGCGAAACACACCCTCCCGACCCTCCAATATTCTCCGCCAGCCCAAGCAACGAGGGTGGGAGGACAGAAGAAAAAAAAGGAATTGGCCACTCAACTCGGCCACCGATACGAAAAAAAAACTTCCCCACACCCTAAAATGCCCATCCACATAATCCACGAAACCACTGTCCACACCACCCCAACCGATCGCGCATCCTAGTTTTTTATTTTTTTAGCCAGGCATTTTTTCCCTTGCCACCTTCCACTTCCACAAATGTCCATCTGTGTGCGTCCACGCTCGCCATGCGTATCGAAGAGGAGAACGGTATTGAGAGGGTGGGAGCCCCAGCGTTCAGTCTCCAATCGACGAAATAATGGTGATGCAAGAGAGAAAGGGTGGAGAAAAAATAAACAGAACAAAGAGTGAAAGGGAGAGCAAAGTCCGCGAACCCGAACGAGAACGGGGTGAAAGAAACACCGATAACATTCGTCAATGTGGCCGACGCGGCAGACCTCACCAGCGCATAAAAAATACCCCCCCCCCCCGATTGTCGGATTTTCGCCTCCCTGTGCCACCCCTGGAAAAGGAGGTGGAGGCAAAGCTCATCCCATGCCAATGACCGCACCACCGCACTCCAACTACCGACACTCCATACACAACAGTATGGGTGGGAACGGACAAGAAATATGGACAGCAAAACAAGTGAGAACCATCACTTGATCACTTCACGTCCGCAGAAAATAGAACGCGCAACTAAATTCAGAAGAATAAAATATCGATGAAATGAAAAAAAACACGAATTGAGGCGAACAATTGGGAAAAAATCAAAGAATAAAAACGCTCCGAATCAAAGCAAAGCGAATAGCATCGGGGATTATTGGAAGTATGGATGGGGATGAAAAGAGAAGAAGGAATACAAGAAGAAGGAAGAATTTCCGTGGTAGTAGGGGTATTGTTCAGTCATTTACCCTTTACTTTACTACGAATAATAAAATGTATCGAAATAGACGTAATTTCCACACCACACGTATGTTACTCCAAACTCATGTAATAGTACCGACGTCGTTATTTCTCAGGTGCATCTAGAACTTCCCAGCCCATTCTTACAATGAACTCGTAAATGACAATGCACGTACATCCTCGTCCTGAGTGGTGAAAAATTCACCCAGGTGAGACCAGAACCAGCGATCTCAGGGATAGCAAGCGAGAACTATACCCCACCACCATCGATGCTAACAGCATGACATATGTAATTTACAAGAATTTAAACATTGTAATGATAGAAGATACTCGCAAGAGCGATATGCATTAAAATGGTTGAATCATACCAAAACCTGTAATGGAGAAGGTTAAACAAATTGGTATCTGTGATAAAAGCAACAACGCAGCTACGGGCACGGATAATTGGTATTACCAGGAAAAGCTCCTTATCCCCGCTGATATTCAGTCTTTCAAGTGCTTAATAATATTTTCCAAATTCAATTAGAAGGTGGAGAAGTGTCAAAAGTGAGTCACAAGTATCGCAGCAAGGATTGGCACGATCGCCACACGAGTGGACTGCGTGACAACGAAGAAAACTAAGGCGTGAAAGCCGACGGAATGAAATGTTTAAAAATAAATAAATTTACAAAGTGAATTGTGTGTGAAAAAGGTGAGGAGTGAAACCGATTTCGTCGAATGAAGAAAGGGTTGGAAAGAAAACAAAAGACTTGACGGGAATGCGTGAGGGGAAAGAAATTGACCGTCGAAAATCCGCGGGAAGCGTCCGATGGCGAGAAATATTGAGAGTCCTCGGGACGACAAGAGGATTTTGTGGAGTTGTGAATGGAAGAGTTAGAGGAGGGATGAACGAAGATGAAAGGAGAAAGTGAGGTAGGAGAAGAGAGAGAGAGGGATAGAAAAGGATAAAATGAGAAGAAGGAATGAAGAAGAGATGGATTAAACCAACAAATGCAGAGTGAGGAGGATGGAGGGGTTCAGGGAAAAAGCAAAAAAAGGGAAATCACTTGTTAAAAAAATATAATTATCGTTGGTTGAAGGGAACGAGGGAAAAAATAAAGGAGCGAATGGTATTTGATTTTTTTACCTCTCGGGTTTGCATTCATTTTTTTTAATCCCAGGCTCTCTCCTTTATCCGCGGGCCGCGCCCGGCGGCGTGATTCGTTCGATGGGTAATAAACCTCCGGCTTCCACTCACTTTGGCCGGCACACCCCCGGACGACTGGCCGTAAATCATGCGAAAGGATATCGAGCAGCTCCCCTACTCCCCCCACCTACTGTGCCTCTGCTCTGAACGATTAAATATTTCAAATCTTGACTTGTCCAATGAGAAAGGGGAGCAATAAAAGCGATCATTTTGGGAACACGAGGGGAATCTCCGCGTGTTGATTTAGCGCCAGATATGAATTCATGAATGAGAAGCTCTCCTAGCTACATTGATTCCGTTTCAATTAATTGTTGAATATTTGTAATACCTGAATCAAAACTAAATTTGAAGGAACCAAGCTCCTACTCTTAACAATCCAGCCAGGTGATCAATTATTCCATAAAAATTATAATTTAATTATATAAGCCATCTGTTCAATATTATTTACTCAAATATGAGCCACTATGAGAATAAACTCACCAGAATAAATTTCTCGAAGGCACCGCAGAATAAATTCAACAGTGCCAGTAGATATAAGTTGAAACAGTATCTTCTAACGATGTATATAAAATATATTTATTGCACTGTCCACTTTATTGTAATAGAGTGGACAGTACAATATCAGTCTTTTATTCATTGTTACATAATAAATACTGCATGCATTATAAATATATCACCTTGTATATATATTAAAAGAGCATAAAATATGTAAATAATCTACTAAATAAAGTATTATGACCTAAGTGGGGAAAATAAATTCATTCATTTTCGCATTGAAAATTAGCTTCAACTAAATTAAGCAACACAAAATGTACTGTTAGAAGTTTTTCTAGTAAAAAGATGAATCTAAGTCAAGCAAAGCTCAAATAGGTGTGCTGTACCAATTTCCATGGCATAATTTGTTTTGCAACTAGGCCCAGCGATAAAATGAAGTAAATACTTTCCATGCGGTATAAGTACACAGGGGAACAATGCGCTGTAATAATTCACGCTATTTTTTCTTTACGCCTTGATTCTACGCTAGAATCTTTTCTTGCAACGTGTAATATGTGCACGATATTGTTTAAATGAATGCATATTTTCTATTTGAGAAAACATTAAGTACACATTTTAAAAATGTCATTTTATCCGAATGACAACGATATAAGACAAAGTTAATCGTCGACGAACTTCATCGAAATTAACCATATTAATAGAAATAGTAACATTGTACTAATTGGATGCTTGTTATTAATTAAGTGCTTCATGAATATAGCTTTGTTGTCCTCATGAAGCAGTGACTCCGTATGTATGTTTCGTAACTCCCACATTAAATTTTCTGCCGATTTGTCCAATATAAAAAAACACAATCTACTGTTGCACGAGACACGTTTTTAATCATGATATGTAAACAATTCAACTGTCTAAGGTAAAAACAAATGGTGTGTTACCTACTAATTATCCACTTATTATTATAAGATATAATTCGGTTCGGTCTGTTGACACAAGGCAGAAAGTACGAGAGGGAGCCGAAATTCCGGAATGGCCTACGAGTATGCAGTTGGTAGATGCGATAGAGGAGCGGGCAAGAACAGGGGACAGACGGCAAAGAGAGGAAGAAGAATAGGATGCAATGAGACGGGAGGGTGTCGGAGTAGGGGTAGAGTAAACGCGGTGTTGGCCAGAGAAGAGATGATGGAGACGAGAGATAGGGCAAAACTTATAACTACGGAAGTTTTATAACCTTCCTGCTGCGACACTCCTCATCCCTGCCTCTTGCCACCTCTCCCTTCCCCGGCCATGACTCCTTTACACATCACCCTTAATCTTTCTCTTCTCTCAGTCCCTTCCCAGCCCACCGTATTCTTCGCCCCGTGCTAAACTTCCTTCCTCTGACCATTCGCCTCCCTAGCAAGTGATCAAACATGAGACACGCCTCCCACTAATTCCTCTGCATCCTTAATTGGGAACATGCATTTATTTTTAAAATCTACTTTCATGTGAAGTTTACATTTTTAAATGTAAATGACCAAAATTACGTCGAAAAAATACGCTGTTTTAGAAAAACATTTCCAGTCATAAATTACGTGCGCTCTGAGCATCAAAACACTTTGTCATTGAGAATATGGCCAATGACCTCACAGAACGTTATTCCTGCCAGTAATCCGACGTGTTTTCATCATAAGTTTAGTTGATTAAAACTTACAAAATTTAAAAAATCGTTCATTTTTGTTCCATGCCAACATATACGTCGAGCAGAGATGGGATACCGTGTAGCGATGTCAGGACCAAGAAATGCCGTTTTATATCACGTGACTTTTACTATTTTTCTTTAACTTATTAAAGGCATTTTTAAATCCCAGCGGTTGATGCACATACATATGGATTATAAATATGAGCTTGCAGGAATTTTTTTCATGAGCAATACTCAAATATGAGGCATACATTTTACGCATATTTCCCATTGCAGGATAAATACGCGGGATATCTACGAGTCTTCTGCCTCAGAGTTGCAGTAATTATGAACCTCTTATGACACGAGGATGGGATCATTAAAATAATCTCGATGAAAGAAACTAATCAGAGCTTTAAAAAGGCTCCTTGCAAATTATTTTTTTATTAAAATGACAAGTTATATTGTATTTGACTCAAACGAGATATTATTTCACCAATAAGCATTCAAAATAAAACAACTTAAAAGTTTTTTCATAACGTTTTAAAAGGATTATACTGTGGACAGGTAAAACGCAGCCCTTCACACCTTCGAAAGCGTGCCTATTTAGCTTTAGTTTGTTTGAAAACTGCAGGTAAGGTAAGCTCATAGGTTGTGCATACTGCATCATATGAGCACACCTTGAATTGCACCTTTCATTGTACGATTATATATTGAAAGCATTTGGGATATAAAATATGTGTTTGAAATAAAGGAAAGAGACGAATTAGATAAATTGAACCCAGTTGATTTTTTTTCAGTAGCTACAGAACTGTTGTGTTTGGTAAGGGAACATCGCCTAATCAAAAATGAAAGTATTCCATAAAACGACTACCAAAAATATCAGGAAAACACCAGATCGAAACAAAGTTCGTGGATTGAAACATTTCATTATAAGACGGATCGGGATATTTTGCCGGTAGTGTATGAGCGTGTTTTCGAATGTTCTTATAAAAGCACTACAGAAGAACGAAGACATTACAGGCAATAAATTTGCCAACATGCAACGTTACATATTCCCAATATACAGCGAAAACGGTATATTTTGATTTATTGAAAATACCGAGTTTTCTTATTTAAAGTTACCTCTACAATTGGCGCACGTACAGGATTTCCCACTTCAATCTTACGCCAATCCCATAGCCCTAAGTTATTGCTATCAATTTCTCCATTTCATGGCCGTCTGTCTTCTTCAAGTGGTTCACTACGCATAGCTGGTGCTAACCGAACTCTATTTACTATAGCAGCGACCACTAAAGTCTTCTCACTTCACTATTTTGCTTCTACGAAACTTGCTTCACAAATAAAGAATTAAAAATAAATAATAATTACATCCGATGCAGATCTAATTTCCTTACCGCATTACACTGAAGTATGTATCTTCTTCTTGAATCGTAATCAAATTCGAAAAAATGAAACTTCGAATCACCCTACTCAAATAAATTGAGCATGATAACAGCCAGGCAAGGAAGAAACATTATTCTTCCAAGAATGTGATTCTCATCCCGGAGGCCGTTCGAAAAATTACATGAAAACGCTGCCGCTATTGGCTAAAGCCGTTTCAAATATATAGTCATACATATAAATTCGGTCATCGAAATAATCGTGCTAGAAGGCAAATCTCACCACTCATTTTGGCCAAAAATATATGGTAGAAAGTCATGTATATTAAGGGGAGGCTGTGGCTTGGTGGATTAAGGGTTTCTCTGAATATAAACACGTACAATATATATGTACGCATGCATATACATTTTTATTGACTACCCATAGTGTTTTTTCCACCTCTTCTAGGGGAAGGGATGATAGAAAGGTAGTAGTCTCAAGGAAAGAGCAGGAGGGGGTTAGAGGGGAGACGGGTAGTTGCCGAGTGGGTTTTAGGGTGTAATAAAATGTATCGGAGTGGATAAACGCGAGGAGACAAAGCAAATGTGGATATGTAAATGTATGTAAATAAAATGGCGTGTGCGTAAGGGATACGACTCCAAAAAAAGGAATAATCCTATGTATTACGAACGAATGCGTGCGCATACATCCCTATAGTGTATTGGGGAGAGAGATCCTTTGATATTATTTTATTGGAGATCCACTTTACGACGGAGTGGGGTTGAGGTTCATACCCCTCTTTCGGTGGGCCAGAGGCCAACTTGAGGAGCAATTGGCGGAATGAGAGTGGATTTGGATATTTATTTTTTTAAGGAAAGAAGGGGAGTTTTTGGTGGCAGAGTAGGGCATTAAGGAAGAATAAGGCAAAAGAGGGAAGGATATTGATGGGGCAGAACACCGGACATAACCTAAAAACGTGATCAGAAAGTAAAAGCGCATGTGCATGGAAAGCGTGATGTACGATAGAGTATGAAAATAGAGCATAATTTCAACCACATTGAAGTTCAATATTATTATTAGGCTAGCAAAATACTCGGGTCAATAAAAACAAAACTTCAGTCAGATAACTACCTGCATTAATTTCACAACATTTTAAAGAAATTGGAATAGGTTGATCGACACTCTCTACGGCGTAGATCTAAACAATGTAAAAAAAATGCGATTGATAACAATGATATATTTCAATCTATGGAAAACACTGAAAATCCAAAAGTAATGAAACCTAATACAAATATATTTCGAGCCTTTTTAACCTGTTCAATTCAATATGGTAAAAAATATTTAATAAAAATTAGCTTTAATTTATAATATGATTTTTACCTACTGGACTCACAACGGATGATATCTGAACGCTTAATAGGTGCAGGAAATATGAGAAAAAATAAAGGGACACCCAAGACAAGGCAGTAAACGACGCATTTTGTCCTAGTCATTCATCATATTGGCTGAAACAAGGTTCATGTATCTGAAATTCATCAGTTTGTTCTGCTAATCCTCTTCCTCTTGAAAATTATTAAATTTACTATAAATTACGGGTATCCCAAATGATTTATTGTCAATAACTTTAATAAATTTAATATATCGGCAAACTAGTTGAGAATTTAAGCTTGAACTAAAATACCAACTATACTTTTTTCTTACAAATGCCATCATAAAACCAATGAGAATTTTGTTGTCCATTAAAATTAAAACGTCATTATTTACAGCAAAAGTTTTCTATTTTAAAAATATAACGGTGCTCTTTTGGCTGAATTCCGGTCTTTTGCCGTATGGTTTATTCGTCTCCATTTCCATTCCTGAAGATTTTTTTTCACATTTTCCAAGTTCCCTCTTATCGGTAGTTTGCATTATCCGCCTGTCCGAACCACGCCATAGACGTCCATTGGCCCAGTGGATGTAAATCCATCAGCCACATTGCCGACCTCCTGGGGAGGCCTGACCTCAACTGCCTTTAGCCCCTTCCCTGTCGCGTGGACTCCCTTACTTGATTCTCCACGGTCTTTCCTCCTAGCCGCCCTTCCACCCTACCCTCAGGGGGAACTAAAAATCTCCCCTCACGGTCGGTTTAGTTCAGTCAAATATCAGACATCTTCAATATATCCCACAGACTATTATTATTGTAAGCACCCGAGAGAGACTCGGGGGGCTTTGCATTTTCTCGCATGTTCATCGGACGAAAATAAAAATTGCTTTCAAACGGAAAGAATATCTACGGCCGTTACTCACACGGATATTCATTCGCGTTATGATTTTTACGATCGTGATCTGCCGAGTAAGCATTTTGAACTTCGGTATTCAAAAGGCAGGAAAAAAGACACAGCGCATGGATAAAGCTATTCATTCTCCCGGAATATAGATCAGACGCTGAAAACATTTTTGTTAGTTACATTTTAAGAAGTAACGATAAATAGCAGAAATAAGAAAAGGTATGAGAAAACTATGATTTAACACTAATACACTAATGAAAATCAAATAGGGGTATTGTATAAGCTGAGTACTAGCGTTATACAAACAGCCATTTATATTTAAAAGTGTGGGACACAAAGTAAACGTACAGCTGGATATATTTCTGGTTCCTTTCCCAATACCCGGGAGACATAGTAGTATAGACATTATTTGGCCTACAAACAGTGTTCCAAACCTATTTCTTATTTTGCTACGCAAAAAGCTTTTATCTACATATCTTAGAATTTCCTAAGTTTGGTATCACGGATTTCTAACCATAGCTTTGGCTCTCAAAATCATGGGGTGAACACGCGATAAAGGGTTTACAAATATCAGATTTATAAGTGTTAGATCTATGCATTCGCACTATTTCTGTGCTTACCAACAAAATCATTACAACACCATACGGAGAAACAAGTAAAAAAGTTTTAAATAGCATAATCAATGAGCTGCGAAAATCTACAAAACAGTGAAAAAGTTATTCAATGCATTCAAATAAGTATAAACTGAAAAAATATCTAGATGAGACATTGAGAATAGCCGTGTAGATACTCCCAAAGATACTCCCATAACTTAAGACTTGCAACGCTTTCCTCGATAGCTATCCTCAGTCGCAATGAGCATGAATTAAACCAATTGGCAAAGGAACAACTATAAGTAAGCATGACTCCATTTTTCGGTTTGTTTTGCATCGTTTAAGCTCGAAGACTACATACACAATGTGCAGATGCATCATTGCAAACGTCAAGATTATAGAACAGACCAAACCATAAAACCGAGATTACGATATTTTGATGAAAGTTGGGTCTCGCACAGCACATTACAGCATGATTCGTCAACCGTTTGTTTCGCATTTTAGTCGAACATGGTCGCACCAATTCAAATTCAATTATTGGGCTCTTACGACCCTTGGTTTTCCCCTCAAAATATCCTCATCCCCATGCCTCGACAAACGGACTCCCTTGGTCGCTCCCAATCTCCCCTTCCTTACGGAGCAAGCGTCTGATACGACCCTTTATCTTTCGCATACCCACTCAGCTCTCCTTTTATCCTCCTCCCACCAAATCCCTTCTTACTCCCCACCCCCTCCACTTTCGTACTCAAACTATTTTCAGTCCACTTCTTCAGGCGCCATCTGTTCCCTTAACCGAAAACCACAACCCTTTGCTTTCGACCCTACTGCTCTCCTCCCCCAGCGCCACCTCCTTCTCTACACATCTCGCATCCATTTCCCCGCCCAACGTTTCTCTTCCCGAAATGCACGTTCTAGAGGTTCCTTTTTCCTCCCTACCAATCGTTCTCCATTCCTTTGCCTCCTTTACCAGTCCGACGAGCAAACAGAGAATCTCCCGCGCCCCCTTTCTTTTTTCCCGCGCACCCTACCCTCAAAATTTTATCCAATCCGCCCCGGTTTCTCGACTCGGAAATAAATATTTCTCTCGCAGCAACCGCAATCTCGACCCTAACCCTCCAGACAACCTTCTCCTCTCGCACAACCCTGGCTCTTTCCTGGCCCCTTCACTTAGAAGGAGAACACCCCCCACCGTAGCCACGGGGCCCACCCTTAACTCACTCCGCACAGTGTAATTGCAAACCCTGACGAAGGGGGTCGACGCCGGTCGCGTCGTTAGAAGAGGAGAAGCCGGGTGGCAAAATTCTGTTCGGAAAGGATGGCCATATCCTCCCACTCCTACCCCCGCCCCCTCACAAGCCCTCAACCCTCTAGTCTCGTGTTAAGTGTCGCTCCAATAAGTCGCTGTTAATACGGAAAGGGGGAAGACCTCATACATTTTCTTTCCGCCGGATTTTTTCCCTCGGTGTATTTATTTAAAAACTGGGGAGAGAGAGAGCACAGATTAAGCGGAATGTTTCAACCGCTCCCTAAGAGCGCCAGTGATTTACGCGAAAAATTAAGGAAACCGAGCCACTTTTGCGCGCAGTGCTCTCTCTCACCCCCTCGAAAAATATGCATGATTTATGGAATGCTTATTGGGAATGATAAGAACGGTGAAAAGTTATAACTTATTCGTGAACAGGCTACTGTAGCAGTGGCAAAATTGTGTACGGTATAGTGAGCCAGAATAATAACTCGAACTAAATTCATCTGATGAGAAAAGCAATATCCCAATGAGGATAACACATTTACTTATATTCCATTGGAATAATCTTACAATATGCATAGGAAACTATTTTCTTTCATCATTTTCTCTGGATTCAACTACTTTCTACGGAGATTCGTGAATAAAAAGCATGAGCAATGAATTATACTTTGTCTTTAGAATATGCATGCAAACTCGCAAGGAGCGTAACAAAATAGGGCACATACCGTATTTCTCCGAATATAAGCCGCACTTTTTTCCCGATTTTGGGGCCTCAAAATCGGGGTGCGGCTTATATTCGAGGTGCGGCTTAAATTCGAGAACTTTCTTAAAAAATCGTAAAAATGACCGATTTACGCTAACTAGCCATTCGGATTCACGCGGACGCCCCAGCTAAACTCGTCTAAGCCACGGGAAAAGTAAGAAATAACGCTGAAAAAGGTCAAATTGGTGCACAATTTATTCATATATTAAAGAATAATATAGGTAAGATTGTGTCATAGTTGCATAGGTAATGTAAAAACAGTTATTTAATTCTGATGTCTAATGCTGTAGGTAGTACGGGATGCACTAAAAATGGTACGGCTTAAATTTGCGTATTAACTTTTTTCACTGTTTGAGACCCCAAAAACGGGGTGCGGCTTATATTCGAGTGTAGCTTATATTCGTAGAAATACGGTACTATATTTCACGTAACACCGTGCACTGTAGACGTTATAGATCGATTTCGACATTAGCTCGCCCGGAGAAAACCTTCTCAGTCGTCACTATTGATTCGAAAGAAGTATTTTTGCTTGATTTGATGAACCTGGGGAAATAAATTTACATTTATGTCGTAGCATATTCCCGAACAATCCATATTTTCCACAACAATCACGCATTCTTTGTGCGATTTGTTCTGTCCACTATATCGTCCCGAACAAAGTCCCCGCTTCTGACACCGTCCGACCCCATCGAGCTGGGCGCCTGAGGGCTCCCCTCCCGTCCCAGGGATCGGTAGCCAGCCAGCCGGACGGCAGATGCGTTTTATTTCCTCGATGGTTACCAGATTTGACTGAGGGCGGGCGACGATCGGTGGACGTTTCCCAGGAACCATAGCGGCGCCACTTCCCTCTACCCACCCCGAATGTCCCCCATATGAAACTGCGCCCCAGTTCCTCCATCGCTCTCACCCTAATTCGGAATAGAATGCATCGTTTGCCATCCTCGACTGGTGACAGCGATGGTGTCACCAACGAAAAGCATGTAAGATATTGCGTACGTTGTAACCTTATTGAATCATTATATAATAAACGCAGAGAAACCCTTTGAATTATTCCATGCGGATATGTATCATCATCCGATCAGTTACATCCCTAATTCAAGCTACTACGCTGATAATGACCTACATCAAAATAGTTCGATAGGTATATGCATCGTGAAAAATTATTTTATTTTCATTTTCAAGGTATTGCGAGTGGCTTCGTGGAAATGCAATGCATCAATGCAATATGAGGAACGCTTTTCCCCTATAACACCGAAAATGGTTTTATTACCATAAAAATCTATTTCCGTCAACATTTGTTTCAAGTGGACAGAGACAAATTTGACATTTTTGGAAAAAATAGTTCAAGAAAAATATTCAGGATCAGTTGAAATTATAAACCTTTTCGTAAAAAAATACCCGCAGTGATTGCGGTCGGCTGGATTTAATTTTGAGTATACTATATGTATGGGTTTAAATTTCATAACTGGGGTACATTTTTGTGTACACACGGCCGGTGGATCCCTCATTCCAGTATCCACACTAGTCCTCTAAAGATTAGGTACCGATTCAAACGAAAAGAAATTATAAAACTCTTTCGAACGCTGTAAAGCTGTGGTATCTTTCAATCACAAATTTATTCTGATAAGCTTTGTCAATTACAAATGTGGTCACTTGCAAAAATAAACTTGAAACATTTGACATGAAAGACATTTGAACAAAAGAAAATTCACCAACGAAGCAAAACCTTTCCTCAAACCTCATGCTTTAGCAATGTCCAAAACCTCATAACTCTTTACTCCTAAGAACTGTAAAATTATGTGATTTATTAATTAAAATGTTAAATATAGAAAATTCATAACAACGAAAAAGAAGAGTCAAAGAAGTTATCTCAGATAAAAGGACGCTTGACCGGAAATCAAACCACAGGACTTACCTTTGGGAGGGGAGCAAATTGCTTAATGACAAGCTAGTTGTTGAGTAAATTCAGATAGGGAATGAAATAAGGAGAATTACCGCAGGAATTACATCACGATTGGACCCACGAATGTGGATGGCGTGGTGGGGTCTGCATATTGCGCCAAAATTCTGGATCCAGGATTCCAAATCCCGGATTCAGACTTTTTCCAGCGGCAATTTTCAGTGAAACGTGTACCAGAGTTGCACCGCTGAAATTAAACGGACAAGGGAAGAGAAGGAGAAAGTTAACCAGAAATGACTGCCTACTCGGGAGATCATTTATTACGGAGCCGAGAGAGATAGGAGAAGGGCACCGCACCGCGGAAGAAATCGTGAAATTTTCGGCAATGACGAAAGGTTGGAATGGGGTGGCCGGCGTCGTCTCTTGTGGGATATGAAGAACGGGGGATGGTTCACGGAGTGCCGAGATGGTTGAGGATTGCCGCCGTTGGGTGGGTGCTGATACATGAACGGCCACCCGGGGGGGAATAGACGGGGATAAGGGGAAAGAAAGCTGCAATCGCTGGGGTGGAGGAAGAGGACCTTGAGCTTGTATTCTGGCGTGGGCGCCGGACAGAAAGCATAGGTCTGCGAGAGAGAGAGAGAGAGGAAGGGAAAGGGAGCAGAAGGGATATCGGCGAGGAGGGAAGGAGGCATATGAGGTTAGAAGTGGTGGTAGGCTGAAGAGTGTGCAGTTCACATATGGAGCTCACTTTTTTCTCTCCATCCCCCGCGGTAATTTTACGTCTCCCCACCCCGACCATCATTCCACCAGAAACCTCCCTCCCAGCGTCTATGGGGGAATATGAGAGATGTGTGGGAGTAGGAACGAGCCCTTCGGTGTCTGCTACGTGTGGTAATGTGGATCGTGTCGTTCAGGGAGGAGACCGTGAGTGTGGCCATGGCTGGCGGCGGGGAAGAAAGGAACCCGTGCCCAGTTTTGAGGGCCATGTTAAAAGACCCCCACGAGGAGAAGCGTGAGAGAGAGAGGTGGATATCCCACGTTTTTCGGCTTGGCCGTCGAGGCTCAGATGGGATACCTACCCCCTTCAGAATGCAACCTGGGACATTCTCTCCCATCGGCTCGAAGTCGTCGCTGAAAGGATAGAGAGAGAGGGAGGGAGGGAGAGAAATGAGCAAAGGATGTGTTTTTTATTTTGGTTTTTCGAGAGTCCGCGAAATTTGAAGGGGTTGAACACGTATTTCAACCCTCCTCCCTTCTCCCACTCTTTTCATCTCATTGTTCAAACCCTCTCCTCCGAAGAGTGGGGAGGGGTGGGGGACTGGATGCCGACGGAGGAAGGGGAATGTTCGGCGGAATCCGTGTATGGTGACTCTCTCCCGGCCCTCTTCAAGGCACGTCTGTTGGTCACGGGGGATGTTTGCTCTCAGACGCAATATCGCGAGGGAGCTCCGCTCAGGCCTTCCCTTCCCTCTCGACACGCGGAGCACCCATTCCAACCCGACCATCCTTCAATCCGCCGGCAGCAAAAGGAGATATCCTCTGCTCCCCTCTCGCTAAACGTCCTCCACTATGAACAGGGAAGGAGAAAAGATTGTCGAAAATCTTTAACTGTCAAGCATATACGCCAGACTGATCAAAAAAGTAAAAATGGAATCTCTCTTGGATACGAATTATTAGGAATAATTATAATTAAGTTGTGTTAAATTTTCATGAAAAATAATTTCCTCTATAGGTGCGCAAAAGGAATTAGATTTCAAGACTGTAAGATCTCATTCGGGTAACAATTCTTATAAATAGTATATGTAGCCGGAACTGTTCTGTGGAACATAAATGCTAAGTATTTAACATCCAGAGGATAACAGTTATAATATTAGAGTTTCGGTATTGGCAAATATTTTTCAAAGACCTCTTAGTGGAGATTGCCGATTATAGGCACACTGCCCATCTACATCTGCATATTGCCATGCGAGGCTCCGCAGGGAGGTTTGTAAAAAAGTGATAGGACGCCAGCCATCAAAAGGGAGGTGAATGGAAAAGTAAATCGGGTGATGTGACCGAATAAAGTAAAATAATTGGTAAATAAATACATTACTCTTTCCGGTCTTGCTGCGTAAAAAAGAACGCAAGAAAGATAACAGGAATAAGTTATAATGCAATTATTCTTAAGTAATTATTCTCCCATATAAATGCTTTCTTAAGGGTTCCACGACTCAGTTATTGATTAAATCAATAATTTGTATATATTAAATCAATAATATATATATATATATATATATATATATATATATATATATAAAATAGTTATGCATCTTCTTCTTATATATAAAAATGAATTTTTGTCTGTTCATGTTTTATGCACTCCAATACCATTCATCCGATTGCGATGAAACTTTGGTGAAGAGGTATTGGAACGCATGCCGGGGAAACTTAGGTGAGTTTTTGTTCGCGCGCCTTCGAAGGTTTCTGAATTATTAAATCAATTGTACAATAGGTGGAGCGGGAATAGTTTCAACAAATGAGTATTGGCATGCGAGATTCTCAAACAAGCGAGGAACAACAAGGAAGCCACGAAGCATATAGTTTACGAGTTGCTCAATCACGTGCATCAGAATCGTATCAGTGAGACATAATTTGTGTTAAAAGTAGCGCAATTGATTTTTACGTAGAATAAGATTTGGTGCAGTGGTCTCTTTGTTTGCTTTTGAATTTTAAATGCTAATCATAGGATCACTTAAAGAACAAGGTTTTAAATTCTTGCATTTGATTTTTTGTATATACTTCGCTTTTCCCTAAAATTGAATTTTTAAGGTCGAAAATCTTAAATGTTTGCAATACTGCAAAATTAGAATATTTTATTTACTTATAAACCGCAGCATAGGCATGGAATAGAAACTCATGCCACCATTTGTGCGTTATGAATTCCTGTGTAGGTACGAGTAATTCATTGAACTAGGTTTTAAATTTGTTTAAGGACCGCTTTTGAAAAGGTTTGTTGGCCAAGCCATGAAAAGCATGGAAATGAATGGGGACTTCAATACAGAGTATTTAATTTTGCGAATAGCCAAAAAAATCATTGTCCATCATTTGTTTTGAACATATCTGCTTTCTATATTAGTGCCTACTTTGAAAGAAAAAGCGGCATTGCAACGCATGCCGGGCACAGCTAGTCTTATATATAAAAAAGAATGTTTGTCTGCATATTTCTATTACACGCCAAAGCCATTCATCCAATTGCGATGAAACTTTGGTGAGTTGTTTTGAGCGTGCTCATAAAGATTTCTGAATTATAAAAATGGCCATTTTTGGTGTTGTTTTTACCCCCATATTGTTTACATTTACTCCCATAAGAAAAACATTGAATACGGTGCAGGTGTTACTTTAATTGCTTTTTAAAATTACTTGAACTCAAGATATTGGATGGAAATTTTTATCATAGAACGTATAAAAGAATACAGTATTGAATTATTTCTATAATTTTCTTACACGCGTCGTTTTTGTCCAAGTATTGCGTTTTTATCTCGAAATTCATCAATATTTCTTTCTTTTCAACAATAGAAATTTCCTTGGCAACCAGGCGTGAATATCCATTTCATAGCGATTTAATTGCTGCAAGAGTAAATGGCTATTCACTGTTTCAGCATTTAAATGACAGGTTCAGTGACTACATTGATAGTTGTAGTCAAACGACTCGAGTTCCCCGCTCGCCTTGCCTTCTCAATGACCATCAACAAGGCACAAGGTCAATCGCTTCAAGTGTGTGGATAAAATCAGGAAAATCCATGCTTTTCACACGGTCAATTATATGTTGCATGCTCATGAGTGGGACAGACCAGTAATACCAAATTCAACACCAGCTGATGAACTCAACGCTTGCCTCAAAGCGTCGCATCTTTGGAGACGTGCAGAAACTCACGTTAATGACAAATACGCGCGTAAATCTGCAGCGAAATATGTCACCCATATTTTCAAAACAGCTATTGGACATCGGTAATGAAAAAGTACCAGTTGATGCCGATACAAAATGTATTTCAATTCCATTGAACAATTGTATCATTGTTCCATCGAACGAACAATCAATTCAGAAAGGTTTTTCCACAAATTGGTACCAATTACAAATATCACCAATGGCTTTGCGAACGTGCTATGTTGGCAAAAAAAACACCGACGTCAATGCAATCAACTACACCATCCACGAACAAACTTCAGTCGAGTCTGTCACGCACAAATCGATTGTCATGAATTCGGACGAGATTTTTAATTATCAAATTGAGTTTTTAAATTCGTTGGATCTTCCTGGTGTACCACCGCACAAATTATCACTCAAACTGGGCGTACCAATCATTCGTTTGCGCAACATTAATGTACTACGATTGTGCAATGGGACCAGGCTCACTGTCAAGCAACTGATGCTAAACGTCATTGAAACGACAATTCTGAATGGAAAGTGAAAAGGAGTAGATGTGCTTATTCCACGTATTTTCATTATTCCCACAGACATGCCATTTAATTTCAAACGACTCAGTTCCCCATTCACCTCGCATTTTCAATGACAATCAACAAGGAAAAAGGTCAATCGGATCAAGTGTATGGATTAAATCTGGAAAATTCATGCTTTTCACACGGTCAATTATATGTTGCATGCTCACGAGTGGGACAGCCGAAAAATTTATTTGTTTTTGCAGAGGGTGGTAGGACCAAAAATATTGTATATCCGAAAGCACTCGAATAAAATTTTCAACTCTACTTTAATACACAAAAAATAATTTTATTTTATTTTTTTTGAACACATAAATGTGTCTGCTATGTATATGTGTGCATACTTAGAAAGAAAAAAGGCTTTGCAACGCATGCCGGGCACAGCTAGTAAAATATAAAAACAAATAATAGAAATAGCTATATATAATATAAAATTATATATATATATATTTATAAAATGGACTAATGTTTGTCGCAGCACATCTCGAGCACTCGAGCCTCGGGGTGCCCCTATAATTGGAGACAATTTCTAATAAATACTTGCAATTTACAACATATTTTCATTTGAATAATACATTTTTTATCAAAATAATTGAATTCAGGAGCCCCTCACCGAGGTATGTAAGAACGACCACTACCTACTTATCAGAATGACGTTTGTTCGACTTTCGCTCATGTCGATCGATACAAATATGGCCTGCCCCACTCCTGCGTAATGAAAGCAATGCGCCGAGAGCGTATGCAACCGGCGTAATATAACCGGAGTAGGAATAGCATAAATCACAGGAAAATCTGAATTAAAAGGAAGAATTATCATCTTTCTGCCTTTCCAGCAATGATACTCCACTGCTTGATATTTCACACAAGGAAAAAAACTAGAATATTCATCAACATTCGTAGAAAACCAAGTAAACGTTCATTATCTAGATAGACACCCGGGATAAACTATATTAAAATGAGAAAAGAAAACAGAAGTTGCGTGAGGCACAAGGAAACAATTACAAAAAATAATTATAGGGTAATTCAAAAATAATTACTAAATACTTACATTCCCTCACGTATAATGTTTTGAGCATAAAGTATTTTATAAGAATAATACATATTAGATAAGAAAATTGGCCAATGATTATTTTGTTGGTATTAAACTACCTAAACAGATGTATTTGTTATGATGGAAATTGAAGTATTCCTCAATATATTGAACCAATATATTTTATGCAATCAGTCTCCATTAAATCAAAGATTTATAAAATTTAAAAGGCATTAAAATAGATTCAATAAAATTTTCACTCACGAATTTCTACAGCTGAAAAGCCAGTAAAGCAGCAGATCGATTGTCCGTATTTGGTAAAATTCTAAAAATACGCGCCATTTCAAGACGTGTCCATTTATTATGGATTTTTACCACTAAGTGATTTCGTGTAAACTACCTCTGAGTAAAAAATTATAAAAATTAATGCGAAATATGTGTCAAGAGATTTTTTCTAGGAACTGATACTAAGCTTCACCCGCATTTGCAAACTCATTCCGAGTCTATGAACAGTACTTTCTGAATGAAATCAGACATCCGGAAATACAATAAATTCAATCCTCAATTTTCTCATTATACCCCATAAAGAGCCGCGAGATATCCCATTAACATTGAGAGCCGCTAAGATACCAACGATGGAATTAGAAAGAACATTTTGAGCTTGTCAATGACAATATGACTTTTTAATATTATCATAATGGTTGAATAGAAATGTATTCCTTGAATTAAATCATTCAGGGTTCATATTCTTGCGGAATATTCAACGGGCGATTTGAAAAGTAAGACTTAGTTTTCCTGCGCGTTTCATGTGAGCAGTTGAACTGGGATCTTTAGCGAAGTATCGAGTAAATTAACTAGGATCCGCCTACTTCCGCTCATTTATAATTTCCAAGCATAGTAAACGGTTGAAATAGTTTCATTTTTAATCTAAAAATGGCAAGCGATAGCATGAATATGCCTTTAAGATATTTTTTTCAAGAGGAACCGTTGTTTTGAGGTCTTAAATATGGCAAAGGACGCGTTATCGTTATGCGACTATGCACATTCATATGCAATACTGGTGAACAAAATGAGGGTTTTTTCTGTTTTTTAACGAGATACTTTTTAACTTATGTAGCAATAAAATAACCAGTATATAACATATTTTCCTTTCCTGGGACTCCAACAACTGGGACTGGGAAATCTATTAGCCTAAAACTGAAACTAAAACCTATTCTATTTGCCTTTTGTTTACCATTGAAGAGATATCAAACACCATTTTGACGTTGCTTCTTTCCAAGGTCTTTACCAGATTGTTTCCGAACACTTTCCTAACGTTTTAATATTAAATTTTAGATCCACGATGGTTGGATCTTGGTAGTTGGTTATTCACTAAAACTTTAGGATGAAGGGCAGAAAAAGGCCGAGATGTGATTCAAAATTGACATTTTAAAAATATTCATGAGGGCGTAGGAAGGTTTCTCACGGTTACTAAAGAATGTTTGGAGTGAAAAATAATATTAATTACAGATACATTACAATTTTACCTCACTTTGGATCACTTCAACTGAAATGTGCAGATTGTTACAGTAAAATAGATGAACGATCGAGTCCACGAACTTCCAATAAGAGTTATGAATACTAGTGATGAAAACATCCTTACTACTAATTACTAGAAAACAATGATGATCATTATATCCGAAAATAATCTCCACACTTCCAAAAAAATATTCCCATTCAATTCCCATTCGTGAAAGTGTTTTATTGAGGAAAATATATGCAAATATAACCAACAAACCTAACATTAAGGTGCTCCATTTGCGAAAACCGATGAAAGGTTGGATATTTTGACACTTCTTTCACTATTCACAAAATCGCTAATGCAGCACTCAGATATTCAAAGATGCCTCACCCTCTCACTTAGAAGTCAATCAACAATTACCTCATTAATTAGCCGTCAATCAACCGTAAGTCTCTCAAGACCTTCCTCCCCCCGCCACGCCGAGAACTTCCAACTTGGCACACCTATCTACCCCACCCACAGACTTCCCTCAGATACTTCCACTTCCCTCCTCAAACTCTCCAGTCGCTATCATATTCTTTCGGAGCCGTCGCCCTAACCCTGCACACAGTCCCCACAAAACCCCTCTCCCGCCCATCCATCCTCAATATTCAAACTTGGCCCTCCTCCTCCCATAAGCCAAACCGAGATCCCTCGGCTAAAAACAGCGCGGAGGGGGGCGTTGGAAATGAGAGGGGAGGGGGGTGGACCAACTCCCTTTTCGCCACATCCCCTTGCCTTCACCAACCCGCCCCCACCTAATTTAATGAACGCTTTGGCGCGGAATCGAAGATGGAATGCTAAGCAGCGTCAGGTCTTCCATTCGACTTGAGTTTCCCTTCCGAATGTCGCCGACCTTCCACCGAACACTCCCTCCCCGCTTCCCAAGAACTCCTAGCCCTTCTCCCCCACTCCTTCTTGCCAGAGCGCCAAGCCAAGCCATCCGCAGCCACCCCCCCCCCCCCCCCTTCATCTTGGGTCCCAACTCCATCCGTCAACGCGAAACCATACCTTCAAGCTTAAACCCTTTCCCTCATGCCCATCCGACCCGACTGATAGTTTCTACGCATCTTGAATCCTCTGCCGCCTGCCTCCCCCACCCGGCCTCTGGTTTTCCTTTCTTATGATTTCAACCCCTCGGAATCCCTCCCCTCGTCTCGCCTTCCCCGGGTAGCCCTTCGTTGACAACCCTTTCTTTCCCTTCCATTTGCTCCGTCGCGTCATGATTCTCCACACCAGCCCTCCATCTCAGGCTCTCCCTAACCCTCCATGGCCTCTTGCCTCCCGACTGTTCCCTCTCCTCACTTCCATTTATGCCCTGGACTACCTTTCTTTCTCTTCCATTCTCCTTGCTCCTAACTCTAGTAGTCCTCCCTACTAAATATGTGTTTTCTGCAAAAAAAAAGTGTTGTTTCCAGTATCATAGTTTTGAGAAGACAGAGTTTGGAAATTTTACGTACGGTTCTTTGGTTTGCCTTCGATATTATTGACATATTATTCCCACATGCTCTGAAGTTTACATGATTAAGCGTAAATTGTGTAATTTCCCAGTCAAGGACATAAAACGTGTTAAGATATACCGATGAGGAAGGAATTCACTTCCTCCTGAGTTGGAGTTGTATTTAATCATCTTTAGGCACATGTATTGCTAATGTGCCTGTATTAGTAACGCATTCAACCACCTTTCTAAAAATTCAGTCTCTTCACTCTGAAAACACAGATATAGTTCTTCTTCTTCCTCCTCCTTCTATGTTAGATCAGTGGCCTGTTCTTCTTCGCTATTGCCTAGTCTGTCCTTCCATCGTTTTCTGAGTCACCTTAAACATCGTCTACCTATTGGTAAAGTGTCTCGAGCAATCTTTAATCTTTATCTTTATATATATAAAAGTCAATGTATGTATGTATGTATGTATGTATGTATGTATGTTCCACATCTCCTCCTAAACCACAGGACCGATTTTGATGAAATTTGGAACACGAGTTTGTCACTGATAGACAACAAACACTGTAGGGTTCAATTAACCGAATCCCTATTTTTTCAGGGTTAAGGGTGTGATCCTTACTAATATGTATAAAAATGTAATGGTCCCTTTCTGTCTGTTGCTCCATCACGCAAAAACTACTGGACCGATTGAGCTAAAATTTGGCATGCAGATTGAAGACATATCTGGTTGTAACATATACTATATCAAAAAGCCCTCAGGGCCCACAAAGGCCCGCTGAAGGTCCCCCCTGGTGGTCAATGGCAAGCATTGGGCTCGGTGCAGTGGTTTAATGTTTTACTTTTTAAAAGTACATTTACTCAAGATATAGGACTGGAATTTTTTCTATCGGATAGCTGAATAAATGAAGTTTCTAATTTTATCAATCGATATCCTTCTACGCTCCGTATTTGTCTGAACTTCATGTTTTCAACTGAAAAATCTCACCTTTTTCTCTGAAATCAACAATAACATATTACCTTGACAACCAGAGATTTGATTTTCAGAGAATATTCACGTCTCTAGCATTTAAATATCACGTCTTCTTACATGTCCATGATTGCACGTAGAAAGAAAATCTGTATCAGAAGGGCCCAGAGTCCCAAGGGCCCAATGATAGATTGCTTCGGGGGGTAATCGATAAATTCAATACATATTTACAACAAGTATACTCTTCAATGCCTATTATCAAAGCAGCTTTCATAGGGGCACTGCATATATATGAGAGAACACTTACGTAGTAAACGAGACACAAAGGAATAAAATAGATTACACACGCAACTAAATGCTCAAGAATATTAACGTGCAGCAAATAGTAAGGTTAATAATGCCTCTGTTGCTACAACAAACACGGCGTTGTTTATTATCGTTTTGTACTCAAATGAATTACACGTGGTGGAACTGTCTGCATCTGCCTCTCATTACGATTGTGAACTGTTTGTTAGACCAATTCCCGCATCATAAACGTTACGAGTCATTTATATATGTTTTTAAGTGTTCACGTTCAGCTAACTAAGGTATATTCACTAAATCATCGATCTGCCTACTCCAGACACTCACTTTCCGCTGTGTTTCCCCTCCGTGGACTTGAAAATATATCCACCAACATGCCTAATAGAAGAATAAGTTACCTATCTAAAAATCTTCTAAAGAAAAATGAATGTCATATTTGAGAGAAAATGAGCCTTT
Organism: Pyrrhosoma nymphula; assembly: GCA_963573305.1. Lineage (NCBI taxonomy): Eukaryota > Metazoa > Arthropoda > Insecta > Odonata > Coenagrionidae > Pyrrhosoma > Pyrrhosoma nymphula. The sequence goes on from OY754330.1 coordinate 53,924,174, forward strand.
GAAAGAAAAACGACTAAAGTTAGACTTGGATGGTCAAATAAATACCCACCAGCGGTCTCATCTCCCCGTGGTGTTTCTCGGGTTACGCTAAGAACCGCACAACTTTCATCCTTACCTAACCTACGGACGGGTAACCAGCCATAAATCTGGTTCAAATATACACGCATCTGTTTCGAAACTTCAATCTGTTTTAAGATAGCGGAAATTATACTGACGTCACTACATGCTTCTTACACGAATGAAGAACGGAAATTCTGCGTAATGAATGTCATCCGTGCATGAAAATCGGCAAGTGCACCTAGAATCACCATAGATTTTTTATTTAGTAACCGAAACCAATAATTATGGCTACCCTTTATGCCGAAGGTGCAATCCGAGTGATGGAGGATTCATAGGTCAAATAAACATGGCTGCTGCAAATGCTTCATAGTACGTTGTCAACCGCTGGATTATACTCTACTCTCCAATCCTAATTAAGACAACGCACATATCAACGTTGTATTGCGCAACTAAATCAAGTCATTGAATGCAAATATATTTATGTACACAAGGGAAGCGATCAAACTGCAAATCACTCAGAAGACGGCTCAAGAGAACCGGAGGGACGAGGTGACCAACTATCAACATTTGCTATTTAAGTAGTAATGAGTCTGCGTGGCCGATTTTTGGGTTTCCCGTGCATAAAAGTTGACCAACAGTCACTCATCTCTCCGTGCACCTGGAAAACGGTCAGCGTGTCTACTACAACGAACACAACAAACAAGATAGGTTACGAACTCCTCAAATGACCACGCTGACAGTTTTTCTTCAGGCTTTGTGGTTTTCTTATAAAATAAGTTCAACGTATTTCACACCCGTTGAATTTCAACGGGTATCTTCCGCTCGTGTTCTATATTTATCCATCCTAATTGCTAATATGGTCGCTACATTCATTTTTTCTTTTGCTCACCCACTCAACAATATGTTCGATCCAACATGCTCTTCTTATATCGTCGTGTCTTCATGGTCTAGTAAAGTCAAAAGGAGTAACCTCATCTCTTTTGTGTCCTTCAGCCGCTTCGTTTTTCAGTTTTTAGTCTTTTTCGGCTGTATTTGTGATGATACGTCTACTGCTACCTTTAAAAATTATGGTTTTTGTTTCTACTCTAACATATTTGTTTCCCAGACAGTGTGGTTCACACAGCCTACTTTCTTTTCTTTATTGACTTCATGTCAAAAATAATTTTCAATATCTCCATGATTGAACACATCAACCCTTAAATGAAGCTTCAAAACGGGAGTGAATAGTCCTGAGGAAATAAAAAATAATACCTCAGGACTATACCTAGACAAACTGAGTTTAGTTTTCAGGCATACATTTTTAATTCCTTCATAGAGCACGAAAAATCCAGAAATTATGAGTCAAAAGTATAAAATCTCAAGCAGTTGGAGCAAATCAAATCTCAAGCATGTAAGTTTGGCAACAGAATGATGGTTTCAGTATGTTAACTTTCACAAAATAGCTAGAGGGAATAAAGTACTAGATAAAATTCTCAGCACAGGCTCAGCATTTTGAATATTAATTCAGTCAACAGGTTAATATCTCCAATTTTGTCCCATTATATACAGCCCAAAGCGGAAGAATGGAGTTTTATTTTCTTGTACCCATTTTCAATTCACTAATTAAGCAGGAAAACGCAAGAAATTGCACAACATAAGATAAGGTCGGAAACTGTTGCATATTACAAGTGTTTTAAAATAGAATTGTGGTTTTAATGGTCTGGATGACCAAAGATGGACATCTGAGTTAAAATCTTGAACACTCCTTTCCATTGCCTAATAGAATAGGAAAATTCTAGAAGTTAAGTTTGACGACATAAAGATGCCATTAATAGGTGACTTTTTACAAAAAACTAAGGGAGATTAGTACGTTACATTCGGTCCCGGTCATGAATGTTAACACCGTGATTTCAATAGCTAGGATGACTCTTAGGAAACTAGGTCGGTAACCTAATCCTACTATGTGAATAAATTCCAACATTTCAATTCTAACATAAAAGAGATATGGATGACATGACAATGGATATTGGACAAATTAAAGGAATTAACTGTAGAGTAGAAGGCAGTTAATTAGAACTTGGAACTAAATATTGATAGTGAAATAGTAAATGTCCACTCTACTCTAGCGAACGAATTTAATAAATACTTAATATATTATAGCGGATATTTAATAGATAGAGAGTGTCTTCGATTCGGCGGAATCCTTTCACAATACTCGTAACAATTTACGTTTAGGGAACCCTTTTTTATATATCAGCGTGTTTAACTCTTTCTTCCTTGGACCAGTGACACCCTATGAAATAAATGGGATAATAAATAAGCTTCCACTACGTAAAACTTCAGGGATAGATGAAATCGAGTTTCGCTCATTAAAAAATGTCATTTCAATTGAGGCTCCCGTATTTGCTCGTATCTGTAATAAAAGCTTCGAGACTGGTGAATTTCCAAATCAATTAAAGATAGCAGAGGCAGTAGGTACCAATGTATAAAAAAGAGAACGGCTCTGTATGTAAAACTACAGACCTCTTTCATTGCTGTCCATGTTGCCCAAAATAAATGAAAAACTCTTTATGTAAAATACTTTAGAGTATATCAGTTTGGCTTCTTAAGTGGTAAAAGCACTGAGTGTGCATTCGTGAATTATTTGACTGATATCGAATTAATGGTTGGCAAATTTACTTTGTGGAACACATACATGTTTTAAGAATAAACTTGGTTATATTCCACACAATTTTTATTGCACCCAAGGGTTCAATAAATATTATGTGACTCATATATATGACGTTTCAACGCATACAAATGAGTTGGCACAATTTTCATTGATATTAAAAAAACCTTCGATTCTTCAGATCATAAACTTTTGCTACAGAAGTTAGAAATTCCTTGCGTCAGAGGCATAACCCATGACTGGTTTCGGAACTACATATCTAATTGTGCAGTGTGTGAAAGTTTATACCTGCCAAAGTTCCATTAGCAGCATAAGAATTGGTGTTCTACAGGGTCATTTTTTGGGCCCTATATTGTTTTTTATTTTTCTTAATGATTTCTGTATAAACGAATTTAATGGTAAGGTAACAGCTTTAGCAGATGATGTTCCTTAAGGTTATGTAATACCTACTTAGTATGGAGTTGTAAATGCCAAGAAGTATGACCTATCCAGTCTACTACGATGGTTTTATTACAATGGCATGCAGCTAAATGAAATAAAAACACAATTTATGCGTTATGATATTTGTAACTGGTAAAATCTTAACATCAATTTATTGTACCGTACGATAGACTGCTTATAGTGCCCCTGTAATCTGTCAAGTACTATACTTCAAAAGTATTTGGCAGCATAATGACGAATCTCCGCAGTATTTTTGGGAACCCATGCCTAAACCGAATTTAATTCTGCATAAAATGTGTTTTTTTTATGTACGTGGAGCCTAAATTATACTATAAACTACCAAACGCTATCAAAAATTACTTGTATCAATAAATAATTAAGGTTGATTTATGAATGGATACTGGCCACTGACAACATTGAAATTTTATTTTAAAGCAAACTTGTATGTACATCTGACCATCTCATATTGTAAAGTAATATTTTTTCTATTTGCCACTAAAAAATTAATTTATCAATTTTCCTTTAATGTATTATCAAGCACCTTCGTTTCACAAAATGCAAGCGATGTTTCTAATACAAAAACTTGCGTTCTTAATAAGCAATATATACGAGGACGTAGCTGTATTTGAAAGACATTTTTTTTCACCAAAATTGATGTAAATAGTAATTTTGTATATTTGACCGATGGTAAACAAAATGATAAACCACATTTTCGAGGAAAATTCTCCTACCACGGATTCATGCATGATACCATGCACATTGATTGGTATGAGTGCAACGTAGTGGTAGTGATGTTAATCCAATGTCCGTCTGTCGTTGTTTGTGGCATAATACGATCGACACTTAAATCACCCGCTGCTAAAATATTTATCATAACCCGATGCTTGTTTCAAGTTTTACAGATGGTGATAAAATATGCATCCAGCGACGGTTTATGAACCACTGTTCGGAGTCTCTTCGGGGCCCTTTCGAACTTCTCATCCCTCTTCCACACAACCCTGACTGAAATCGGCCCCTCACCCCTCCCTCGCACACTATACCTTGGCGAGCCGTTACCCTGGCCCCCCAACCCCCTTACCTTCCCAGCCACCCTCTCTCGCTAAACAACCTCCCAAGGGGCCGCAGGGACACGACACCTCCATCCTTCAACCCCCATCTCCACCCTTTCCGCCTCCACTACACCACGACCGAAACCTCAACCTACCGTCTTCCGCCTCCTCCAAGCCATCCTCCTCCGAACCTCTCAGAAATCACCCTTTCACTCTCTCCACCCAACTCCCCCCCCCCACACGTTAGACCCTCCCACAACACACCACCCGAACCTTCACCACCTCCTCTCCTCTAAAACATCCACCGCCCCCCCTACCCCCTCCTCCCAACGTACAGCCTCTTCCTGCAACCCCACCCCCATCCTCTTCCACCTCGTCGCCATTTCTCGGGCGACACTTTGAATGGTCACCGCTATTCGGGTTTAATATGCAAAGTAACTTCGGGGACGGGAAGGTAGGGGGGTGGGCATAATACGAGGGGGTGGTACATGGGTGGAGAGAAGGCAGTAGGAGGACGAAGAGCGGGAGGGTATGAGGAACGGAAGAAGGGGATTGGCGAGGAATGAGAGAGGATGGGAGGAGAAGGAATGGTAAGGCTTCCGAGGCGGAGGAGGTAGGAATATTCCGGAGGAGCCATCTTCTTGGGAGACGCCGTTGAAGAGGGGGTGGGGCTTTGGATGTGTTGGGGAGGTTGTAAGGAGAATGGGGAAAGATGGGGAAATGGCTCGGGAGAGCGTGGCCTCGACATCCGCGCGGCAGAGGAAACGGGTCATAATGGGCGCTGTAGGAGGCAGCATAATTCACGCCGCCGATTCATGCTCTCCCAAATAATGTTGGGAGTGCATCGGGATTTATGAGGCTGTGCATCGTCGTGGCCTAAACGCGCGTTTAATCATTTTGGTTCCCGTTGTCGAAAACCCTGAACTCAGATCTTTCCCCGGATACGCCTAAGTATCAAGGATTTGGGCTGAGTATCGCTCAATTCCGCTTTCGATCTTAAATTAGCAGGAATAAACACCTCTCCTAGGATGTCTTACGACTCATATGACTAAACAGCACCCAACTAGACCTCAAAGACGGTTCTATCACCAGAAACGATTGAGAGCCCAATAAAATTCTTGGAAATATATTAAAGCTTGCTTCAGAATAGTCAATTGCATGCTAACACACTTATTTATCCTTACTTAATCTTACTCAAAGAATCTTACTACTGTTTCTCCGCATTGCGTTCAAAACGTAAAATAGCTCTTCAAGTCAATAAATTTTATATGGAAATCCATCTAAAAGGATAAAATAAATTTTTTCACGATTCAAATGTATATTTGTAACTTTTAAATTTCCTAAGCTTCGGCACATATATTTCTGTACAAATATCGAGAACAATATCTATCGGAGAAAAAAGAGTGAGGAAGTTCAATCGTAAATTTACCACACACTAAGATTTCGAGTTTTCTACCCTCACCATAACTGTTCAAAATGATCCTATCGATTATCAAATGTAAAATGGTATCAGGGGCGATCGCAGCTACCAAGAGATCGCCATTATCGCGATTAGCGATTGCGATCGCGTTAGCGGATAAATATTGCAAATTGGAAATTTAAGTACGATACAACGATTGAGAGACAGGCTACATAAAATACTCAAATACAAAAAAAATGGTTTATCTAGCAGAAAATTAATTAAGTTAATTGGATTTCAAGCTACATCATCACCTCAATTTAAGATCAAAAATATTATGTCAATGATCAAATGGATAATCGTATCTAGGGTGACTAAAACATCTCCATTTTTGCATGGCATCAATTTTATGTGTCACACTTTCAACATGTGTTTTGGGATCGAGGAATTAACTACATATTCCGAAATGGTGAAAAAACCTGATTGATCGAAAATCTTATAGCATATTGATAATCTCTCAGCAAACTCGGATTTGGGATATTTCAAATTCACCACTTTCAGCAAGAAAAAATTCATTTCTACAAGAACTCCCAAAACCAGACAGGGCAATTTTAATCTAGAGTGGCAACCTTCAGCAGTGATCGAGGATCGCGATATGCATTGCATTGCCCGATTGTCATTACGCCTTCAAAAAACCAAGTCACCGTCGAAAATCCTTGCAGTGATTGAGGGAGGTCGACAAGCCGAGTGAGATGGAAGCAAGGTGAGATCGAAGGGAGAGAGGTAACCCGAGATGGGAAGGACATAATCAGGTACGAAACGAGGTTGCGGCACAGAGGGGATACCACTCTAGAAACGTACTTTTTCCAGAGATAGCATCTCGAGATGCCGGAGCGATCGAACGCGAGAGAGAGAGCATACGTACGACAACGCGGTGAGCGCCACGCCGTCCGGAGAGCAAAACGGTGTCGTCCGCGCCGTCTTTCATTCCACACCCCCCTCCCAAACCCTGCTCACCATCCCCTTAGGCTCTACCCCCCCCCTCCTCGAATACCCTCTAAACCTTCCCATCCACCCCTTTTCTTCCCCCCAACTAGAGCCTCCCACACCCATTCGTTCAGGTGGGAGGAGACTCCCTTGACCGACCTTTCGGCAGCGATTTCCGTCGGCCGCGGACGTAGTGACAATAGGAGGTCGTAAATAAAGGCACGGCGGCAAGGCATCGCGTGACGTAGTGAGTTCCATCCGGTCGGGAGTAAAAGGGCGGAGGGAAGGCTTCAGATCGAGCGGTAGTATTAAAACGGAGGGGGAGTAGTGGGAGGAGGTAGGTTAAATCACGTGACACTGGGCAATACGACGGTTGACCCTTTAATATCCAGTCCCTCACCCCAGAAGCACCAACCCCCCAACCAGTCACTGTCCTTACCGCCTCCACCTTTCGCTCCGCCCAGTCACCATAGCCCACCTCCTCCTCCTCACGTGGGTCAATCGCGCCATTTGCGCAGCACCACGGGCTATTGGGATACGTTTCGCGTTACACACTTTGAGTAGTCGGTCGATGGGTTGGGGGGAGGCCGCGGTGCTGTGTAGAGGTTTCCTCAGAGTCATGCTCCACAACAGAGCGGATAAAAATGGAAACAGAATATGTTGGTAAGAGAATGAGAATCTAAATCCTTTATAACGGTAGAATGACGTGCACGGAACACCTTAGGCATCGAACATATCCTCGATCTACGTCCGTGATGCAAGACTGGATTTGCAAAAAAATCGAGGTGATAACTGAAATGGATCAAATTATTGGGTGCGCAGAGGTATCGACCGCAACATGCTACTTAAATACAAGTCTATAAATATGTCAAAAGACACATCGAACGATGAAAAATGGATGAACATTTTACTGCGCTAACATGGCAGTAAAAAACTATCGTGCAGAAACATAGGAAAGATCCAGAATTCAGAAATTATGCTTCGAAAACTGTCGTGATATTAATCAAGATCTATATTTTAAGTATATAGATATAAGGCAACTCAGCTCGTTTGTCTATTTAATGGAAATGCAGCTATTGGGGCTACCAAGTTGTTACATCTTTTGTTTTATAAATTTTTCTTTCAAACATAAAACCTGAAAACGTATTTCAATGTTAAAATTGAAATAATACCTCCTAAAGTAACTTATAAATGTTGATGCGAACGCTACGCTGGCATGTTCCCACTCTGCCATCGTGATAAAATGAAAGGGCATCGAATCTCGTATCACGAGCCTTAAGGCTTGGGTCACGTCATTGCCCTCTTGCAACGTATGGGATACTCCTAATAGGAGATGGCCGGTTAGGGCTTCTGCGGGAGACTAGTTCACTCACAAAGCAAGGGATTCTAAATATTGTCCTCGCTGTCTAAAGCGAGTCACGCCAACCAAGTATATCTATAAATCTCTGATATGAGTCCAGCCTCTAATCAACATATCGTTGATAGTCCATCGCCGACCCTTCAAGGACCATACAATTAATCACCGCCGCTTAAAACGGTAGTGCATGAATTCGTAACGAGCTCCATCAGTGTGACAAAGCCAAAGGGCTCTCTAAAGGGAGCGTGAAGCGAGCTATACCGCTCAAGCGTTCAAAAATAAACGCGTATCTCAAGTGGGTTACTCTGGAACTTGAGTAAACACATCTATAGAAGTTGAGTAAAATACCTTATCTCGGAAGCGTATTTCTGGAGCGTATCTTCTTTTAACACGATGAATCTGCGTACAATTTCGTTTGAAACTCTTCATTTAAAAATCGAAGCAACGCTTTACCAGATATCTTTAGAAATATTTAGAGATCACATATTCCGTAATTCCCTATGTAGGTCGGATTCAAAGTTTAATACACGCTTACCAATGAACGCTAAGATATTTACTTGCATTTTAAACTATCTATTCACCTTAAATTGCATTTGACAGCTATAATATTGGAAGAAGAATATGGTGACAAAAACTCATCAAATCATTAAATTTAATGAGGCTGTTGGTAGAATATTTACAGAAAGGTAACTAACCAGAATTATCTGAAATATCTAATTTTTACATATAGCAAAATATGAATATAATATGGGACTTAAAATATAATATTTAATTTAGTAATTTAATCTTTTGAACAATCGAAAATATCGGAAAACATTACGAAACTTTATACGTTTAAATTTCATTCAATCAACAATCTCTGAGGGAAAATTTGGATAAGTACCAATTAGCCTTCATTAAAAGTATATGATTTTAAATACTTCCTTAATATAGCGCATGGAAAAATCGCATTTGCCTCGAGGATGTTAAGACTATCCACCAGAACAAGTGGCTTGAGCCTATTCCTCAGGGTTATTGTCAACTTCCCATTGAGGGATTGCACCAAACCACATATTGACTAAGCAAGAGCATAAAAAAGACATCTTTCTCGGTCGAAAAAGTCCCTTCCGTTCACCCAATCAATTGAGACATTTCTTTGACGGAGGGGACTCCCCACATCTCTCCGCCACTCGTGTCTCCCGCTTTTTCCCTTTCAATCACTCGATTGAAACGAACCAAACCGCTCTCAAATCTCCAAGCTCTTCCCCAAATGCAAAGCCTCGCCATTTCATCCGTTCTAAAAAGAGTCCCATTTCATCTCTTCACCTCCCCGCGCCGCCGCACGCCTGCACGCATACCCACCATCAATTGCATCCATCATCTTCAATTGCTTCTTCCCTTAAAACCGAGTGACATTCGGCCTCCCATCAAGCATGTGCACTTGCCGTTTCTTTTTTTCGCTTCTGGCTTGATTTTTAGTCCGTATTTCGAAAGGAATCGAAAGACTCTCAATCATCTTCACAACAAGTATTTTTGTGAATTGGTTAAATTCGACATCCTTATTCATTGCCTTATTTATGATTTGTTTTGTTGGATTAAAATTCAAGAAAATATTCGATACCGCGGGTGCGGGGTAACAGATGCCTTCAACTCTTCTTAGGTTTAGTGCCAACATTTTATCTTCGTTTCAATCACTCATTCATTAGTTAAAATGTAAATTTATTAAAATAGATAATTTCAAAACTAAAAATATGCGGAAAATTATGTTGATTAAACACTACCTTCAGATGGAAGACAAATAATCAGCACTTCCGTTCTCCATGCTGAGCAAGAAGACTGTTATTTCCATACTTTTTTTAATTTCTAACATCCGACCATGTTTTCGGCACTATGTACCATTTTTAAGGATCAAGTTGTTTTCGTGGATTTCAAGGAAGGTCAAGAATTTGGGCCCAACTAGAAGGAAGTATTCTCAAGCAGCGGGAACACCAGATATCAAACCACGATATCGTAAAGAATACTTATATTTTCGAATTTAAAGTAGACTACACTGCTATATCTACTGGATTGTTGGTCATTACCTATCAGAGAATATCACTTTCTAAAAATTCACTATAATAAAGACAAGGATATTGATCAAGCATTGACACGAACTTTCCAGTCAGCAGTAAATAAATACTAAAAGAGCAAGCGAATACACTACTATAAATCATATGCTAAGTAATATAATGATCTGATTTCTCATTCTCATCAGGACAGTAACTGCGGCGTCCAATATGTTTTAAATGCAGGTATTCAGGAAGACAACGCTGTTTATAAGGCTTACTAGAATAAGTGTACGAATAATAAGTGGATAAGCACCATAAAACCTTTCGGTTATTCTCATTGAAGAATTTGCCTCAAGAACACAAAATACTTTTATGCATCAAGATAAACATTTTAGATCATTATGTAATACACATTACCATTAATTTATTCTACGCTCCCACTTCCTTGACTTGAAACAATGACTTTAGAGTATTCGTACAACACCCAGTGTGTTCTACGATCCATGTGTATTATGTGTACTCTGGAGCACTTTGCGTCACAGTGAAGATGAAGTTTCTTAACCACCCATTGCAAGGATTTATATTTATCCCTCTTAAACCCATATGATTATTTCCTAGGGCATGGGGCTGGGTCTGTGGCAAGATTACTGGTCTCCCACCCCGAAGGTCTGGGTTTAAATCCTGGCAGTGGCTGAAATATATTTATTGTATTATTAAACCCTGCTTGAATTCTGCGCAGATGACCTCTTCTCTCGGTCACATCCCCAAATAACCAGAAACCAATGTCTATTCCCCATCCTTTTAAACGCATCCCAGTATCAAAACTTCACGACTGACCCATTACTATCCATCAAGTACTCCATCTTTGATTAGGAATAAATTCTACCAATAAAAATCTCATGTCATTGACAATCATGGAAACATTTCTTTCCAGTGTTATTTTATAACATATCCTCCATATTTCCTCCGTCAGCGCAGTGAAGGCATGCCAGCACGAAATATTTTTTTTTCACTCTCCTGAGATATTTTATTTGCAACCAAAGGCTATGGTACATGACATTTTCTACCGCAGCAAGACAAACGCAATGAAAATAAATAGGAACCTGAGTCAAACAGAAATTCATCAGTTTGCCTCAGCTATCCTGAGACCTCCCCATATTACATCCTCCCCTCGTTCATCATGGCATTACACCATTCTTCTTTTCTCTCTTGTCCCCACTTTCCTTCCATTCCTCCCGTTATCCTCTTCTCCCACCCTGCTCGACCACACTTTTAGTCCCCAATCCTCCCGACCCATTCACTCACGCTTCCCCCCAATCCAATTCTTCCCTCCTCGCCTCCACCCACCCCTTAGCCCGACCGCACACTCTCCTCCGAATTCCCCCATCCCTCTTTTGTTCTCTCACCCGCCATCTCTCCCTACCGCCCCTCACCCGCCTCCATGCACCCCCGGGGCCGTACAAGGACACCGTTTGCCCTCTGATCGGGGGGCCCTACGTGGAAGCGTTCGTTTCCCCGGATTCCCACTTTCCCCCGCAACGCTACTCTCAAAAAACCGCCCTCCCCTCACTACTACGCTCTCCCGAAGATAGCCGAGAGGCTTGGAAAATGGGGGAGGGGGGGGGAACTCGTAGGACGGAGATGTCATTGGGAAGTGGATAAGAGTGGGAGCCTGGCGCCCTTAACTAAAAAAATGCGATGGATGAGAGAGAGAGAGAGCAGGATGGGTGGGTGGAGGAATGGGGTTAAAGTGATGGGTGGTCCTTTTCGAAAGAAGTGGGGTACAGAGGAGGGAAAAAAACGCCCGTGGATGGGTTAGGCGTTGTGAATGGAAGAGGTGAGTCGGGGATATAAAGTGGAAAAGAGGAAGAAGAGGATCGAGGAGGCGGAAACCCGCTCATAAAACTCCTTTAGGTATCATTAACGGGATTGCGATTGCCAGGTGAAGCACGTCGTTTAAGGAAGAGGCCAGAACGAATTGGGAGATGCAGAACGATAGACATGTTTACCTCGGTTGATAAAGCCCCCATCCCCCCACGGATTTGGTTTTAGCCGTGATTTCCAGTGCCAAACCGAAATGCGATTCTGTTCTGCCAATATTCGGCGCGGAAGGGGATAAAGCAGCTGATTACTGTTTACCCCTCGTTCAAATACGACTAAGTTGAATACACATTTCAGTTCACGGTATCCAGAATGGCAGCGGTTCGAACTGGTAGCACAAACATTAAGGCCTTGTATACTTCCTCGGGCGTGGATATTTTTTCAGTATTTAGAATAAGGCGGTAAAATATAACCAAATCAGTTGAATTAGTAGAAATTCATTCCTCCTTCAAACCATGAATAGATTTTAAGAATTTGTTTCCAATTTCGTTTCTCTATAGAGGAAGTGCAGAACAATGCTTTATGGTGGTGACCAGGAAATATGAAAATAAGATACCTTTTACAGGGATACGCAACAGGCGGGCCTGGACAAATAGAATGGTTAAGAGCCGAATTGAAAACCCAAATTTCTCGCGTTCGAATTACACTTCAGGCAATGGTATTTCGTCTGCGTTGAGAATAAGATGGTAAAATATAACATTAGTAGCTGCAGCACCTTATACACAAGACTAGTATTACTTCTAAAAATGTATTTTCTATTATTTATCTAAATGGGAGTTAAAGAACTAGGAGGCGGTGAGAAGTAAACAACAAGTATGACAAATTGTTTCACAGGAAAAAGTTGAAAAGGTAGTAAGAAAAATTTTCTTACGCACTTACGTTGCATACCTTCTCCTGCAGATGAGATTAAAGATTTACACACTGTATTAATAAGATATATCCTACAACATGGACTAGAACTTGGTTTGAAAAATTGTGGTATCGATATCTAAATCCTTAAGTGTACCGCTATCTAAAAAAATATTTACAGGGAAAAAAACACCACGAGGAGGAGGTGACGTTGGATCAGTCAAAGAAACGAAATAAAATAGGCGATGAAAGAAAAAATTGGTAACGACTGTAATAGGTAGTCTTTCTTCGAAATCTACCTAAAGAGGCAAAGAAATGAGTATAGGGTGTAGGAACTAAAACCTCCGTAATGATGAAGGGGTTTGGTGGGGACGAGACAGCCTTATGTATAAGGGCTGGGACGCCAGTGGAATGGACGGAGGGCGTCCGAAGGGGGATGAACGGGGAAGAAGAGTTTGAGGCCGGCCACAGGATCAGAGAGCATCGGCACGAGAGGGTGAGGGGAAGGAGGAGAAGGAGGAGATGGACCACGGAGGCTGGAGATGCGTGTACGTGAAATGAGGGGAGGGGAGCTCTCTCTAACCAGCCCTCATTCCCCTCCACCCCAACGCCGTCCCCCGCAATACCCTAAATCCCTTTTTCCTCTTATTCTACGCACGAAACAAAAAAAATACATAAAAAGGAAAAAGCCTGCCGGGCTGTACAGGGAGGAGGACATTTGGGGAAGTGGGGGGGAGAATGGATCCGGGGAAAGGGTTCTCTCTTACAGGGACGATGGGTGCCACTACGGAGGAGAGATCGGAAGGGTGTGACCGCTTCATCCCTGCAGGCTAAAGAATAATCAGAGGGATATTGTTTTTTTTTCATTTCTTGTTTCACTCCGCATTTTCTAATGCTTTTTACCGCACATTACACTGGGATAACCGTGCACAGGCCACAGTATGCATCCGCGAAGACAGTGAATATTTGCTTGTTTGGGCAACATTATCATCACATCTCATATCTTACTTCAACACTCATTCTCATTTTAGCCTATTTCCATATCACCCAGGGAATTCAGACAATTCCATGTAAATATATCACGACCTTAGGGATCGGGGAAACAGAAGTTAAAATACATATTAGAGCCAAAATTTGGGGGAGGAAAGTCTCTGTTAAGCTATTCCGATTCAATAACATCATAACCCTAACGCAATCACAGAGTAAGAACCAAAATCCTAAGCCTGAGGGTTCGAAATATGACATGCAAGCATAGATTTCTATAAGTAACACTACGCTGAATAGTATTCAGTGAAGAAAGTAAAATAAAATGAAAATGCAAAGTCAGAATAAGTACCTGACCTAATGTGCCAAGTTTTTTAAAATACTGGTACTCATTAACTGGGACTGGGACTCGCAATGGTAGGAACCTATAATCAATACATCAACAGGTAATGATTTGGAAGAATGGAAATATACTAAACGATTTCTGATATAAGGCAATGATAAATATATAAATTTATAAACATACACTTACCCGTCATCTTTATCCTCGAAAAGAAACTTCCAAAGTTATGCCTCAACTTGTTCTACAGCAAAGGCACTTGTGGGCGAAGTATTTCCTCAGCCTGTTGAAAATAAAGGATTACCAATTTTAAAAATAAAATAAAATTTTAAGAGACATAAAAAAGAAATAAAAAACACCATGAGTATTCTTAATATGTTTGTAGACTGCATTAAACTCTTTAAAGTAAATCCAAATTTCAGACCTGACTAATTTCATCCTATTTGAGAAATGAATTTTGGAAATCTAATAAAATGGAGTTGGACTCAAAGACTAATACTTAATGAAATTTTAAGTTTACATTGATAGGAAATAGTTACATAGAGCAGAAATTGCTTAGCGTTGATAGCGAAAAACGACACAGAAAAGAGGAATAAATATTTTAGGAATTATCATATTCAGAGACAGGGCTGGTGCAAGAAATAAGAGTGTTGGCTGGAGTATGAATCGTTCGAACAACTAAAAAATAGGACTTTCCAGCTCTTTCATCCAAGCGAAGACTATGAGAGCCGAAGTAATTATAAAAACCCTTTTTTATCACTTACTAAGGTATGATTCACTTCATATTATATAATGACAAAATACCTATAATTATACAAATAAGGAAATTCCTGCATGAATTTATTATTCATTACGCTGTAAATAGAGGATATTGTTTGCTATATGCAAACACTGTGCCTTCTAGCAACAGTTATGATACTGTCGAAACTGTCTCCAGTCATAAAGGAGAACAGTTTATCCTCACAGATCGCGAATTCGAATTTTCTCGTAGTAGCTATGATGTGTGGCTCGTAATTAAGGCGAGTAGTCGCGCGAATTCACAGTTGGGTTAATTAAGACCCCAGTATTTTAACTTCATCAGCGTTGAAACACCAACGTAATCAGCGCTACGCTGTCATTTCTCTTATCTCTGTCCTCGGTTCCTCCTCAGCGTCACTCCCTTCATCTCAACCGTCCAAAAAAATCGTTTAGAATCCGGTCTCTTTTCCCACTCGTGTTAAACGAAACGCACAGAACGGCATTCGAGAGTAGTTTATCCTTTTTCTCCGAAACCTTACATCCCAAAAATATCCTACACATTTATCTCCTCTGGATGTCCTCATTTCTCTGCCCGATGGAACGATGCAAATCTCTAGATACGGTAATCCCGCTCCTCGGATCAGCCGACTTCCAATCTCTTTATGTAGTCTTTTGAATGGCATCTCTCACTCAATCCCTTACTGGACTATCTCTGCCCTTCCATCTCTCTTTATTCCTTCCTCTTTCGACCCACTAGCGCGTCCTTTCACTCCTTTTGTGTGCCATTACCAACCCGCGGATAAACTTCAACGCTCCTTCCGAATTCCTTCCAAAATTCCCACCCGATAGAATTTCGCATCGAATGAGCTACTTTACGCGGTCCATTTCGAATGTGAAACAGTCCAAATAAGCATCCCCTAATTATTTTTAGCCAAAAATTTTACATTTCGGATGTGATTATGAAGACAAGCAATTAGTATCAGATCGATCGATTACGACTATTACAGATCTCTATAACTACTAAGAAAAGGGAACAAGGTATGGTGGGCTTCAAAGACACCACGAGCATTCTAGTAAAGCAACGTATTGTAGAGATCATATCAGCATTAAGAAAAATTGAAGGATTCAAATTTATAAAATCTAAAAATTCAAAATAGCGTCTTTGGAAAAGTTTGGCTTTCAAACCAAAGCTTGGTTTTCACAACCTGCGACTAAAAACTCTGTCTCGCAAGGAGTTACAAGATAAATGAATCTAAATCTGATTATTCAGGTAAATAAATAATGGACAGTAACGAGGATTTATATTTATGAGATAATATAATCAACCCATTAAGGCCCAGTGGCAACTTTAGATGCCAAAAATCTTGGCCAAGTTAAAAAATTCCTTTCTCCTCCTGCCTCTTTTCCTCTCATTTTTCGGTTTTAGAGCCCTTACCCTTTCCTTTGTCAAGAAGGGGCATTGGATTAATGCTACCTTAAAATCTAATGGTACCTAAAACACAAATCCGTCTGTCGTGCCCCGCTCATCATTTTTCGCTTAAGATCGTCGTGTTCACTTCTGCTTCCAATGACAGATTTCGCATATATCATGGTGAGTTTGTGATACATACTTTCAGAAGATATAAGTCATATTGTTCCATTGAGTGCATCCTTATACTTACTCGCATTTGTGATTTACGACGTGACGAATTTAGCTGGCAACTAAGGTTGCCACTGGGAATTCACGGGGTCTCTCGACGAAGGCACTCCATTTTCGTACAGGCAATAATCTTACGTCAATGCTGTGAGTTGTTGACATAATGTAGGCATTTTTTTTCGTCCAATGACAGTGATGGATTAAACTTTGAATATTTACTTTGTAATCATTATAATGTATGTTACTTTTACACGTTAGGACTGCCAATACGCATTCTGTGAATAAGCTCATTGAGATCTTGGAAAATTCCGACAAGAAGCTGACCCAGTAGAGGACTATATTTACACCTCCTTTGGAAGGGCCGTAAGTCGTGACTAATGAAGATTCTGATGTGTCAGACTGCAAGGTGAAGGGTGACCCAACACATCTTCCGAGGGCAATTTTGCTGTGGGGGCGGTCAGTAAGAACTCTTCCGACGCTGAAGAGGTTGACGAGGAATACCTTCTACATCCGCAGTGCATGCGGCTCCAAAACAGGCATGAAAAAATTACTGCGAAGCATTGAAGGATCACCCTTGGAAACAATCCTAAGAAGTACACATGCATTTCCCTTAATTTCTCCCAACATTTGGACCCACGGCAGAAAATTTCTTCAGTAAAGCTGTGAATTGTGCTTTTGATGCATTAAGTGTTTTTAGTGATGAAGTTGTTCAGTTATTGCTTCAACTTTAATCCATATACTGACTCAATGGGATGCCATAACTTTCATTTAGTTAGAGAGGAAATACACTCTACTTTCGTTATTTTGCTTTTATCGGAATATCATTCCTTACCCCATAGAAGGCTCTAATTGAGTGCCGATGACGATTGTTGAGTAAAGTTAGTCCATTATGCACTAATTAGAAATAGATTTGAAACAATTTTGCTTTGCTGCATATTCACTAAGCTGAATACACCAGAATTTGACACTACAGAGGCTATTTAAGACAAGACCTAATTTTGAAATTCTAAACAAAAATTTCAAAGTTGTCCTTCCCGGGGACAAGTGCTCCATTCATTAATCGATGCCGTACTATGGTCGTCACGGAGCCAAACATTTTATGCATGGGAAGATAATTAGATTTGGATTTAAGTTGTGGACATTGGCAGATCCTTCAAGATATGTTTACCTTGTAGAGCCATATGCCGGATCTCACATACACACCTGCCGAAATAAATCTCGACCAAGGCACGGTTTTGGTTCTATGACTGCAATAAAGTAGGTCTGATTCGAGGAACTGAACTGCAATTTGATAACTTTTTCATCTCTGATAATCTGTTTAATACTTAATCAGAAAGGAGTTGGGTGTAACAGGAACGCTTTGCGAAAACAGGGTAAAAAGTAATTTTCGGCTGACCAGAAAAATTATTTTCAGCAAAAAGAAGCGGGGTGAATTTGAATGCGCTTCAAATGGCTCACCGTTAGTAGCAAGGGGGAAGGGCAATGTCGTTGTCACTGTAATAACCAATTGTGTTTCCGAAATTGGGACAAAACAAGTGAATAAGTATTCTTCCACTGAAAAAAGAGAATATTTCCTCTATGTCCTTTCTATGCCAACAATATTATCCGAAAACAACGAAAATATGGGCGGTGTAGACTTGCATAATCAATTTTTCGCCAAGTACCGTGCAAGTATTCGTACGAAAAAAATGATGGTGCGCATTTTTTGCATGGGGATTAAATTTACCAGAGGTGGCTGTTTTACAGGCAACTGAGTCATTATATCCATCTTCTGCAATTTCAGAGGGAAGAAGTTAGGTACATCAAAGAGCATTATGGTGCCAAAGAAACAGGGTCACGGTCCCATTGTGGACACACGGATGGATATGCACATGGATATATACATGGATGATATACGCATGGACCGTACAGATCACATTTTTGTCTGACCTGAATCAAAATATAAAAGATATAAGGTATGCGGTAAGAGAACCATTTATCTAAGCTAAAAGTTCCAAAGTGCCCTTCATATTGAGTAAGTGTAACAGAGAATTTAAAGAGAAAATCCTTCCAATTAATACTACTTATTTTATTAAATTGTATCCGCGACTGATGTTGACTTTCGAATTTTTGATCGGCCAAATTCTCTTTCATCCCGTTCCCCTTTCACGTTCCCCTTCTACGCGTCGACTTGATACCAGTCTCTTTCCTTCTTTCCTCATGCAGTCTTGAAATTCCTCTTTTTTCTTAATCTACCTCACTCCTTATCCGCTCACCCAGTCTGGTTTCACTCCAATCTGACTTGATCGTATTACGTGGTTTCCGAATAGAAAATTCCCCAGAGTTATCTCCTCCTATCATTAAAGTGGTGTTTATGTATTAAAAAATAATAATTCCAGGGCACAATTTTCCAGCAGTTGCGAGCGCGTAAACCGAGAAAATTTGTTTATCTACTAAAACTCCTAATGCACGCAACCAATCTTAAGATATCACTCTATTAATCTGCTAAAAATTAGTCCCAAAGCCATAAACTAGAAGTATATTTTTTTCAAAAGCGATATCGAATAGTAAGCGCTGCGATTTAAAGGAATGATCAGGACAGAAATATGGATTTATACGATGTTAACGTAGTGTGGAAAACCCTTAAGGCTTGACGTATCAAGCGTGAAAACTAGTCGACCGAATAAATTTACCCAAGATCTACAAAAATGATCAACTTTATTAGCCATTACAAAATCGGTGTGTAAAAGGAAGTGGCAAATATTACTGATCGCATCATGTAAATACTTATCCCATTTCCCTACATCCTATTAGCGCATTAGTAGACCTTATCCTAAGAGCCGAATTCACACCAATATCGCACGGGAACTTGTAATAATTATTATAATTTTTTCCCGATGTGTGATTTTTTACCCGCCATTGGGCTCTCGATATCATTTTATTCCAACCCGTTATTTCGAGCAGTAATAACGTCTTTGTCTCTCATGTGTTTTTATAATTTCCAATACCTTTTGAGAGCTCCCAGATATCTCCAGCCGGCTATCCTTTAACCACCTCGCAATTGAGAAAAAGCCTTTACCGCTTCGGGAAAAAAACACACCTCCCACCCTGCCGAGCAGCGGCTTCGCCCTTTTTCTCTCCCAAAACCTTACGCCCTCTCGCCCCTTTGCTTTCGATACGACGCCCCCTCAAGGGCGATTCCCCCCCCCCCGGTACTAACCCCACCTCGACGACCCCTCCCACCCATTGCTCCCACACACATAACCTCCCCACCATGTTCCCTTCGAAAAACCTTGCCTCCGAAACCTGCGCCACTACGACAATGACCCCAACCTTCCCAAGCCTCAACCCCTATCGATATCTCCATCGGCCGTCTTAACCGGAGGGTAGAGGAGGACGCTAATAAATTCCCGGATGCGGATTATTTAAAACCGCCGCAAAACCCGCCCAACCGGACCCTTGCCTCCCTCCACCCACTGCCGGACACAGGCGCTCCGGTCGGGGGGTGTAGGGAGGGGGTTGGCGCTTATAAAGGGTGGGTCCGAGGGAGAGAGAGGGGGGTTAGAAAACGTTCGTTTCGAGGGAAAGAACCACCGGCGGTAGGAGCGCGGGAGGGACATTTTCGGCGGTGAGGGAGGGGGATGTTAAGGACAAGGGGTTCTTTTTTTCCATGGGGGAGATGCAGGTAGGGGAGGGGGGAAGGCAGAGACGAAGCGCTGTAAGTGGGGTGGGTCTTTTCTCCCTCTAAGCCTCTGGAACAATCTATATGCATGGTCGGAATGGCATATACTCCTCCTTTCCCCGACCACCTCCCACCCTTTGGTCACCACAACTCCCCAAAGCGTTCATTCTCCCTCCTCCTCCTTTCGATCCATATTGTACGGCACATGTCCCTTCCCCCTTTTTACCAATTCGCCCCTTCCGATTTTCTTTTTCTCCTCTTAGGGACCTTCTACCACTCCTTTGGGTCCGGCCCTGTCTCCACCCCCTTTTGCTTTCTCGTCCACCCACACCCTTAACCCTTCAGTTCCCTACTTTCTACTTACTCCCCTTTCTGGATCCCTTATCCTCCCCCCCACCCAGCTCCCCCTCTCCCTGTTCAGACCCCACAAGATCCGCCCGTTAAAATTTAGACCGTTCCCACATCTATATTTCTTCTCCTTCCACCCCCCTCAACCAGCCAAACTCCCTCCCTATTTTTTGTTGCTCTCAAAATTTGTTCTCAAACGACTTTACCCTCTTTGATTCCGTTATTACAACGGCGGCAACCATTCGGTCCCCTCCCCCCTGACCCCAGCAAGAAGGACCCGACCGTTTTTATAACGGAAGGGACAGCGGAAGGAAAATCGATTCTTGACGAAAAAAAGGAGCTCTGATTGCTTATCCAAATTCCTTGCGGTGCTTGCTTAATATTTTAATGTGATACTCGTCCTTACCTCGGAGAAATACACGGTAGATTTCTGACCAAATTTGCATTTAACCAGTGCGTAATGATAAAATCGTTTTAAAGCCTAAGAAGGAGAGAGAGGAAAAAATATGAATTTAGGAAAGCAGTTTTTACAGTGCAATAGTTGTGTCCAACAGTGATATATTTTTTTTAAAGATCATACGCGAGAACCCTTTCTCATATATTTTGTTTATTTCTGTAACATTTAAAGTTTTCTTGGCGTGCTATTATGCGTCCTCTAAGGGAAGCCTATTGAATATTCTCATTAAAAAACAAACCGGCAAAATAATTTTCACATTTTTGTTAAGTAAATGCTCAAAAAAACAGTTTATTTAATTTTGACATTATTATCACAAACAAACTTCGGAAAAATAGTATATTTCCTATATATAATTCAATCAGTATAGCTACGGCTTGAGCATGGCCTTTTTGAAATACAGATGATGCGGAAATTTGAACATTTAAATACCGGCATGAATAGAAAAATATTTTGCACTCCATACTCCAGCATCAGAAAATTGTTTCCAAATACATAATTTTTAACGACAAAGAAGTCATTCCTCACAATCATTCGAACTAACCATATGACCAATCGTAAATATATGCCATTTATGCCTTCATACGTATCTCACGTTATAGCTATTTTGCGAAGGTGGAAGACGCAATTGGTATCATGAACAATTATTCGTCTTTAATGATTTTTCCAAGCAGATGGCCACTTGTTGTTGCGAGTAAATAACTTTTATTACCAGTAACAATACCCCAAGCTGTTTTTGATCTAAATTATATCATCTCTCCCATCAATACAAAATAAATCAGCCCACACACCTTAATTCAGATCTCAAATGGAAATATAAAATCCCTGGGAGGGAGAAGAAACGTGTTGCACGCAGTCATTTCCAAAACATGAAATTGGATATCACGAGAGAAATTGAGAGAGATGGAGAAAGGAAAAGTTGATAAATTACGTTATTTTCATTGCCCCTTTTCTGTAAATGATTTCCACCTGTCATTCGTCGTTTCCCCTCACTTTTGTATTCTAATTTGACCGCTCTAATTTGCCATTCCCTTAATAATCGACCCTTTCGCAAGGCACTGGGCCCTACCGCGCGCTTTCTCTCCAGCACTCGGCCCTATTACCCTCCACCGGCCCTTTCATTTCCTTCCGCACTCCAGTCTCTCGATTGCACACTTTGTCCAACTGATTCCGTCGGACAACACATTTCAATTATGCTCCCTGCCACTAAACAAAAACGCAGACAGTCTCCAGGAAAGGAATTCCACTCCAACGGTGTATCAACGTCTAACTCAACTCCGATTACTATAGTGAGGTACAGAACTATAACGCTAGACTTGAATTGAAACGATAATTAAGTTGTTTTCTATTAATGAGTTTGTTAAATACTTCTGGTAAGCAGAACGCTTGATTTTGGAT
The DNA here is from genome assembly GCA_963573305.1 of Pyrrhosoma nymphula. Classification (NCBI taxonomy): domain Eukaryota; kingdom Metazoa; phylum Arthropoda; class Insecta; order Odonata; family Coenagrionidae; genus Pyrrhosoma; species Pyrrhosoma nymphula. Next base: position 53,946,430 of record OY754330.1, read on the forward strand.
GAATAAATCATTGAAAAATAGTGCATCTTTTCGCACACAATACAGCCAAAAGTGCAGTTTTTAAAATACATTGAATTACATTAAATAAATTCCACTGTAATTTGCTTACAAATCATAGGAAATTATTCAGCTACATGCATTGTTAAACAATTAAGTCACCAACATTTTAAACCTCCCAAATAACTACTAAGTATTTGGAGGTAATCAATTCAATTAAGAGCTCACTTCCCAAGACTGTCTGTCTCCTATAGAACTTCCAATTTTCCACCTACTTCATTATTTGACTGTCTGAGGTTTCAGATAGTGTAATATATGCTTCAGTAAATGACCTATTTGCGAAGATAAAAATACTCCAGTCTGGTGGTAATATGCACCGCTGCTGTCCAAATGTAATCAACCTCACACACAAAACTAAGATTTCAATTGCAATCTTACTATGAAAAATTCATTGACATTATCAATCCCTTAATAATATGCGCTCAAGAAGGACACAATGAACTGAAACTTCGTCAATATAGGAGCGATTCCAATAATGTTGCGAGGTGTAAAAAACCGACAAGCCGAGGTAACTCACTTATAAATTACGCAAACTTGCCTGGAGAAAATATTTTGGGAATGATATTGAATCACTAGTGTCAATGGTATCCATTAATATTAATTTCCAGATTGTATTGAAATTACCAGAGAAAAGTATCCTATAGTTCAATATGGGACTCGATTTAAAAAGGGCCACGCATGGACTGCTATTGACACGACCGTGATCGTTAATGTTAAATCTTAGGAAACATTTCTATAAAAGAAAAAAAACATCCACTTTACTTGTAAGCTGTGGACTTGAGAGCTACCACAGAGTTTCCTCTGAGAAGCACTTCTCCATTCGCTACCGCCACTGTTTCTTTGGACCACCCCCCTCCAAATGGCTCATTCCCCTTTCAATCGCAACCCACTAATCCTTTTCCCCACCCACCCTGTCTGAGAGAGAGAGTCCCCGACGTCAGTGTCCCCTTCTATTTTCGTACCTCCATTGTTTCACACACAGTGATCCCTTGAATTTTTTTCTTTTTACCTCTCCTCCGAAAATATTCCCTACCTCTTTTCTTCCAAGGCAAGCCCTTTTTATTCCCGATGGCAATAATGCTTATTCAGCCTACCGGGCCCTAAAAATTGCGTTTCACCTCGGGATGTTTAAGCCCCCAACTCTCCCACTCTCGGGGTCGTACGTCCATTACGTCGTCGATATTTCATCCGAAATTTTTGCGTGCTCAACGTAATATGCCGGGGTCCCATTCCGAGGATTCGGTAATTCAATCTCTCTTTCTCTTTTTCTCTCTCGCGGGGGGGAGTAGAAGGTTTCGCCTTTCCACCCACCAAAACTCCCGCGGCTGTAGATGAAAGAGTTTTCTTCCATTTTTTTATTTTCAGCGGTCGGCGAAAAAACAATTTAAATCGAGAGACCTTTTCGTGCCGGGTATAATTTGTATTTTGATTGCGCTCGTTTTTTTCGCAAGTGGATTCTCCTCCTCGCGCGAAGAAGTATTGGAGAAGAAAAGGTGAAGACATTTTACATTGGAGGACGTGGGCCAGCAAAAAAATAAATCGATCGAGTTCTATCGTGTTATTCAAGGTATCGTCAAATAATTACGGAAAATACCGATAAATTATTTAATAATGAAGTGAACAAAGCGAGCAATATATTAATGTGAATATATTTTCTCAAGAAATAAAATATCATCAAGGAACTAGAAAACGTACGCAGTTTAAGTATCAACCAGGACAGCTAAATATTTTTCAATATTGCTTACAATAGCGCCAAATTTATTACAAACTCTCCAAATCTGAAGTGACACTGAATTACTTCCACGTGATGTTAAACCGATTTGGTTCCATATAGCTGATTAAGTTGTACCAGGTCAATTACCGAGAACCAGGATACTTATGGAAAATTAAGTTAAAAAGGTTTTTACCAATTTTCTGTCTTTTTAAGTTAAAATGCTCCTGCATTATTATACAGCGGCGGATAATTTCAATAATCTTACCATATGAATCCATAAACTGAAACTCATGAATACAAATACATTGGGTATAATTTCAGAAATATAAATACCAATTGTAATGGCTCCAGATTTTGAATTACCAGCACAAAAGTACCGTGCAACTTCAAACCACGATTTAATACACGAATACCTGATTTCACGTCGATGGAACGCATTAATTTAATAAAACGTTTTGCACTAACTAATACGCAGTGTAACATGCAGTGTCGTTAAAAATGTTCTGGTAATCTCGAAAACTTTATATCTGTCTATTACACGAAAAAAAATAACGCAAACAAAAAATATTAATACTACCTACTAATGTAATCCTTGTACCCATCAAGGTCATTTAGGGCTAAAATTAATTTATAATATCCCATAATTGGTTTTAAAAATAAATATGCAGCAATCAAGGCATAAATTAAAAATGTTTTTAAAGAATTACGTATGAAACCAAACTTGACCCAGAATTGTCACAGTAAAACTTTCTCCCTCCAAATCGTCTAAATATTTGAGAATGAGGAGGTCGGAAAACAAAAAGTGTCTTAGTTTTGATGGTTTAATTTAATTAATGAAGTTACCGTACTTATTAACGAACCCTTGAATACTGAAATTCCACCCATGTGAATCCATGGTAGCAGATGCATATAGACTTTTTGATGCATATCATTAAGTTAATGAGGTTGAATTAATGGATCAGCCGTTGCTCTAGCCATATGCAATAAGTATTACTGAAGAACACATACATCAGAGGAACGAAATCATCGCATTTACTCTCTCTCTCTCTCTCGTTGGCCACAAATTCAGAAAAAGAACTTTAGTATCTGACTTAGAATTATGTAGTTAGAGATAAGGAGATAAGAACTGACTTCTCTGGGACCCTGACTTCGGTAGGGGCAGTGATTCAAGGGAAATGTAACGGACCTCCGCGAATGGTCCTTCCCGGCATCCTGCGTAATATTGCACTCTCTCCCGAGCACCTGCTAAAATTATCTCTTGTCATTTCAATCGATAAAAATAATGCTTAGGAATTATGGGTTGGATTAAGGAAGATGAGCCACAGTATGGGCAATTGCACCGTCAAGTTCATTTGGGTAGGATAGTAAGGATTGGATTATTCATCTGTACTGCCGGGATGCGAACTTGGTCGTAAGAGGGGTCGTACTATATATTTCACACCCCCTAAATTCCCTTAATATACCTGTTCCTCCTCCTTACGCGGACGTCTGTCGGAAATAAGAATACTGATTAGGAATATAAAAGTTTAAAATAATAATTTTAGCATTAAAAATCGATTCATACACAAGAACGATGTTTGTATGAACGAATAAGGAAAATTTTTCTCCAATGAAAAATCTCCAGCACTGCCGGATTTTAAACCTGGACCTCTGGAATGTAAATCCTGGCGACCTCATCAGCCCGATCCCTGTTTTAAAAAAGATTCAGCACCAGGGCAACTTCCAATGTAAGTCGACTCATGCAGAAGAGGGAGATGCCAGAGGAGGAGAAGGAACGTAATAATACTCGAAGAAGAATAAAAGACGACGGAGAGTCACCGCAGAAGAGGGCGCCCAGCGTGTGGGGGCGTAGCAAGAGAGATCGCAGAAGGGCAAGGACAAGGGGAGAAGGCGGGGGTAAGTGGGAATGGGACGGGATGGAGTATGAGGGCCGACGAGAAGAGTCGTAAGAGGGAGCCTGCTGGGTCGAAAGGAGGGATGAGCCAGAGAGAGAGAGAGGAGTTTCATAAGAGGGGAAACGGGGACGAACGGTGGCGGCCGGGAGAAACACTATTTCATCGACAATCCGACACTACGCCGTTTGGTCATATTTCGCGTTTCTTTTTTTATTTCATCCTTTTCCTACTTCCCTGCTTGGCGCCGCCACCTCCTCCTCCTCTCCCTTACCCGAATGCATTCCCCCTTAACCGATCCCTCACCCTCCTCCAATTCCGCCCCCCCCCCCCCCGTTCGAGTCTCCGTGTTCCATTGTTATTTTTTTCCAGCCATTTCTCCCACCATATCCCCTCGACCGCCTAAGCTCTTTCCTCTCTTATACGTAGTAGATACGGGGCGGCCACCGCCGCCGAAACCAGCCATGCCCATCCTCTTCTGCCGGCCATCCCTCCCCACATGCTTACACCCTCACGGAAAAAACCTCCCCGGGTGCTACGTCTTTTTTACCCCCAACCTGCATCTCCTCCAACCCTCTAAAAGCTCCTCTCTCTCCCCCCCTCCCTCTCCACTCCAACGGTCTGATTCCGCTATAAAATTTCAACGCTGAATATTTATTTGGGGATATTCTTCATTAACAACCGTATTTAAGACGATGATATATACTACGCGGTCGGTGCTAGGGAGGAAACGGGTTGGAGGAACCTCTCTCTGTGTACGTTTAGGTGGATGGGTATGGTGGATTTTTTTCTCCGTGGCTTGGGGAAGGGGATTGGTCGAGAGATAAGGGATTGCAAGGGGGACTGCGGGGGCAGGCAAAGAGGATACCTCGGACGGGAAAATCTGTCGCCGCGACTTTGCCCCTCTTATTATTTTATTTTAATTTTTTTTAACCGTTAAGAATACTTTAAAATAAGGTTTTTAGTTCAGGGAGAGAGATTCCTCTGTTTTTTGGGGGAGGGGGAGCATGCATATACATATATATTTTACCCCACGGGGGAATCATTTTTATTCTGTACATTTAGCACTTCGAAGGAAAAAATCCCTGAAGTAAAAATCCATTGCATTGCATTAGCCACTCAGACCATCCAATTTTTATGCGACTCTTTCCCACCTCTCTCTAATGAATGGTTATTACTGCAGAGAATTTTTTTGCGCCGCATAGAGATTCTATTTCGCGATTTGATAAATTCTCCGTCTACTCCCCCGAGTAAGGAATTTACGAGGAGGCGAATATTAAGTTATTAAGATTTTCCTCTTCACCACAGTTCCCTTTCGGCCGAAGAGGCAAACGTGGAGACAAAGCGAAGTTCAGTATGGTGGCTTTTTATTTTTAATAAAAAGACAACGATTGCATCGGTTTCAACGATCGATTGTCCCCGTTCGGTTGTTCGAAGAGGCGACCGGCAACTGAGGCAATTTACGCCATTATGGACAGGTCTATCGAGTGGCAAGAGGAGATTACACAATAGTGCAGGAAGTGTGAAGAGAAATTCGGAGTTGGTATTAGTTTATTCTTGACCACCAGCTCAAAGGGATCAAAAGTATATCCAAACGGCCAGAGAATAATATTTTGAAGTTCTCTCTGCTTGCAACCCATGTAGTCTACAGAACGTCCGGGATTCGAACTCAGGTCTTCGGGAAACTTGTACTCTAGCCACCAAGCTTATCCCCCCCTCTCCTCCCCAAGAGGTTTCCAGCTGAATGGAAACGCCAATGGGGGGAAGAAAATCTAAGGCAAAAGTGCGAGGATGAGATAAAACGAGCTTTACCCATACAAGCCCTACCTTTTTATTTTCTACCACGTTTACTCGTAAACCACGCAAACCTCTCTTTTTGGCCTTCCCCTACTTGGTCGTCCTCAGCATGGCTGTTAGATATAAGGATTCTTCCCTAAAGAACAGATCCCTATGATTTCTCACGCACTCGCGTGAGGCAATAATGCGCCAAGCCCGCAGCAAACCAATTTCCTATATTATGGCAATAGCACACTGGTGAGTTCTGATAGTAACTGCTACGCAACCATTTCTTCTCTTTCTCACACTCTCTCACCCCAGGTAGACTCCAAAGTTAAAAATTGGACAGCAACTTTTTATCGTGCAGAAAGTTTCCCCTCTTTTAAAGATGTCATCTCTCTAAGATTGAATTACTGTTATTCTCTGAAGAACTAAATATTAATTCGCGGAACTCGTAACATTTTACACAATAACTGACGACGAAAGCTGCGGAAACTCGTGTGCGAAAGAATTAACGGAGGTCTTATCTATGGACACTCTGCATTCAAATCTTGAATTGAAAGTTACCTATGGTTAAATATGTCTCTGACGGCTATTTACGACTATAATACGACTCAAGTGCAGTTTTTCACCAACAGTAGCAGTTGAATCGGTCTTTGATGTTCCAACAGCTACTGATATATCAAACCGTCTATCCTAATACTTAATTGCAAAGGGATATCACAAGATCCATCCCCGAAGAGGGGTATGATACTTGGGCGAGGTCTGCAATTACAATATGCAACAAATGTGTCAAAAACAAATATTCAAAGACTAACAAACCACGATAGGTATATTTATATAACTAGCAATTTTCAGCATGATGAGCAAAATGAATCAGGCTACTACGCGTGCCATCCTAACATCCCTCAGAGGATCACTATGTGCCGTCAGTAAGGTACAGGATTTAATTGTTTGTCAGGGGGTCCTTCAACGGGAGCCCGGGCACTTAGATCTTTTCTTGGTCCATTGTGCCAACTCCATGCCTGTCTGCCACTTGCAGACAGGGGGCAAAGAGCACCACGGTAGAGGTTTGGAGGAGTGGCCTCCACCCACCTTCTCGGTCTGGGTATATCTTTCTCCAGCCACCCGGTGGTCTGGAGGGAGTTTCACCTCTCCATCCACGCCTGGTCGAGGTATGGAGGAGGGTCACCCATCCAACCCCCGTCCGGGCCCAACGTTGCTTAACTTCGGTGTTCTGACGGGAACCGGTGTTTCAACGTGACTAGGCCCTTGCCCAAGGTAAAGGGTGATGACTCTTCTTCTGCAAATTAAGAAGGGCTAGATTTGATAAAGTAGAGATTTTCCTGAAGTTGACAAAATCGAGTGAAGGTTATATTTGCTGGATTAACAGCAACATCAACAATACCCCTTCCCATTCTCTTGATTTTTTGGATAAATGAAGAAAAAGATAAGCTCACTGAAATCGAAGAGAAATTGGATGTGAATTATATTATTAGTAAATTCTGTCATTCTGATATGTTTCCCGTGTATGTATTACTAAATGCCACAATAAGATATAGGTATTCAAAGCTATGAGTGATAATAAAATGGCACTGAAATTTTGGAGAGTAATATATATTTTTGGCAAACATTAAAAGCAAAACATGGACATGGCGAATGGTTAGATGAATAAGAAAGTATTTGTCCTAATTTGGCTTCCGTCTCTTCCAATACCAATGACTTATTTTAATGTAAATATTAGCCAACATGTTACCCATTACCCATAGCTCACTTATTTACCAATTTTCTCCGATTTTTCAATTCAAAAGTATTTCAATTTTCTAGCGATAATTTTGAAATGGACACAGTTTCAGAATAATAATTTGAAAATACTTTCTAATTTATGATAATTTTATCACTATAATTTGACAATTTTTTCACAAAATAACATGGCGGCTTCACATGAAACTAAATATAATTTCCATCAATGCAAGCTGTACTTCGTGCTCATGTATGCAAGTATTATCGCCAATGACTTACTACACTTTCAGCAGCCAAAGTTTCATAGCAAGTTGTAAAGGCCAGATAAGATTCTAATATATTAACTCATCACAATTTCTTCTCGGCCATGGAATATAATTTTGGCATAACCTAAACGTATCTAGAGCCTTTTTTAGCGGTGAACAAAGACATATGATCCTTTGCCCTACATGTTTTTGCTGTTCTAAAAGCAATCTCAAATTTACTAGCGGCACTTTCACCGTGTATACAGAAGAAGGAGGTTATTAATCAACATTTTTTCCACGCCCCTCGAAGCCAAATGTTTTTTGGTCCCGTACTTTGATTCAAACTGGACTTATTACAAGGTATTAATCCCTCTCGGCACTCCCTGACTTCTGAGTCCCTGCTGCCACCGGTTGCCGTTATAGAAATTTCCTGGAAAATGTCCCTTGACTCATTTTGGGGAACTTTGGGAGACACGTCCCTCGCCCGCTCAACAGTCACGTATTCTGCTTTCGCCGTTCCCCTGAAAGAACACTTCGTAAGCTGGATGACTTGAAAGATTGTCCTTCGAGAGTGGAAAATGAAAGCGGCTAACCACGCCGTCCTTTTCGGCCTAAGCGTTTCCTAACGTGCGGTCCTTCATTATTCAATCTGCGTCGGCGGGGCACCCACCCACCCGGACTAGGGACGGGGAAACTCATTGCTCCGATTTTATTCGGTCCTCATCCGAATCGTTATTAATTTTTTTTTGGATTCCATTGTTCCTCTAAAAGATAAAATCAGTGCGTTTGGAAAAGAAATATTTTTCTCGTTTCACATGGCTGTAGATCGTAAAAATGATTAATTTGCCATCACATTATTCGGAGGAAATCTTTGCTATCCGATGGCATTCTTGCAGTGCATGATGGATAATTGTCCTTATACACGAATTATTTTGATATTAGCAGGGCGGCAATGATGTGAATAGGGTTTCCTGTCTCAACTCAATAATCTAAACTGACACAATCTCTTAAAAAGGTGACCTGGTCTCCTGGTTACGCAATTTGCTGTCAATCTCAGAACAATAACATATCTACTTCCATGCGATAAATCTGCGTAAGCACTACAGGACAGACGTTGACTTTTGCGGCTTACTACACTAGTTAGCTACAAAACTTTCACTTGTTCCCACGAATCAAATTGCTTTTTAAAACGTAAACTTTACAAGTTTCCTTAAAAACGAGAAAATATCCAATAAAATATTTGTAATATCTGTATGTAAACCATATTCTATCTATATCATATTCTAAGAAGATAATTATGGTAAATATCGTCAATTATGAGGTAAAATTCAGAGTATTTTAGAGGTATTTTATATCATAAAATATCATATGTAAACAAATATAATAGTCAGTGCTCTTAAATTCACATAATTTTTATCGTTCTCAATTTATTTATAACAGTTTGTGAGTTGTACAGAGAAATATTTATGAGAATACTATATTAGTATCTAAAATTTTTCAAATTCGAGGAATTAGAGAAAAAATGCATGCATATGTTAAACTATCAGGGGCAAGCAGAGGTAGAATCAGTTATTTCGGATAATTTTCCGACCTCCTCTCAGGACGACATAATTGATATAGGTAGTACCACAATATTCTTAAAATGGACAGTAAAAGCTAAAAAAAATGCAATAAACAAATGCCATAAAGATATGAAAGTTTGGCCTTTTTCTTGAGAAAAACCGTGATCTTCCCAACAACAGTATAACTCTCATTACAAAAAAGTCACGAGGGTCTATTCTTCAGTCATTACTCATTTAATTACGGCTATTAGGACTATTTGCAGCCTGTTCAAAAGAGATAAAATCATAAATTATTTCCAATGAAGCCAACAAAATATGGGAGATTAATGCAAAGACAGTAAGCAACGTAGACTACCTCATAAATGGATATTTTTTAAAATAATCGAGTAAACATACTTGATGTAGCTACTCTTTAACTAGGTTCATTCATGATTTTCACGGAGTATCTACATACGAAATCTATCAACACACGTAGCGTGTCCGGTCAAGACTCAAACAAAGCAACGCGAAGTTCCTAAAAATATCAATTCGATCTTTACGACGTACATTACAAAGAATTATGGAGCTGTAGAAAACGAACATATATCCATCGTGGATTTGTTTACCCAAAAATGTAATTTATCCCTAATTTTATCAATACAACAACACCACTCTAAGGTGATTTTATTCACCAGCTATCAGCATTTCATAGAAATCAAATTCCGAACCACACCCTCATCCGAAAAATATAATAAATATATGTTATCGCGTTACTTAATCAATGCTACCAGGACAGTAAAAAAATGACCGAGCGGTGAACATGGCAGAATAAAAAAAATAATGAAAAGAAAAGCCACTTTTCTTCGACATTCCCCATTTGAGGAAAGGATGAAAGATAAAGAGGGGAAAAGCAAACACGCTACCGTTAAGTCGGAATCGCTTGACGCGGGATGGAGAGAGAGAGAGGAGGAGATCATTGTTTGGAAAGCGAATAAACGTGGGGAGAGAGAGAAGGGAGGAAGAGAGGTTCGATAGAGAGGGGGAGAGAAGGGGAAGCACGATAAAGATAGATTGTGAAGAGGGGGAGGGAAAGAGAGAGAGAGGGGATGGTGGTTAGAGAGGTATCGAGAGGATAGTGAGTTGGGTCGGCCTTTTTAATGGCAGGCAGGGAGAGAGGGAACAGGGTGCGGGAACTAAAGAAGAAAGAAGGGGTCCTGCGACTCTTGAGCGCAGGCGGCGAAAGGGAGAAGAGAGCGGGAACAGGGTTAAGGGGGGCGTCGTAAATATATGAGGGGAAAGGAGTAGGAAGCTGACGGAAAAAAATAACAAAAAATGGAAAAAAACAAAAGGATTCCTGTAAATGGCGGGAGGGAAGGGGAAGTTTTAGATCGAACGGGGTGGGTAAAAGGAACTCTAAGGGGGTGGCAGGGGGGGGGGCGAGGGGTAAGAAAGGACAGTGGAGGGGAGGAGAAGGAGAAAGAGAGATCCGTTATCCAAGCTGTTGTGAAGGGCATAAACTCCGAAGCCATTTGCATAAATTATTGATCTTTAATAACGGAACGAAAGGGTTGAAGGGAGGTAGGGAGAGAGATCGGAGGGGGGAGAGGGGACTTATGGGAAGGAAAAAGCAGCAGGAAGGGAGGAGGGGGAGGGAGGGAATTTGGTTTTGTCAGGGGAGTTAGAGGGAGGACGGTGGTGGAAGGATATGGTGGCGCAGTGTGTATTGGGGGGGTGGAATGTCTAGAGGGGGGAGGGAGGGAGGGAGGGAGAGAGAGGGGGATATTTTCGGAGGGGAAAGCTTAGATGAAGAGAGGAGGGTGCGGCGGTGGCCAAGGGATTGAGAAGGGGTGGGTTTGAAAGATGTGGACGCTGGGGGAGGGGTGGTTGGCAGGGTGAGGAGGCTGGAGGAAAAGGAGGAGGATTTAGGACGGGGCAAGGTAGGGAGGGGGGGATGAAATGATCGAGGGCGCAGAAATAAGGGGTGGAAGTGGGGGCGGAGACAAAAATACGGTTCGAAGCCGCTGGTCGCTCCCAGGCGGGGGATTCGGCAGGAGTTGGAGGATAGAACAGGAACTTTGAGCATGTATACACTAGTAGGGGGAGGGACGCATAACGCCTACATTGTATTGCTCGTGGAGACGGAGGATGCCGATTGTTGTGACGTCGGACACGACAAGATGGCTTTTATATGGTGGAGCCTGGTTAACTCGGGGAATATCCTGGAAAACCACTCTTAGGGTCAAGGAATTGTGGTGGCGATGCCACAAGGAGGAAAAAAGTAATTGAATAGAAAATATCCGTGCCTCATGAATTTTCATTTACTGTTCTCTGGGCGATATTTAGTTGGTAGAACATCAATACATCTTACGCTTTCAAGGTATTATCTTCTGAAGGATATATTTTTTATTGCTAAGGCTTATCTACACTTACGTGATCTAAGGGAAGGACTCACAAGGATAAGGGGATGGGATACGGAACCCATTCGAATGTCCGTTCGAAAAAGGAGACCCGAGACGGATATGGAAATAAGGTTGTTGCTTATTATTTGTATATTTCTCCATCGGTATTCTATTTTAACATATCAAGTTATGCAATGGACGATAAAAATGAGCTTCTTAAAATTACACAACAGTATGTTTTGTTGCCTGATTGCGAAATTTCTCGAGTACCTGCTAGTTGCAAGTATACCTGTCAATTACGAGTGCCTAGCGCAGATATTAGGTGATACTGGGTTGAATGACATGACTATCCCACAAAAAAGGGTGTTCAACCTAAATTAGAAGCCACAATAAAATGGGCACATAATATAATGCTCCTTTTCTAGCAATACGCAATTTTCTGCCGAAATGTATTTCGGAGCATTAAATCTCTTGAACCATTAATTATGATTGTGATTAACCAGTGGTCACAATCAAGAATGTTTTAAATGAAGGCAGACTCTTGGATATAGGATAAAAGATCATAATCTGAGATTTTTAAAAAGGGTACAAATATTAACCATATTACATTCAAGAAGTTGTAGACCCTATTAACTTTCTCGAAAAATAATTTCCTAAGTCCATCATCAATTTCGCTAAAAGAGGAGACAGATCCTAGCATGGCAAGCTATTATTAATGCTGAAAATCCCAAAACTGCGAGCCGTGATTCAATTATTTCGGAATACGTGGGCGTGCCTAATAATTTTTGTTCTGTGCAAAAGCCATAATAACACACTAATAAGGAATGTTCACCACTTTCGACAAAAAATTAAAAAATCCATTTAAGCCCGGCCTAGAGGCACAGGTAGATTTACAAGTTTCTTTTTAAATAGACTCAGCTCATTTTGCTCACCCTTGAAGTAAGGGTTAGTCGTGTTAAAAATTGTATCAGACAAAATATTTAATTAATATTTATAAGATCTTCCATAAACTTAAACAAATCTTTTATTGTACCAACTATTGAAGTTACCTTTTCTTTGTCCGAAAACTCTTATTTTTCCAACCCTTGCGCTAATGGTTTTATGTTGTCAAAAATCTTTCAAACAAAAGTTTTTGGTAGTAACTTTAGGAAGTATAATAAATTAAAATGAATTCAATATATTAATAATTTATATTAAGGCAGATATAGTAATTTTCAGTTCACAAAAACCTCCCTCATTTCTACTCCCTTAGTCCGATTTTGCCCATTAACGAACCTGACAGATTTTCTACTTTCGTATTTTATGTATCAGCCTGGAAGTAATTTGTGCAAAATTACGGAAATTATGGTGACTATAAAAAAGTGACTTCGGGGTCTACTGACCATAAAACGAAAAGTAGAAATTTTCCGGAAGTCGCCCCATGGTAACGGATATGATAGATAGTCTTTATTCGAAGTCTACCTAATAGTCTTTCTTCGAAACCTACCTAAAAGTACGAAGAAAAGGGTAACCACCGTAAATAACGTTTCTCAGTGTTCGCAATACAACTGTTGTAGTCTCATATTTTAGCCTAAAAGCACATTGACAAATACACTCACCATTAGTATTCACCTTCCCGGAGCAGACAATGAACACCTGGGATGAACTTTCATCTGCATCTTCATTCCCCTCACATGTGCATGCCTGAAATAATTATAAATCTTCCCAGCTCACAATAAGTGGCTTGGTAGGATTAGTAGGCAGAAACAGCGTTACGAAAAGAACTGTTTTCCCCACCGTATCATCACAAAACTGAAATAAGTAAAATTAGCAGCTTATACAATCAGTCACCATGAAAGCAGTTATCACTAAAATATGGTTTTCATATTTTTGGGAAGGGTAAAATGTCAACAGGGATTCTCTAAGGGCTTGGATTTCAACAAAATAGTAGAAAAGGCTGAAAAAAATATAAATGAATAAATTTGACTCTATGCAGCCTACTCACTCACAGCTCTAAGCTTCCTTCAAATAAGAGCAGAAAAATGGGTAAAAAATACATGAAATACAAAATTGAATGGGGGGACTTCATTCAACGGTTCACCCGAGATATTTTATTACCAATGGGCACAACCAAAGTTAATTAAGCACATAAGCTCGAAGTAATAACCATGCCCTTCGGAAAAAATGAAAGACATGGCGTACTGCACATCATTCATCGAGCGAAAAAACACGTTTCGCGGATTTCAATCGGTTCAGCACAATGAAATCCCTTACCAATCTCGGGTTCACATTTGGAACGACGATCCCTACCTTTGGGCAGTTCATTCTGGTCCAGCGGCGGAAGACACTTACTATACGGTGCGAGCTCCTTTCAACAACGCAATCCCGCGTACAAGCATATAATTTCTGCGGCGATTTTGCAACCGCACCCGAACTTTAAACTTTACTCGCTCTGAATGGAGGGAATGCCGCCAATGAAAACGGTCATGGGACACATCGAGAGTCGTGCAATTGATTCCACCTCCTCCAACTGATGATCAGTCAACCGAACAAACTGGTCTCAGCTGATCAAATACGATCGTAGACACACGACTCTCGGAATGACACTTGAGCATTCAATTCTATGCCGGGCCCACACATTGGAGAGCTGCACAAGTTCACCAAAGACGCAGGGAAAATACAACAACTCGCACTGTCAAACCGTTAGCTAAGAGATTCGCACCTACCTACCCAACCCTGTATTGAGACGCCCCCCCTCGCAAATCCCTACCGCAAGCGGCCTTAAATACCGTGAATTGCACAGCTCAACGAAGCAGGTCCCGGTAGAACAAAAAATAAGAAATGAAGAAAATGGGAAAGCTAGAGTGAAGGAGTCGCACCGTACTTCATACCTGCAACGGAAGAAAATAAGGTTAAATAGAAGAAACAAAGAATCATCCAGTTGTTCTAGAACAAGGGTTCTCTATCATTCTCCCCTCTGGGAAGAATTTAGGTGGTTTTAGGGAATAATTAGGTACACCATTCATCAAAATGAGATTTTTCCCGGATCAATTAAAACCTGTAAAATTTTAGTTTGTTTTACTCATTCTGTGGCGTACAATAAAATTTACTGAATACCTTAGATAAAAATCGATTCTTAAACATACACATACTTTCCATAAATGATCTGCGTAACTAAATTATTTAATAATTTTTATTGAAAAGAAAGAATAATATTCTAAACCGCGGCGAGTATCTGATGATGACGTGCTACGTCGAAATCCGGGTCGTTTACAATAAATAAATGTGGAATCACAAAGTTACGGCTTTTCATTCAATAAAGAGGGATTAATATTTAAAAATCAAAATTGTGACATAGGAGTGTGTCCAAAACGTTGCATCACACCGCAAGGCATACGATTCAAGGAGGACTCTTGAACAATGTTATTAGTTATGCTTGCAGTTATTCTGGAAATGGGATGTTATTTCGAAATATTAGTATTAGACTTTCGAAAGAAAAACTTAAATTTTGGTCCAGAGAAAAATCACGCTAATTCAATAATGAAAATCTGCTCCCTAATGTATGTACTTCGGATGAGAAACCACTTATCTGGGTAAGCCTTATATATCCGTACATTTGCATAAGGTACCTTTAAATGAAGCCTTTCCTTAACTACGATTCGACTTAATTTACCCCGGAAACGCAACTACCCAATATGTCAGTTCTTGGTATAAATGATTTATTATTATTCAGCCGGAATTACGCTAATAATACGCTCCTGGTAGCTGGCCAGTAAATAATTGGGAAGAGAATAGTGCCAAAATGTAGAGCTTCATAAGGTAAGCGGTAATTAGTTTACTCGGCGGATAAAACAACAACTAACAAGTTTGAAGAATGATCGCAGGCTTTCCCGGCGTATTGTATAACCTTCCACGGAACTAACAAGTTTTTTTATAATTTGGGACCACCATTGGAAATATATGTTAGCAGTTTTCTACACATGATGAGTATGTATGTATGTGATCACAATTCCAGCCATTGATTCCAAAACTTCTGCCAGTTCCCTTGATTAATGAGTCATGGGGCAAACCTAATTAGTTGCTCCAGCAGATTATAAGATGCATATGATATAGAATATAATATACCTATTATATATGCCGATATGTGAAAAGAGGAATGTTAGCTCTTTGTCTTTATGTGCTAAGATCTCTAAAGCATGAAACATCAATAAAAAGATTTTTTAAGTGTTTTGAGAGTTTTGCAGTATAATAAATTGATTTAGTAGAAGTGAAAACGCGTCTGTGACTCGAAAAGATACCCCAGCCCTCAATTTTCAGCAGGAGACCAAGATCTTCACTACTTCACGTGCGTGTGTTGCGTGTGAGAGATGGATCAGGATCTGCACCAAGCTATCAACCAGATGTGAAATTGCACACTGGCCGCATCCAAGAGTGACCCTTGACGCAACGGAGGGTCGCTTATTTCTCTTTTTAATTCATCCCTCCCGAGAAAAGGATGCAGTTTTCCAAAGTGGCTGTTTTTTAAAACTGTATTAATAAAAAGAGGTATTTTTCTCACCTAGTGTACGACGATCCCCTGCGAATCACAAGAAGTCCAGGTCCAGCGATGCCAGAAGAAATCCCTAGTGGCAGCTTCGAATCACTAACACAAACAAACACCACTTTTATCGCACTTATCGAGCCTCAAAAATTCAGAACCCTCATTGAACCAACAATACACCATGCACTAAAACATTTTACACAAGCACTAGATTGCCACCAACACTTCACACGAAACACTTCACACTACACCCGCACATAATTCTGAGATTCAGCCAATCGATTTCACAGTGTTTGACGGGAACCTTGTTACTGTTTGAAAAGTTAAAGGCCTGGAGAATGTTTTTGCTCAAGGATGAAAGTGAGGTATCTACCAAAACCTAGAAGAAAAAATCCCATTGTAAAAACTAATATAATAAATGTGACATAAAGAGATTTTTACGGGCGTTAACAAAGTACGTCAAAATGTGAAAACTTCTAAAACCACTAGTAAAGAGACACTTTACGTTGAATATTTATGATGACGTGACCATCTTTTCCAGTTGAAGCACGGTTAAGGAATATATTTTTACATATTTCATGCGATTGCTAAAATAAAATATAGGAAATTAAAAAAGACGTGTAATTTAGTATTATGGATGAAATATGCTATAGCCAATAGCATTATTTGAATAATAGTTTTAATATAATAAGCATTGACCAATACGAGGGGGATGATAACAGGAACTCTTGAGATAACCCATTATTATATGATTAGCGAAGAACTTAGAATGAAACGATACCCTAAAGAGATCCGAGGCTGGGTCTTTTAGTGGAAGAAGGATGAGTATGTGAGAATTTTCTGAATTACAAATGGAGAAGAAAATATCACACACTAAAAGGCACGTTGTCATTGGGCCGTCTAAGCAACAATGCTATGTAAAACATACGATCATGTAAAACCACACTGGTAAGAAATTTTGATCCCATAACACATTCATTCGGACTTTTAATGGAAATCGAAGAAAATAGGTCCAATTTCTACCAGAACAATTTTTAACGTGACATCACCCACAGGGGACTCCAGTTTGACTTAATTCCAGCAAAGGTGGTTCTTCTATTCGTCAATGTAGGCTTGGCGCACCAACTACTAAGATTAACTGCCCTCAACTAGCATACAGCCTTATCGTGAAAAATGGCGTCTTTGCCCAAGGCGGAATTCAATCCCCGCGACTTATGGTTTGGCAACCTGAAGGCAACCTGGACACCGCGGTCAGTATTTCCATTCTTTTTTATCGTAAACTGTAATTTGAACGTAACAAATTCTTTTCGTTCATAATTAATTTGCAAACTGGAATAAAATAGTAGACAATGATAGTGAATTAAAACATCAAAAAAGTTACTTTCTATAAATAGAGCCATAAAAAATCTATTATATAAATATCCTTAAAGTAAATATTTATCAGGAATTATACTTACCACTTCACCATTTTTCATGGGACTAATTCTTTCATAATTTCCCCCCTCTCATAAGCGATAATAAAGAAAAATTGACAGCTGATGTAGCGGTAAGTACAAAATCAATAATCTAGCATTCATCTCTGTTGATGTGGCACAAGACTGTGGCACAAAGGATAGAACGATAGTGAAGGAAGTAGGGAAGATAGTAGGAGCGAGAAAAAAGGGGGAATATAAAGAATCGGTGCTTGGGCGAGGGCTTGTGGGAGAACCACTCCCTAAGAGCGACGGCTGGAAAAGACGATTCTGGATAATATCCTCGACTGAATGATTTACTCCTGGCCGTCCGCCTAGGAACAAAGTTTTCATCCCTCCTCCTTGCCTGCGTTCCCTCGAACATCGGAACAGCAAAATGAGCGCCTTCAAACGATGGTGCAATCCATCATAAAACTGAATTTAGAGTAGCAAAGTAAGAAGTGAGGCTCCCCTGCTTTTATTTCCCACACAGCACTTTACAGGAGCTGTTTTACTGTAGTCAAATGTTGAAAATTTTCTCACCTGTTTGAAGCACCATCTTAATGTGGTTTATGAATACACACTGCACTTCCAACGAATTGATTTCGCAACATCTGATTCCATTTTAATCAGTTGTTAATGAAAGAGAATTTGATTGCATGTAGCATCATGACACCCCTTAATGCTTAAAATGCTGCAAATTGAAATATGAAATTCTGATTAATTTCGGTTTTTTGCGTAGTTGAACATATCGCCTTGTCCTTTACATATCGCACTTCTTCAAAAGTGGTTTCACAATTTTAAAGTTAGCCATTTCTAAATAAAAATCTTGTACAAAACCAACCGTATACTAAAACGATGGGAGCTTTAACAAATAAGTTACGAAAGTTGAGGTTCACTATCACTAAAATTAAAGCACAAACTTTATCCATATGTGTTAAAATTTACTTATGTTAGTAAATTTCATTATATTCTAATCTATTGACAAAAGTAACCTAAGATTAATGGCAATCACCACCATGATCTAGTCAATCTTACATCTTTGATAACTACACTGCTGGATAATGATATTCTCGATAATGCATATTTATTTCGGAAATATTTGCTTCTCCATAATTTTCCAGATTTTAATGATCTTTATTCAAGTTAACTTCAAATACATTAAATATAACGTACGGTTTTTAACAGCAGATACTTTTCAATCTCTCATTCACTACTTTTATGTTATTCATGTGTCCATGGATTATGAAAAATAAATGTTAAACTAATAATAACAAAACCCTATTTATTGTCTTTTTTGCCAAAAACTATTGGTAGTCCATTATGGAAAAAATTAGTGAATATTAAATCCACGAATTTGAGGAACGGTCTTGGCCAAAGCGCTGACAATCGAAAAAAATGGAATCGTGGTGAGAGTAATCGAAAAGTGAAAAAGCAAATGTGTGGGAATCCAAAAAAAGAAATCTAAGACAAGATGACAAAGATGAGAAGGCAACGAAATAAATCAGGACGGACAATGCTTTCTACGATGGGAATACTAACAACAACTGGTATGACTGGGGAGGAGGAGGACAGCTGGGTGAGAAAAGACGGACAGGAGTCGATATATGTGGGTGCCGAACATGGGCGGATAGTTGGGGGCGGGTCTTTTGTGCGTGTGCGGTCCCGTGAGTATGTCTGATTGCCAAAGATGGCGGTGGTGAGAGTCATTCGGAATATAAGAGAACAAGGTCGGTGAAAGGGATTGGGGTGCAGCGTCTGGGGTAGCGTAAGGGGGTCAACGGTTCAGAATAATAGGGAAACGAGGGTGAGACGTCTAGGAGTGAGGAGGAAAAAAAGGAGCGGGAGGAAGAATAATCAAACTATCCGTTAGATGTTAAAGTACATATCTTTTTACCATAATATTTTATTTGCCTTCGCCAAAATTAACTGCTTACGATTATGAATAAAGTATTACCCAAGTCCTCGCGGCAACAAACCTGGAAAACGAAGGCAACAAATCAATCGCGGCATTTATATGTCAAGACTCAAATACATTTCAATATTGATAAATATATGGTGTCCAAACTCTTACAAATCCTTATCATATTTACCGACGACAGGAATAACAAATATTTTAACGATCGCAGGAAAAGCAGAAGAAACCGATCCGTTACATTCGAAATATTTTCATGTCACCGAATGAAAGTTTTCCAATTGGTAATTATGTTAATAGAATGCTTTCTTCTGTTTACACGATGCATGTACTTTCAAGAGATGCGTGAAAAGATATTCATTCAAAATTGAACCATGTGCGAATGCCCTAACTTTTATATGGAATATAGCCCCTGTTCTAAATCTAAGAATTCGTTAATTATCAACTAATGTACCCGTGCAGGTACATGCCTAGTATGTACAAGCCTTCATACTTCCTTTTGCACTGCATTATGAACTTTAGTAAGAATAAAACATCATATACGGGTCGATATTTTGAAGATTATTGATAACCAATTCAGTAGGATGCTGGAGGAGTAGATATTTAAGCCACATGTTTGGATGCATAGCTTTCTTTTACGATCAAAAACTTTTTTAAAAATATATTAGCTGCCTTAAATGGAACAAGCATAGTGGAGGCAGCAAGTGAAAATCCAGAAGGAGGAGGGAGAAAGATAAGAGAGAAACGATAGGTATGTTATCGCATTGGCATTCACAAAAAGAAAGAAATGCGTGGTAAGAGGCAAAACAGAACCAAAACATCAACGTGACACGAATCGAGGTCATTTACGATGAAACTGCGGAGTGAAAAAAATAGAAGAGGGTGGCGAAATGGAATTGGTCAGCGTGAAAAGATAAGAGACAGAAATGAAGGCGAATGGATGGAGGAAGATGGAGTTGGAGATTAAAAGGAAAGAATGTGAACACCAATCGTCCATCTATATGTAATAAAAGTCGTATTTAGAATAAAATACCACTCGGATATTTTTTTATATTCTTGGCGGAGACTATTAGTGAAAGATAGCTCAATGATACGTCAGATATCTGCCTTTATCGTAAATTGACTAATTTCCTATCAGCTAAGTGTTCCCATAAACTAACAACTCAATTTTTCTACGACCAAATCATCGTTTGTCAGAACAATCAAATGGTGCGTTTCCTGATTTTTTTTTCTTAATGATGACGGATATGAAGATAAGAAAAAAAAGGCAAGACATTCTACCATTTCTCTTTTCATTTCATTCCCAGGAAGCAGTCACAGAGTTTTTTTTATTAATCAGTACTGATCAAAGATACACCGAAAAGAAATGTGTTGGGAATTACCTTAGGCCAGAAATGGCTAAGTATTATAAAACCGGCCCCGGGTATGAACATAAAATCGCCTATTCCACACATTCTTCAAAGATAAAAACGTGCCCAATGGACTTGTTCGGTAAAAATAACAATGACGCCAGCAGTTACCACGCCACTGAAAACTGCAAAATAATCCCAAATCATACCACATTTTCAAAAAAATATGAAAATTAGGCTATGTTACAATATGGATAATTTTTACATTATCTTTGCCAACAAACGAAATTGTCGTGACTTTTTTTTATATTTATTTTATATCTCCCCTGGAAACATCACTTTAAAGCCTTTACCAACAGGGTGATTAACTTCTGAAATGAAACACACACACAAACCTTTGGTGGGTGAATAACCCAACCCGGTGGGAATCGAACCCATGATGCTAGGATTAAAAGGCGAACTATAACCCGCCGCCACCGGGGCCGGCAAATATTCACATCAATTCGTCATTTCGTCACTCTTGGAGTGGTACTTGCCACAGCAATTAAACCTTCATGTTCAAATATCCGTCATCTCGAGGATACAAAAACACTGACCCGATTAGTAGCTCAGAAAATCAGTACCTGTCTTCCGAGGGAAAAACATCAATTCAAAAAAATGTCATTAGCTCGGAAAAAACCGGGGACATATAAATTTGAATAAATATATTATTCATACCGCCATTTCTCCTGCTTGACGAAGTGAAAGCTGTTTACATAACAAATTGCGAATCGCGGATGATGGTGGTAAAAAAATTCTTTTGATTAAAGAAAGGGAAACGTAGGCTTCCCCCGTACCCGATAGTCAATTACAGGCTATTGGTCCCAGTGAGCGAGTGAAACCGGAGAGACAATGGAGTCTGTAGGACGAGGAACAAGCAAATCAGGGAATCAAAATTCCGAAGGGTTGACGAAGGTCGGAGGAAACGAAGAGGGAGAGGAGGGGGGGTAGGGAGAGAGAGAGAAAGAGACAGTCACACACGAGGGAAAAAGAGGGAAGGGAAACAAACGAATTCGGAAAAAGGAGAGCGAAGAGAAAAAATAGAGGGAGGCGCAGACTAATATTACGATACTGAGAGATTTGGTGTCGGGGAAGAATGCTGAAGTTCAAATGGACGGACAATATCACTACAATGGACGGACGGAAGAGGAAAACATATGCAGAAGAGCACCGTTGACTGGGCATGTCCTAATATGATTATTACTACTATGATTAATTAAGAAACATACAAAAGGGGGAAATGAAAGGGAAAGTCCCACTATAAATATCAAGGGACAAATACTAAGGATAAACAAAGAGGGACCTGGAAAATAAAAACTAATAAAGGACAGGAAAGGGATGATTGAAAAACTACAGTTTATCTACTGTATGGTAGTATATTGTACTCGGGTATATCTGTTACAATTAAAAGACTGATGATGATGGTGCTGAAATGTTATCCATTTTAAAACGAATGTATTTGGCTCTAAATCCCCAATGGCAGTTGCAGGTGTAGCTAATTTGTATGAGCTTACCAAACTCTACAAAAAACGATCGTATATATATATATAATGCAGGTTAATTGAAATGTGAGCAAATTGAATAAACATGTAGAAGACAGCGGAGAAACAACGACAGTACTAGGAAACAAGAACAATAGGGAAGTAAAGGAGTTAGTATGTTCAGGGAAGAATAGAGAGCTAAACTTAGTTACTTATAATTATACACATAAATAGTTAGCCAAACTTAGAAAAGAAAGACCGATAATAAAGAAGCTTGCATGGGATAACGAAGAATGGATGGCTTCAGTAAAACAATTATAGGATTGGAAGACACAATGATGATGCTGTAGAGAAAATGGAAAGCAAAAGATAACGCGTACAAGTGCGCGTCAAGGCCATCGAGGAGGTAAGCAGAAAACGACGACGATATGGAAATAGGCACACAGGCAGAAGGGGTAGCGAGCGGAGGGTTAGCTTTTCCTACACATACGAGAGTCTCTCTCTGTGGATACATGCACTTGCCCATGCGCGTCCATTACACATATGTATGTACGCGTATATAAAATGGGAGGGTACTGAAAAGAGGTAGTCCCTCTTCTTTCCTCCCCACCTCCTGCCAATAATCAATATCTGGAGAGAGAGAGGGGTAGAAGGCCTTTTACAGGCGGCCTCACTTACGTTCGGATACGCACTCTCCAAGGGGTGGCTGGCAGGGACGCTTGGAAAGGAGGGGAGTCCCTTTTTCGTTCATTTCTCGCCCTCCATGCTCTCCCTAACCCCGAACGAAACGGAAGCCCTTTCCTCACTCCTCCACTCTCACTCCTAACCCAGACACCCCTCCGTGCGTTCTCACACCCCCACTAGCTCCTGTCGAAAACCAAAAACCCCCTTCTGCGCTGTCCCTAACCCCTCCTCCTCCACCTCCTCCCATCCCTCTCCCCACCTCAGCAAAGATACCCTTTCACCACCACCCCATACACTCACACATAGATTTAAAAAACACGCGCAACCCTTCGACCAATGGGAGGGTGCCACGTCATCGATGCCTGCTCCTTTCTTCCCCCCCCCCCAACCCTTCCTTTACCACGTCGCTCTGCTCCCCACACGAAGCAGCCGCCGAACCGACAACTCCTCCTCGCAATGGAAAATCAGAAGTCCTCGGGCCACAAAATTTTAATTGCCGTTACTTCGACTTGTATTTTCTTTTTTCTCGCCTTTTTTCCAGATACGTTCGTGTCCATATATACGTATATGTTTTCGGATTTAAGGCGAGGAGAACGGGGGGAGGAGGAACTAATGAGTGAACGAAGTGATGGGACTCATTTTGGTGTATCTACTCTCACGCGGAAAAGTTTTCCGCGATCCTTTTGTTTGTGTCTTATACCGTAACAAAGAATACCCTTCCACGCTGGGATAACTAAAAAGAGCAATAAGTATAAAGCCGAAAAAGTTTTCCTTTGCCAAGGGTATAAATAAAGATGCTTCGGAGGAATGCTGTTTGGAGCTGAATGACGCGAATGATAATATTTGTAACTTCATGAGATAGCTGGAAAATCCATTATCTTGCGGCTTAAGTAAATAACACAGCTAAAAATTAACCTTCATCCGGTTATTTGAAAACATTGACGATTCAATCCTGATGCTAAGGTACGATGGTTAAAGGTCATTGGTACTTTGGTGGGTCAGTGATCACGTGAAACTGTGCTATTGCGGGAGCAAATCTGATATTCTGTTCTTGCACAACTTAACGAACACTGATTGAATAAATGCAACATCACCTCTCTCAACGAGCAAGTCTCTAATGGCAAGAAATATTGTGATTGTGCGTTTAATCTTTCTCATTCATCATTAAATTAGATTAATACGCAATAGAATATTACAATTACTTCAGATCAGAGTAGGTATCAAATATTTCCTATGATACAATATTTATAACTTCCTTTATAAATAAAAAAGGACATATGGGACATATTTTAACTGTAACGTTCTAACAGAATCACCATCATGATATTTTTTAATGAGTAATATTTTTTCAATGTCTCTGAGGCGAAAGGCAGAGCAGCTATCAAGCAGTTTATGAATGATAAAGTAAACATTACCCTGTTTCCCGCTCCTCTCCTCAGTATTCATCATTCATGAAAATAAACATATGATGGATACGATTGCCGTTTGTTAACAAAGTCCTTTTACATGAGTCAGATTGACGTTAAATATTTTCAAAATATACCGTTAGAGTGATAATTTGATTGCAGAAAAAGTCGATAGTAAAAAGCGAATCAATTAAAACAATCAACTAAAGCAAATAAAACTTATTTGAATAAACTTGACAGTGGCAGGGTTCACTTCGAATAAGTTCATTTTGTTAGTAATCATGATTCATTAAAATAATTTTTATTTGTACGATGCGTTTCACCAATTTACCATGAAAATGTACCTGACGATGGCGTAACTCGGTGAATCGCGTCGTACAAATAAAAATTTGTAGAAAAGTACTGTGTATTTTATTAATCATGAATACTTATTTGAACCACTTATTTGGTTCTAATGTAAAATAATGTACCACTAGAGAGTGCAAAGCTGTACCCGCATTTTTTTAATGAAATATTTTCAAATACCACAAAGTTTACGTGCATTTCAAGGAAATTTCATCGTAACTACTCCCACTCTTACAGTAAAACGTAACGCTGATCTTTCCATCACAGCGCGTTTAAAATTCTGTGAACTAATCCTAGATGTCAAATATCGAGTAAATTAAACATGGCATAAATTAGTAGTATTCAGGGAGGTTCTATTGCAACTGTACGAGCCAAAATAGAAACTGAATTTAACCTTCCTGCTGGCACTTTTGACAAAACACTGCTTTCACTGATGACGAAGCTTAGTTACAAGTGAACAAACTTAGCGTAAAAAAATATGCAGATAAACCAACGGATGTACTTCTAATGAACAATTTTTTCCAGCCAAAGAAGCTGACTGAGGTGATATTTTATTACCATTCCATTCCTTATGAGAATTTTCTTCTTATAAACAGGTTTTTTTTGCGAAAACTACATTCATTTTGGGTAGAAAAATAATGTTTTTCTACCCAAAGTTCAACCCCTTCTCGAATTGAACGCCATGTAGTTTTAAGCACTATTTGTGAAAAACAATAGCGCGGAAAGGTTTGACATTGTCACTCACATCAAACAGAAGACACGATATGCTGTAAGTAGCCAGAATATCAATAAAATGGAAATTATGCGATTTAATTGAGGAAACACTTTAAAATTGAGACTAAACGTAAGCTCGAAGAAATATAAGGAAAGAGGTAGAACGGAGGCTATTGGGTGTGGGGGAATCTCTCCAAGGATGGCTGGCGGTCGGTGGGGCTCCTTGGTCGAGGTAATGGGGGATTAGGGGCAGAGAGCGGCGGACATCATCGGGAAGGGAAGAGAACGTTTTTGCATAGGCTCGTGAAGGGGTGGACGTTTGGGTGTGGGAATAGGGTGCAATGGTGGGGTGAGAACAGGCTTGGAAGGCCGAACTTACTGGGTTGGAGAGCTCGCCTGACGACGATAAGGTAGAAGAGATTTGGGCGAAAGGATTGGGGGGAGCTATCTTATTCCAAGTGAGAAGCTGACGCTATGTGAGAGTTTTATGATGTTTGGATTTTCGAAATATGCCACTCTAGACTACGTTGGCCCAATAAATTCGTAAGTGTTCAAATTTTTCACGCCACCCCCTAAATCGGTGCCAAATAACTATAAAACATTTTGAGAAAAATAAAAGTTCGATTCTGCAGGTAGCCGTGCCCCACGCATTTTATATTAGTCATGGATGATGAAACATCAGATAAAATGAGTGAGGAACTTAGGTGGTTTTGGATCCTCCAAAGATCCCTATGTGGGTTGGGTAGGACAATTGTGATGGGCACATTCCACTGGATACCTACCTCAGCGAAAAATATCGGTGTTCAGGTAGTTAAGGAAATGTCTAAAGATACATTCCTTGTATGCATGTTACAATCCATTATTATAATAGGGCGCAGTGCTGAATGATAAACTCAAACTAACAAATAAAATCCAACTTACCAAGGCATAGGTGTAACAGGGTTAGGAGATTTCAAAGATAAGGCATGACAGCATGTAATTTAGGTAAAAAAAGGCAGCTTCGATGATACAATTTTGGGAAACAAATACCATAAACCAGAAGAAATACAAAATCTATCAAACATGTACCAGGCCAATTACGGCATACACAGCAGAGGCGAGGCCAGATACACCGTAGACTATAAAGTAGTAGCATTTTTTGTTTAACGTGCTTTGACGGCTAAGGTCATTTCGCACATACTGTCCACCAAGTGCAGATAGGGGCAACAGCACTCGAACGAATCGGAGGATCACCCCTTCAAACTTGAGCCGAGCCCAACGATGCTTAACTTCGGTGACTGATCGGGAACCGGTGTTTCCATCGTGGCAGGCCGTTGCCCCTCGAAGACTAAAAGACTATTAGGGACTACAAAGATGAAAATTCTTCGAAATACTGCAGGCAAAACATTGGTAGATAGAGAAAGAAGCAACATATAAGGAAATCATTTAACAAAGCATAAATAAATGACTGGGAAAACAAGACACACGAAAAGAAGAATGGAACGAACATATAAAAATAATGGCAAATGACAGATTAGTACGTTTTGCAAGAGATGAACTACCAACCACAGGAAAAGAAAACATCGGTCTGCCAAGAAAAGGGTGGGAGGACAACTTAAAGTAGATAAGATGTAGTTGAAGAAAAAACAGACCACAATAGCCGAATATAAACAAATTAAAAGAAGCAAATCTAGACAAGATAAAATGCTTTCGAGAAGTAGGGGAAGAAAGTGAAAGAAGGAAGCCGGGAGCCGCTTTGTGAGCGAAGATGAGATTTCAGACCCGGAGACAATCGGAATATCAAGTATTTGAAGAAGTAACCAGAGAAAAACTTCATTTTCGTACGGGAATTATACACGTTAATCACCCACCAACTATTCATGAACCACTTCCACGTAAAACTATGACTAACAAATAATTTTGGAATCTATTAGCACGGCTAAATGAACACAAGATAATTTGAACAAGAGTCGTCAGCAATTCGAGGACCTTATAGGCCAGAAAACGAGAAATACATTGAATCATTGTATAAAATGACTCTCGTTCAATTGTGGTGCAGCCAATTCTATACAACTTGCACAAAACTAAATATTACTTTTTAATTTTTAAAACTTCCCCGGCGATTTTCTCAACGCTCTTCAAGGTGTTTAAAAGGCGTTTGAATGTGCTCATAAGGCGTTTCTAGGCGTTCTCACGGCACTGGCAAGGTGCTCTTTTACGCTGTCCAGCGGACAGCGCTCCCTAGCATCCCCGAAGCACCTTGTAAACACCCTTGGCCATACATTCCCAAGGTGAGCGCAAGGTGTTGATTCACACTTTCGGGCGGAGGCGCTCCGAACGACCCTCGAAGCGCCTCCGAACGACCCTCGAAGCGCCTTGACATCACCGTTCTCAAGACTCTTCGCTTTGCATACATGGTGTTGTGGTGCACTGCGAGCAGAGGCGTTCCGGAGCGCTATTGCAGCGCCTTTGGACTACACCTTAGGAGGTGTTGTGCTTCAGTTCAAAGGCGCTTCAGATCGCCCTCACGAAGAGAGCGATTCAAAGCGCCATCGAAGTATTTTTGGGTTTCCTTTGAGGGCGTTTTCACAATGATCGAATGCGTTGTTACACGCTCTCTAAGAGGGGCACTTCAAAACTCTACAGCGCAGAGATAGGCGCTAACACTCCTAAATTTCTTGTTTTACGCATCCGGTGGGATAATAAGAAAAAATTTGTCTAAATCCAAAAAATTAGTCGATCCAAGAGATTTCTTTGCAACCAGATGAGACATGCGTTTTGGTACTGTTTTTATTCAAGCAATCGGAAGACTTTCACCATAAATAATTCAAGCGGTAACTTTCTAGTGACCATCGCATAGTTAAGGTATTTTACTCACAAACGTGTCTGTAGTTGTATCCATCAAAATACACTGCCCGCGTATGACTTCAGGCTGCATAATTTCTAAGCCCTCGATATTTTCTACTTTTTGAATGTGTTGAATGATAACATTTTCAGTTGAAATAGCGGCATTATCTGATAGCACAATATTTTCAACCAGCAATTGTACACTATAGGCTGCAGATAAACAAATAGCTAATACCAGCACTATTTTACCAAAATCAAAGACACCTTGATGGTTGAAGGCCATTTATCTCAAGGAACTGTCTCTCATTCGGACTTAGTTCACAAATCTGACTTGCACCTAGCAAAAGAAAGTTATCACAGCGCTTAAATGTAATAATTCTTTGGTCCAAAACATCTTGGAATTGGAAAATGTTTGTTTACTCAGTAATATTGCATTTATATTCATACTATGTGACAATATAGGTTTCAATCAATTAATGCCAAATAACTGTTTCCACGATGTGATGGTATTTCGTCAAACAATCACGGAATAGCCATTTAATAATTAGTTCTCGAAGTCACATTATCGAACGGAAGTGGCCGTATATATAAGACTTTCTAGCCACTGAGATTTCGATGTCGGGTGTGAGAATATGCGCGTAGAGCCATACAATGTAGTTACGTCAGAACTAGGTAGGATATCTTAATAAACGATAGTATGGTATCGCATAATAAAACATTCATAATAAGTAACTTTACATTATAATTTTTTTTGAGAGAGCAGGGAACCGAGCACGGCGCTCCAAGGTGTTGCGACAGCGCTGTAGGCATCCGTTCAATGTCAGCGTGGCACCTTCAGGAGCGCTGCGCAACGCTATGGACGATGCTTTTCACCACTCTCAGAGCGCCCTACAACGCCTCGTAAGGCGCTTCCTAAAACATCTTTTGCGTCCACAACTTCACCATCGAAGCGCCTTCACAGGGGTTACGAGGGAGTTTGCGAGACGCTCCAAAACGCTTTACCACGGTGCTCTGAAGGCGTGCCAAAGGTGTGGAAAAAAACGCCAGGGTTGTGCAGAGAGAAATCTTGCGTCCATTTCTTTTTCAAACAATAATATTAAAGCATCACATATGGAAATGCTAGAAATTGATTTCTTCATTAGACGCGAAGCATCTTAAGTAAAAGGTATTCTGAATATAGAAGCTACTTAACCAAGATGTTTCCATCTCCAATCAGAATCGAAACATGGCTGTATTGAGATCTCAGAACCATCTCATCAGTTCTATCTTGTCAGTATTAACTGAGAACACGCAGCGAGCCATCAGTAGCAAGGGTCCCTAATTGCAAATATCAGTGGGAATCAATCGGAGAGGAATTTCTTGCGTGAAATCAACGACCATTAATTCTAAGGGGAACACGTATATACTGCTATAAGCAAAGGGAAGAAGAGAGCCGAGAAGAGATCTAGAAATAGACAGGGCAAAAATGTTTAAGAAAGGGAATTGGATCGAAGAATGTAGTGGGAAGGAAACGAGGAAGTGGAGAGGGTGCGTGCGTAGGGATGGGAGTATCGGGGGAGGAGAGATTATTATGTTCTTGACAGCAAGGGGGGAAGTATTAAGGGGAGAGTTCGGGTCGACAAGAGAAGGGGAAGCCGATGCTCAATATTTGTAATTCTGAGTAGGGTGGTGTGCAGACAAAGAATGGCCAATGGCGGCTACAAGTTAGCATAAGGGAAAGAAAAGGGTCACTAAGTTGTGGAAAACGGCTCCTACGCACCCGACCCTCACTCCACTCATGTCTTCCTTTTTTCTCCTTATTCGGGGTAATAAATTTGGAAAAGAAATCCAGAACACTAGCTTAATTTTCTCTTCACAGGACAAGGGACCGTAAACGCCAGAAGTCTTGCTTGAACATTCAGTTAACACCGATTTCATTCCGGTTAATTTTGAATGAATGTTTTCAGTTTTCGGCCAGTTGCATTAATAGGCCTATTCATAACCCAATTAGCTAGATTCATCATTATTGGCCGTTCAATCGTAAGATTGGTTGACTTCAGTCCTCCATCCTTCCCTCTCTAATGTTAGGTCCCTTACTCCTATGTAACACTTCTTATATACTGTCCTCTTTATTTGGTCTATGTATTTGTCCCTTGGCCTTCTTGGGTCTTTCCCTCTATTTTTCCTTCAAGTGAGAAGAATGAATATAATTTAAGGAAAGAATATAATGGAAGGAAATATATACGGGAAAATAGCTAGAGTAGGATGAAATTATTACTTAATAAAAATTACTATGAAAAACGTAATACGGGAAAAAAATTAAGCTGGGACGTATAGTTAAATGCCATATGGAGAAATGTCAGGGTCCCAACATACTTATCGTTTAAAAAATAAGATTCTTATCAAAGACAAAAATATTTAAAAGGACTCAGACATGCTTTCATAAATAAAAATCTCAATTTTCATTGAGATCCCCAATAGAATAGGTTATTCAACATAGGGATACTTGAAATATAACTTGTTACCCGTTCAAATCATAAAATTAATGAGTAAGAATAGATGATTTAGATGAATTCATTATACTTATACTAACTCAAAATAAATTACACACCATTGAGTGTGTTCATATATTTCAATATTCATTTGTATAGGAAAAGGAAGATTGCCGATGCATATACGGAGCAAGTACCAATGATAATGAATGGAAAAAATTAAGCGCAGCTCACAAACACTTAAGTCACATAGTCCACTTGGATTATCTAGTTAAGTTTCATCTTGATCATAGAATTATTAGAGACTTAGAGAGCAATAAATAGTTCATGCGTTTTGCATATTGAATCACGTGATCCCATGTCATTTTCCAGTATTCATACGTGAAAATGTAGTTTGTGTGTTTCAAAGGGTAGAGAATAATAATGTCTTCTCATCACGAGCATGATGAATGACTAGTGCTCAAAATTACGACACACCGTCAAAAATTCAGGAAATAGGAGAAATGCAGAGATAACTTAAACCCCAATCTATGATAACTGCAACTTCCATTACTCAGTCACTGAATATTAACGAGAGAGAGTAAAAACAAATGACACGCACAGCTCAACTATAAATGGTATCGAGGAGTTTCGGCGTCGGGATAATAAATCCTGCAAAAGGGAAAAACTGCCAACAATTCATATTCTTCAAACAGACTCCCCTCTCCTCTCCCATAGGAATAAATTAATGCGCGAAACTGTTGGGAAATTTCGTGCCAAACCGCTCCACAAAAGAGCCAAAAAACAATTCGAGTCGAAGGTTCGGGATAATCTCTCTTCGTTTTATTCACGTTCAAGAGCCATCTCTTTTTCCCTTCGATTATACCAATGTGGCATCCAAACCGCTCCTTCCCAGCCCTTCCCATCCCCCACACACCCGGAAAACCGCCCCTCATCTTTCGCCTCAGTAGATGGGCCAAGTCCCCATTGCTTCCCTCTTCCCAGCCCCGCCTAACACTCCTCCTTTTCCTTCGCCCGTTTGTCCTCAGCATCCCCCTAACCACCCTCTTAGCTACATCCTCCTCCAACCCCCTCCACTCCTTCTCCTGGCCTCCTCCCTCCTTTACGTATATAAATTCGCTGAGGGAGACAGGAGCGGCAATAATTTTCTGTCATAAAACAATACCACCCTTTCCGAACCTAACCGTCCCCTTTTTCTGCCCTACTCCCTCCGCCTCCCCTCCGTTTTCTCATCCCTTCTCTGTCTCTCATTCTTTCCATCCTTCCTTCTTCCTCCTCCACCCAAATGTGCTTCGCCCTTCCCTACCAATCTCAGGTCCTCAACCCAATCGCCATTCTTCTTTCGAAATGTCAAAAACAATCCCCGTTTTTACCGATGTGTACCTCATTAGTGGATTATCTTGGCTGTCAATGTTCTATTCCTAAGACTGCGCTGTGCTTTTGCTACTACTTCTCAGGCCAGATACTTTATAAAGAAAATACTTCAACAATACTTGACTGTTTTCCTTATTGATCATCACTTATCCCTGATTGGCCCTTTATATTTCACAATAAAATTAATGGGGGA
Source organism: Pyrrhosoma nymphula (assembly GCA_963573305.1). Taxonomy (NCBI): domain Eukaryota; kingdom Metazoa; phylum Arthropoda; class Insecta; order Odonata; family Coenagrionidae; genus Pyrrhosoma; species Pyrrhosoma nymphula. Next base: position 53,978,564 of record OY754330.1, read on the forward strand.
AATTCGGGTAACTAGAAGCAACAGTAATAGTAGAAATTTGCAACATGATAGTAATTTACTTATTTTTATTCCGAGGAAACGTTTGTAGATATCGGAAACCATGGCCGAGTATTTAAAGTAAGAAGTTGTCATTATTTTGATAATAGCAGGCGATATAGAGTCAGATGTCCATGAATATTCATCCGGTCAACATTTAAATGCTTCATGCTCTTGTTTTGAGAAGTTTTTACCCTACAGTTGGAATCTACGTGAGCATTTACACCCAAAATACAAGAGTGCTTGGAATAAAAAGATGAGAGAGGAAAAGTGGCGAATATCTATGCCAAAAAGAAATGAATCAAATTGAGACTTTCGATCCAAAAGACGATATTGATGGAGAGTTTTAGCGAGACGTAAGAATCGAGAAGCTTTGAAGGATTGAAAGAAGAGTGCAAGATTGCATGACATATATGTTTTCGGGGATAAAAATGAATGAGGGGGAACGGGGAATGAGAGGAGATAAAAGATGATTGGAAAGTGAATAGGAATTAGTTTGGAAGAGAGAATTCTATGATAATATTGATCCGCAAAATACACCTAAATTGGTTCACATGAATTCAATTCATAGATAACAGTATCAAGCGATGGAGGATAGGTAATAAGACATATTTTCCTAGATGTACTTTCAAATAGATTCATGATATGGTTAGTTCCACAGGGTTCAGTAAAAATCATCAAGATAAAAATAACTTATCAAAACATAATGCCCATATAACTACCCGAATAAAAAGTAGGCTAATATTTTCAAGCATATCATACTTTAATACCAATAAGAGAAATAATTATCCAAAGCAAATCCGATTGATACGCATATTACACGGGAAAAACAAGCCCATAGCGGGCTTGCAATGATTCGATAGTCAGATTAATCTATGACATATTCTTTTGTGGGAGGGGAGTATCATGGCTTGAATTCCATGACTCGGACGGGGTTCGAATATCCGACTAGCTGGAGAGTAGGCTCTGAAACATTTGACGTAGAGTCCGTAATTATAAACCATGTTCAGATGTCAACGTAGAGAAAACTCAATCTACACATAGCCATATTAAATATACATTTAATTAGATTTATGATATTAGTATCTTCCCTTTTAGGAAGTCTCCACCTACACACATCATAGGCCACCATTATTTCCGTTCATTAGCACACTGATATCCACTGTAGCTGAAACTTTGACAAAATGTATTTAGACACTGATGAAAAAATTCCAGCATTATTACAATTCAGAGAAAAACCTGGAAACTGTAGCTTGAAGGCAATATTTCGAAATAAATACCACTCGAATTTTAAAACAATTACACTTCAATTCGACTTTTCCTCGATTAAAGAAATTAAAAAGAAAATAATTTCTAAAACTAAGACTAATTCATTCGTAGATACTGGTCAGAATCCATAAATGACTAATTTTTTGAAGCAAATTATTCCTATTTTAGCAGATAAATTTTATTGTGGTCAGCAAAGCCAACACAACCACTTTTACAACATCAATGGCCTTCGTCGAACTCGGCGGCAGACTAATGTTAACGGGGATCTATGATACTCAAACTTCAACCGTGGTGTCACTTTTCAACGTGTATCCCTAAGAGTAACGATAAGCTTCAAAACGCTATACACTTTTTGAATGAAACCGGATAGAGAAAACCATACATTTTTTCTCACTCAGAAACAACTCACGTACGAAAGAGTACCAAGTTAGGCGAAAAATTTTATGGGGAAATATGACTTCGAGGATGGAACAGATGTGCACGTAAAAGGCAGGGTGGGGATAAACAGTAGCGAAGAGAATTACAACCGGAGCAATAGAAAGGGAGAGGTGCGTTCGCAAGAGGGGAATGGAGAGGAAGAAAAAATGGTGAGGGTGAAAAGAAAAGAGGGGTCGTGAGACAAAGAGAGATTAGCGGTGCCGATGGCACGGAGCATTTGAAGAGGTCCCCAATAAATAACCCTCAACTGCCACATTTTTCGATACCCATGGATACATCATCAATCACTTTTTTTCCTCTCGTTTCCCTTGCTCTCCAGAATCAGGAAACAAGGGGGAGTAGCGACGGAGGGGATGGCCTTCGGTAAGCGAACAGACGGGAAGGGTCTGATATTTTCAGCGTGGGGGTTGTCGTAGGAGTACACACTCAAGGGCTTGGAGGGGGGAATGTCAAGTGTTTTTGGCGTTGAATTGCAGGTACACGAGGGGAGATATTCACCATTCAATAAGTTCAAAACGCAGACCAGGAAGCAAAAGCAAAATTTGTATGTAACTAATACAATGATAGCAAATTATTAATTCCAAACATATGTTCTAGATGGCATCAATCTTATGATCAAAACCCAAAAATCTAACTACAGAAAGATTCAAAGTAAAAACTTTACTGGCGATATGCACGCTCCTAATAGCTTAAGTGTTGAACTAAAGAGCTAGGGTGAATTACCTCCCTAATTTTGTAAGGAAAGCTGTTTATTATTTGCTATCTATCTTTTAGAATCTATCTTTCGATAGAATTTTGCTATCAAAAATTGCATTTTAATGTCATGGGCAATTGTAGAATTTAGTTATTCATGAGATTTATCAAACTATTCATTCGCTCTGGGAAGACGACTATGGTTTTCTGTATTTTAAAAGAATAGAAAACGTTACCAAGTTTTTCTAGCATAAGGTATTTCCTATAAATAGATAAGAATATATAAAAATCCAAATGCATCGTCTCGTGTAGATAAAAGGTCACATAATAAATAGTCACAAAAAATCTAGGACTTATTTGAAAAAAATATTCAAACTAAATAAATTAATGTAAAAATTCATTCACTTATAAAACATTTAATCCTAATTTTATTGACTCTTAAGTGTTCATTTCTTCCCGTATAAAAATGCTGCATTGATACAGACATGGAGTCATCTTTCGGAATCAAAGAGGAAAATCAATATTCTCACACATTCAGAAAATGCATTCATGATGCCAAAGCCCTTGTATGGACATCGAATAGAAATCGTCGTAAATGAGATGCTTCAAAATGTCTGAAAACTTAGTGATGCTGACGCATATCAAGAGGTGGAGGCATGCAAAGTGAAAAACCACCACAGAAAGCCACGGATAAACGCAAAGGCAGGTGGTGCACTTGCAATGAAAACATGTGTATGCATTTATGTGCATATTTTACAGGGAAATGTGGTATTTCATGGCGGCTGTTTGGCTGCTTGGAATGGATAGAGGATGGGAATAATATGTGACGGCAGACGCTTAGTACGTGGAAGAGGAGGCATTCTACGGGATTCGACTGCGGAAAGAGCGTCTGCTTCGACTTCGAAGCATAACCGTTCATTTTTATTGCAGTATGAACGACTGCCCTCACTCCCTCTCACACCCGGTCTCCACATTTTCTAGCGCGCGTATCTTTTTAAATTCCTCCATTTTTCCGACTCCTTGTCACATCGTTCATATATTCAGTTACCTTTTTTGCCCGACATATTAGCTTCTGCTAGCTTATCCTCGTCATAAATAATGCATTATTATAATAAAAAGCTGCGCGTAATTACAAATGAAGTGAGAGACAAAGAGCTTAATCACGTTTCATACTCTCAATCGTTAGTCGATTGATTGGAATGTTGATAGCTCTGATATACCGTACAAGATAATGAACTAAATTCCATATTTTAACATAAAATCAAATGCGGTCTCGGGTTCATAATATGGAAACTTAAACTCCTTTAATGCGAGGCTCCAGACGATTATTAACTACGTCTGGTCTCAATTTAAACTCAGGGACAAAAAAAATACTATTAAAATAGCTCTTGTGTTTCTGAAACATAAAAGTATAAATATATACAGGATTCACTTGAACTACTTTTGATTACTTACATTTGGTTCGAAAAGGAACGCTTAAAATACAAATGGCATCAATTATGTTGGTCATGCTCGGTTACGTTAATTTCTTCCGTGCATTAGTTGAGAACCCCATACCTGTACACACAGAACACGCAAAATAAATTGACTCCTAAGTCAATGCCAGATTTATTGCTCACCAAACGACAGACAGGTGATGACGCGGCCGTCACCCCCTCTTCCCCGGAACGCTATCCGGGGATCGCGAGCTCTCTTACTCCGTACCAACTCTTTTAAATATGAAATCCATGTGTCACACAAAAGAATGGACTTACGGGAAGGAAGAGAGAGATAAAAACCAATGTGAACGCATTGGGATGGCTGGGATAGGGGCGACAGCATTGGGAGCTAGCGAGGAGAGCTCCAAAGAGGAGAAGGAATATGCACGGCCGGCGGGGCGACCGCGCCGGAATGTGTGCATGCGTTTAAGGATCCTTCAAAAAATGCGAGCGATGGAAGCAAAAAGAGGGTGGCTCGCGTGCCTGGCCGTGTTCGAGAGGGGGCGCATGGGTATAAATCCGCCACGTTTAAATGCGCGTGAAATGCGAGGGGGGGAGAAATAAAAACTTATGAAAAAAAGTAATGCCCTGAATAGTTTGGCGTAGCTAAGTTCCGTCTCAATCGTCATCGATCGATTGCCTCCGGCATCACTGCTTTTTTTTAAACCTTCCAACTGGCTTTCATCATATTCCAGTATTAGATTAGTACATGGCTATAGTAATGGCATCCGGCGATGAGGGCCTGGGGCCAATCGCGGCTGTTTCCAATTATTCAGAAGCACTTCAGTAGTAGAAGTCCCTACAGGGATTATATTTCAACTAATATCAGTTCTTCCTTATTCTGCAGCCATTCTTTGCCCCATAAAAAGCAACCTTCACTTCAAATCCATTAAAACAAGTTCTACTCTGTCCGTATTACAAAGAAAATCCATAAGGAAAATATCCAGAGGGTAAAACGTAAGGCTACCACCCTCGTAGGAGGGTCTCGAGATTCTGGACACACATCCAGAAATTCAGCTACTATACGAAGAGATTTTTTTAGAAAAATTAGGTATTTGCAACCAAAATTACCTGCACGTTATCTCTATCGCTATCCATTGCCTCCATCTCAGCTCATTGTCACACTAAGAGAAATATTTAAAGTCTTGTGCCCCCCTCAAAAACATGAGCATAGCAGAATTTGAATTGCACATCAGAATGAAGAACGGGGGTTACATTTTTATTCTTTAGGCATAAGAATAATAAGAGCATTACGGACAATGCTATTTTTTCAAGGGGAACGTGCTATCAGCATCGTGTGCACTCGCGTGGACACAGGTAGCATCGGACCGCTCTCTCTAATTCGGCGTACTTCCTAACTCTTTTTTGGGCAACCGCCTGCCGCGATGGAAACACCGGTTCCCGATCAGTCACCGAAGTTATGCATCGTTGGGCTCGGCTCGAGTTTGGAGGGGTGTTCCTCCGATTCGTCAGAGTGGTGTTGCCCCTGTCTGCACGTGGCAGACAGTATGTGCGAAATGACCTTAGCCCTCGAAGCACGAAAAATAAAAATGCCAATACGGACAATACGACGCACAAATTTTGACCAACCGTGATGGCACCCACTGAATGGAAATAGGCAAATTTCTCAAATATTGTTAAAAAAAACTACCGCAAACGTGTACCGTATAATTTTGACCGTTGAACAACGTGAACCTCCCGTTCATTACCAGCTACCAATTTTAATTATGTGGACGCAAGTTTAAGTATAATTGCATATGGCCAGCCCCTCGATCATTTCTAAAAACGAAAATCACTGTTCGAATTTTTTTCGTGTCTTTCTTCAGGTTAGGGAATCTATTGTGGCTCAACTCGAGTATCCTTATAAGTGAATCAGAGACTCTTCTGCCCTTAGGACACTACTTCAATCGAAAGTCGAAAAGTTGGCCACAATGAACTCCATGAGCCGTTGGAAGACCCGAGAGAAGTCCGAGCAACTGATACGCCGGGAAAGCACCCAATCCCAAATTATGACCATTACTTCCCTCTCCATTAAATTTCTCCCCTAAAACTTGGCTCCAAACTCACGCATATGCTAATTCTTCGTCTTGTTTGCATCACAAAAATACTAGCTGAAATTGAATTACTGCTCTAGCATAAGTACTGACTTCACATTCTGCAAGTCCCTGGTTTAAATCCCAGTGAAGATATTTTATTTAAATCCCCATCCCGATTTTAGTACTAAGTAGTATCACTTCATGTGTTGTGCTCCACCCATTAAATAAGGCGTTTACTTCTGGACCCTCAGACACCTTACTTTAACAGTAGTACAGTGCTGATGCCGTAAACATTTGGACCCTACTTTTAATTCCGAAGCAATCCCCGTCGGAATCTATCAACCAAGAGTCAAGGACGTAAATGACCACGGTTGTCTGTAGAATGACCTAAATGACCATCCAATCAACCAACAAATCCAGTAGATCATCGGTTACTATAAAGAAACACCCTTCCCTATACAAGTTTTCAATGCTCGACAGTGTGCATTACCCTCCCTCAATTGTAAAGGCGCAGAAGAAATCACGGGAAGGGGTCCCAGATATGTTCAGACTCTACTGTTTCATTCCACATTACCTAAGGACCAAGTGTTTGCATCCAAGTATTTTAAAATGAAATTTTCTATCATGCTATGAAAAGAAAAAGTCCACTCGGAATAAAATATTGTGTTTAATATTCACTTCCATGCTCTATCAGTCAAAAATCGTAAAATGATTCCGCTACGCCACCAACCATTTATAAATACATATCATGCTTGCCTTTGAACATGTTAAATTCCACCAAGTATAGCCTGCCTCCATTGACATGCCTGCCTTTGTTTGAGGAGTAATTAGCAGAAAAAGAAGAGAAATAATCATGTGATTTGTTTTTAGAAGTAATGCTACTATGAACTGTAGCTAAGAAAGGAAAAAAATTTGGATTGGTTCGTTCACCTTTTGACTAGTTGGAATGCGTCCGCATCTGCCAGTGAGATGAAAATTTAAAAATTATTCCCGGAGTCTGAGCCTAAGGGAAGATGGTTTGGCAATGCAGCTGGTCCCCCTTGATACAATTCTTAGGGATGATGAAAATTTACCCGCTGAGGGCCCAAAATTCTATTTTCTTCTTAAAGTAGCCACTGAGAGATACAGAGACCAGATCATTACCATTTGTCTTAAAATATTACTGCGTGAAATGACACAACAGGTCAATATCGGAGGTAAATAATTTTTGCAGTGCTAGAGTTATGAATTTGTGAGTTTTCCATTTTTCCAAAGGGTCTTGTTTTACGAATGCCTTATTCATTAGCTACAGTTATTAATATTTAAACCTCATTCCATAAAATATGATTATTGTTTATTTGATGACTTAATAATCTTGAAAGGGATTTTTCAAGTTTACGACAGTGATGACACTCTTATGAGAGCTAAAATAAGCAGAGCTTCAACATTTTACAAACTCACGTACTTCCTAAAAAAGCCCACATCCCTCGGCGAGTGGGTGCATCCGTCTTTCTTTACAAGGGAGAGGACAATGAGATGACCAACTGATGAGAAACGGATAAATCCATTGATGTTTGAGGAAGTCAACCGAAGTTTATATTCGTCTTCACGTCATTTCGAAAAGACGGCATGTAATGTGAGAAAAAAATAATACTAACCGTAAAAATACACGCAAACAGTCGTTTTTTTGCTTCCATTTCGCATAGCTGCCTTATTCATCGGTCGATATATCCATTCCTTGCCGCTCGATTAAGCGATAAAGGATTCCCATCGAGAAGGAGAACGATGGGAAAGGTGGGTGGTTGTGGGATGTCTGTTAGGATGAACAACGCGGGGGGTGGCAGTGTGGAAGGAGGGAGGGTTGGTTTTGTTGTATCCCCACTCACTCACGCCTCTCCCCCTCCTCACCGCCGTCGCGTTGGCGACGAATGGCGGGCGACCGCTGTTTTCCGATCGGCAAAGGAAGAGAAGTCCAACGGATAACAGAAACAAGCCATCCACTATCGAGCTCTCACCCCTAGCCCCCAAAACACAGCCTCCCGCGCCTAAACTTCCCCTTTTCGCCGCCGAGCAAGACGGGGAGAGAGAGCAGCTCTTAATCGAAAACTCGATGGTTTTCCCACGGTAAAAACACGTACCCCGATACAAGGGAAAAAAATACAAACACCCTCGAAACGGCGACGCCTTCTTTTTGCCTCCCTCTCGATCTCTCTCCCTCCTTCCAGCCCATCTCTTCTCCCTCTCACCCTCCTCCTCCTACGTACCTTTTTAATTCGGCCCCGCCAAACCATTCTCATATCGAAGTATTCCGATATCTGTTTTTCCTCGGGACCGTTTGAATGCTTTCGGAAGGAAATGGGAAAAGACATGCCTTAAAGGAGCGATTTATGAAGTCTTCGCCACTCGCACCATCAGAAATCATCGAATATTTGAAGGAGAATCGGAGGGTTATCGGAGAAGGCGTTTGGTTTCATTATCGGGGTGTCTTTTCAGCTCTCCAAACAGAAGGAGTGATTGGCACTATCGCAGGCGTGACTTCCGTCAGCACCTGATAAATCACCTTTGGTCGACCTGAAATCGTCTGAGAGGGAATACGGAATTCCCAAGGAGGGCAGAAAAGTGCAATTTAAAGTCATTTTATTCCTAAAGAATGCATGAGATTATTCACCAAATAAAATATACTATGAATAGCACATAAAATAAAAATATGGCACCATGAGGACTAAATGTGAAAGAGAAATGTAAGGGAATATTCCAAGATGAAGATAAAAAGGAAATTTCAATTTTCTAACGAAGAGTGGAGTTAGAAAAAGAGTTACCAGGAAATAATTGACCTAGCTATGAAACTCCTAGGATTGAGATACTGATCATAAACATAGAAATATTAGATAGTTAATTCAAAATTTTCTAATAAAGGGGAAATGCAAATGCAAGCGAAAGAGAATGCCTATCGCAGCAAGCACAAAAATGGTTGATAGGTACTGATACAAAACTAAACTCTATTCCGCCATTGTCCATGCAAATTTAATTTTGAATTTAAAAATTTGTTTGGCATTTTGTTAAAGTTTAAAATTTTATCAAACATCATTATTTTTCAACCTGGTCGTCAAGTATTATTTTTACATTAATATTGCCTCATTTTTTCAACTCACACGAGTGAATGCCCCAGAAAACTTTTAAATATTTCAGCAGTTCGAGTTATAAATATAAATGCATCAAACTAAGTTTCATATCCTTATATGAATCAGCATAAATGACATTGTATGATGAATGATTTGGTGTTTTCTCGGCGAACAAGGCTGGTGAAATTTTCACGTCTTTCCCACCGGGTCAGGAAGGCGGCTGTTGCCAACGTTTTGATGGCTATCTCTTCTTCGTCTTCAGGGCTGATGAAGACGATGGCAGAGTCAGCCATGTTAACCTTGGCAACAGCCGCTTTCCTGACCCGGTGATAAACCCGCGAAAATTTATACAAAAGACAGGTTGAAAGATATCGGGTATTTCGATACCTACAAGCATTTTGAAGGGAACAGTATGAGAAAGAAAAACAAACATATGGTATGTTGTAAGCCAACTGACAATATTATCTTGGCATTAATTATTCCAAAATATTGTGATTCACTATGAGCACAAAAAAATATTAGGTCACTGCATTTTTATATTTCCTAAAGCAAGAGCCGCAAAAACCGTTCCACGAAGCCAACAAAAACAGGTTAACGGAATGCATCCGAAAATGGGCATTCAAATTTCAATCGGAATCGCATTCATACTCAAGCATTTGCGGAACAAGGGAAACCAATGAACACTCAAACATGGAATTATTCCAATAATCTCCTGAATAATAGCTTAGAAATCGGTTTCCGAAAGCGATCGCAGGAAAACCCGAAGGGGCCAGACGCCGAGCGATGGGGTCCAAGTGAACGAAACACAGGAAGCGAAATCTCCCCCACCCCGAATCGGGCAAAGGGCATTCAATACACACTATTCCACTACAACCCAACATTCGCTGCCCAGCACTACCCCCCACGACCCTTTTCTTACCCGGAGAACGATTTCGAAGGGTATTGGGTTAATGCTTGCGGATGTGAGATACCCAAAGGTCAGTTCGGACGGGACAAAGGAGGGAATATGAGGGAGAGGGAGATGTCTGGGACTGAGACGGGGGTGGTGGTGTGAGGTTATTCTCCGAGCGTGTTGGGGAAAGGATGGCCGCATTATGAGTCTGGGCGAGTCCAGAGGGGTAAAGGATATACACATAAGGGAGAGGGAAGAAAAAGGGATCGGGGAAGAACGGGAAAGGATTTGAAGGGGGCAGTAGGAGGAGGTGGATGGTTAGGCTTCGTCCGAGGATGATGATATTGGCCACCTCCGCCCGCCTATAATGCAAACCCTGGGGTGTGTGCGGGTGTGTGGGTGAGCCCCCCATTGTTATCGAAGAGTGGTGAAGGAGATGGTAGGGATGGGGTCTGATGGGGGTATGACCCTTCCAAAGGGGTATCTATTCGCGTGTTAGTATCTGTGGGAGTGTACGTGGAAGAGCATAAGACCGAAGGAAGTGCTCGGGAGCCGTGGGGGGGATACGGTAAAGTGTGGTGATAGGATTGGAGGCGATGGTCGTCGGGGAATGAGAGAAAGGGTATATGAATGCTTTCACGACGCCCGAAGAGTTTCGGACGGGCACCGAGGATCGGAGAATTTCTGCGAAAATCATCGGCTCGTATCGAACTTGCCATTGTTCCGATTAATCTCCCTCGAACATCCAATTAAAATGCTAACTAAAGACTGGAGGTCCCTCGAAACAGGAATTGCGGGTGGACACGCAAGCTGAATCGGCAAAATCAATTACCTATTGTTATGATACCTATTCCTCCGCCGAGGAGATTCCGCCGGAAACCTAATTGAAAGTTCAAAGCCCAGTATTCCGCAGTATCGTACGCTTCGCTATTTTAAACTTTGCTCAAGAGTTTTTCTTTCCATAGATCGAGGCATTAATATTCTAATTTAGTCATACTACTCCCACGGTCTCCTCCAATCCAGAAATTGCTTACGATATTTTCGACATTTTGCTTAACTTTTTCCCAAGATAAACATTTCTTTAAATTTCTGTTTCCCAGGCAATAAATATTGCATCGACTTTTGTGAAAATTACATTATTCCTGAGAAATACATTCAACCAACAATCTTTTAATAGTTAGCATTCTTGCTTCCGGTTACATTGAGTATATTTTTCATCAAGCGCAAGCTTTCGCCGACCCTTCTGCCGGCTTCGTCAGGCAATAGTGACTGTCTTAATCTGCCGGGTTGCAACTATGGAGACCGCAAACCGTTCTCATTTTTGTTCACCCTTTTTCATAGGTTTGGAAGTTGGTACCGATTGTCCCTGTTGCAATTTTATGGTTTTTATATACATATCTCAATTGCCTCACGGATTAGTCGTAGGAAATATACATTTCTTTTGACAGATGTTTAGTCTCATTAAACATTATAGGGTGCATTCCTCTAGGCATATGTTCCACGAGGGCGCTGTGGTACCAATTTCTCTCCCTTATCGCCTTTTCATGCTATTTGATACGTTCACTCACCAAGCGGCCAGATTCTCCAACGTAGGTACATTCTTTCACAGCTACACGGGATTTCATGCACCCCTTCGTGTGTTAGAGCCAATTTTTTGCTCCAGAAAGAATGTCGCGTTACCTCACTCCGGTATTAAAACGGAAAATGACGCCATATTTCTTCATAATTCTTCCAACACTATCACTTATTCCAAAGACATCAAGATAACGTTACATATCCAGATAGCCTGGCGGATTTTCTCTATTCCTGCTGATCACATTGGAGAATTTCTTTATCTGTATGGTGGAATAACCTTTTAAAGCAAGGGAACTTTTTAAGTGATTTTCCTCTTCCTTCAAGTTTGACGAATGGGATATAATTCTGGCACATTCAAATAAAGTTTTCATTACTGACGCTTATTTACAAGGATCGTGGTGGGACTTGGCTTTCAAGTAGCGATCAGTGTGAGTCTTTTTTTATAAGCTGTGAATTAACGTTCAGTCTTGTCGCCATGTGACTTCGACATTTCGGAAGGGAAGCGTTCCATTTTCTTCTACTTCCATTTTGAAGCGTATGGATTGATGACGGTTATTGACAGTTGTAAACATTTGCTCACAGTTTCTCTTTCATGTGTCCAGACTATTAATGTATCATCTACACATGTCAGCCACAAGGTTGGCTTGAGGAAAGAAGTTTGCAGGGCTTCTTGTTCAAATTTTTCCATATAAAGGTTGGCAATCACAGAATATAATGGAGAACCCATTGTAGCGTCGTCCAATTGCTCATATATATTCCCTCGGTACGCGAGAAATACGTTTTTTAGACTGGACTCTCTTAATTTTGTATGTATTTCTTAGGAAGACCTTTCTCCGCCAGCTCATTTCCAAAAAATAGATTCAGGAGTAGGAATTCTAGTGAGAATGTATGTTGAACCTGACAAGGAGGTCTGATTTTGATAAATTTAAAGATTTGATGGTCTCATCGAAGAGAGAAAGTAGGAATATTACTCAGGAAAAACATTGAAAAGATAAAGTCAAAATAATCTTCTTTTAAATTTAGATGTCAAAAGTATTGATCCAACAATTCCTAAGTAAAGCTCAAAAGAAACTCCCTCATGGAAATATCGTTGTATAATTTCGAGCATGGAAAGTTTAAAAAAAGATCTAATGTAATGGTACTTTTATAAATAAAAATTGTAGATTGCAAGAACCAATATCAAGAAATTAATTACTTCTAACAAAAGGATTTAAAAGGTTATATAATTTTATTTATAAACATAGGTGAAATCATGTTGGGTGAGATAAAAAAGTTAGTCATGGCAAGTTTTGGAAAAAATACGGCCTCAAATCGGTCATTCTGCATTTATCTACAACTACATAATACCCTGAAAGCTACCTCAAGGGGGTGGCAGAGGGTGATTTATAACCGAATTTCAAATCCAATATAGTAGAAAAATACTTGAAAACATACCAATTGACACGTCTGTGTAAATATCCAATCACTCCGTCTTAATGAGTCAATTACAAATCATTTAAACAGTAATCTGATCCTCAACCCGCATTTCTAATTCCTAAAAATTCAAGCCCCGCCACTGAGGCTGCATAACCCCACGGAGTATATCCGAAATGACCCGAGAACCACCGGCACTGCCCCCTGAAACGCCTCCAAAGTTTACACGACGGACCGAGCGCCTAAAAGGCGTATACATATAAGATAGACGTAGTGGGGTGTAAGAGGGAGGAAGGTAAGCCCTCGATGGGGAATTTTGGGGAAGAATGGACCCCGGGGGGAATCCAAATTGAGCGGTCAAGGAAGGGATCGAGGTGCATACATATAGAGGGAAAGGGGGGAAGGAGTTGGCTCCCAGTGAAGGGCATGGAAGGAACTAAGAGATGGTGAGAGGTGTGGTGCCATGTGATGGCGGAAGGAAGTGGGGATAGGTGTTAAAGCACTGACCGTACCACCACCACCGCCACCTCCTTCCTTCGTCCCCACCCTCTTCACCTCTAGTGACCTCTCCGATGTTCCCACCCCTTGGCCCCCATCCGGCCAAAAGGGGTGACCCCATCCGGTGACCCCCATCAGCAACTGGTCTCCGCTCCATTAGGCATTCCGACCCGTGCCCCACGGCCCGTTCAACCTGGGGAATGAACAGTCCCACAAGAAGAGCGGGTCGGTTAGGGAGTGCAGCCGGAGGGAGGCGGTGTCGAGAAGGATTGAAGGGTAGTGGGAGGTGAGCGGGAGCGACAGAGAGGGAGAGAGAGGAGTCTTGGGTGCAAGAAATGGGTTCTCCTCCTCAGGGGTAAGGAGCGGAAAGGGATTGGGTCGGAGGTCGGGCGACTCCTTATAATGGCCCAACCTCCGGCTTCCTCCTATCCTCAGAAACATGAGAGAGGCGACACGATCATACAGCTCGCGTGCAAACGATTCGTGGGAAAAGAGACTCCGCCATGTCTCTTGAAAGTAGTTAGTCGCAATTTCATGAGAGCCTATGACGGAAAGATATATGATATATAAATTAGCGTCTATAGAAACTTCAAATTTATGAAAAGGGATGACAGTATCAAATAAAATCTCTTATCTCACATGAATAAAAAATACAAACTCATTATTTGAAAATTGGTGTGTGCCACGCATCAATTATTTTGAGCACTTAAAGTCGTTCAGAAGCACTGAAAAATGCACTTTTTTCTCCAAAAAAATAAACTAATTCTCAGGCGTTTTTGAAAACCGAAATGACTCTTTACAGTCATCTCTTATCACAAAATATATTAGCACTGAAGAAATCAATCAACAATAAAGACAGCCACATTTTTCTGTCATCTAACAGAAACTCGATAAAAATTATAAGAGGCAGAAAAATGATATCTGCAATATTTTCGTTTATTTAATACTAAGATAAATTCAACATAAATTCAGCAGCAAGGGAATAACGTATTCCCAAGGTTTTTATCCCCGAACTACTAGAAGGGGAATATAGGATAATAGTCACCAATATCATTAAAACGTTATAACTGGCTGTTCGTCAACCGAAAGTTCTAAGGCACCTAAGCGCAGGTAAACAGGGAAAAAATAGATGATATTCCTTGATGGAGGACTGTTTTATGCCTTTAAAGTCAATATGTTTGCCCACAAAAATATACATAATGTTTTTACAATGAAATATTAATCCAGGATTTACGCAACAACTTTTCTTATATCAAGATTTCAATCCGAATTTTCACTTGCTGTTGCCAACTTTGGAAGGAGATATTCATTTTAAAAAGATTTACTTTAAAAGTTTTAAATATAATATTTATTTTCGGTTGAAACCGTGTACAATTCAAAATGAAACCTTCAACAATTACCATTATATTGCGGATTCAATTATATGAAAGACTATCATTAGGATTATACTTGCTAGAAAATGTATTCCGAGTAAGTCACAAAAAACCATCACATATACCTCCAAAAGCTCATAGCTACATATAAATACACTTTTCTGGATTCCATGCTATAGGATGCTTCAATTTTAATATCCAGGTATGATATACTTCGAAAACAATAAATCACACAGAAGGAAAGAGGGGGAAACATTTTTTCATCGCTGCTAATATCTTCTTTATGGACAGACTATAATAACATATCCTTCAGTTCGGTTTGGCATTGAGTATTTGATTCTTTTGATAGTATCCCCCAAAACATTTCATCTTCGCTTACAGACATTTCATCTACCGCGTGTCACTACTTCTTTCCCTCCCCATCTGTATCCTTTGCTGCCTCTTTGATCCATCTGTCTACTCGTACCCCCTCCCTCCCCGGGCACATCAGACACCCCACACCCATTCGCCCATCAGTCTCAATCCGCACCCCTCCCCCTGCAGCAGAGAAAACAACCCCGGCCGCCACCAAGGTTTTTTCCTCCCCCAATCCTCCACCCCTTTTGCCCATCCATTTTCTGCTTCCCTGATGAGCTATAGGCAATATTGAACTCCGATACATTCATCTCGAAACAAACCTCTTCTTCTCAGACTGCTGTTACGTGCCCCCTCCTGGTCCTCCTCCGCCTCCCTTAAACCAACCACCATCCTGTACCCCTAACTCCTCCCCCGGCCTCTTCCCCACCCGCCTTTTCCAACATCGGCTTTTTCTTTCAAGTCCTCCAATTCCTTGCAACCCTTTTCCCTTACGTATATTCTTGCGCCGTTCGCCACACCATCGGAAGGACAGACCGACACCACACCGTGCAAAAAAAATACCGGCCGCGTACAAGAGCACCACAATCCTTTTCTTCCACACCCATCCAAGCTGCCTGCGTCTCACTTCTCCTGCCTTCACAAACTCCCCGACAAAAAAAAAGAATCATTTCTATCTTACCGCTCTTCCCGTCCCGATATCTCCTTTCCAATTCCTCGATCCCCTTTTGCGGTCTCAGCTCATTGTTCTCGAGAAAAATCTAGCAATAACGCGGCGTCTTTCACACATAATGTGTTTCTGAGCTAGGTGTCGGAGGAGATAATCATAATTTTCAACGCCAAAAAGAAACAACTTAGAAAAACACACGTAAATTACGCAATTTCTGTTGATATAACTGTAGATTCTTATCAAACGTCTTGTCCTATCTTATTGCTCCGTAATGCAATGTGACTCCTTAGAGCACGGTTTCCTAAATTTTACCAGCGATGGAACACTTCGTGAACATAATTATGAACAGATTCTACCTAATACCCTAATTAATTCTGCATATATAAAACTATTCCATTCAATTTGCAGCATAAAAAACAACAATCAGCGAAACACCTAAATTTAGTCTGGGCACATAGTTTGAAAAACCCTGCCTTAGAGTAGGTACTAAATCCCTTAAAGAGCATTAGACAAAATTTTTAAAAATAAAAACGTACTTTGAATTAAAATTACAAATATTCTTGGATAGCCTGAAAATGGCAGTTATCCCAATCAAAGTTGGGCAAGGAATAAATATAGATATAAAAATTTGAAAACATATAACGTGTTCATTCCACTTAAAGGAAATCATAGTTTATCTACGGATCAATCTTAATATCAAATAAAAAAGTATCAAACAATTCTCCCGTTTTATTTGACTCACTAAACAAATGATCAGAATGAATTCTAATGTAGCTGTAATCTTTGAGAAGCTCCACCCTCCTCCCACAAGATAAAATGGGTAAAAGTGTCCATCATCAAACACAAAAAACAACTCAAGTACAAATGGATCACGCGGGACACCCAGCGAAAAATCAATGTAACCATTTTTCTAACGGACGTTATCTGAAGCTCCAATTGGAGACGTGTGGGAACGTTGAATCTTCTGCAATCTAAATTTTGCGGAGCAAATCAGAAAGCACCGATGATGATGGATCATTTTTCGTATTTCAACGACCAAGCCGTAGAGCATGCCAAATACGAGACGAAGTTATAAAATAAAAAAACTTCAAAACCCCGTCAGCTATTCGTTCCCGAACACATGGCTTTGTTTTCAGTTTTCCAGCGATGACGAAAAATAGGAAAAAAAAAGAAAAATCCGTCATTAAGTCCCCCCCCCCCCCCCGTCAGTGATCATTTGATTTTCCCATGAAATTGAGATCAAGGAGGGAGGTGAGGGGTGGTGAGGCGAGAGGTTGAAAGGATGGAAGTGAGATGGAGAGAGGGGGCGGGGAAAACCCCAATGCTTTATTATCGCTTTATCCACAGCGTTCGCCAGAGCATTCACTTCGTGAGCCACTGTGCTCCAAGGCTCGAATATCAATGATTTCAACTCTCCGCTCCCCGGCAAAAGTTTATCCACTGACTTCGCTCTTCGTCTCTCCCTCTCTCCCCCGCGTCGACCCTTTATTTCTTCGATACAAAGGCGCTTCGCCTTTATCGAGGCAGCCCTCAAAACACAAACCAAACCGTCACGATCCCATAGAGTTTCAATACGTTTCCCTTTTCCCTGCGCGCAGCACTCCCCTCATTCCCTTCCTCCTCTCTTTAACCACCCTCTCCACGCCACGCAACTACCTCCCCTCTCTCCCTCTTCTTCCTCCGCCACATTTATCAACAGAGTCGCAGAACCGAGTCTTCCCCTTCTCCGTCCATTCCTCCTTCGAAGCCTCCCCTTGCACACACACACGGATAAGTCCTCTCCTCCACCACAAGTCAATCCCACTCCTCTCCATTCTTTCCACCGGCTTTCATTATTGCCAGCGTTTTCATCTGACTCCTTCAATGCATTCTCACCCTCCTCCACTCCTTTCCTCTCTCTCTTCACTTCCCTCCCCTCTTCACTCACAAGAACCGAAGGCAAAGGGGGAGGGGGTTTGGTTTGGTTTGGTGGACAGAGCACTGGCTTCCACTTCAAAGGGCCCGGATTCGATTCCAGGCTGTGATAGAGATTTTTTCAGAGAAAGCTTAATCCATACTTGGGTAAAATGTGAAGAGCAGTTCACGAGTAGTACTTCATACATCGGATCGGACGTTAAACTTGGCACGTTTCGGTTTGAATAAGCTAGCACTAATGTCGAATTCATCTCCATCTTGCCTCAATTCCCTAATTGCTTTTCTCTTGCAATTCAGCCCACCAATTCTCAACGGCTACAGAGTCAACTTAACATAAAATACAAATATAAGTGTGATGTGGTGGAACCGCTCCATAATTACATAAACAAAACGCTAGTAGTTTTCCACTAATAAATGATTAAGTGCAACTAGTTTCAATGTTACGACTCATCTTTAACTTTCGATGTTACCACATCAACTTCTAATTGAAGATGATGTAGTAACATCGAAACTAGTCGTGTTAAATATTTTATTGAAGGGAAACTGCAAGTGGTTCGTTTCTGTAATTATTGTCAAGACAATTTTTTCTGGCATAGCGTTGTGGTACTCCATTGTTTATATAAAAAAGAAATCTTCGTATGGTCCGCAATACAATGTTCCTTTCTATTGGCAAGCAATGTTTCGAAGGAAACCCTTGAAAATGCCTTTAAGCAAGGGCCTTGAAAATAAAAACACTCGAACCCCTGGCCAGCAAGTGAAATAAATATTGTATGGTAGACTATACAAAGATTAATTCATTTCATATGACGCAAGATTCCTCCACTATCGGTGGTCCCCCACATAATCAACCAACCAGCCTGTCTATTGCGTTGCTTGCTTTGTTTGATATGTTTTAAAGAAATTGTAATAACGACTTTACATGAAGGACGTGACTGCACTTGAGACATTTTAAGACAAACTGCACTACGTAAGGTGTCAGTAAACGAATCACTTAACTCAGTGGACAGGTCATATTATTACATAAAGTGAAATATTTGAGTTCTCATTATGGTGTCATTTTGCGAATTATCTGGAACATGACGTTTATGTTAACACTCAAAATTATTAAAATTTTCAATTTAATTTACAGCGCCAAATGTTGTCATGACGCATTTATAAATATTTTTTTAAAATTTGTGTTGATAATTACTTATTGCTGCTTTGCTACAAAGTAGTTTTAAATTTTTAATGAGTAGAATTTGGATTCCACGTTTATGTAGCATCACTTGATGGGATATGAAAAACTATGTATACATATTAATAGAAGATATAATCAATATATTTAATACCAAATTAAGGTGCATGCAATGATTCAAACTGAACTTAAGTACGAACACAGAAAATACTATGTTTATGTAAATATTTTGTTTTTCTTTTCTTTTTATTTGTCGCTTTTTCAACATAATTTGTTTTTTCTGCCATTAGAAAATGTTAATAATGACATGCAATAATTAACTCATGGGCCAGGAAGGTCTATGACAATAAACTATGTTATTATTATAATTATTAATTTATGCTTATTATTGTACTAACACATTTTAAACGGTTAAATTTTACATGAGTTCACTAAAAGGTTTTTTGAAGTTGTTTAAATCACCTTTGTATCGGTCGCCTCACCAAACAACCAACCAACATCCTCCTTTTCTACTCTATTTCCACTGCCCTTTTCACTCAAGAACCGAAGGCAGGGTTGAGGGAAAACGGAGGCACAATGGCATGCAACCACATGCGCCTTCACTCACACAATTACCGAATGCCACAAAAGGATTTTTTGGGGAGGCTGAAGGAGCCCATGCTACCCAGCGGGCAGAGTAGATAAGCTCCGTAGATTCATTTTTAGGCCTCAATACCTCATCGAACTTTCCGAACTCGGGCTCATACCCGTGGCTCATTAAACGCTTTAACACTGGAACCTCTGGTCTTTGCGAACCCCCTAAAACCGCGGCCGGGACGAAAATGTCCCATTGGAGTATCCTCATTTCCTGGCTCTCTGAATGCTCTCATTTCTTCAGGATTCAGGAAATAATGTATTTATTGGAAATAAGTTTTCAATCGACGGTTAAATAATTTTAATTTGACATCATTCATACACAAAAAATAATTTGGTTTCATTTTTTTTAAATATGAACTGAATCTGAACTTGAAAACTTTATATAAAAAAATATTTAGTGTATATTTCTGTAAATAACTTCCGAAAGAGAAAGTAATTTCACTAGACTCATGCTCATGCAATTAATGAAGCTTTACCAAAAACTAAGTACTACTATAGATACATCTTGATAAAATAGCCTTGAAAACCTACTTGCAAACAATGCTTATTTATGACTACGTAACACTGAAATATTCCTAGAATAAAGAAAATTGGCAAACACTGAGTAGAGTTATTTTTAAAACGCATAATCACGTTTTCCAAGAGAATAATAAAATATATCAACAACCATTATGTATGTAAATAGACAAACAGAACTACTTGCCTATAAGAGACAAAAATGTCCCATCAGCGGGTTTAGGTTTTTTTAGTTTTTCCTCGGAGGCTATGAGTTCGAAGATGACAATTTTTTCTCTAAGTAGTCTACTACATGAATAAATAAAATTCAAATACGCCCAAGTCTACACAAAAAATATTAAGAGAGATATAGTTGATTAAAATTTGAAATGGGGCAAAAATGTCCCGTCCGCGGTTCTAGTGTTAAACGTTCATTATAGAAGAACCGGGAGTGGATTGTAGCGGTTAAACCAAAACGAAGAGGTAATTATAAAACAAACCAGATCGTGAGATTTCCAGTTTGTTAAAATAATCCTCGTGTATCATTATGTACTGATCTAGATGAACACGACATCCAATGGTTGTTTCTGTGTTTGAAGAGCACGAGAGCTAATCCAAAGTCTTCATGATCGAGAGTTAATTGATCTTAAGGAAGGACAAAGGCTGACCAAACTACGTAAATCTAGCCAAGATTCGTTTCAAGAGAAACGTTCCCTTGAAGGAAGTAAAAATGGAACGAAAGGATGGCAATTTTTTGTAAACAATGAAATAAGAATATCAAATCAACTTAACATTAATACTTCTCTGGTACCAAACGTACTGAGAAAAACGATATCAAGCGAGGATAGCTTGAAGACAAAAGACACAGAAACAAGTTGTATAAACAAATTCAAATGAACTTTTAAGAAGAAATCATTATTTTTCCAACTGGTACTTGATCAATTGCACATTATTTTTATAGAATTTGTGAATTGATATACGAACAATTAATAAATTAGAAAGACATTTCAGGAGGTAGGAAGTACCTATGGCACAGCTTTATAGAATAAAGAAGAATTTTTACAAAGATTAATATTATTCTTAGAACTGTGCATTTTTCGTTAAAAAAAGAAAATGAAGATAATATATAAGAGAAGGAAAGACAGGCATAGTTAAAACTGTGACCTCATTTCGAATTATTGAAGGAAAATTTAGATAGAAATGAGAAAAAAATTCCTAACGGTCAATAAATATCCCAAGTTATGACACTGAGAAATGACCTAAAGGCAGAACTGAGTTCATATTATGATAGATGGCCACACAATTGTGTGAAATTCACAGTGAAAAAATCATTCGCCTGGACTGGAATTCGAACACAGACACCTTGATTTCGCGCCGAGTGCTCTAACGTGTCCTCTATCACAGCTCTTAACAATTGTGTGGCCATCAGCGGGTGACTCAGTTTAAGTTACTGCGGGGCCAGTTCCGCAGTTCTTTGAATTTTGATAGATGATTTATCTGTTGTTGATGATTATTATTAATTAATGAAGATGATTATTGATAATTTTGCACGACTATGGTTATCACTATGCCATTTTTAAACATAAATTAAATCCTCCACGAAGTGCTTAGCAGCAAAAACACAACCCATTTTCGTCCGTTGTTTTAAGTAGTGAAAAAGTTTAGTGAGAAAGTTTAATAGCGAAAAAATTGTAGTGACAATAACAAAGCAACGGTAACATCATAAATTTCATTTTAGGTAAATTAAACTTGCTTGTAAATTGATAATATAATGTATGTTTACGATAAAAATTAAAGTTCCTTAACAGCACGGAATACAATACAACATTATTCCATCAGAAATCTCGATATTACAGCAAGGTATAATGAAGAAGATTCAATTCTCCCAACATTCCATCTCCAATAAGTTTTAAATTTTCGTGCAAATTACGGAACTCCTCCGAATTTGTTACGATTCCAAACAAGAGACTCTTTCCATATTTTCCATGTTTTCCGAGCAACAACTCTCGTAAAATGATAAAAATACCCCGCAGGCACGTAAAAAAATCCAATAATCAGTTCAGAGTTCCATCGAAAAAATAAAATAAAATTTGCTGTTCAATTTTTTTGCCCAGCCCCACATCCGATGGTATTCATCTCGATCCTCAAATAGCGAATATACGGATTCTCTTATTACGGAGAGGTGTCCTCGTTGGTTTCACCTCGATTATATTTTTTTTCAATTTTTTTATACTTTCCATGTTTTCTGCCTCTCCCCCCGGCTTAGCATCCCCCCAACTAGTCTCCTTCGGGTCGTTCCGGAGCGGGCGGGGGAAGAGAACATTCTCCAATAAAAGTCCCTCGGACGGATGACGGGCATGGTGAAATCGATGAGGAATACGAAGACAGGCGTGTCATCCGTTGGATCGCTTTCCTCCGTTCCGCTTTCCGTCTGTATTCTGTTTCTTCTCGCTCGGCGTCTTCACTCCCTCTTCTTTCTCTCCTACAACTTCCTACCTCCTCTCGTTCCCTCACATTTCCTTTCCTTTAAAAAAAAACAGTCTCCCTCACATAATATTTTGGCGCATACCCTTCGGCGTGATCCCTCGGAAATTAATGGAAATCCGTATTCGGATCTCCCCTTAACGTCCCTGGTCCTCAACGCTACCCACCCTCCCATCCGCCCTTATCTTCTCCGTCTGAGTGTGCAGAGAACGGTGCACTCCTTCCTCTCCGCTCCGCCAACAATGATCCAACGACGTCGAGTCGTATTTGCGAGTCGCCGCATTTTGTGGAACTCCTGGAGTACATGAGAAAATCGGTGATTGCGCTATACGGATTGGTTTCATTGGAAAGAAGACTTGTTTTACCTCAAACTTTCACCCCTTGCAACCTAAACGATCGCGCATCAGTAATTAGCGATTCGTTTGTCTCATTGATTTCCCATTTACCAGGGAAATCTAAGGATATTGCTGTCGAGGATTTTTTCATCTGCAAAGACAACCATTCTTGTCTTCTCTCTTTTGAACAACATCCGCAGCAATTGACCCGAAAACATACCGGTGTAAATAAAAATATTTACCTCTGTAGATTTTCCACTCTTGAAGAAGACCAGATCGTCCTATAGCAGATAAGTCTAATTATCTCCAGTATCCGTCGATTATTTTATCTTCTAAGATACTTGTAATTTATTGGCAAGTCTCAGAGTCATTAAAGTATTACGAAACTTCCTCCGCCTTACTAAACCATTTTTCTAGTGAGTATGCATAAATTTCTTTAGCATAATACCAGCCACTGAGCCCAAACATATTTAAATATGATGATGAAGAAAGAGGCCATAGCATCTTTTATTCCTGCTGGTTCATTAGTTTCTCCAAAATCTCTATTCCCTGCTGATTACAAGCGTACAAAAGCATGTCTAAGTTAGCATTTCCGAAATATCGAGCAGTTGCTGAGATACGTGATTTTGTCATTTTTCAGTAAAACTTTTTTTTTTCAATTAAAATCATATCGATTTAAAAATAACTGTTTTCTTGTTTTATTTTTGAACACTGTACATTCATTTGAAAATTTATTGGTTGTTGTTCAAAAATATTTCTCAAAATCCAAGGTGTAAATTGTCGTGAAATGGTAATTTTTCGCAAATACAGGACTATATGGGAACAACGAAGAATGAGACGTATTACACTTAAACATTTAGCTTACCACAGTATTCATACTTATATAGATTAATGTGCATTAAAAATGATTCATTATGGCCAATACATGATCAGATTTTACGCAGGCTAGAGTCAATTTTCGGGGATCGTATGCTCTTTTAGCAGCAGCATCGGAGTAGCGGAGCCTCTCATCATTCCTGTCGTAAGAAAGGATTTCAAGTTAATCCAAAGTGACGTCCTTCCGTATTGCAGCAAACCATTGAAATGAAGGTCTCCCCCCTGAACTCTGATGAAGTGACAGCTTGCCTCCTTATGGTTCCAATGTTTTTCGTTCATTACAGTGGTCCTTCCTTAATCTCCCTGAACCCCTCACGTTTTCTCATCCCTCATCTTCGTTGAATGTTTGTCATTCAAGCCAGCCGAGCTGGTAATATTTCCGTATACCTTATCATGCGCGTCCTCTGAGGCGACTTATTGCAAGTGAGATGCTTATGGCAGCAATTTGGATTCTTTTGAACCGGAATGCAGACAAAAGGAGTTACTAAGTCCCAAAGCGTACCTCGTTGATTAGTATCCGCAATCCACTTCGCAATAAAGATGAACATAAATATTTACCTTAAATTGCAATGATGCGAGAGTCTAGAATCTCCAGATTAATATTTCTGGACATGATTAACAATAGCAAAATTTTGCATCCATTTTTAATATCGATGCATCTCTTATGTATTGGAACTAGATATTGCATGAACACTATTTTAATTGGAGTACATTGTGACATTTATTTAACCACTGAGGATATATCAAAAGGCATTTCCATGTATCCCGTTTTCACTGATCACTTTAGCATTTAAAAACTAGATAATTTCTCTAACCTTATAACGTAAAGCTGACTGATATTAAAGAAATCTAATTATGGCTTATTTTCTGATATGAATTTCATTTATGTACGAGTGATAACTTACAGAGAGCATAGACAACCAATGGAATTTTTGTTCTTAAAATATTTCAAAGGGATTCCTAAGGTTTTCCCTTTCACTTGAGTCTTGCTAAATTATGAATAAAAAACCGGAATAAGTTACTGAAAATCATTTCTAAAATCTCAGACGAAAATCTCCAGAGTTCAAATTAGTTATTAGAAAATCATTTGACTCATTATCCAGGACCATAAGATTACCTTTCGTTCTACCGTCGACCTTCCGTTATACTTACATTATTCATCATTCACCGACTAAATTCCGACATAGAATAAGATCTCAAAAGTTCTCAAGATCTTGGCGCGTGGAAGTGCCCCAAATGTTGTATCAAACATTACAATTGGAACTAACTAAAGAATCTGAGTAGTTTTATAAGTAATACACTGAGAAGGCTGGTGAAAATATACGAATAATGCATGCGCCTAATTATACCATTGTAGAATAGACAGAGACTAGAGGAATGTTGGTTGAAAAATTATAGCAATATAGCAAAATCGTGCATCAGTTGTCAGAAGCTTGCAGTTTTAAATATAAGATGAAACTACCAGCAGGCTGTTAGCATAATTTCTGCTTTCTATGATTTCAAAAAATTTGACGTCATCAGTGGTGATACTATTAACCAAAACTTATCTAATTACGAACGAAAGTATTTCAAAAGACACCCATCACGAAGTACCACTGATTACAAGGAGAGTATGTCGAGAAAAACTAGAAAATCGGGTTTCTCATAACAAATACGATCATATAGTCTAAGTACTCAAAATCCGACTTTCGTCCGAGAAAATCTTGTCTAGGAACCACTCTGCGCATGTGCATCGGCGCCGTAATTGATGGATCATTAGGAGAGAGAGAGAGAGAGTTACATAGATTGGATACGCAAGAGAAAAAGTTTTCGTGAGACAAAGGCAGACGGGGGTGCAGAGGGAGAGAATCACAGAAGAGGGCTGGTTGGAGAAGTGAGAAGGGGTACCCACTCGCAGATATGTATGCGTGGTCGGAGGGAGAGGTAAAGAGAAGGGGGATTGCGAAAGAAATAATGATTGACCTCTGCTCTTCTGGGGCCTGCGAATTAATGAATCGGTGGGCTCAAGGCTATGTGGGAAGAAGAATGCGTGCGGGAGTGCGTGTGAGCGGGAGAGAAAGAGTTCGCCAGTTAGTGGTGGATGGTTCGTGAGGCGCCGCGCCAGCGTGTTTCAAAACTTGCGAGAATGAGGGCGTCTCCGATGCGTCCATGGTGCTCTTAAATGGGAGAAGGTATCGGCCGATGAAGAAACAAAAATCGAGAGTAAGGCGGAATTTTGTTTTGGCATGGATGCGAAGAGTTTTGCCGCGGACGGATGGATTTTTTACCCCACCCCAGCGATCGATGAAATTTCTCAAAATTTCACGCAAATTATGAGGCTGCAAATGGTCCGGCTAATGAAACTGTCTGGAGAAGTAACTCAATCAGAGTGAGTATTTACATTTGAACTTGGCCATTAGTAGTACTGCTATATATTTACAATAACTGTGGAGGCCTTGAATGGAGGACTACCGAACTCAATAGATTCTCAAGATAAAACCCATTTTCATAGGAATCGAAACGAGATTGAGAGTATTTTTCACTGATTGAATCAGCCTAATATAATTTTTGCAATGAAATATAAGGTTTACAAGAATAAATGATTTTTTGATTTCTCACTACTTGTCAAATATCATGCTTAATATTTTTTTCATCAGAATTCCCATTTCAGTAAAATTTTCGGAGTGGTAAATGTAGGGCTGAATATGATTAGCTTGTTTTTACTTTGCAAAAATCACTTCACTTAGGTTAGTTCTGTAATTTGGAAAATAGATTTATTTCGTCTATTTGCGCGATGGAAGATGCGTCTCCAAAGGCAGAATTAACATTACCTCAGCTGGCGGTCATCTCCCGAAATAAATAATCAACCAGCTAATAATCGGGCAGCACCGCAAACATTTTACGGACCACCCCTCAGTAGATTTGGGTTCAAACAACCCTATCCACCCAAGTTATAATAAAACATCTTTTCCGCGACCCATTTCAAAAAGATTTGTTCATAGATATACCTACTCAAAGTCTAAGCTATAACCGTGAACTTAAGGTCACTGATTCAGCATACACTTCATATACACTGCCACGATGAGCAGGACAAGGTTCCATCTCCAATCTGGTCCACTTTCCATGAGATCATCCCCTATCGTACATTTCCTATTCCCTTCCAATCGTCCGCCACAAACAGCGGATTCATAGCCTTCCCAAGTGCCCGAGCCGCACCCTTCGAACTATATAATGCGTCGATTTCATGAATATTGCGATAAATGGCCGTAAAAAAATGGAACGTGCGAGAGATGGAAGTATTTAAAAATCCTCCACCGTCCGGACCCTAAAACTCGCGCTTCCCGCCCCCAAGGGGTGTGCGGTGATCGCATGGGCCGCACTATCACCCCTCCTCCCCCCTGCCCTCCCACATGCCTGCCTATATTTTCGCCTGCATTATTGGAACATAAAATTCAGTCGTATCTCTACCTTAACATCCCTTCAGATATTTCTCCACCCTCCCGATCCTGAGCGATGCCTCGAAATGGGATATACCCCCCTCTACTCCTCCCCTGAACCCCCCCGCCAACTCCCCCTTGTACCCTCCCGACGGCCGAGCCGAAACCGAATTAAGCCAAGGCAGCTCCATGCACGCCCCCCCCCCTCCTCCCCGAGATGTTATTGAACTATCGCCCCGTCGGAGTGCAGGGCAAGATGGAATGCGGTCGGATGGAACGTTGATTTGGGAGGAACTTGGGGTGGCGACGACGGCATGGGGAGAGGTGAGGGATATATGGGAAGATACCGAAAGGGGAATAGAATGAGAGAAGGAGGAGAGTTGGAGGTGGAAGAACCTCCTCCCCCCTCCTTCCGAGGGGACAGCAACAAAAAAAAAGATGAGGAAGGAGACCACTGGTAATGGTTCTAAGAAAACAATGGGCGCGGCGATTCCCGCCCAAATGCAATAGGGAAGGAGGAAAGAATGTCCATATAGTTGGCTGAGAGAATTTGATTGACCAAGATTTCCTCCTTCGGCTTAGATCTAATTTGAGTGAGGGAATGATTCCAACGATTAAACGTCAGTGCGGAGGACAATAATAGTAATCGATTCACTTTCGAGTCCTGAAAATGACTACTCTGGGTACACTGGTGATTTCTTCTTGGCATGATCATCGCCTTGTAGACGAAATAATAATTCTATATAAATTGAGTTTTGATGTGCATATTCATCTCGAAAGTAATCAAGAATAGGAATAATAAACAAAAATAATAATATAGTGTATTTTCGCCGTAACCTTAAGGAAAAAATGTGGTCAAATGAAAATTTTAGCGTAATCAAACAAACTGAGGAACTTGCCTTCTATATTCATTTGCCTTTAAGACGAAATAATTTTAATTTCTCACACAATAGGAGTTGTGGTATTTCGGATAAACTGAGCAATACGTAATTGTGATAAGAAGAAACGAAAAATATAAGGAACTTGTTTATTAATTTTTTTGGCAAAACCATATGTGAGAAAATTCATAATTATTAGCACATCCTATATTAGCACATTAGCCTTCGGGCATGAATGCACCATATTTTACTCAAATAAGACATTGACTCGCTAATATAAGGTTTTACTCTCTGAAAAGTAAGCAAGCAGCCGTTTCATCTTATCGTCAGAGGTGAATGTAGATTTTACATCCTTTTTATAGATTGTAATTAAAAGAATTTTCATGTAAATAATACTAAATTAATGACAGAGTCCTTTTGAGCATAATTGGGGAGAAAAAGTCATTACAATAAAGTCTACACCTAAAGACGGTTACATTTGAAGGCACTAAAGTAGTAATTATTAAAAAATAAAAGTGGCCAATCGATATATTTTCAAATTTTACCAAGATCTATTAGCTTTCCTCGTCTAACGTAAGCGAGTGCAACGAGGAAAGTGTTCTACATAAAACTAAAAACTATTTAAAACCAGAAATCCACACTCACACTTTTGTTGTAATGCTACATATTACTAGTTTCAAAGGAATAGGCATGTAGTCACATAAGGTCACAGTCACGGAATCATACCCACCCACTGTTATATCAATCCCTTCTGTGAAAAATATTTCTTACGTATCCCAAGGGAATTCTCGGCTCATGACACTGAAGTCAGTTTTGGTTTTGCCAAATATTTTAGAGCTGGCATTCCCACATTGGAATAATTATTAATCCCAAATTGGAATCTATAGGTATATATTCATTTTGTAGCGTGTCAGTCAGTCAGTCAGTCATTCAATATCCAATTTGTTTATTTCTCTCTCAAGTTATGAGCTAGAGAAATGAGGTTTGGTGCATTAAATGTGGATTCTCTATCTGTATGATTTGGTAGTAGTTTTGAATTTTTAGCAGTTCGTGGTGCAAAGAAAAATGCAAAAACCGTGGTTTTTGAGAGTTTAAATTTAGTTAGATTCCGGGGACTCAAGTTTTCCGGGACTCCCGGGTTCACTTTCACTACTTCCACTTGCGTAGTGCAAAAGAAAGGAAAAGCACCAAGTTCACCTCAAAAGCACACCAGACAGAGAGACTGCCTGCAAAGCAGGCAGCAGGTCTGCAAGAATTAATTAATTGGAATATTGAACATTGGTAATTTAATGCTAGGAGTATTCATTTATAAGAATGATGGTGGTTATCCAGAACTGAGTAGAAAGGCAACGAAGAGAAGCCAGGCAAAATACTTCTCTGCATTTCTTCGGGTGGATACCTTTGAAATTTATTCGAAGGGTAAAATTCAATATAGGAACTGAGGACCCGTTCACCTCTAACCAAAACAGACATAAACACAGCAGGATGAGTGCTACTGATTCCACAAGACGCGGCAATATTGGTGCTGAGTGACATTGAATAGGGAAGCGGAAAAAAATGGACATATATTGACAAATATTTCCTTTCAAATTCTTATCCACGGATGCCCCCACTGCCTTCATAAGGACCTACTGATCCCCCACCCACTCAACCTGCGTCGTCGACGAAGAGACATAAATTTCTCGTTTATCTCCCAATATCGAAAAGAATGCCGCTGAATGCGGGGATATTCCGTCAGCTTCGTTACGATATAAAGATATAGTGCTGGAGGCATATTGGAATAAAGGCGGGGAGGAGCGAGCGAAAGGAATGGCTGGGTTGTGTAAAGAGATAGACAGGGTATAGAGCCAGGCTTCGAAGGGCTAATGCGAGAAGGACGAGAAAAGATCGGCGAGTGAAGTAAAATACAAAAACCAAAGATAATATTACTAAATAAAGGAAATAGTACAAATCAGGATTATACAAATTAATTCACTGACATATTTATACAATCTTAGGCTTCAAGCGTGAAACTTTTATAAGTTTCGAGAAAACTAATTAATTCAAGTCTCGTTCTGCGGTCAATAATTCATTAATTGACCCACTTGGCATTTACTTGTTCAGCGTGTTTCTGAGTGGTACAGTTAAGAAATAGGGTATACTGATGGGATCACAGCGTCATTGGTGCGCATAGTGATTGAGCCACAACACTTTCTCTAACTGTGATCAGAATTACCCAGTGACCAAAATAGATCTGTCCGACTCTAAAATGAAAGATACATTATGGTGACTCGGGCAAGAAGTAGATAGTTAAACGATGAAGATAAATAGAAATAAATGCTATATTGTGCTACCACAAATTTGAAATGTTTGTGCATTCAAGTGCATGGTTACAAGGACAAATACGTTGGACAACGACCTGCTCTTTAAAACGTAACAAAATAGGAGAAGACACGAGGCATAGAGACAAAAACTCAAAGCCGAGAAAATATTTTTTTGAGGAAAAGGGTGTGATAGAAAAAGATTCAGACAGAAAGAGGCTGAGAAAACGGAGGAAGCAAGAAGAGAGGAAACTGAAGGGGAGGAAGGCAAAGCATCGCCGAACGCCGTGTGGTCGTTCACTGCCTCTCTCTCTCTCTCTGTACCCTTCCTCATATCCCGCCCCCACTGTCGGAGTTTATGTTCTCTTAAGGCGAGCATGTAACTCCCTTCGACCAATATAGGCGAAGTCAAAAGGTTATTGAAAGCAAAAGGGGCGGAGGAGGCTACCCCCTCGACGAAACCACCCTTTTCCCCCATTCCACAAAGGTTCCTGACGCCTCCTCTCAACCCTCCCCCAATCTCTCCCAACCCCCTAAACCCTCGTCTTTTACCCTTCCCCCCGCCACCTCGAACCCTTCTTTCCCCAAGGCATTCTTCGACCCTCAACCCGTCGGAAAATCGACCTGCTGCTGTTTTGCCGGATCATATATCGGGAAGGATGAGGGACGGGGTTTTTATGTGCCCACTGCGAAAACATCACCAGTGAGCGAGCGGGTGCGCCTTCCGCTTTTATATTTTACGCATCGGCTATCAGGATTTGAGAGCACGATGATTGAAGGAAACGGAACGGACAAAACCCATTTCGAATTTATTCGGCCGCACTGTTTTAGGGTTTAATAAAGCTCGAAGGCAGTTTACTCTGGTGTAGGAAATGGATATGAAAGATTTTTATTTGGGACTGTTATCCAATAATTAATAATAAATAAGTGTGTATGGTTCCGGTTTTAGTTTTTCAAGGAATAGCGCTTGGTCAATATTATAAGTACTTGAAGAACAGCACTCCGTCTTTAAACGCCTTACTTAATAGGAATACAAGTGACCTAAGTTTCCCACTGCTCTTCCCTCTAGACTATAGAATTTCAGCAAGAGCGACAAATCAGAATAGGAACACTTTACTCTAATGCTCATTAAATTATTTATAGATAAAAAACCAACTAAATATTTGCAAATAACATTAATTTCTAACGTACATTTACTCCGCAAAAATTACGCGAACTGTACACCGAGTGGCTACTGCCAGTTTCCAGCTATTTCCAAAACGTATTATGATCGCCCAAACAAAGCTATAATGGTCATAGTCAACTGTAGATATTTTTCTGTAATAGCAGCAGAAAGGAATTAATACTTACCAGTTTTTCGAGTGATTACTATCATTGATCAGGTATTTTTTTCTAAATTCTCTTCAG
Source organism: Pyrrhosoma nymphula (assembly GCA_963573305.1). NCBI lineage: Eukaryota > Metazoa > Arthropoda > Insecta > Odonata > Coenagrionidae > Pyrrhosoma > Pyrrhosoma nymphula. The sequence continues at coordinate 54,010,305 of OY754330.1, forward strand.
AATGCCATCTTTTACAGCGTATTCATCTTATCCAGCTAATTACAACTTGAATAAATAAATTTACAATATTTATCAACTTTTCAGGGCATGATCGATAGGTGTCATTCATATAGTGGATCGAGTGCTTTCAGATTTTGTTCTAAAGGTATCTTATGAGTTATAAAAAACACCAATTCTCCCATTACCAAACCTAACCATTACTCAGTTCTAAACACAAAAAATACTTATTAAAAATTATATTACGTCGCTTTCGGTCGATAGAAGGTGTAATTTTTTCACCGCAGAAGAATCCCAACTTAGGGGCATTATTCGGTTAGCCAGGATAAAACTTCCATTAGCTAGTCTTCATTGTCGTCCAACGTTGCTGAGGGACCACTGATCGCCCAAAATCGTCCTCATCTCCCAAAGAAGGGCTTTGTTTGAATCCCTCTCACCCATCTTCCGTCGTCTTGAGCGATCCTTCTCTCCCGTCCATCCCCATATCGTCTTTGCAACGCTAATCCCTGACTCCTTAACGAAGGGATCCAAACTTCCAAGCACTTCCCTCTATGACATGAAATATGGAACTTCTACCCCTGGAAGGGTGTTGCCATCAAGGCGAGAAGAAATAGCAAACGCCAGAGGTCGAACAGCTTAGAGGAGGGAGCGACTAGGTGGATACTTAAACAAGAAACATGAATAGGAAGGTGCCCGCATGGACCCAAGGATGAGAGCCTCAGGGTATTTTCAGTCGAATGAAGGAAAACGAAGTTAGAGATTTACATTACTGTGATTAGTAAAAGTTTTCGTTGTTCATCATTTCCATACTATTATGTTCAAACATCGGTGGAGGCAATAGGGAAGGTTATTTCAAAGGAGATCCTTGATAAGTCATTAAGTAATTTGTCACTAGTTTGGACGAATTAACCTCAAAGCATTCAAGAGTATAAAACACTCATACTTTGCATTTTCATGTAATCCCATAAAAATACTTCAACATGAAATTTTAATATGCATGCACATAAAGATTCGATTACGCATTTTCTTTTCAGGTCATCTATATCACATTTTGTTTGGATGGATAGTTTGGTCATAAAGACAATAATTGAAAGTAAGATACTTTTAACGTTAGCGGAAATAATTGAGCATCATCAAAGGGAATATTAGTTTCTTTCCAACAAGCGTATTACGAATGAAGGAATACATCCAGCTACAGATTCAAGTTAGTTAAGAAATGCATTGAGACCATATACTTATTTTTTTTAATAAATTTGAAAAACTGAATAAAATACAAGCCTACATAGGGACATTTTACATATTTCTTGTGCTCGTATGAAATTTCTTCATTAACTAATTCATGAAACAAAATCGCCTCTCCGAGACAAAGGTGATGTGCTCTGAAACAAAATTTTAACTTGTAATTCCTGCAGTACAAATTTTTAAGCTACGTCTATATTGCTACTCTTAGCGATCAACTGGAATTTTATTTCCATTCGGCCATTTAAATTGCTACATTGATGTCACTTCTATTTACTACATATTGCTATCGCGTGAGGAAAAAACTAAAAGCAGATTCCAAGCGAAATATCGCCAAGATCTCTCTTCAATAAATGCTTTAATGAACTTTTTGTTTCCACGAATAGTCTATATTCGGGCACACGGGTTTACTTTAAATTGGACGTACGTACTCCGATATGTCTTATACTCTGAATTCTTCATTTTTTTAGGGAATTATTATTATCCATTTCAATGCTCGTTCTAAGAGTAGGAATGCACAATATCCGTTTTCCCGAGAGCTATTGGAATAGCGCTTAACATCCTCTCAATACCAGACACTGCGTATCATCATATCATCTGGTTTACGAATTAAATCACGCCACCTTCAGCCCGTTTGCCATTCCGTTAAACCCATTCATAGCCATCGCGCCTCCATCAGTTTCACCCATTGCCCTTCCCTCCCACCCCCTCTTCCCACCCCGCTTATTCTCAGTCTCTGGAAATCTCCCGCACATTCAACTCAAGTCTCAATCCTTGCCCCTCCCCCTTTTCCATCACCCCTATTCCTTTCGCCGTCTGATACGCCTATCGGCCCGCAATGCCGAACGATCCGATATTTCCGCCCCGCTACCCGCGAAAGCAGCCGGAAGCACGCGGGACTCTCGCGCGAAATTCCCGTCTCGCACTGGAGGATCGAACGATGAAAGGTTTTGCGGAGACCGAGAGATGGATGGGATGTTGTAAAAGGTAAGGGGGGGGGGCGTCCTTTTATGTTCGTGATGAACGAAGGGATTTTAAGGGACGGGAGTGAAGGCTGGTGAGCAAGGCAGTGAGAGATTTTTTTATTCCCTCTCCCAGTTTTCCCAGTTCGGCCTGCTTTCACTTATCTCCTGGTAAAAAGGGAGGAAGGAAGAGACAATAACGAAAGCAAAGAAGTAGAAGAAAGTGAAGATACTGTAAAGAAGCGAGATTTAAAAAAGGAGTGAGAAGAGCAAAAGGTTTCCTAGCAGGAAGAGGGGGGATAATTTCGTTATTTCGATAAGAGACGAACGGTTTTGAAAGCGGCACAAGTTAGTGGATTGGCCTGGCGGAATTCATTTTATTTATTCCCCAGAAATGGGAGGGTTTTTGAGAATTTAAGCGTGGGCAACAAGTCAGAAAAGTGAGGAGAGCGAACGTAAAAAAATCGCTCGGAGTATTCCAAACGAGTTTTGCAATTGCCGCTTCTTCACATCCTCCCAGAAACATTATTTTTTCCAATTATAATTCTTTAAGTCCCAAAAACACATTGCATATAAATAGTAAAAAAGTAAATTTAAGAGCATATTCTGTTTTTCTAGTGCTTTTTAAGAAGCATCATCATTCATGATGATGATTGCTCAATAAAAAACATTTTTGGCTCTATTAAAGGTATCTGACAAGTCATATGCGTAACTAAAACTATCCAAGCATTCTCCACCTGAACACAAATGTGACCGTGGACTGCACTGTATCGTATATGGTGCATTTTCAATTCAATAATTCTGTGTATCACATCACGAGTGGCATTATATTCCACTGCTGGATGAAAAAATTACTCTTATCAATCGAACTATCCCTATTTTTTAATATTTTCGCCTAGTTTTTAACTTATAATTTGGATGTTTTAAAATTTTAGAATCGTACAGTATTATTATTTTAAAAATCCGTTCTCATCTTCTGCCATGCACCGCTTAACACGTTAAATTTACTGAGCCTCAAATTCAACGGGCATAATTACGCTAAGGCGTCAATTTAGACTAAACAGGGGGAAAGCATTGGGCATTTATTATTTCTATTGTTTGGTGTAAAATACTTCATCCAGAGACTGGTAAGTTGAAAAAAAGTTAATTATTTTTCAAGTCAAAATAGTATTGCCATCAATTCTGATGGGCACATAACGATCTACTCGGTAGCAGATATCTCTTTCGCTGTCTCCTCCGCCACTGCCCGCACAACACCATTTTCTCCGAAAGTAACCTTTCAAGGCTAATGAACCTTTTTCTGACTCTTTTATATTTCACCATCATCGAGATGAGAGAATCCCCACAAGAAATCCTTCAAATCGTTCCTTTTCCTCCATCGGTTAGACGTCGAAAGGGATCCTAAACCGCACCCCGAAAACTCTAACGCTGCTATCGCCACCCCTGATATACCACTTCCTCCCATGCTTGACCTCTTCCCATCCCTCTACGCCCACTGGATGACCCCCAAGTGGAGATGAAAAATTCGCAACGCTTTGATCGTAATGGCCGGCTCAATAAGTCGTAGTACGACGGCGTCCAGACGGACTACTGGTGGAGATTGAGCTCCGAGAGCGAGGAAGGACACACAGGGTTGAGGGTGGGAGGAGCATGAAAAAAGGTCACTCGCGGAGAGGTGGACGTAGGAACGGGATAATGTATGGTCGTGGGCTCAAGTAAGGAAGATGGACACAGCTCTGAGAGAGGAGAGATATGGGATCAACTCGGAATGGAGGGGGGTTGGTTTCGAAGGTCTGTAACTGGCAGGAGTGGACGGGAGGGGTGTGGGCCTTGTATTGGAAGGTTTGGGCTCACGTAAGGGTAGAAATGGCGCCCCTGGGTGGGGATGAGGGAGAGTTTGAAGGCGTATTTCCAGATTACACACCCCTTCAAGCCTAAATCCCTTTGGGGGTTCAGGTTTCCTCCTTCGAACTGGGATCAGAAGACGGGATTTAAGGCCAAGAAGGGGTCGATGGGATTCACCTGGGCTTCACGTCCATTAGGGACGTTCCTTCCGAGAATGGAGGGAGGAGGAGTGTGCTTGGGTGGGCATTGTGTTATGTACCGAAGGAGTAGGCCGGGTGATATGGGGTGGGAGCGTGGATTTTGACGCCTCCCACTTCCTTTGGCCACCCCGCCTCAACTTATCCCTACCTCCTTGTGGGGTACTCAAGGAATTATTTCTCGAGGTTGAAGAGGGCTAAAAAGCCCGTTTCCCACGATACATGATCTACCACAAGACCTAGTAGCCTAGCCGGCACTTGATTTCGAGGACGAAATCCCATATGAATTGAGCCGTTTTAGATGGTTTCACACGATCTAGAACTTGTACTGGCAAGGAAGCGGTATTTTCTTCATATCGTAACACATAACTTCTTTAATTTGAAATTAACCAATTTACGGCAGTAGGCGACCAAAACGACTGTCGGAATATTTTATTTTAGATTTTACGGGCAGAAAATAACTTATAGCATCAGATGGTATAAATGGAGATGATTTAAGAAAGGGAAGAACGCACTGCGACTGTAAAAGCCTACATCATTGGTCGACGGCAACTAGATTCTACTGGGATCGAACAGCAAATAGGTACTGCATCATTTATAAAATCAAGTAGCTCAGATATCAATCATAATTGTCATCAAGCATGCTGGTTTAATATGACACGATACTGGAAAGCAATCGTAATTGCGAATGTCCTCGAACTTGTGCTTGAGCAAGTACCGTGTGAAACGTAATTAAGATTCCTAAGCCTCCCATCGGGCCAGATGTATTCTCCGGACTAGTGGAAATAATAAATTTAATAGCTTACATCATTAAATGATGCATTATTTCTCAAATTCAATACATTTTTATTCTCAGTGGCCATGGGTTTGACATTGATATGTCAATATTAAGGTCGATGTTGGAAACCATGGTCAGTAAGACTTTAAAAAAGTGGCACATACAAAGTGATGTATCGTCTAACGTAATATCTTCCAAACCTAAAAGCCTTAAACTGTAACTTCTTAGTTTATATAATCTCAGATTAATTTTATGCTTTTATTTCTCAAACTCGAGCTCGAGATCAAGCATAGGGAATGATTTCCCTACATTTTTATCGAAGAGCATCTCTTTCACTCATGACATTCAGCTGTGATCTCAGATTCTGATAATGAGAGTTAATAAATTATAATAATAGACCAATAAAAACTGGAGGGAATAGTTTTGAGGCAATAACCACCTTCAAGTTTTCTTAAATGCTAGTCTTGACACACTGATTACTTTTACTCGCATAATTTATTTCCAGGAAAATTTTTGCGTACATCATTCAGATATTTATTTAAAATTTTGTCATTTAAATCGCATTTCCAGGTACCTTTACTGAAACAGTTTTTCATTAATTGTGCAAAAAGTTATATTTCGATCGAACTGCATAAACATTACGTCAATTGTCATCGCTAACATGGCGACGATTTTACTCTATTCGTCAGCTAATAACTAACAATGAGGAAATGAACCAAACCTGCGTTTTAATAATGACTCACAAAACGTAAATTCTAACAACTCACCATTACAATATGCAGTTGAACTGTTGTTGCCAGAGCTTTTCTTGAAGAAAGGATAAGGATGTAAAGTCAGAAGGAAAAGCTTATATTGGTGGAAATATTGGCTCGTTCAAGCATCTAATTACTGGGAAGTTCTCTGGCCATACCTGAAAAGTATGTACAATAAGAACAAATATTAGTAAATAGCATTTCCGAATAAAACCGCTCAGCAGATAGTGGTGAGGAAGCGGCGCTAAAGTAGGCATATACTACAAAATAAATCACAACGCAGGTAATAATAAAAAGGAATTCTTTAAGTAATCCTTTGAGTATGCCCAATATAGTTTCAATATACAAAGCATGTGATGTCGACAATCCCTATTTCCAGAGCTAATTACAGAGAATTACCAGAAAATAACATTATCTCTGCAATACGATCCACCTTTTCATCACACTTTTCCAAAAACTTATCAATCCACAATGTTGCGCAGAAAAAAGCTACCCGGATCACAAGCCTCCAACAGGAGAATGCCCAACAGCGTTTACGGGCACTAGAGAGGAAAAAGGCGGGTTGACATGGAGGAATGAGGTGTACTATAGGAACGCACAGACGTTCTCTAAGCGTGAATAGCACTCCGTTTAAGGGCGCCGGGTGCGATTCGCGACTTGGGAGGAAATTTTTCAAATCGCTCACGAGCGCAATTTTATTTATACATTTATTTCACTTACCCTTGGATAAGTGAGATTTTTCAAATCTCAGAGCACACGAAGGATGGTTTGGGAGAGGGAGGTAGATTTCGTGCCTTCAACCGCGTACTATTTTTTCAAAGAAGGAAATAGAAAAAAAGACAGGATTGGCAGCGGACTAATGGGGAATTATTTCCCATCGCCGACGCGATGAGTTTTAAGTGCCCCGCCAGGTTGAGAGAGGGACGTTTGCGCCAAGCGATACTACGGCCTGGGTACAGAAGGATGGATTATTTTTACGGTTGAGGTAGGGGGGAGGAAGGGACTGCACAGTTCCTTCAGAGGCCGGAGATAGGATGGGGAAAGGAGAGGAGGGCACCCTGGGAGGGTAGGGTGAGGGGAGGTCGGATGAGCGTGCGTTGGAGCGTGTTTTGTGCATGTTTGTGGATCGCCTCCAGTCGCGCGTGACATGGATCCGCGAATGGGGAATGATGGGAATGGTGGGCGACATCAAAGGGACGTGGGGAGGAAAGGGTGGTAAGGAAGGAAGAGGGAGGGGGAAGAAGAAAAAATTAACCGGAGGCAAGGTTGAGACAGTATAAGCAGGAATTGGGATGGAACGAAGAGGAGAGGAAAAGGGATTTTACCGAACTGAAGGAGGGAAACCGAAGGTACGGCTATAGTAGGAGTCGGAATTTTTATCGAAGGATGAGCGCTGAAGGCAGTTACGTAGCTACAGTTTATACCACCCGGCATGACCTGTCATATTATACCGTATCTTTGGGGAACAAAAGGTACTCATCAAATCTATTAAGACAAAATTTAAAATGATTTGAGAAGACGTCTTTATTATTTTATTTATAAACTGAAATCTAAATTCAAAATGTATTTTTCTAGCTTTATTATGCCAAAATCATTAATGATACTATCAAAATCATTTCGATTGCTATTTGATATTTGATAGATAATTTAGAAACATTCCCTAGTCAACATTAGTAATTAATCTTTAAATGGTTAACTCTCGGGGCAATATTACTCTTCTAATAGCAAAATATTTGGAATAAAATAATGAATAATGCCGAAAATGCCGCCCCGAGAAAAGTACTGCCCGGGGCGGACCGCCCCTTTCGCCCACCCCAAGCTACGCCACTAGCTAAACGAAGGAAGTGGAAGGAAAGGCATGTAAATAGGGTTAAGGAGCGAAATCGGTGGTGAATAAAGGTAATGAGGGAGATGGGAGGGCACGGAATAGGGAGGGGTGGCAATCCGGGATGTTAAGCGATGAGCGGGTGAGGGCGAGGGCTATTGGAGCTCTTCTCGCTGAGAAAACTAAGGGGACGAGAGGTAGAGAGAGAGAGAGAGAGAGAGGGGGGGTAAAGATGGAAGACGGCAAGGAGGAATGGGTGAAAAGGATTTTTCGCATGCCTGAGGATTGCGAAAATTGCGATCCGAGGTTTGAGCGCGGTGAGCAGAGAGGCGTAAGAGGGTTAGCGGAGTTTCGGTTGGTTGATGAATAAATAAGCAAAACTATTCAAAGGGAGGAGTGGAAAATAATATTAATGAAGGACGGGAAATATTCCGTGGTGGATTTCACTAGGAGAATGAAAAAGAGAGCAGGATTGCAATACCTGTACTCTACGCTTATCTTCTTGCCACGTCAAAAAAGTTTATAATCGGTTGTATTTCAAATGGTAATTAACTAATAGGCAAAAAAAACTAAGTGACTAGAAAATGCTGGGAGCATAAAAAATCTTCATAAATAAATAAGCCGTAAATGGTTTATTTTTACACACATTCAACGATTTATTACCATAAGTAGTTAACATAAAATCTAAAATTGTAAATCTGGATTACATTTAACCACACAGCATCACAAGTGAAATAAACCATTATTTAGTGTTACGAAACACTGCGGTAGGTATAAGTGCAATATATACCTACAAAGTAATATTATTTCATAGAGTAAGTATTTATTTGTTGAGAATTTCTAAAATATTTTGCCACAGCGTTATTATTTCTGACCAAACTGCACTTATGGTCAATTCCAATGGCGAAAAAAAATACTTTAATATCAAAAAATATTAAAACCTTTGTTAGAACAAGATGAGAAGAGACAGGTGAACTCTATTTCCATAATTGATAAAATGGCATCAAGCTATTCAAAAGCATCATTTTAATAATTATAAAGCATTTTCCAATACAGAAAATGAGATCCTATCCCTTAAAAACTCTTTTAAAGGCAGCAACGCGTTCGACAAAAAAAACGCTGGAAAAGGTTTCGCCAATCTTCAAAAAATTAGCGATTTTCTCGTCTTGATGAAGATGCAAAGGAGAAAATCTTTTAGCCGAGAGGGATGAGTGAGAGAGATAAAGAGAAAAACCCATTCAATCCGAAAAGTACGCGAAATCAAAGAGTTGATGAAAAACACTCCGCTCCGCTGAAGGAAAAAAGCTTTTGCATTTTTTTTCTTTGGAAATTTTTTCTGGCGTTTCAATGTCATAATATCTTTTCATCTCCTGCCATTACATCACATCCCTCGCCTGGATCCACCCGCCCTTTCCATGCCAGAATCCCAGTTTCCAATACAAACACACCTACGGTGACGTGCTCTCTCGGGCATGGACCGAAAAAGAGGGGAAAAACGAGAAAATGCCTCCCTATCACTGCCTCCCAATCACCCTTACCCTCCCAAACAGCCGCTTCTTTTTTCCGTTTCATCCAACCTCCACCCCAAACCCATCCCATACCGCACACCCATCAGCATCACTCCGTTTCCTTAATTGGTCCGAAACCTTGAAAACTTCTTCATCACTCCTCCGACGAACCAACCTGCCCCCCCCCCCCCAAAACGAAAAAATCCCCACCTACTTCTTCAACCCTTTTCCAACCTCATATTCCCTTTTCGTACCTAACCCTTTTTCCATCAGCCATCATCCACCCCCTCTCTCCCATCTTTCCAAAGATACTTTCTGCTTCTTTCCCCCATTTGCCATCCCACCTCCTCCGCTTGTTTCAACCCTTTCGTGGCATAAAAATGTCAAGGGATGGAGAGGGGTGAGGGCATCTTAATTTTCGGAACGGCCATCTTTCATTCATCCTGATACTTTTCCTGGCACCGAATGGACTTCAGGGAAGGTTGAAAAAATTTTCTCTTCCCACAACCCCCTTTATCCCGACCCTGTCGTGTTCCACTTGGTCGCCGTAAGCCCGCTACCCACACCAAACCGCTGATTATGGATAAAAATAAAACCTTTGCCCAAATGAGATGGTCATTTGGAGTTTCATTTGCACTCCACGGGGTTTGCTTCTATATTACACACGCAATCACTGCGGCTACGACTGTGGAACAAAGATAAATAATTTGTATTACTGTTCCAGCATCTCAAGAGCTCTTTGATGAGAAGGAGATGAATATGACATCCCTCCCGAAAGAGAAGCTATTTCATTTCACGTCAACAGGATATTAATATGACTGATCCGCTGGCAGAAGCCAGGTCTAAATTAATCCCTAAGACGGTAGAAAAATTTTTCCGGACTATACGTTACAGATTCCGAGGGATAAGTACGCTATTCAGTGCTCTTGAGAATTTGTAGTTTTTCATCGTCGTTCATCACTCCGAAATATTTGTATGCAGGTATATGTAATACTTTAAGTTTAAAGACAAAACTCTCCGTGCGAGCATGTTTTTCAATTGAAGCGAAGTATGAAAATGACCCAAGCCGAATTCCCATTCGATAACAATTTTAGGAATGGATTGCAACAATTTACCTTAAAAAATTAATTTTCTCTAGTACATGATTACTATTTTTCTCCATCATTCTCTTATGAATATTGAGCGAGGCGTATTCATTCAAGTTTAATCTGTTCGTGTCAGATCTTAAGAGCATATGGTGGTGCACTTGGTGGATGCATCTACTGAACATGATTCCTACTTCAATTTTTCATGTTCAATCGAAACTTATAAATATTTTACTGCTCTCCATTTCTGTTAGCTTAATTTACTCCAATATTAATTTTGTAGTTGTCCAACATAACCCAATGCTTCTTCTTATTTTCTGTTTGCCAACCTTACCTTACGACTCGAGTACCTTGTACTCCTATTCTCCTCTCCTTAGATCAGCGATATGCACAACGACAAGAACGGGTATGCTTTTATATTGTGCATAAAATGATTACTCACAAAACAAACCAAACTTTCTCACTCGGTCGGCTTCATAATATGGCTAAGAAGTGCATACACCTGATATAAAATATTATGGATTCAAATGTTGATAACCCATAAGGTATCTTTTTCATTCAAGATCTGATGTTTAACCAAGGTATTTAAAATGAAGAAGTGGGGTATTAAAGGAAAATTAGGCATAATACAGATATTCATTAAATAAATGCAGGATAAAGTTCTAAATCACAAACTGTTTATTTTTACGAACCCAAGTCGAAGAAATAAATAATAAATAACAACAGAATGAATGCATCACGGTTACGTATTTACATCTAAACAAAACAATAACAGGTAATTAAAATTCTTAATAATTATTCAAACTCTATGTAAGATCACATTTTCTACACCCCTTATTGCTGCAGTGAGTCCTCGAATCATAAAAAACAAAATTGTCCAAAAACCGTCATGAATGGCTCCCTTGCTAGAAGTTATGTAAAAATATCTGATAAAATATTTAAATATCTAATAAAATATCCATGAATCATCATCATTTTCAGATAAATCTTCTTGGTGCTAATCATTCTTATTTTCAGGAGTTTAAACTTAAAACTATTTATCTGGGATATTTTCTTGCTTGTTAGTATCAGCATATGTTTATACATGGCTATATTCTTAAGTTCCTTCTCCCATTTGATATTTAAAAATTATAGAATTCGATATTTTTTTAATTGGAGGGTTCGATAATAAAGAATGTGAACAGTCACCATTTTGTTCTAGAGAGAAGAAGAGTTTGAATCTATGTAAATAATTTTCATTGCTTTCAGTAATTCTCACTGATTGACAAATCCAAACTCGATTTGTCTTTGGATCGTGGATATGATATCCTTTGATATCAACTCTATAGCCAACTAAAACGCCTTCTTCAGCTTTATCATCCCATATCCGCCGTTCCTGCTTAGGAACCAAAGATCCAAATACACGAATATGACAAATATCTGACCTTTCGTTTCTTTCCAAACCTTGTAGTCTTTGAAGCAATATATTCCTACACGACGTCAGCAATTTAATCCTTTGTTTTGGTTAACCTTATTATAGTGAACCTCGAATAATCATCTATAAAGTTTTATATGTATATTTATTTCCACTAGAAATAGCTGTCAGCATAGGACCGCATCAATCCGAATGAATAAGTTGCATAGGCTCCTTTTCCCTGTGAGTGCTTTTAGAAAACTTAACTAAATCAGCAAGCCTTTGATACAGTCTTCACTGATGGCATCCATCGAAGACGTTGTAACCTTAATTTCTGTCTGCAAGATTCTCTCGACCGAAGGTGTCCAATCTGAAGACTAGCAACATTAACTGCGATTCGTGCTGAATGCCTATTATTCACTTCGCCAAGTCTTTACTTATTCCAGCAGCCTTAATTAATATGCCGTTATCAATCAACATGGTGGCCTCAATATCATCGATAACTGCTCCAAATGCTACCAAATTACTGCTCTATTTCTTAATAATCACTACTAAAGAATTTGCTGCTTCTTTTCCTGGTGATTTTTGTAGTTGAGCCTTCAATTTCTAGCAGTATTTCTTTAAATTTCCCGCCCCGTCTAATGACAATTATTGCTCGTTCAGCCATTTCTCTCGTTTTCACTTAAATTCCATCCCACGTGATTAAATCTAGCCTTAGCAGTGGTTCTAAGAGCCCATTCCTAGTCCTTCCGTAACAGAATTTTCTACTTGAGTCTTCCACAGGTACTCGTCGAGCATTTTACCGGTGACATAATCTGTAGTTTATTCAGCCTCATTTCGATCTTCCGAAGAAGTTATAAACCCCGAGTATAAAAGCAACTACCGTGAGTAAAACACTCTTACTTCCTTCATATAAATTGCCACATTTCACGCGCACTTGTGATTGATGTGGATTTCTAGCAAATCCTCGACGCTCAACGTGATGCAGGTCATCGATTTTTTATTTAATTTCTCGCAATTTGCGTCAAGCGCTGCAGGTTTTTCATTATCCACGACATACTATATGTCGTCGCGAACCAAGACCGCATGTATCTTCAACCCAACGTTCTGGGCGCATAGCCCGTAGAAATAAATGCAGGTTAAATTTCTTAATCACAAACGGCTTATTTGAATAAACCAAGTCGAAAAACAAACAATCAATTTCACAAAATGAATGGATCGTGGTTACGTCACACGCAACGTTACGTTGCACATGTAAGCAAAACAGCAACCAGTAATTCAAATTCAAATTTGTAATTCTAACTCTCTGTAGCCTCATATTTTCTACAGACGTGAAATGTTCATTTGATACGCTTCAATAAATAACACTCCCGCGGGAATAACAATTCTTAACTTTTGTTAAACCACTGAAAGTCAACCAAACTCCCCCGTGTTTACCACTATATCAAAGCATCAATAATTTCAATGCAAGGAGATAAATGAAAAAATTTCTCATTCCTCAAATGTATCCAAGAATGCTCATTAAAATGCCTGAAAAATCTATCCTTTCACAAAAACATTCCTCGCAAAGCATTTAAGGCCAACTTAACGCTAAAGTTTTGCTCAAGTGGGAAAATATCCACCACTTTGAATATCCCACGGTTTGCTATTCACATTTCCCTTCAATTGCCTCTATTCTTATTTTCCAGCTTACGTAGCGGAAATATCCTGTCTTTCTCATAAATTTGCTTAATTGAATATGTACTACGGGATACAACACCCAAAAATGTTCAATCGATTCATTTCTATCTAGTTACAAATAACTATGTACTGAGTTTTTGAGGAAACTTTAGGCAATTCATAGTTTTTTTCATTAAAGAATATTAAGTTTAATTATTTTAAAATTATCTCTTCAATTAGACCACATCATCAATCTCAATAAAAATTTAGCTTTTACTGACATGACTTTCACTGAAAATTATCAATATATCAAGTAAGCTGTTGAAAGTACACTTGCGATGACCCCTCCCCAAAAATGTCAGGGCATTTATCCTACCTCAATTCAGCGTCATATGTTTACATTTGTGGGAAGATATCCACCACCTCAAAATACTCAATTCCAATTTACCGAGACGTGATTTAAAAGAATTCCACTATTTAAGAAAAATAAACATACCACATTTCCACGCAATCCTCGTTTCTCTTCTAATCAAAAGCTCTCATATTTTAATTAAACGGGATGACTTGAAAATGTATAATACTGATTCACTCCACAACAAAATAGCATAAACCATATGAATCTACAAGAAACTCGAGATGACGATAAATCCTCAGAAAAGGCTATTAAAATTCACCTGTGTCATATGTCATTTGTAGATCAGATATTAACTCATCAATTTTCGATTCAAATGAACCATAAGCATAGGCATAGGAACCATAGGCATTAACAAAGCTCTCATCATGAAGTTTTAGACTACTCTTTAAAAAGAGCCAATACATGATAATTAAGGTGCCAATAAAATTCTATTTTTTTATTAGAAATAATAAAATCTGTATAGGTTTCTTTATTGTTAAGGTGATTGGGCTTAATTTCAAGGTTGAACTTTTAATTTACATGACAGTATTATAGAATCATTAATTTTAAAAAAGCTCCTCAAATAGTACAAAAAAAGTCAATATCTAAAAAATCCCTGGCCAGCGTTCAAGTCTCAAATTAACGCTGGATTTTTTCACTTGACGGAAGATATCTACAATCCAAAAACACTCACTTCGAATTTACCCGCGTTTGGCTAATAATTCTCGAAGATTCCCATTGATTTCGCTCTCGAAAAAAAAATAAATAAACAGCAGAAACATTCCACATTTCCATTCAATCACCTCTTGAGGTCTCTCCTTCATCTCGCGCAGAGGCAAATGATCTCTCGCGTCTTCTTCATTTTTTTCGGCCGACGAGTAAGGGCGATATCCAGAGCAACCCATGGCGAATCGACATGACCCTAACTTCCCGCTCGCTCCCGACGTAACCCTTCTCCAAACCCTTAACCACCCCGCCTCGACCCGCTCCTTCGCCTCATCGCATTCTCCTCCCCACTCTTCCCTGTCACCTCCTCTCTCTACCCCCTTCTTCCCCGAGAATTAATATCGCCGAGGTCTCGTTCGTTCAGACCGCGGGGGGAGAGAGAGAGATGGGTGAGGGGTAGGGAAGGGGAAATGGGAAAAGAGAAGCTGGGTGGGAGCATGACGGACTCGTAGAGACTACGGGGAATGGAAGAGTCAAAAAGGGGAAGGGCAAAGTTCGAGAAATGTATTTCGACTGATTACAGAACTTCCCGAAAACATTCCCAACAAGAGCAATGCCGGCCGCGCGCGTAGCGTTTCGGGGTCGATTCTCCCTTGCCTTTCCCTCCACCTTCTACTCCCACCCGCTCCACACGCTTCATCTCTCCCGTATCAACCCTCTCTCATATTCCGACCATCTATCCATCCGCTGTCTCTCTTACTCTATACCGCGTCAAGACCAGTCCCCCTCATTTCTCCACCACACTCTTCCAACTCCACGACAGAGGCGCAACCCACCCATCCCCCTTTTCACCCGTTCACTTGAAAAAAAAAAATGGAAGAAAATGAGGAGGGAAAAAAATACTCCCCCGCCAGTTGGAGGAACGTCCTCTTGGATTCATTGCTTCAGAAATAAAAAAAAACTTAAAATGGAAGGATGGGAGGTAGTTGGGCGTATTTTTCCACCCGGACACCCGCTTGCCCCACCCACTCAATCCGTGTTCGCCCTTTCATTTATTTTTTCTGGATTCTTTTATTTTTCCTGACGCTTTGCGAGATGGGTGGAGGATAATGCGCTATCGTCCTCCCTCCAACCCCTTCCATACCCACTCTTGATCTTACATCATTGGCCTCCCCTATCAATATTTGATTAGAGACGAGGGCTCTCGAGGTGTTTTCTTCTTCGTTTTCAATGCCGATCGCTTATGAACATCGACGAAATTAATAATATTTTGGCATTAGAATCAATTCAATAAACTAAAAAAAGTTGTATGTACGTAAAATAGCACGCTGTCTTCCTTCATGTCAACATTTGATTTAAGACGATCATATTGCACGATCATTGGATTACCAATGCATACCCTTCAAATAATTAGAAACATAATTCAGTCACATGTTAATTCAGAAGAAACTTGCAATAATGAAATCGTTATTCTATTTTTGAAACAATTATTACAAAGCAAAGCCCGCTTTTATAACGTCTGCCATCATTTTCTGGCAGAATAGCAAATTTGAACACGCATTCCCTTATACAACATGCGCCAGCATACCGAATGCATAATATGATTTCCGAAGTTCAATCTCTCTCTTAACATCAACGCCATTCCAATAAAAAGGGAAACTCATACGAATCACTGGCGGCGCTGAAGAAACAAGGAATTATCAAGCGAATAGTGGATATTCCTTGTATTAAATAGAGAAAGAGGTCACTATGGCGAAGCCACACCTTGAAAATCCCATGCATTTGGGACCCTGCCATCAACTAGCGAAATAAATCAAGTACTACGGAAAGCAGCACGATACGATAAAAAACTGCTGCATAGAAGAAACACAGCTGATAAAACGAATAGGATGGGATCACACAAGGTACACGTTGTGCTTAGATTACTCGAAAATTTCAGATCAGGGCAGTTCAAGTATAAATCGGAGGATATTACTATGACGCTGAGTTATATCTCGCAGGGTAGTGCGCGTGTGTAGATCATGTCAACTTTAAAATACCGCATGTTGCACGAATACATGGTATATTCGTATGCAATAATTATTACAGCATTTTGAGAAAAAGATCTTCTGGTCACCTCTATCCGTGATAGGGAGTGCAAAGGAAGGTTATGGGAACATGTAGCATATCGACGCCCATCGTCCAGATCACTTCTATCATCCTCCTGCTATTCTCAGGAAGCCCGCACATAATGCACACCTCGTCGGCAATTGAAAACGCCACAAACGGATAAGAGACTGAGGCGGTTGGGGAGGAATTATCCCCTCACCACCACCCACACGCCGGTGGGTTAGGCTTCCAATCTCCTACTTCCCTCCCTTCGTCCGTCCTCCAATTCGCCCTCCGAACTGCGCTGATTCCACAAAAGAGACACGATACAAATGGGAGGGCAGGTAGGCAGGCGGCAAGGGGAAGGAACGAGACGAGCTGGAGGTGGTTAGGCGAGAAGGAGGGAGGCAAAGACTCTTCGGGATGCGCACATCAAACAGCGGAGTCAATTTGCACAACTAACCACTACCGGATGAACGGCGCGATGAATCGAGAAAAGGCTTAAGAGGAGGAAGAGAAGAGGGTGTAAGAGACCGAATGGGGGAAGGGACGCAGACGGGGGAATTGGGAATGGTGCCGGAGAAAAAGACTTGTACTCTCTCTCTCACGGTGGAAAGGCATGCTGAGAGGAAGGGCAGGAGGGTGAATCCTCAGTCGGAACAGCCAGAAACCAAAAAGCCAGTAATCAGGTAAAGGAGAGGGAATTTGTGGAAAGGGTGGATTGTGGGAGTGAAAAAGGAGTGGAGGTTAAGGGAACATCGAGAGACGGATGGGAATTGGGAAGACGACTTGAAAAGGCTTCTCCGCTTTAGAGGAGAGTAGAAGAAAGAGAGGAGTCTTTTGAGTGGGTGTAGTAAAGGGGGAATCGTTCGGGGTAACAGAGGGAAGATCAATCGTTTTTGAGACCGAGTCATCCGGGATGGAATTCAACTCACCGTATTCTTCCACCAACCCCTCTGTATACCTCCGTTCCTCACGCTCCCTCTACCTCCGCCCTTCTCTTTTTGATGTTCGGGTCTCCCGTCTTATCCACGTCCATCCTTAACACCCTACCAAGCCAGTCCATTGCGTCAAACTGGAATGATGTAAGTACACCGATTTCCTCTCTGCTAAATACGGTCTATTGGTCAGAGAGAACATTATTTGAGAAATCTACAGCGAATAATTCTTGGAGCCAGATAGGGAAAATAAGAGGGGTGATGTAAATACCATTGTAACATCAATGGGTAGGATCAAATTAGGGCCAATAAAGTAATATCAAAACGTAAAATATCATTTTCTAAGGCTGTTGATGTCCACTGTTAACTTAGGTTCCAGAAAAAATATAAAAAAGAAATGTCTGGCCTTGCCCATTAAAAATAAAATATTAATTTTCTAAAAGTTCATGTCTCGGAAATTATGATAACGACATGTCGCGCATTAACTACCATATGGAAAGAGAAGATAGTTTAAATTAAGTATCGGAAACAAAGGAAAGTAGGAATAATTCCAAAAGACGCCTTATGGGGAAAGAAGAGAATCAGCAGGCTAGTCGAACCAACTAAATATAAGAAAGAAAGAAAACATTTCTGTACGTGCCAAAAGAAAAAATAAACCGCATGAGGTGGTTCTATTGAGATACAAATAAAACGCATGCATATAGAAAAAAAAGACTGCATAAAAATAACTTCAATCAAAGTAATTGATCTATGAAACCACGAATGAAAACAAAATCATCATTTAATATGAAAAATCCTACTTGATCGGCGCACAGATTTATAGTTTAAAATAATTAGGTATGTTCTTTCACACGCATGAGTGGCCCAAATCCAGATTTGGTGAAAAGAAAAAGGAACTTGCCAGCGATGGCAAGAGACGGCGAGCGTCAAACGGAGATAAGACGAAAGGTTAGCCAAGCAGGAAGAAAGGGAAGGGAAGCAGAGAGCAAAGCGTTTTGGAAATCGGCGAATCGCTGAAGCTCAAGGAATGCCTCTGACGAGCGAAATATAAGGGTTCTGAACTTTTCCACTAATCTTCTGCCCTGAGTGGCTGTTTCCGTCTTTCCTGTAAGCGGAAAAATCTAATTTATTTAGCCTCTGAGGCTTTCAAACGGTTGTTTACCGCTGTATCCTTGGCGTGGGTTTGATAAATTCAATTAAATATGTCTTTATGGGCGACGGGAAACGAAGAGATTAGGTTTCAGCTAAAAAAAATGTATTTGCTCATCCCTAAATTGATTTTCCTGGAAGGCAACGTCATATACCAAATGACATTACAAATGACATATATCTTTATCAAATTATTCATCGTCCGATTTGCTGTAAGAAAACACGTATTGTCAAATGAAAATTTAATTATATAAATATATATAGATTGATTAGTTGATAAGTAAAAAGTATACTATTCTAATACAACAAATACCCAAAAATGCATAATTATCAATAAAATCTACTGCATCATCAAACTATAAACGTAAATCAACATAATTAGCAATTTCACTCTGATATCCCAAGATGTTATGCATCTTTCCACCAATATTCTTTTCAAGACCATACCGCAAATGCTCAGTTATGGAACTTTAGAGGTTATATCAACGGAACGGAGTGTAAAGAAAAATTAAAATTAACTTTTTTCAAACATTTTGATCCGGAAATTAGCTTGATAAATACATCCCCGATCCTAAACAACAACCTTCAGTCTAAGGGTCGCTTTGCCTTATAGTAAAGACGGTGAAATTATAATGGTCTCACCGAAGGTAGACGTCAAACAGCAGCCGAAAATCTTTTGAATAAAAAGGTAAGGGCAAAGAATCCAGAACACTTGCACGAGATTAAACAGCTGAACAGTCAAAATGAATGGATAACTCCACGCAAAGGAGAGAAATTTAGGGAGAGGTGGAGGGAAGGAATGAATTTATTGGAACTATCGGATAAAGGGAAAATAAATATATAAATGGAGGAGCTAATTCAAAACGAAGAACCCCCCAAAATTATGTTTTTTAACCATGAAACGATCTTCTACCTCGTTTTGTTTTTTATATAAACTTTCTATTGGCATTTGAAAATTGGCACACATAAAATGGTAAACCCATCCAAATTAATCATAAATTCAACCAAGCTAGCAAATAAGGCAAGTCCTTACAACATTCCTCCTTCAATACTGGTGCCCACTTTTAATATAAATCTTCCACACCCTTCAATTGGATGTTTATAAATGATGTCCACATGGTTTATCGGGCACGATGAGTTACGATTCCAAACAGCATATTTTCTAAACGAGTTTATTACCGAAATAAGAGCAAATTTAAGGCCTAATTGGAAAGCCCGTTATTTATTGAAGGCGTTTTGGGAAAAAAATTACACCAAATTAAGCACAAATTCAGAATTAATGGTGAGATCCAGTAAAGGGATAATTTATTCGTCCGAATCCAACGTACAATTAGGAACGACTAAATAAAATTTTATCCATTTGAATAAAAATCGTACATTTACGACGCGGATTTCCATCTCGGTGAATATCAATGCCTTTCGAGATAATAAGACATATTGCCTTTGGGGATTGGAATTTATTTAATGAGAGGCCTTTTTACCTACTGATATCTAATTAACTGGATCCGACGGAAAAGGAAATCACGACAAAAATCATTGAGACTAAGGGTGTTTTTTCTTAGCAGTATTTTTTATCAAGCCGTTGTGCGTTATTAGTTAGGGGGTCAAGTGGTGAATACCCAATGGATAAAGTAAAAACATTTACCAAAATTGTAAAATTACACTAAACGTCAAAATAATTGATGTCATATCCATACGAAGCTAGTATTGAGGGTTAGGGGATCGTCAACGGCTGGTGTTCATTTCAAACGATATGTAATATTTATGGATATAACAGAATACAACACATAATTGTTATGCTTAGAGGTATAATCATGAAAATACTATACGTTTAAATAAATCATGCAAATGATGATGCCAACATAATATTAGAAAATATATTAATATAACCTTAAGGTATGTTTCGCGAAAATATTTTAACTATTTGTTATGAATAAATGGTAGCTACAGACCAATATCATTTTCATCATCCTAGCAAAAGCTGCTGATGACACCTTAAGGAAATTGACTGTCGGACTATGACCACTAAGTTGAATATAGAATTTTTACGTGATAGGTTACTCACAACGGATATCTAACCAGCAATTTTTATCTCCAGGAAGTAGTTTATTCTTCGAGATGTAACTGTAATGAATATTACTGAATAATATTCATAAAACTCTGCATAAAATCTTTTTCCCCAATTCATTTTTCAACACATACATCCATTTTACTGTGTTCCAACAAACTTGGTTTAGGTAAGAGTCTTAATCTTTATCTAATTCTGAATTTTTTTTTGAAATAATACTGGCAGGTTAAAATAGTAAAATTATCATATTAGAGCATTGGTTTCCAAGAAATTATGACTGGCGGTCAACCACATTTCAGTTTGAAATACTAGGGTTGCCATTGATAGTATATCACTGCAGAAGCTGTAGAAGACTTGATTTTAAGGCACCTTGGCGACTGAGATCATATTATGCTAGTATCTAGAGAGAATAGTAACTAGTTATTGTTACATTACATCGATAAACTCAAGAAAAAGTGATAAATAGTTTAAAATGGGTTAAAATAAGGTAGAGATAAGGTATTTTTCATTTATTAATTCTAAAAGACACGGATTCAATAATGATGGATAATTTCAGATACCATGTATCTAGAGGTTAAAGCGTTATACTTAAGGCAGTCCTCCATGATATGTTTTTTCATCAGGTGGGCAGTGCTGCAATGTGGGTACCCACTGGGCATTCAAAGGACTGCGGCATATCCTTAACCTCGTCGCCGCCACTAACGCTAGTTATTCTAAATGGACGGCCTCAAGGAAGAGAACGTATCTTCAACGAATCTAAGTTCAATACATGATGTTTTCAATCATAATAATAACTGCACAAATCTTTTAATAATATGCCCTTAAACATGCATTTTGCATCCGATGTAGGGACTAGATTCAGCTCTACTTTATTCGCCGTCAATTCTGTCTTTTCGCCCAGGCTAGCTCGTGAACTGATGATTGATTACATGAGTGGTAATCAAATAAATGCTATGCACATTCCTCTGTTTTCAAACAGTTGCATACCCATTAATCTCCTCAATAAATAAACACTTTGACGTTTTGTTCGCAATTCCTGGGATATAAATAAATCAAAGCAAATGATACATAAATAGCGTAGAATTTTGCGCACACAGGCAAAGATGGTCACCCACAAAAATAGGAGCTCAAAGAAATGCAACATAAATGTGATGCTATAATAAAGTTGGTTGCTCTCCTTGCATGATCAAGGTAATAGAAAATCTCCCGAGAGCCAACCGCACTCCGAAAATTACGTAAGGTGATTGGAAATATAAGGTAGGGTACCACAATCCGTAGAAAAATCTTCCCAGGCAGTGTAAAGAGCGATTAATTTCAATTTATACCCAAAATATTTATGAAAAACGGCTCATCAAGCATGCGGAGGCAACAGATATTAGCCACACCAAAAACTAACTTGCTAAACTCTCCATTGGAACAACATCAGTAAAAACCCATAATTTCACTAAGACTTTAAGGAATCAACAACTCGTGGCGTTATACTGAGTATACAGTAATGAATAAGTATAAATATAAAAATAATTTCAAATCTCTGTGGAGGCGGGATAACGTCCTCGGCAGGCAACCCGATGGTCGCGGGTCCCACCAGGGCGTTCTTTCACCACGAAAGGAGGAGGAGGGTGGTTTTAACCTTTCGAAATAGTTCCGATCACGTAACAATCAATTCACGAGACAAATACCAAATATTCACTCGTAACAACCTCACGCAGTATTTCCGACTGAGTTTTCCTCGCCGAAATATTTTCATTCAGTTGAAAACCCAAACTATAAACGCAATAAACAACATGGCGGACGCTTAAGTTACCCACTTCAATTAATAAGGCGCACAAAAGTATCGAACCATTCAATCGCGGCACAATCACGCAATTAAGGAGTCACGTGATCGGAATATTTTGAACGTTTCAATCACACCCCAGGACATGGTCGCATGTTTTCGTCTCTATCATTTACGGATATTTATAGAAGAGATAATTATAATATTCGAACAAACGCTGGAATGGGAAAGAGATAGGCAAGAAAGGAGAAGTGCAATTGAGTACCTACCTATGATATAAGAGAAAATTGAGACCGTGGATGCGTCAGCTTGCCCCACTTGGTGCGTATTTGGCCCAAAAAAAAGCAGGGGGGACTGTCAAACTACAGAAACAGAATGTTGATGGTAGGGATTTGGGCCAGACTACGAAAGATTGGGTCGAAGGAAAATATTTGGCCAGAGTGGGAAATCGGTACGATTAAATCAAAACGAGAACTGTCCGTTAAGGGGAAAATACAAAACATGAAGGGAAAGATGGGAAAAACAGATAAGTGTGTGCGACAGTATAATAAAGGAGTGGTCCGGAAATCGCTAAAATTCAGTACAGCTAAAGTAATACAAGTTATACAAATAGTAAAAGGAAACACATGAGGGAGGATTGGGATGAGGTAAAAATGGAAGAAAACATTTCCATCATGTTGAGTAAATTAAAAACCTCGGCTGATGAGAGATACGAGATGAAGACAGACCCACGGAAAATATCTTCGTGGATTCAGATTGTAGGGAGGATAATAGAATGATTTGAGTCTGATCGCGACCCTCCGAGAGTATTTTAAAAAAATGCATTAATGCATTCGTGGAACCTAGATTAAGATGAATTTAAGGCACATTAAAAAATATGGCCAATGATGGCCAATACATTACCGACTAGAGCATGCACTTTTTTATATTTGGAAGCTACTAACATCAGGCCCACTAAACCACTTGGCTTGGTAAATCTGTCATCTAAACCAACAAGGCCGCTACATGCTCTATCTATGGCCAAAAAATTCTAATGCCGAAACTTGGAATCATCAAGCTAGATTTTTATTGCCTTTACGCGCAGTCGGAGGTTGCTTTTCATTAGAAACACTCTAGATAACTCTTTTTTGGAAAAAATCTGTCCAGCTTAAAAATGGGCAACCACTGTCCTGAAACTGCGTTGAACAATGTCTTAAATATCTTCGCTAAGCTCTACTATATTACCCAGCATAAAAAATGTTGTACTTGCGTAAATATATACATATAACTTTATCTTCCATCTACTTCAAGAACCATTATTCGTTCATTAAGAGCTAAATAGTAGGTACATAATAATGTTTTTGAAAACTATTTGACTTGTTGGTACAATGCTTTGGATTATAGATAAGGTCTTGTCAAATATCTTTTGGAAACTCTCCAAATGGAATACTCTTTCCATAATCTCACAATTGCTGTTAATGAAACTCGAGATGCCTAGTGATTGGATAGAAAAATATTTTTGGATTTTAAAATTATTAAAATCCACAGGGAAGCCTGTAAAAATGATAATCATAAAGACCTTATTTCGCAGTAATTCCAATGTAATAATTTTGGACTAATATTTTTGGGAATGTTAAAAATTTGGTTAATTAATGCTTCATGACAGTTAAAACGTTCAAATTTGATTAACATAGAAGTATCAAAGCATAGAAAGTCATGCATAGCTCTTGAGGAGAGAATACGCTGCATTGATTGAAAAGTGGCAAATACGTTCTCGTGAACTCAGAAATACAGTAAGCCTGCCACAGTAGGCTTTCTACCAAAATTTAAACGAATTTTCTGGCCACAGGAACTCAAGCCTGGTCGAGATCCACTTAACAGGTCCAATCTTTATCCATTAGCAAGGGAATGATACAGAAGGATATCACTCCATTGTTTTAATTTTCACAATTTTTCAATTCTCGCCGGGCACAATTTGAAAAGTGAACGAGTCAGCAGCACGGAAACGGAGAAATCTGGGAAATTTAAATCCCCATTACCCGGTTAACTTAATAAGGAAATCTCGCAGTAGACGGAATAGTAAAAGCGCGGCGATCATCTTACCGTGTCTATAACTCCCATCGAGGGGGTCGGGATGGGAGGACATCTAACGGGAGGAGAAGGAAATAATAATCCCTGGGCGAAGAAAGGGAAACGCGGCGGTATCGCTGAGACTGTGGAGAAGATGAAGAGGGGAATGAAGGAAGGAAGGGGAAAGAGGTGGAAGGAGTATAGAGGGAAGAGAGAGCAGCCAAAGGCATTGGCGAGAGAGGAAGAATGTGGACGGGAAGGCACGCTAAGAAGAGTCGGAGAGACGCGAGAGAGACCTCTCCTGGGGGATGTGGGGAAGAAACAATTGAGGATAAGGAGGCGAAGTTTGAGGGGGCGAATTGCGGGCCATATAAACGAGGAAGGTGTTATCAGCTCGGATACATGCGCACTGTCTAATCTACTTCCCGACCTCCATCCGCATCCAAAACTGCCCCGATCCCTCTCTAGTGCCCTCCACCCAAAACCATCCCCACCCTCGCCCCCTCACCTCAGGACCACATCTTCCTTCCACCCCCCTCCCCATGAATACCTCCCCCTCATCCCCACCCATCTCCTCTCCTTTTCCCTTCAGAACTTCCTTCGACCTCGGAACCTAAGCAATGCAGTGGAATGTACACCACACCCATCCCTTTTCCCTCTAGGGTGCCCTATTCGCCCGCCTACCCCCCTCTAAATAACTCCCACTCACGCGATATCCCCTTCCCACCATGCCATTCGGGCAAGAACCCTTCTTCTTCCACACCCCCTTAAAGGACCCCACCCCCCCTCCCATTCGCGACCCCCTCCTCCAAGGATTTTACGTCCTCCCACACCGCCAACAATTTCGAAACGAACTGCTTCTCACCACTGGACCCGGAGAAGAGTCAAACGAATGTCCACGCCGCGATTCAACCGCCCGCGCCTTCTGCCGAAATCGTCCTGATTCGCCATCCTTCGGAATCATCTTCTTATAAGGACGCTGGATCGCGCGGCTGGGTGAGGCCAAACCTACGATAAATCCGACGTCATCGAAATATATGATGATGAAATTTCACTAAATAAAAATAAACTCAGCAATTCAACAGGAATTTTTTAATACGCCCAACCGGTTTCACCAATGAAAGTTCACTTGAAAGCACTAAGTTTATTTAATTATTTTTTTACTATTAATACGTCGCAATAACATACCTTAGAGTCGGAAAACTTAAACTTCAAGAAAAAACTGCTTTTTATAACATTCACTGCTAATGAAATACAGCAGTGCGGCAGTGAAACTATGATTGATCCAACGATGTATTTTTCAGTGATTACAAATCGAATCGATCAACTTTTTTCGATCAATTTTCCGGCCAAAGATTAGTGATAAAGGCAACCACAGCACTAATCCAGTCCCACTTCAAGTCTTTTTCGTAAATTGATAGTTAAGTGCAATTGGCTCTATAACAATTACAGATTCCGGATTATTGACAAGCTCTTACCAGGATGGTAAGGATTTCGCATGAAATTTTTTAAATAAGGAATACTCACTTGCGATTAAGAAATAATTTTCTAGGGCAACGCCCATCGTCACCGTTTAAAGAATGCAATGAGAAATGTGATAGGTAATAACACAAAACGAGAAAATAGAATATCAATATTAGCATAAATGGATAGATATATTTTCCTCTACAACTAGCAGCAAAGTTTGGCATTTATTTCAGGCTATTTTATTTAAAACTAAGGCATTTATTTCATCAAACCATACTTTAGTGGGCGATCCCCCTTAGTCCCGTCACCTCTCATCCACCCTCTCCCCCGTTTCACATCCTCACCCTCCGAGATCGTTCCAAGTTCTTCGGGGTCGCCCCTGTCTTGTTCACGCAAATAAACGTGGATAAGGAGGGGTAGGGTAAGGGTTTGAGAGTGATGGCGGGGACGAAGGAGAATTATGTTTCAAAAGGGTAAAGAAAGAGGATGGGTAAAGTTAAGTGATATAAGTCGTAGTGGTAAAATAAGAAGGGTAAACAAATGGTAAGACGGAGGGGAGTAGGATGGAGGGAATGAGATAGGGAGCGCTGAATTTTGGTTGCTTTAGAGGGAGGTTTGTGGAATGTGGCATCAGGCACCATCATCATTCGTACTAGTTCGTGGACCGAGTTAAATATAAATATATTACGGACATAAAGGATTACGCATCCATTGAGTCACAGTGCCATGAATAAATTATTAAAATTCCATTCTTAAATTAATAAATAAATAAGAACATTACCAAAAAATAAATTATACAAATAAAAGTTATCAGGTCAATTCTTATTATTCTGTTACGTATCATTCCCTAAAGAAAAAATGAAATTTTCAATCTGAGATTTATAAAACGTAGACCACGGTGAAGTAATATCTAAACTGACCCAAAAACTTCAATTGCATGAGGTAATGCCAGAAACCCTTCACTACATTTCATGCTTGAAGAACTTTAATGCAATTCAATAAATAAGCCATTAGTACAGGATAACTACTCGTTTATTATTGGGAAGAAACAAATAAAGCAGCTATGACTTACAATTTCATTCTGGCCACTCCAAGATAAGATATTGAAAAAATAATATTTAAACGCGTTTTAATCCATTTTTACATCTCCATTTTCCCGTTTCTATAATTATCAATATCATTAACCATACACCTACGATATTTCCCTATGCTAATTGTTGTAATCTCTACTACAATTCCTAGAAAATACCAAATTCCTTACCACATGACTTAAGTTCCCTTTATGACAACAATATAGAATTTTCTCTTAACGAAAACCATTTTTACCTCGGAAAGGGAAGTGCCTACCCGTAAGATAACCCGATTAGCATTAGCATTCATTGACTGGGTTGATCAAATTGAAAGAGAAGGTAAAATATTTTTTTCTGCCCGAAATTCTCCCCGAAGGAGGGCCAATTAAAACAAGGAGAGGGTGCTGGAGAGGGTGGCTGCGTTTCGCGGGATGTTTGGCGAGAACGGCTGCGAATCGGTCGATTTGTTTCGCGCAGGCACGATTAGCGCCAAGTCTTGCGCGCTCGGAGATAAGGGGTCCACGGGAGAGATCGAAGGGGTGGGAGGAAGAATGAGTTGAGGGTAGAGAGGTGGGGATAAATAAAGAGAGAGAAACGAATGACGGATAGAGAGGAAGAAAATTGGAGAGAGAGCGCGAGAGCTTGGAAGCCGGGGCAGCAACAACAAGAGGCAAGTTAGCCTCAATACGTGAGGAAAACAGGAGATGACGATAAAACTGAGGTAATATCTATCATTATTCATCAACTTTACCTTTTGATGGCACTAATCGCTTAAGGCATTGCCATTGAGGCCCATGAATATATTACTTGTGAATAATATGCTGAAACCATCTCATCTTCATTTTGATTTCATAAAATCGAGATAATACATATGAAAATCACTGTACTGACGCAGTATGATGAAATAAAAGATAAAAACGGCCATTAAACGATTAGAAAAATCTAATGCCCTATAAGATTCTAAATAGAGCAGGAAAATATCCATGTAAGATCAAATTCAATAAGCTAAACCACGGAAATATATGTGAACACATGACATGCTAAAGACACGCATGAAGAAAAACTGGGCAGTTTTAACTCGGTAGTTTTTCAGTACGATAGTTATTTTAACTAACGGTAAAATATGCTTTTGAACAGCTTTAGTAAATGAGAAATAAGTAACAACGTGCATTTTCTTGCTAGTTTTAAAGAGGTCACTACAAAAACTTTCCCTAAATATACATTCTAAATATCTTATGCTTCTCATTATATTTTATGATTCTCCGACAAAAAGCAAACATTACAAGCAAAAGGAAAAAAAACTCGAATACCTACGTAAATATCAAACACTAGTTGACGTCACAACTACTTTAGAAAGACGGCAAAAAGATATACAATCCCGTATCTACTTACGTAAGTCTAATTTAATCGAGGCCTCTCCAATATGGTTTATCGAATTGTAGGTCTATATTTTCTTTCATGCCTTATCTTATCTGCCACAGTCTTACAATACATTATATCTTGCATGGAAAATCTCATGACTATTAAATTTTTCTACTTTCATAAGCTTCATATCGATTACGAAAAGCCAGCGCATAAAGCTATGTGGAGGAGAAAAAGAGATAGCGACGTTAGGCACGGAAAAGTGGAAGGGATTGGTGGAACTGGCATGTGTAACAATCGCGCGGATGAAAAAAATCGCAGAACCACGGGTTGGGGGGGCGGAGAGCGACGGGAATATTCCCGGATCAGGAGAGAAGAAGGCGATATGGGCAAACAGGAGGGATCGGGTGAGATTAACGTAGTGGGGATAGGGTAAGAGGAAAGAGACGAAACGGAACCGAAGTTTGCGTAAGTAAAACGGAAGGAATCGGGAGTTTAGCGAAGGAGTTTTCTGAGGGGAATTTTTGGCGGAGGGAGTGGTGGGTATGGGGTAAGATAATGGAGACAATGGTCCCGAGTTTGGAAGGGTGGAAAGCTCGGGAGGAGTATGGGAAAGCTGAGAAAGTAATACGGGAGAGGAGGATGGGGAGGGGGGTTATAGGAGGAGGAGACGAAAGAGCCCGAACTGAAGAAGAAGCAGTTCTTCGGGCGGGGGTGAGACGGTTGGTGGGGGAGGAGGAAAGGAAAAAGGGAAATCAAGCGAATAATTAGCCCAAATATTAGACTATCGTTTTACAAGGTTATAGAATAAAGCTTGAGTAATTGGATAAAACTGTGCCCTGGGAATATGGAATTCTTGGCGTCGTTCAAACTCATCCTTCCCTTGTATCCCTTTCTCAGACCCTTTCTCTCCTCTCCTCCGCCCACTTATCCCCCCTTTCCAAACGAATATCTCCGCCGACAGATCGAGCAATATAACAGCAGCTTTTCCCACCCCGACCGAAGCCCGATTCTCTCTTGCCCCTTCCTCGTATCTCCATCTCTCTCGTCTTCGCGGGATCTTCTACCTCACCACTGTACACTGGCAAAGACCTTACAAAGATTACCCGAATCCGTCCCCTGGACTCCGGCATAGCTCTCCCTTCCATCTCTGTCGTCATTTTCAAACCGACCAACTACTAGCTCCTCTATTCCAGGTTTAAGCGCCCACCCTCGTAATCGATAACACCTCTGCCAACACTCCATGTTAATTCTGCTCTCCTCCACTCCCCGCAGAAGGCTGGGAACGATTTTGTTTTTTTATTTCGGCCCAGGTCCACTCTGCTTCCACTTGAGGGGATTCTAGTCCCCCGTCCGTGGTGGACTGGGGAAAAGCTCTTGCTACTGAGAGAATTTGCGGAAATGCTTCATGCAAATTTAACAGGACTTTTCCAATTACAGCAGCTAATCACAATGAGTTTCAAAAATATAAATCGCAAATTAATAAGGATCCAACGAGATGATGTTTGTTAATTCTCGCTACGAAACTCTTGATTAAAAAACCTACATCGCCCCTTAAAAATTACACATCATGACCCACTCTAATAGGTTATTTAATGGTAAATGAATTCTATGTGACTTACTCGCCATTTTCTGATAGTTTTTAAATTCACATCCGAATGTAAAAATTAAGAGCTATTTCAAATAGCTTTTTTTTTCAATGTCAAATATCCATGCTTCGTGTTGGCAAGTTCTTACTTCCGGAGAGTACGCATAGTTTTATATTTTTTAAAGTCAATTGAGTAATTTAAGAGCAAACGCATTTTAGTTTCAGCATTAAATGCCTTACATTACGTAATATCTTCAGTAACACATCTTCAAGGATTCATTTCAATTTTTTTCTGAGTTAGAATATATATTTTTAATAAATCTGAGGCATTTAATGTGAATTATTATCCAAATATGTACTTGTATCATGAATACTTCAAATTTCATTATCACTTGAGCCGAGAAAACCTATATTTTCAGCAACAAATTTTATCAAAATCTAATTTTATCAAATGCAAAAAAGATTACACTCCTATAATATCCAAGAATAATATCAATATACTGCCACTTCCACTGATCCAATATAACTTTGAATTTTTTATCATTAAAAAGAGGATGTGTTGAAAAGACAGTGTAACGTAAAGCCAACCGATGTAGAACGGTATCATCGCCATTTCGCACTATGTTTTCCCCAGAATAACGTCAAATGAACTCACTAAATGAACTCAACCTGCAGTTTTGGCCAGTTACGAAGAGTCGGTAGTGGTTCCCGATTCTCCGAGGAGCGAAAATTGAAGTTTTTCCGAGCTTAGGATTCCAACTATTATAGGCCTAAGTTACAGAACTTATAAAATCAGCCTGATATCGGTATCAATTCACTTCGCAAAACTGCATCGGTGGTCCGATTCGGACGTATACTTTTTCTCATCAATCAGCTCTTTCACGCAGCAATCAATACTGCTATTCTGATATAAAAGAACTTTCTTTTTTATTCAACAGAAAATTTTTTTCGCATGAGTATATCATTATCCATCTATAACTGTTTACTCCACCAGTTTACTCCACTCACATTGGTTGGAATATATTAGTTTTGTGTGCAATAAAACATTCTCGCCAAAATTCCAGCTTCATAACAACGTGTTAACTGCGATAAGCTTACATTTGCTCACTCGGCGTCGACTGCTCTGAAATCTTGTCCATTTTTAGCTATTAGTTTTAGAATTTCGTCGGACACTATTTCCTTCTCTTTAAACCCTTACCCATCTTTATTCCTTCTTTGTCCCTTATTTTAGTTTTTTCTCTTTACTCCATTTACCCTCAGTTTCCTCTCCTCGCTCTCCTCTCTCGACCCCCCCCCAAGTCTTCCACGGCACTCCTCCTTATCAGCACCTTTTCTTTGCTCGAACGAACTCTTCTGCGGGCGAACTTGCTTATGGCGAAAAATTAAGAGAGACTCGAGTGGTTCGGGAGGTTTCAGGGTGTAATTTCGTGGATAATAATCAATTAACATCCGCCCACCCACACAGCCCTACTACTTTACCCCGTCAGCCCTTCCGCAGAGTCTACCCTCAACTTCCCTAACTCCCCCTCCCCTCTCCATCCACTGGTTACCGCACACACCCCTTCACCACTTCACCTCTTCCGTCTTCTTTCCCTTCGTTTGATAATTTTCCACCCCAAATCTTCCGAACTCTGCAACCGTTTTACAGATCTCAAGGATGCTTCCAAGCCCTTTTTGCTTTTCCTAACCACGGCCCCCCGAATCTCGTACTCCCCCTTGAACCGCCAATTCTGATCCTCTCCACGACACTTCTTATCAATATCACGAGCGATTATTAAATTATAATATGGGACTGCCTGGATGAAGATACAGAAATCTCTCTTTTCAGTGCTCATATATACTCATGGGTGCATGATTTGTCATTATCACGGGGTAGGTACTTGGAGACGATAAAGGGTTTAGACTACTTTCCAGGCGGATTGTAACTTGAGGAAAGGAATATCTGTAATGTTATGGCAAAAAAGACGTCAATAAGTAATCAACGAATTGACGGCAAGACTAATGTGGCAAAACATCATGGAAATTGAAAGTCAGGAATAAAGCAGAGCGTTTTACATGAAAACTCCAACGTGAATCAGTTAAAATCTGAATAACTAAAATTCAGCTTTAATGAAAAAATTACGAATAAGACGTGAAGAAAAAGACTGAAATAAAAGGTGAATAATGGCACCCAAGATCCTCAGGATTTTGAGCTAATAAGGTATAACTTCCCAAAGTCGACCACATCTAGAGATCATTGTCGTCCATAGCTAATCAAATATTTTTGAGTCTCTTTAGACGAAAACCTCGCAATATTCATTTCTGATTAGTAACACAGAATACCCAGCAATAGATTATTTTCTGCTGAAACATGACATTAACTTTCAAAGATTTGGATGCAACTTCAGCTTCTGGATTGCTTCAAATCGCTGTTAAAGTTACTTTCAGGTGCAATATGTCACAAGTATTCATCCGTATCAATGCATCTACCGCCTCTTCTGTTAGATGGTCACATTTATGTTTAGTATTTTCAATTTAAAGGATGAATAATCTAGGCTAAATTTTGAAGCTAACAGTATGTCTCTCCAAAATTAATAAGGCTAACTTATAACAGACCGATGTGTGAACTGAAATAGGTGCTCTCACGTTTTAGTTGTTTATTGTTTTTAGTGAAGGGCAGCATGTACAAGATCGATCCTCTCCATAAATAGCATTTTCCATTGGTCGATAAAAAAAAGTTAATTCAACAACTCAAAATATTCTAGAATCTTAGGATAGGTATTTCAAAACAGTTTTTGCTCTTTAAATTGTGGAACATTGATACCTATGGGATACGGTCACCTGAGATGGATACGAATAAGCGTTATGACAATTTTCTACGGAAATAAAAACTGCGCAATTTTAATTATCATCAGATTGTATCATAAAGAACCTATTACTTTATTGTCAGGACTAAAGCCTCCTGATTTACACGACGAATGCAAGTGCACAAATACTCGAGCAATTTAATCGTAGAAATCGAGCGGGAATGGTGAGTGGTTTGTTTTTACAGAGACAGCTCATAGTGAGCAACTAAGTTCCCAGTAAGCCGCAGATCGATTTCAGCAGAGAAATCTGAGGAAAGTAAATGTCTAAGATCGTATCTCACCTGACTTGAAACAGCTGTGCAGAGATTTCTTGGATCGGCTGAAGCAGCCTGCCCTTATTTTTATGCAAGACATTTCTTGCGTCGAGTAAATATGGCATCTCTCTAACGTGGAATATTTAAAACTCGATTGGGCACACGACTTGCTTATTTATTTTTACTTCTAAGTAGTTGTATGCAGCCAACTCAGGGCAGCATGTTTACACCTTGTAACGACAGAAATAAGAGCAATAAAATCAGTTGTACGAGGATGATGCGCACGTGCCTGCATAGAATTAGAACTGTGGTAATTATCTGCGCCATCATCCAGTTACTCGGGTAATTGTCCATGAAATTCCTCACCTTACATGGCGCACTTTTTTGCGCGAAGATCCATGCTAAGATTTGTGCATCAACTACCACCGTGGGAGACAGACGTCATAACGAATGGATAAATCAACACAGAAAATTTGAAAATGAAGTTGCACATATCTTAATCGGTAAATTCTTCAATACACTTGCGTACACTGCCTTCGGTACACTCACTGAGATTTGCGACAGTTATTAATTCAAATAATACGACGGCAGTTGGATGTTATCCGATACATAAAATATAAAGAGAAGAGCAAAGAGAAATTGTTTGATTTACGTGGATTTTGGTGGCACCTCCGAATACCGTCACCGCCTTGAGGGTTTCATTTCCTCACATTCGCACTCAAACGTTGTAGCAGACGGAGAGTGGGAGAGGCTGAGGGAATTGAGGAGTAGGAGGAGGACAGACGAGCGAGGAGAAAGGGAACACGGTGGAGAGTATTTGACAAATTTTCATTTATGACCTCCTCCCACGACGCAGACGCGCCATGTGCAGTGTCATCCGTGAGACTTTGAATTGCATGCGCCAATCTCAACTGACACTCCTATTCCTCCTTCAACCTCCCTTCTTACACCCCCTCTGACTCCCTTAAAACAATCCCCAGTCGCTCCACATCTATTCCTATAGACACTCCTTAACCAAATTTCTGCCACCCTTTGTGTAACCGCGGCAACTGATTTCCACGCGCGTATACGGATGGGGGAGGGAGGGGCAGGAGGGGGGGCAACCAAAGCCCCGCAGACCGCCAAAACGCTTGACAGCCTTTCCCATCCCAACCCCACTCTCTTACCCTATTCCATCCTATTGCAACTCGCCCCCCCCCACTCTCCCCCTTGAAACGTTTCAACCCCTCTAGTATCCCCATTTACTCACCACCCACTCTATACCCACCCCCCTCCCCCACCTTCAGTCGCTATCACGCGCATACCACTCGGAAAACATTCCCCGGAGCTCCGCCTCCAGTTATCCATCCCGCATCGCGATCTTCACTTGTCTCCTTCCTTTATTCTCTCTCTCCCTCCCTCCCTTTCCCGACCGCCACCGCTCCTCGAATCCTTAAATAAATCCCATCCTTTAAACTTTCCTCCCACCACATCTACCAACGTCCCCGATTTCCTCTTCCAACATCCCCCCCCCTTCCCCTACAGAACACTCTCTCTTTCTCTCGAATGCTCCGCAATAAACCCACATCCCCCGCCAATTCCCTTTCCCTTTTCGCCAAATAACTCCACCACTTTCCCCCAAATCACATCCACCTCCACCCGGTCGCGTCTCCGTCTCCGCCCGCGAAGCGAATTCTCTTCCACTCCTCTTTTAGCCCCGAGAGGTCCCGATCTCCAAACCGACGACGTTCGTTTGTTCAGTGAATCCTTTCCAGAGAAAGAGAGAGAAGAAAATGATTGGAGACTTACGTCACTCTATCTTTCCCCTCTTTCTCCCCTCTTCGCCTCCGATTTGTTCTCCGGGTTTTACTGATCTGGCTGATGTACTAAACTCTTTTAAGTTACGACTACTAAATTCCGGCGCGAGGTACTACACATCAATTCGGCCTTTGCCACCTCATAGAGTATAGCTAAAGTGATGGTCTATGATATATAGGTTATTTCGTCTTCATATGAGTTATCTTATTCCAGCTGTTCACTACCAAGCTACATAGTTACTTAAAAGCAGGACAAACGGTTGCGTCGTAGATTTCTTCGCATAGAACACAATTATAGTGATTGAAAGAATAGATACACAGAAAATTTCGGAATTTTCATCGTCTAAATGCTTTTTACTCGAACTGTTCAATCACATGAAAAATAATTATTAATTTAAATCGGTGATCATTTCACAAAGCATTCCCTCAAAAAGTAATCCGTTACTTATGGCCAGCGAGCCAATCATGATTCACTCAATGATAATATTCTTCTCGTCTGTGAAAAATAATTTTTAAAAATGATGTGCTCATGATATCACAAAATATTAAATTAGTGTGATGCATTAAGAGAAAAGCGAATTTTTCCTTGATTCGTAGCCACTTTCAACATTTATATTTATCATTATAATTTTACATTATAAAAAGTTATCTAAAATTAAATATCTTTACAATATTCACAAAAAGGCATGTACCCAGGGTAATTAAAATTATTTCTTTATATTGTTCACCAGCGCTGATTCTCCTGCCACCTGAATGCTTTTAAGTGTGAAAGGGAGAAGAGACCCCTTATCAAATCTCACTCCCGAAGATGTGCAGTCACAAAGGCTGTTAGTTATATGTTTCACAGGCACCAAAATTATTACAAACAATTATTTGTAGAGTGACCAATGTTCCCACGAAAATTGCATTTCCTTTGGAGAGTGATGGAGCGAAAGCATCGCCGTATTAAAATGATTTAAGCGCCTACTGACGCCTAATAACTTTCTTTTCTCCCACACACATAATACAGCACAGTAGATAGTTCGGCATATATAAGCCCCAATTTACTTAATTAAGAAAATACCTTTAATGTAGACAGAAACTATGACATATGTAATCATCATTCTTGTATCGCAATGGCGATTAAATATTCTATGGCTTGTACACTCTTTCGACAGTGTTTTTCGAGAATATAAAACACCAATAAAATTCCGAAAAGATGATCAGAAAATGGAAAAGAAATTTTTATTGTCTTGTAAATTCAAGCTCCCGTTTGGTAACCGAAACATGGCAAATGTCACAGTAAATTTCTCCAGGCTTTCCTTCAAAATTCTTCTTTTTTGTGCACAATTCATGCTCCTGATTATGATTCATGTGTCACTATTATCTTTCATCGCTATTATAACTTTTATTACAAGAAACCATTATAATGTCCGATAATGTTACAACTTTAATTATGGCGCTACGTTTAAACAAAGTTTGATTAATACAAAGATCAGCAAATGAGTCATCATTTCAGCAAATGATCGTATTTGTATTTTAATTAACTAGTTGAATTACTTTACTCGGAAGAGTAAGCATTATTTTAGAGGCTTAGATAATTTTTAGAAACCACGAGAATTAGTTGATGCAGCATCTCATGAACTGGCCCCTTCCGCCTGTAAATGCTGCGTCACTCCCACTAGTCCTTCTCCCTTGATCCGACCAACAGCTCTGATGTCCTCTATCCCTCTCATCCTCCATTCCGCCAACCGCACCCTCACCACGCCCGACATTCTCCTTTTTCCTTAGATCAACCTCGAACTAACTCCTCCACTTCCTCCTCCTTCACCCTCCCCGTCCAATGGTCCCTTCTCCTCCACGCAAGAGGAAGGAATAAAACGGTCCCACAAGGAATATCAATGTTACGGTCCCTGACGAAACGTGCGATCTGATCTCAAGCCGTCTTTACTGACTCTCCCGCGTTACAATTCCTTCCTCCAACCCACCCCCGTTAAGCCCCTCGTCCCTCTACCACCATTCCAACCCCACTCCCCCCTTACCCCATCCTGTAGCCTCCTTTAACACCCCGGGCCCGTCTTAAGCCTCCATCGCCACCCGCAAAAGACCTCGGCGTGAAGACATACTCCCTCAACCATTCCACAGCCCTCCTCCTTCCACGAAACTCTCCCTTTCTCCACGCTTCGGGGAGTTCTCGTCACAGCCTCTCCCGTTTCCCGAGCATTTGGATAGTGTCAACCGGTTATTTAACCCCGTCCAACTCCTTTACAACCACGTCTCCGACCCGGGGGGAACCTCTTTCCAAGGAGTTGAGGAGAGAAAAAAATTATATTACGGTAAAATGATTTCTTTTCCCCACTTTCTCTCCCTCGCCCACACGTTCACACTCCCTCCCTATCCCCCGGTCAGACCTGATGAAAAGTAAAATGGCCATTAAATAAAGACAATCCCCTCCTTTCCTCAGCCCCTTTTTGGGACTAACGTTCCGCTACCCTGGAGTGAGAAACGTGGGAAAAGCAGAGGAATTTTTGAAGAGAGTGGTGGTAAGGAAGAGTAGGGAAAAATATATTACATGGAGGTGAAAGAAGGCGTTCGCTCGAATTAGCGACGGGACGGTGAATAAAGAGTGTAATTCCCAGATTAAGTGAGCGATGACGTTTAAAAGTTTTGCCGGAATACGATTCGAAATGTTCGAGGTTCGTTATCTGCTGGGAAGTGCGGTTTGGCGAGGGACTGGGGAAATGACTGCGGAGGGGTTTTAAAAGTTGGCCTTCGGAAATTGCTCGGCAATTAAAAGTCCCTCTCCACTCTCACTTCTCTCTCATCCTTTCCCTCTCTTACCACAGCACTCTCCTCATCAACCCCCTCCCACTCTTTACCCTCCCCTCTTTTCTCTTTAGCGATACGGAGGATGGTAAATTTCGGAAGCAGGGAGGGATAGATTAAGGAAAGCGAATAAGAAACATAGTTTGGACCGGAGATATCAGTAAATTTATTCCATCTTATTACGATCCAAAACTAAGCAAGTCGAGTAATTTTTTATTTGAGATTTGGCGATATAAGTCACGTCCCCGAGGAAGTATTCAAAATTATCTACCGTAAAAAGCTAAACAAGAAAACAAAACAGTCATTCACATAAAATATCATTAATGTTTGAGCTCGAAAATAGATTATCTCTTTAAATTCAAAAGGAAGAAGAAGCAATGAAACGAATGATTTCAATTCTATTAGAAGCCACAAATAAACCTAGAAATTCATAATTAGCGTAAGATAAAATGCATAGACCTCGGAACATATAGTGACGCAAAAGGAATGTTAAAACTACAATGTAAAATAGATATTATGTTCGGAGAATTACTTTCAATAACGCCTTTAATTACAATTTAAGCTTATAACGTAAATTTCGCTTTCAATGTATAAAATTACAATAGTTTTTCAGTCTCGTGGCAATGTAATACATTCCAGACAATCATTTATTTGTAAATTCCAGCAGCAAATCCAATTCATCAAGACACTGTAATTTCTTTCCTTATATAGTACCTGCACATGTTCCACTTTAGCTTTCATACGATATTCAACCTAGAGTCCCCCTTGTATATGTCCCATTCTATATTTATTCTCTTCTTACACATTTATGATTTCCAACCTTCAGCACAATCCACTGAAAGCGAACATGGTAACAAATTCCTAGCCCAAAGCAACTGTACTATTTCTCTCATTATCAAAGCCTTAAGAAGAAGAAGAAGAAGTTCCCTTCCCTTAAGAAGTTCAAATTTATTCGGCCCGATTTCGTCTAATTTAGCATTTTTTCAGTATGAAAACCTTGTGGATACGCATACCATTGAGTGTGTTTACGTCAAATAACTAGTAGCTTAATGCATTTAGCAACACCCGAACCCTTCGCCATCTACACAAAATAAGTTACAAAACATGTAAGAATCTGCTCGCGTGATAAAAATATTTTATTCCGCGTTGCAACGGTGTTTCCACCAAATACTTCCGGCAGGACAACATATTTAAAAGGGGCCGAGATTTGAACACATCCATAACATGGTCACCACACCGAGGCGGGATTCGAACCCTTGACTGCATAGTTAGCTTGAGATTTGATTTCCCAATGGACTACCCTGCTCGAAGAGAGCATTAATAATACAATTCTAGCAAGACTGATGAGACCATTTTTGAAACATGACGAAACTAAATTAGAAAAAAATAACAACGAAGCCACGCTCTAAAAAGTTAGGTATATGATAAATTAAAAAAACAAAATTAATCAAATCGAATGACTCGAAGCATGTTACTCGCATACCAATTTTCCTGTTCATATCGAAAGGAGTAATAAACATAAGTATAAACAGATCTCAATAATAGGAATCGAGTTAATTAACCATTAATCCATTAAAATACTTTAATGAAAATATATTGCCTTTGAAGAAACAAATTTCATATTGATAGCATATCATACACGGTACAAAACATATTTTGATGAGAGCTTACCTTTTAAAATTTTCATATTTTTATAATTATCCTTTTGAATGAAACAAGGCCTGTAATTCAGATTTTTGCCAACGTTCGCCAGGAATGATTTTTTTTAACGGGGAATGTAGGGAGGAGGAAACAGGAGGGTTATAAAAAAATGCGAACTTATGAAAATGACCTCTTAGAGCACGGCGGAGATTGGAACAGTAGTCTCACTCCATGCCTACTCGGTCGGTCATTTGAAGGGAAGCCAAATTTCCGGCGGTCGCATAACGATGGTCAAAATGGCCACTTCTTGGGGCTGACCGGATGAAACGGAAGAATGAGCAGGAGGGATAGGGAGTCGGGAGGGATGTGAGGGGAAAAGGATAGAAGGGTCAGCAGCACTCCTGGGACGAAAACTCAATTAAAATCTTTGGAGACAGCAAAAAAATTAGTGATGATCAAAGAGGATGATTTTTACACAAGAGTGTATATTCATGGGCTGTATCAAGGATATTCTCCTCTGAAATGCGTTTTTGTGGCCGAGCTAAAGAATATAAGAACTTCGTTCGAAGAGATTAATGACACATACCTATATTTTTTTACCTAATTTCCTTCTTTCCTCCTACAACTAACAGGGATGTTAAACTTTAATCGCATCCCTCATCAGGATTGCTATCGCTATTATTTATCTCGCAAAAAGCCAATTCTGTCGAACGGTGCACGAGCTTTCCGCTCCGCGCCATAAATATCCTGCTCATGCGTAAATTCACTCCGTGCACCAAGTAAGATATTCGCACGATTTTCATGCTGATTTGGAGTAACTATACCGAAGAAAAATCTACTAAATATAATTTTTTGCTCTTCAGACTATTACAAAGCCCGGTATTAGAGATAAACACTTGGGAATAAGAAATATCTCATTGCAAAATAAAATGCCGTTATTCACAATTTTCACCCAGATAAATTACCTTGTATGTTATTACTCCACTCCATTTGATATTCCCCCTAAACTTTCGCCTTATTTATATCTCGTTATGGTTAAACCGTACGTCGCTCTTGTGAGACGAAAAGAAACTAAGCAATTTTAAAAATTCGAGTTTTACCTCAAGAAATTTAAACTATTCCCCCTCTTATCGTCAACTACACAAATCATGTTCCAGAAAAATGTAAACAATAATTACATCAAACTCTTCCATATTTGGCCATTACAGAATAGAAAACAAAGACATTGTCGCACTTTTACAAAAAGACAATTTCTACAATAACTTTCTTAACCTTCATTATAAATTTGCCACTTCTCTTCTCCATCCAGACTATGTAAGTGTATAAAAACCCTACTTGGACACAATCACAGGGACTTGGAAACTGAATATCATCACACTCGACAAGCCTTCCTCTTTTCTCTACGCCATTTTAATGAATGAGCTAATTAGGCACTTTTCACCGAATGAAATCCGTAACTGCATGCTAAAAATTCAATCTAGAACTAGAACCCACACATTGAGAATGGGAGTGTAAAAACTGGAATCCAGAAAGCACCTGGGTCAACTTCCAGTGTTAACATTATCATTGTTATGCATATGTTTTATGGTTAAAAATTTAAGTTGGATTAGGGGGGG
This sequence comes from Pyrrhosoma nymphula, assembly GCA_963573305.1. Classification (NCBI taxonomy): domain Eukaryota; kingdom Metazoa; phylum Arthropoda; class Insecta; order Odonata; family Coenagrionidae; genus Pyrrhosoma; species Pyrrhosoma nymphula. The sequence continues at coordinate 54,051,116 of OY754330.1, forward strand.
CAGGCTGGAAGCAGTGATGAACCTTGGATGGTTTGCTGAAGGACGTGATATAGGGAAGGGTGCTGGGCAAGCGGGGAAGGGAAAGAAAGGGTATACGTTTTATGGACGGGATGAAGAAGGGTAGGACTTACGCTGAGATAAAGAAAGCAATACTAGGGCCCTGTACGTGTAAAAATCTGTAGAATTTTCTCTGACTTTCATCATAACCTACCTTTTACCGGTAGATTATTCTAATGGAAGAATGAATGTATTTAAGTTGGTTTATTTTGTTTTATATAAATTAGGATGGTTTATTTGCATTTGTTTGTTTATTGGTTTTGGATCAGTTGTTGATTGCTACTAGAGGGGAGTGAGAGGGAGTGATTAGTGAAAGAAGCTGTCCGGTGAGTCATAAAGAACCAGAGGCTTTATTATTTAAATATAGCAATCATCGCATACCTTTATTTAACCCATTGTGAAAAAGAATAGTCCTTTCATTCGTTACATGTTCAATCATCATTCGGGCCAAAGTCAATAGCTTGGAAATAATTCATGGTTGGGAATGTGAACATGAATTATGCACGCAAAAATACACTAAGGAAACGTAAAGCATATCAATATGCTTATTCTATTCTTTGGATACTGCGCTGAGTCCACACTTCTCATACTGATCAAAGAATGATGTTGCTCCAAGTACGAGGCAAAGGAGATATGCTGAGACACACATGCATAAAGAACATGGGAAAGGAATTAAGACATCAGTTTTTAAAATGAAAGACATTCGTGTCAAGAACACAACGGCGTAAACACCTCTGCAGCCACCATAGGAATAAATGGGACAAAGGGAAAAGGATGGGTAAGGATGGAAAAGTAATATCAAGCTTTCTACTCGAGCAGCTGCCACGGCATTTCCAATTACATTTACAGCTTACATCCCCAGAGATTTAACAATGTCTTAATTGTGAAGAAAGCGAATATGATAAGGTTATATTTGCTTCACGTAAGGCATTCTATTGACATTATCTTTAAATATTGTTTGTAGGTTTACAAAATGTTTTTCAACCAGCTAAGATCAATTAATTATACTCATACCATTAAAATCAAGGATCCAATTTCTTCCTTTAATCGTAAATATGTACATGGTGATCCTTCGATGAGTATACATTTAAATTTAAATCCATTTAAAGTAAACTTTCTATTCTTTTGCAATAATATGGTACTTTTCATTAGGTAAAACAACCGTATATTCACTGACTTGAGTCGCGAAAAAGGTAAAACAATATTTTAAAAGGAAAATCATTCTTCATATGACTACTGAGGGAATGCATCTCTTATTCGCAAACTCATGCAATTCCTCAAATTAAAGGACTTAATGGATGTTGTTTCTGATGATCATCATCAGGATTACTGGGAGATGCAAGAAGCTTTTGTAAAATGTGATGACTCCTCAAGAATTTCATAACTTGATGCTTTAAAAATTGTTTTCTCTTATGTGTACTTTTAACAGAGGGATTCGTAAGTGCTCATAACTGAACCATAAGCATTCACTCCTATCCACAGAAACACTTTTCATTATCTGTAGTCTGAAGCGATTGTAATTTTTAAGCGATGGCTGCTATTTTTAAGCCCTCTCAAAAATCTCAAAAAAAAGAACATTCCAAGAGTTCTAGCTTGAAATTATTTGCGAAGGAAAGAGCATGCGTAACATTTCCGAGTGAATTTTATATATTTCTCCTCCATTTATGTAGCTATCAAATATTATATTTCCGTAATTTACTTAGATATCAATACAAAAGCAATACTTTTGGATAGTTTTTTGCTGGAATCAGCAATTAAAAACACTTTCAAGATGAGCACCAAAACGCAAACGTAAAAATATTAATGCATAGGTACTTAACTAGTAACAAGAGGAGCATCAATGAAGGGAATGAATAATTTTCGAATAATGTTATCATGTCATTTTTTTAGGCAAAACGAACTATCGTCGATTTCTATTGCACACAGCGAAAAAATTTTGATACATTCTCCCTTGCGCAAAATAACAACTAATTTGTCTAATAGTTCTACGAAACAGCGGAAAAATCACAAAGTTACAACATTGAACGAAACTTTTGAATGGAAAAAAACTTATAAACGAAGATTAGACTAGAGACTAGTAAAGATAATAATGAAAGCCGTGAGTAATTATACTGATATTCTTCATCCAAGCACATAAACATTCCTAGATTTACCTTTTATATATTTCACAGCTTGACTGTAAAAGCCTCGTTTTAGTACGAAGAGGTTGCAGGACTGGAGTTAAATGAAATGCCTAGTTCCATGAATTTGTAATTGGCTACATAGCTTGCCCACGTTAAACCGTGGGAAACATGCCTGAATTTTGAGGCTTCGTGAGAAGGGTAGGCATCTGGACATTCCTCCGAAACACCGGAGAATTAGGATGGGTCTGACGAGCTAGCATCACCTCGCAACGGAGCGATTAATCAATCAATCGATGAATAATTCAAATCATATCTCATGATTCCCACACCACGTATCATGCACTTCCCTGTTGACCATAAATCGTTAGGGAGAAGGGTTGTTCCGGTACTTCCCAGAGCATCCTCGCTCCTTTACTCACCATCCCTTTCCCTTGCTCAACCGGGATTATGACTACAGTATGAAGACAGCTTCAGCACCTCGAAAATTAGTGAATTTCTGTCCTCTTTAAGGTGAGGCATTAAGGTGTCCACCCCAGTCAAACACCCAAATACTTCGATGACTCATGATTGCGAAGATATTTTTGAAAAATTTGTTATTTCTACGATAGGTTTTTCCTCATTAGTATTAAATATAACGAAATAAAGGTAGTAAACCTCGTAAACACCTAATTTTGCCACCTTCCATTTCTTACATTTAGGATGAAACGAATACGTTGCTTTGGCTGAATTTAGGTGCATTTGGAAAACCTGAGGTATCATATTCATGAAATACCTAATGAAAAGTACACAAGAAATATTTCTTAAATAAATTTGCTCAACTGCTTAAGATTAATGGTGGTATTCATAAATATTTTATCTACAAACTGTGTCAATGTATTAGAGTAACAAAGTTAATAGAAATTTTCCAAATCTGAGTACGTACACACAAAATTTGAATATCACTGAACGCTTTCAGAGATACGAGATTTTGCAGTCTTACGTGCCGCAATAATTTTATAATCACGATGAATATATTGAATGTAGACTATGTACGACGTAAAAGATGCAACTAATATCCTGGGTAAAGGAAATTACTTGGTAAGATAAAGGAAACTGAAATTTTACCGAAGAGATGAGGGATTAAAAATGTGATTAAAAAATATCTCCCATTTCTTATTCAACGGGTCAGCAATCAGCAGTCATCAATTCGAGGATTTGTTTGCTGTAGATCTTCATTCCCCTCATAACCAACTGCTTCATTCCTGCATAACTCTTCTCTTCGGCGTCCTTCATAATTTTCCTGATGTATTCCACACTTAGTCTCCCTCTGTAATTCCTCCAAATTGCTTCTCTTTTTATTGTGGTTTCAGAGATACTATTAAGGGGTAAAACATATCCAATAAGTTTGTTTCTATTACTCCTCAGAGTGCTCTTCTTCTTCATTTTCGAGCTTGGCCTACGGTGAACCGCGGGAAACAATCAGTTTGATCGGTTGTCTTTCCCTTCTCCTCCCAAAACGTATTCATTATTTCACTGTGGTCTTTCCTCCTTTCTTCTGGCCAGGTGTTAGGCCTTTTTAAGTTGCATTTGCTGGAACCCCTGAAATCCATCAAATTCATTTGCAAATCGCATTATTCCAGATATCTTGTAGGTGAATGTCAATAACCTCCGTATTTTGTCTGCTAACGTATTTAATTTGGTGATATAGCTGTGGACTTCCTTTTTCAGTAATCAATTAATCATTACAAAGATGCACCCATATAACTTCAGTTTTCTTTTGCGCAAAGTATCTATCATCTTCTCCACTTTCTTGTAAATATATTAATTCTTCCTCCAAGAATCATCCTCTTTTTTCGAGTTTTCATTACGTATTTATATCTTATACTTCTTTATACTTCTTCACCCTTTGTTGGACGCCTCCGTTGGTGATTCTCTCCAAAGATTTATGGGCTATGACAAAAAAATGGATGTATAGGTCAGCTCATACGCTCGGAGTGACGAAATCACTCGATAGATCCCGGCGGCCACTTCCCAGAAGCAAACTCCTCGGCGTTCCAGATCTGCCCGGTCGCACACACCAACCCTTATCCCTCCACCCCATCAAGTCCCATCTCCCCGTGTCTTGCAGCGGCGAAAACTTATCGCAATCTCCAGCAATCCACCCGCCATCCTAAGACGCTCCCCATCTTCGATCCCCTCGCTTCCTTCACATAGCCGCCAAACCCTTTTCTCTTCACCCATTCCAGTAGGTCCCTTCTCACCGAGCCCCCTCTCTCACCACCCGGCATCGCTCATGGCCCTCCGCATCGCCCATACCGCAAGACACAACTCCCCCTCTTTATCTAAGACACACCCCCTTCTCTTCCTTCACCAACTCGACCCACCACCGCCCTCGTCCCATCCGCTCCTTCCCCTTCCCCTCACCGCACACACCACCTTCCCTTCTCTCCTTACATTCATCCTCCTACACTCACAGACACACACCACCCTTTTGCCCGCCAGGCAAGTAAACAATACCCACCGGTTTCAATTATGGTAAAACGCTCCTTCACGCCGACTTGAGAACGGTAGCCATCGGGAAGATGGTGAAGGGGGGGGGGGGATGAAGGAGGAGGGTTTAGTGGGTGGCGAGAGCAGGAGAATTTTAGAGGGAACGGGGGAAGAGTTCGGTTCAAGATGACGAGGCGGGTGGGGAGGGTGGCAGGGAGAAGTGGAGAGATGGGAGAAGGGGGGAGGTGGGACGGCGGACGAGAGATGTCGGAGAGGGGGGTTTGACTCGTGTGATGATACACGGGGGGGGAAGGAGGGGTGGAAGAGATCTTGTAAGGAAAGCGGGTTGGGTGGTCGGGAGAGAAATCTTAGAGCGAGGTGGTGGGCATCCGAGAAGGAGAGGGGGGTTTCCAGGGAAGGATGAGATTGTACCCGCGCGATATTGCGATGTATTGGCTGCGATATGCGATGTTAAAGATGAATCACTTTATATAAATATCCACTGAGCTAAGCGATGATATTATTATCATCTATAGTTAACAGAGCAGTTACAAGTAGACACTGCTGACAGATTGCAACATTGAACATTCATGAGATCAAAAATCACAATATATATTTAATAGCATGCAAGTATCACCAATTTATTCCAGAATTTCTGCTGTTTGCAGAATTATTCTATATGCAATATCCCTTGCAAAATTTTAAAATAAAAGTGCCATCCTAAATGCTATGTGGACGTGAATGAACGTGCCACAAGCGACTAATATATGATTTACGTGCAATGGAATCTTGGAGTCACCACAAAGTTGCCAATTTAATATAATCTGTGCATTGGTTTAGGCGGTACAACGGAACAAACGAGCGATGAAAACGAAGGTAACAAACAAGTTTTCAGATTCTATGTATTGTAGATAATTCTGTGATAGGCACTTTGTAACACACCTAATGTTAGACAAGTGCGATTCATTAAGATGTAAAATACGACTCAATGAGTGATATAATGTGAAATACTTAATACTGCTGTTTCGCGATACGGAATCAGCATCGAAAAGCGATATTAAAGTCCAAGTATCGCACAGCATCCAGATAAGATGACAAAATGGGGAGGGGACAAGGAACTTCGATTTGGCTGAGGCGCGCGGCTGGGGACATGTTTCGGAGGTTTCCGCGAGCTTGTGCATATATTTGTACAATTCATATGCTCATTTGCAGGCGCTAGGCCTCGACGTTCCGACAAATCCGGCAGGGGTAATATTAATTTTCGCCTCCCATTCCCACACACACACACACCCCCCGTTCCAGTTTAATTGCAAGGATACAAAATCCGTACGCATTTTCCTCGCCGCTGGAGCATTACCTACGTTATATAATAAGTACGTGCCATTAAAATTGCATATGAGTTTGCCAGCCAAGTTTTACCACGCGAACCCGTTAAAACATTTACATGTACGTATACATTATTTTTATGTCCGCATGGTTTTCCCCTCTCGCTCTACAAAAACGGAAGCGTCAAAACGCGTGGCGGTGAGTAGCACGAAACTTACGCGGCCGTTAATTTCATCGAGAATAATTGAAATTAAGTGGAATAAAATTCATACGAATATCAGAAATTTGCCGGTAATTATGGAGCGCTTTTGCATTATTAATACTGCTAACCTTTAATTCAACCTGCCCATTTGGTGAGTGATTCCTGAATTAATTAAGCTAATAAACATAAGAGGATATGATACAGTATTTCAAATCGTGTTTTAATCATATGCATAAAAGTATTAAATATTTTAATGCACAAAAGTATCTTAAAAATAATAAAACATTTCAAATCTCATAAACTGTTTACGTATAAGGCTAGAATACCAAATTTAACAAAGGTAATGTGATAGTGTTTTAGGTTTATTTAAATTATGTATGCAATATTTATTCATAGCTACTAAATAATCAACTTCGGCACTCATTTTATTATTTTGCTAAGTAATCATTTACATTAATTGGAATTGCTATTATTCCTCAGGTTTCCGTGATTTTTTTAAATTTTATTTTACTTTCGAGTTTCATCGCGATTGGTTTCTTATTTTACAACGTTTCCCCTCTCTTTCCGGAGGCATCATCGGGTAAATTCTTGACTTGACGACGCCTAAGGAAGAGAGGCCAAACGCTGTAAAGTAATCATTCAAATGCGAGGGAATCTGAAAACAAGAGAAAATTAGAATGTTGTCATGAATACTGAAGCTAATGAAAAACACTCCCATTAAACGTACCACCAAGTTATTCTTTACTATCTAATATTCCTTCGTTAAGTAATGGCTTTTACCTTTTTTTGGAGGTTTTAATCCCAAAGTTAACAAAAACAATACGTGTTAAATGAATGAATAAATTTATTAGGTTATAGTGAAAATCAAATATTTCGGCAGCAAGCATTCATGAAAGTAAGACAGTCGATGAGAAAATTGCAAAGGAAATATAAGACGCTAAAAGTTATGCATACTCTTAAAAGATATAAACAAAATTGAATAAAATAACAAATGTTAATAGCAAACCCTTGATACAGCTGAGCCTCGGAAATATATTTCTTTCAAACTCGTGGGACGGGAATTTTTAAATATTTTATCATAAAGAAAAAATAACGAAACCTACAGACCTTATTAAAACTTAATCCATAAAGTAAAAATCTGTTTTGACGCGGTAATGCACATATACCAAGCCAAAATGAGACAGCACGTTTACCCTGTCAACTCTAGAATTAATCAGGGCTATTCAACAATCGAAGAAACTAAGAAATGCTAAAACACGAAAATACTCATATCCATTAATATTCTGTGAGCAAAGTAAGGTTAAACCGCGACACGGGAGGAAAGTTTCCCGGGAGAAGATCAAGAGGAAACGGGTCGTGAAAGTAGGTTTAGGAGCACACCCTATAAAATGTGCATAGAAGAGGCTTTCCCTAGTACTATGCAGTGAAGAGGACTTAATGGGAGTTGCAAACTAGAAATCGCGTCTTTGTGTTTCTAATTAAGGGATAATCTGCTATCCACAATGTTTATCATAAGTTAAACGAACATAGGTAAGCTTCTCCCGGAAGAATATTTTTAAAAGAGGAGACTGTTCGCTACTTTTACAGTTAAACCCTTTCTTGCTTTACTATTTAGCTGTCGTGAGAAGATAGAACCGTGTAATGCTAGGCAGCATGAAATGTCACTTATTCATTTCTTCTCTCATTGATTTTCTTCACAGTCCGCTTAATGTGTATTAGTATTTCATTTATCATATCCTTTCTGGAGTCATATAAACTGTATTCTTGAAAACGTTTTTTATATGTTATTTCTTAATATAATCGTAGGAATTGGCTGTTTGTATGTCTCTTAAAATTACGCTCAACATAATAGCAATGTGTACCAACATCGGCGAAAGAATCGTCCTCTTGGTGACAAAATGGTAAAATAAAAACAAAAATATATAAAAGAATAGTAATACAACTACTCAGGGCTAGAATTATTTCAGATACATTCTTTTTAACGGACACATGGCAACAAAAATGTTTGAAGGGTTCTACCGTAGGTAGATTAATTATTTACATTTTTTTCTCAAAACGCGGAGGAAAAATGATTCTCGGCTGTGAGGATCGGCTCATGAATATCATGAGTATAATAGTTCAGAAATACTGGATTCAATATCCCATTTTTGTAAGGGAAATTTTGTACAACTATGATCCTCACCAGATTTTAAAATTCCGATGATGAGTGGGAGCCAGAATATTTAATAAGAGCCAATTAAGAACGGCTGCATCAATAAGAGCTGATTCTCACTTCTAAAATAGGAATGGCACCATAAACAATAAGCAATTAAAAAACTTACGAGTAATTAGAGAGACAACCGATTAAACAATAGGAATATTCAAGCACTAAATGAAGTAAAAACGTTATGAATTTGCTGACGAATCTTCCTGAATTTACGGAAAAATATAATCATATTATCAGCATAACAATGAACAAACTGGAAAAAAAGGAAAAGTCTCCACTCATAGGTCAAAATCGCAATCGCCTCAATTGTAGGATACATCAGCAATTTACTCTGTCATTCAGTAAAATCCAAAGACATTTCCTAAAACCATCACATAAAAAGTAAAACTCATCTCTCAAACCATTTGATACGGCCAAGAACAAACGATAAAAGAGAGGGCCTTTATGGAGAGCAAAACCAAGTTGTGAAAATGAATCCGGAGATCGACTCGAGAGTGTTTGTTTATTGCTACCTTATTCAAGAAGAGTTAGGCCGAAGAATCCATTCACCCCCCTCCCCCCCCACAACCACCTCAAGAAGAAACACATTAAAACGACTCCATAAATTTTCGGGGTAAATGGATTTTCCTTTACGACGCCTTTGAGAAATTCTCTATCACCACCCGCGTTAACTAAGACCAACCAAAGTTCAATTCAGTTAAGAGCGAGAGATAGCAAGGAAGGGGTTGCAAGAGGAGAGCGGGAAAAGGAACACCTCTTCGTCTTACCCATCCCTTTGCCCCACAACCCCCCCCCCCCCCCCACCCACAACACAACCCACCGACCTCTCTCCACTTCCTTCTTTTCGTTTGCTTAAGGGTGCACGTTTTCTTACATAATGGACCTCCCACAATCCTCTTCTTCCCGACAAACACCCCCGTATGTGTACGCACACAAGCAGGCATCAAGCACACACACACGCCAACAAAAGCGCACCATTTCGCGCGGACAAATGACGAGCGGCCGGCGTCGCCTTTGATAAAAACACCGGCGGCGTCTTCTCCCACTCCTGTCGGACCCCCTCAAGACGACCGACCGCGAGCACTTCAAAAACCCCACGCCCCTCTCAAACTCCTCCTCCTCCTCCTCCTTGCAAGAAGAGGTCCGCACCCACGAAAATTCTCTTCCGCACACCCGACTCCAATGTTTGCCATCGCCCAGAGGAACGATCCTTCCCCCCTCCGAACCCTAACCCTTTCGCCACGCCACGAATTTCCATCCTTCCCACCCACCCCCTCACTTCCCAGAACCCTGCCCCGTCCAAGCCATCTCACCCACCTAGTTCCTCACCTACCCTTAAAACTCCCCCGAGCATCCACCCATAATATCCACCGTCACATACGCTTCCTCCCCCCCACGTAGTATCCCGCGCAAACACATAACAGCAGACACACACAACTCCTTATTCTTCTTAGAGCGGGAGTAAAGAGAGGTGCGGGCAGATTTAGAAGGTGGGCAATAGGAGAGAGGGGAGGATGAAGGGTGGACGATAAGGGTAGAGGTAGTTGCTGAGGAGGAATATAAGGGTTTCAAACCCCCCCTCTCGCACACAGCCAAAGGGCCCACAGGGGGCCTCCGGATCCCCCCTAAGCAGAAGAGAGTCTGTCGTTCTCTTTTCTTCTCCTTATGTCCCCACCTCCTCTGGCGCAGGGGGAAGGTCCAAAGATCTATCCCTTTCCTTCCTTACATCTCCCCACCTTCCCCCCTCCCAGGAAAAGGTTCCCATCGCCTTGAAGATCAACCCAACAAGACGACGACCCCGGTTACCTAAGCAACGCCTCCACGGCGATCTTCCTATTCCTTGCCCCCCCCCCTTCTTTCCTCCTCAAGAGAAGACACCCTTGGGGCTTCCAACACACAACGAACTCACATACACGAGGGGGGAGCCAGTCTTCTTACATCACCTCACCCCTTTCTCCTCCTTAGAAATCCTTTACCCCACCCCACATCTTCACAGCGTACACCACCCTCTCTATCCTCTCCCACATACTTACACACATACGAGCACATATGCATATATCCACAACACTCCTCTCTCTCAGTCCATTCTCCAACGTTATACACCCGTACCATCCCCCCTTACAAATTCTCTCCATACTCTTTCTTATCCCCCCCCCCGTGCATGCTCTTATACGAACCTCCGCCCCTCTCTCCTAACGTTTTCTTCCTTAGCCCCCTCCCCAAATCCGCCAAGGGGCTCCTCCTCACAAGCCGTCCGAAGCTTTATCCCTCACCGCTCCTCTCTCTCCTCCTTCCTATACCCCCACACACCCAAGGCACCCTCTTCGCCCTCCCCCTCTCCTCCCCCGTTTCAACATCCACTCCGCAAGGTCTCTCCTGCAGGCGTCCCCATCAATTCTTGCGTCCAAACTTCCTCAAGCCTCGCTTGCCCAACGGAGCTCCTTAATATGCGCGGGCAGAATATGCAGATGATCGGCCAGTGAATGTATACACGCTCCCACCAAGTATTTTAAAAGTTGTTACATTAAGAAGGGGAGATGGGGATTAGGCAAGAGTGTGAGGCAGCCTGTTTAGTCCAACAGAACTACAATCAGGATGTAAGATACGTATATTTTTAACGTGTGCCGGATTAAACAATACCTTCTAACACTAATGAGGAACACGATAATCTAGGTTCAACTGTTGCCCACACTGTGCTTTTGACCTTTCCCTTTATTGAATGATTTCTGGATTCACTCATTATGTATGTAAAATCTTCACAAAGAGATTTTCACTATCTTTTGGTTTGAATATTTTTCAATTTGCATTATTTTGTGCTGTCATTACAAAATTATTTTTAACCATTGTTTCAAGGCAGTAAATTTACCACAATGTATACAACACCTCAGGAAATATACAGTAGAGAACATATATTTTTGAGCTTGTGGTGTAGAGTCTTACCTTCGCAGTCAGCGGATGAAAATATTACTTCGTGTGTATCCGGACGTCGTTGCATAAGGATAAAGCAAGAGAGAATGATCGAAATTCCATAATAATTATCTCTCTCCATATGGCAAACTATCCTATGATTTCATAGAAGCATTGCATGCTGTAAAATTACTAGATAATTTCCAATCAATAATGGTCGCCAGTGGCCAAAATGTGACGACTCGATAATGTTGAATCGACCAAGTCATTCGATATAATTATTATTTTTGAATGCAATAATTATTACGGGGGTTCAATAATAGAACTTCAAATGGAGGGACGTAGTTGGTAACGTGTTATCCGTCAAAAACATGCATAATTCATTATTGCATTATTCCCATGCGATGGTTTTGGATATTTTTCGCAAGCATAAAATTATCCATGACCACTTAACTTCTATTCTCAATATTGAATAAAATGGCTTCGCAAATAAGTACCCACACCCCTTCCCATAAAACATTCCCGATAAATTTTTAAACCAACAGTATCGCGAGGTCGACGCCGCATCAAACTAAATGAAATCGAGGAGGTATGTCCCCGCCCCCCACCATGGTACTTTCCCAGGCGATCACGTGATTTGTCGTCTCGTAACTTCGGTTATCTTATCCCGTTCCGGTGAATTACGGAGGCAAACTCAAACCTTATGCATATGGATCGCTTCCTTACCAAGTTTGGCCAAGAAGGAACGCTTTCCATAGAGATTCATATCCGGAACAAATTAGAGGAAAGATCTCTGTTCGACACAAGAGCGCTACATCCTGGAGGAGAAATACAACGAATACTTGGCACGACAAAATTCCCTTACTTTTCATATTATTTGCATCCCAGATTTACGCAAGTATCTGGTTTAAATTGCACGCTGGAGAACTAAGAATCCTAGAGATGAAACTCCAAGCCAATTGGCCTAATATTTCAGAGAAGAAACTAGATTAAATAATTTAAATAATAAAAGTAAAGCCTGAAGCTATAACTTATATAAGAATCTCGAATATCTCCATAGGGCAGTGGGGAAACGAAAATTTGAGTAATACCATTAAATAAATTGCACAAGTACTATCTCTACAGAAATTCATTGATTTCACAAACGCTTGACACCTAAATCGAATCCGAAAAATGATACCGTACCTCTCATAATAACGATGCTTGTAATTAGATGATCTTATGCTAAGTGAAGTTAAAACTCAACCAGTAGAAAGCCTCATGTGTGAAATTTTGTTTCCGTTTTGTTTTCAAATAACCAGGGTTCCAAATCCCGAACTCAAAATATAGAATGTCCTCGTCCTAGAAATATGATTTCTAAATCCGAAAGTAATATTCACAGTTGATTCTCCGAAACGGGTTCAATTACCACCAACAAATAAGTCGCTATTACTCAGAATATATTAACTTTATAAAATTATTTTTGTGAAAAATGTGTATTTCCTATGGCCTGCCTACGGCTCTACAAGCTATAAAACCGTCTTTTTCAGATAATCTGTGTACATTCCGTCTATATAATTTTTATGAATGCTTGAAATTAGCAGGAATAAAACAATAAGATTTTTCATAAGAAAATTGCAAAATTTCCTAACGGAAAAAGATAATTCATCAAGTAATATCAACATATTCATCTTTGACCAATTGGTTACCAACATATTTCCGCCTGGAAACCGGTATTCAAAAGAATTCGTGAGGTCAGATAAAGGCGAGAAGAATGTGACCAATCAGGAGCCTCCTGACCCTTAGGGATGGCCTATATATTCGGGAACCGATGAAGCCACGACATTCTGCCCTGGATACGATGACGACTCGGCCATCGAAACGTCGCGTCGCGTCAGCAACAATGAATTCTCTCACCCGGTGGACTGCCCGAATTGAGCTTCTCAATCATAAATGTGTTAACGGTTGAATGTTCGCGAATTAAAAATATATAAAAAAACACTTTTTAAAAACTGGTCTTATTTCAAAATGCACTAAAGAGTAAAAAATAAAATGCACTTAAAAGTAGAAAATTAATTTTAGATTGAAATTTACAAAGTAAAGAGACCTTCTATTCTAAATTTATAAATTTATTAAAGATGAAAGTGAAAATGAATATTTGTTTACTTTATCTGTGCAATTCGTCGATGATTATGAGGCAAGAACGTATAATCGTACGTCTAATTGATCATCTAGTTGATCATCAGGAGAATAAGACAAGGGTGCTCAAATTCAACTTAGTAAATTACTTTGCACCCTAGTCCTAAAATCATGATGATCAACTAGATGATCAATTAGACGTACGATTATACGTTCTTGCCTCATAATCATCGACGAATTGCACAGATAAAGTAAACAAATATTCATTTTCACTTTCAACTTTAATATATTTATAAATTTGGAATAGAAGGTCTCTTAACTTTGTAAATTTCAATCTAAAATTTATTTTCTACTATTTAGTGCATTTTTATTTTTTTTACTTTTTAGTGCATTTTGAAAAAAGACAAGTTTTTAAAAAGTGATTTTTATGTATTTTTATTTTCTACTTTTTAGTCTTCACCCTTTTTCTTCATAGCGGTGTACCCCCTCAATGTTTTGCAAAGCTTTCAATGTTTTATAATTCAATGCATAATGCTTTATTAATGTTTTCTCTGTGTACTTAAATCAAAAATATTTAACTAAATAAAATCTGACGAAAAATTCGAAAAAAAATTCTGAGATTTTGTCATCAAAAATAAACATGATTGCAAAATTTGGGAAAGATTGAACAACGGGAATGGGTTCAAAAATTGGGTAATAGATATGCAATTAAACTCACGAAGCAAGTTAATATAAGACCAGTAATAAGTAGAATAACTTGGTAAATAGTGAATATAATAATTGATTCATGTATGTCATCGAGATTAAACGTATGCAAAATTTGCGAAAGATTGAACAACGGGAAGGGGTTCAAAAATTGGGAAATAGATATGCGATTAAACTCACGAATCAAGTATATCAAAAATATTTAATTAAATTAAATCTGACAACGTGAAAAACTAAAAAAAAATTCAAAGATTTTGTCATCAAAATTAAACACGTGTACAAAATTTGGGAAATAATGAACAATGGGAAGGGGTTCAACAATTAAATAATAGATATACGATTAAACTCACGAAGCAAATAAATCAAATATATTTAATTTAATTAAATTCGACGTGAAAAAATTGAAAAAATTACCACGATTTTGTCATCAAAATTAAACCTGTTTGCAAAATTTGGGAAAGATTGAACAACAGCAAGGGGTTCAAAAATTGGGTAATTGATATGCGATTAAACCCACGAAGTGAGTTAATATCACTCTCACTCAGTGGTTCAACCCGAAGGTTGGTTTGGATAGTTGAGGGTAGAGCTCACCCCAAACTAAGCCACAGGCGTGTGAATTTCACACATTCAGGGTAGATGGCCAGTTCCTTTCCCTGGGCCACCTCGCACTCCGAGGATTTTTTTGTTCAGGGGCGTCCAAAGGCTTAAAGGCCTGAGTTAAGACCAGTAAAAAGGAGGAAGGAACCTTGAGGAAACGATTGCGTATCCCCTGCGTCCTTTCGCCAAAGTATCAGCAACGCGACATGGAGGTGAAGCGTGAGCTAACACAGGATGATGTCAGGCCAGAGGGAGATAGTCACCAAATACAATATAGGCGATTGAACGAAGAAGAAGCAGCAATTAATGCCGTTTTACTTGGTACATTTTTTGTACAATCTATCGTGCGAACGCATGTATCAGGAAATTGTACAGTGTAAAACGGCAAATTGTGCGAACGCTTGTGCGACTGTATGAATAACTGAACGGAAAATAGAACCTGTTCTATTACCATTCAGACAATCATAAAATTTCGTTCAGGTTTTATTCAACAGAAGGCGCACATGTGGCGAATACTGTGGTGCCTGTGTTACGATGGAAAATAAAGTTGTTTATAAAAAGGATTAACACGATTAACACTTTCCCGGCGAATAATATGAGTAAATATTATCCTGCGTATATAGTCATTAATAAGTAAACTCTTCTCGGACTCTCCACCGGTTTAAACTATTCATAATTGCCGACGCATAGAGAGACGACTCGTCACACATTCTCAAGGCAAGAATTAAATACGTCGGCAATTATAAATTGTTTGAATACGTGGAGAACCCGAGAAGAGTTACTAAAAGTTGTTCAAAAGTTTACATCGTCATTTCGTCGTGTTATTTGGTGTTCTGGTTTTTTAGCGTTATCGCTATCTTTGGGTTTGTGTCCTTTTCCACCAAAATTATGACTGGTCGCGCCGTCAAGTAGAGTTATTGATATCCCGCGTGATATAATAATAATAATTTGATTCCTGTCGGTCAGCAAGTAACATAGAATCGTCCAAAAAATACATTAAAACACTGGTACAAATACAATGGAGGGAAATTTGGTGGGACTAAAGTGTCCCGTGTTCCGCTATACCGTTTGATAACAACACTTTGTCACACATACAAAATAAACCTACGAAATGAGTCTATCAAGATTGGAGATCCGGCGAGAAACGTCAATGACTTGTTGCATTAAAATCCAGAAGAGAAAAAACGAAACGATGCAAAGGTCGAATATAAAGCCAGAGAGAAGAGTCCGGAGAGCTTTGTCTAAACCGGGAGAATAATCAGTAGGCAGATGGTCGCGTCGAGGTTCCGAATTTCAGGATCAGCTTTTCAAGGTGTCAAATACGTGAGTGAAACATAAACATGATTAACAAAACACTCGCGAACTCAGATCGATTTCTTCCGCGAAATTGCGCGGAAAATTGTGCGTTTGCATTCATCGTGTAAAGCGACATTCAGTCTGATTCAGTTGTTCGTACAATTTTTTCTTGCACACTTGACTGTACATGCTTTCGCACGATTGATTGTACAAATTAATGTACCGTGTAAAACGGCCTTTAGACAAGATTGAATAGAGTGCGAGATCGGATGTAATTCTACCAATAGCAGCGTGGGACGTTTTGGCGAATGATAACATGTAAGATGGCTACGAGATAAAGGAACAGTGAGCAACAAGGGAGAGGGAAGACTCGCAAGGAAGCTTAAGAGTTGTGGAAAGCGAGGAAAGAAGACTTTCACTTAAGGGCTGCATACCGTCAGTGTGTGCTAGACATCAGTGCAGAAGTGAGCTCTTAAAAAATATCAAATTTTAAAAAGTGCTCTTTTAACCGCTAACAGGGGTCATTCCACCGGATTTGCAGGGAATGGATTTATAGGTATGAAAATGTATCCCGAATCTCCATAAGAGAATTATTAACATTATTCTGTCTAAAGCGCATAATTTTTGCGAAAAAATGAGAGAAATCTATATTTCTGCAAAAAATGAGAATCGGGAGCTTTCAATAGTGTACATTAGAGAATAGTGTGTAATGCGATAAAAGGAATAAATATCACTCCAATATTGGCATGTTCAACCAGTGACCAATGGCGAAGAGAAAGCTTGACAGCAGAATGGCATCCAATCTAGAATAAGTTCACAGCCTGAATGTGCACTTATGTAAGTAGGCAATTGAGCCTTCCAATCACAATTTTCAAATATACATATTGCCAGAACGCTTTGATGAAGTTTATAATGCATGATGTAATTCATAGTAAACGAATAATTATTTACCATGGCACATAAAGGATGAAGTTACGAGCCATATAGCAAGCATCCTTTACTTGAAGTAGCCTTTTTTATAAAATAAAAGACAAAATTACAATGATATGATGATCCAAAGCTGTTGAAATGCATCTATTCCTAGCCATCATAACCCAAGCACTTCCCGCTTCGAATTAGATGGAGGCTGGTTGTTTAAACTCTCATTCTTTTCATTCCTCCTTGATGGTGGTCAGGTTAATCACAAAAAGAGTTGCTGGAAAAAATTCTAAAAACAAAGTTCTCAAATGAGCGATCATAGTACCTAAGATATGTAGAAATAAGGTAGGCAGGTAGGCTAGTATTTCATAGCTAAGTAATAATACGTGCCGCGACGTCACAGATACCCGTAAATACTGGCTAAAAGTAAATGCGAGTGACTGATTGGAAATAAAAAGAGGGCATAAAGGAAACATGCGTAATGTCACCGTAGTTGTTCAATGTTTTCGTGGACAATTTTGTGAGAGACGTATGTATCTACGTTATTGTAATTGCTGGAGACGTATATGTGCAAGCTCTACTGCATGCAAATGATTCTGACAGGAATTACAGTGGCTCATAGATAACTCCTGTGAAGCAACACGGAGAATGGCTTGGAGGGTAAAGAGGAGGAAGCATCAGAGGCCTAAGCAGTTGTTTTTGATAGGGAGAGTGGAAACACTGACTGCATGGTGAGGGTAAATGATGAAATAATTGAACAAGTGGACGATTTTGTGTACTTAAGGCCGAATGTTTGGGAAAGATGGTGAAGAGATAAAAGAGCAAGCGAGTGCCGGAAGGAAAGTCGTAGGTATTATGTGGAGCATATCAAGGATTGAGCATTTGTCTAGGGAAGCGAAAATCGCAGTACATGAAAGTGTTCTCCTCTCAGTGCTATTACATGGCAGCGAACTTGCGTAGGTTAGAATAGGCATCAGAATGAGCTTAATTCAGTGGGAATGGGGTATCTGAGAGCAGCGGCAAAAGTACTCCAATAAAGGACCTGTATGAAAGGAATGAGGCCATTTTGAGGTGTGGAGTGAATGGTGTGATAGGAAGTGGTAGACCAAGAATGTAATGGGTGAATGTAGTGGAAGAGGCTATTAAGAGGAGGAATATTAGGAGAATTAAAAATAAGAGAGCGCATGAAGCGATGCATGAGTTGAGCAAAAGCAATAGATACATGCAAGGATAGGGCATTTTGGAGGAAAGTATTACAAGAGAGCAAGTTTCCTAGGCCTAACAGTAGTAAGTTCTATGATTTTGCCTGTCCCAAAAGGGAATTACTTGATGGGTGTGTATGTATGAAAGACAGTAATTGGACCAGTTATCTTC
Organism: Pyrrhosoma nymphula; assembly: GCA_963573305.1. Lineage (NCBI taxonomy): Eukaryota > Metazoa > Arthropoda > Insecta > Odonata > Coenagrionidae > Pyrrhosoma > Pyrrhosoma nymphula. Next base: position 54,069,414 of record OY754330.1, read on the forward strand.
ATCTGAATCCGGTACGATGACAAAAATCATCAGCCATGTGAATGATGCCGGTGAGCTGGTGAATGAGGTACTGCTTGAAAAAATTTAATTCATGGTAAAGCTGATACATTCAGACGCCAACGGTATTTCAAATTTTGTCATTTCATTATATGGTAGATGGAGTAGATAACATACAAATGGAGTTACTGAATAATTTAGTTTTTAAGGAATGACGACCTTTTGTCGATTATTTGAAGGATCTACCTAGGAGTTAGGCCCGAGGACTTCGTAAAATAAAAGTTGGAGAGTAGGGAAAATTAACACTTTGGCGATGACCAGTTTTGGTTCCAGAAGAGGAGGACAACTCGGGATTGGATTACTGGGATGAGATCACTCATAGAAAGAAACAGTATAAATAGGATGTTTTTGCTAATTTTTTTTATTTGGAAAAGGCGTTTGAGGGAGTTGATTGGGAAAGGTTAATGCAGATACTCGGGAAAATAGGAATAGATTGGCGGGAGAGGAGACTTATCCGAAACTTATATATGAGTCAGAGGGCCCAGGTGAGCGTAGCTGACGGTGAATCAGGGTGGGCAGAAATAGATCGCAGGGTGCGGCAAGGGTGCCCGTTGTCGCCTTTGCTTTTTTATATCTATGCGGAGGAAATGGTAAGAGAGGCATGGGAATTAAAGTACGAGGCCAGCTCACAAAGTCGGTTAGATTCGCTGACGACCAGGCTTTCGTAAGTAGATCATCGAAAGAATTGCAAGCTCTAGTAGATGTATTGGGAAAGCAGAGTGAGAAATACGAAATGAAGATTAATCTTAAGAAAACAAATATAATTAGATTCCCTATGGCAAAGAAAGCGAGGTTGGTCATAGAAGTAGGAGGACACAAACTGGAGCAAGTGGAACGCTAGAATAAAATGGACATAGTAGTAAATACATTAGGTGGAGAATAGTGCTATCGAAGGAAGCGTTCAATAATAGAAGGGAGCTGATGACGGGGACCCTAAGTAACGGTGTAAAAAAGAGGCTGGTGAAGGGCTTGATATGGAGTGTGGCGTTGCATGGGGCAGAAATGTAAACCTTGAGAAAGGAAGACGAAAATAGGCTGAAAGCGTTCGAGATGTGGGTGTGGAGGAGGATGGAGGTGCTTTAGACGGAAAGGAAGACAAATGAGGGAGTGCTTGACATGGTGGGTGAGGAGAGGAAACTAGTGGATGAGATTAGGGGAATGCAGGGAAGGTGGCTGGAAGGGGTACTGAGGGGTGATGGTTTGCTGAAGGGAAGGATGTTGGGCTAGCGGGGAAGGGGGAGAAAGAGAATACGTTTTATGGACGGGATGAAAAAAGGTAGGACTTACGCTGAGATGAAGAAAGAAATACTAGAGGTAGGTAGGTCACTGCATGTGAAAGAGTCTGTTGGATTTTCTCTGACTTTCATCATAGCCAACCTTTAACCGGCAGATTACTCAGATGATGATCATGGTGTAAAAGAAGAACTAATGGGCACTAAAGGGCACAGGTGAATGTGGCTGACGGTGACTCAGGGTGGGCAGCGGGCGAAGGGTTAGTAAAGGCTGTAATTCAGGGGAGGATCTTGGGTAAGCGGGGAAGGGGAAGGAAGAGACTAGGTTTTATGGACGGGATTAAAAAGGGTATGCTGAAAGGAAGAAAGGATTATTGATGGTAGATAGGGTATGGCACACGTAAAAATCCTCCTGATTTTTACGTACTTCCATTTAAATCTACCTTAACCGGTAGATCACTGATAATAATTATTATTGACAAACTGTGTTGATGACAACTTCCACCATCGTCTGTAGCAAACAGAGGAGCATCTTCATTGACCTGACTCTTGGCAGCATGGCCTTTCACTGTCATTGGTGATCCAATGACAGCGTATAGACAAACGAGTCGGACGAGAGAATTAGGAATGACATTATGTAAACACATTAGGCTGACTCATATTCGCCAAGCTGATTCCTAAACCTTTAGGGTCGTTTTTTTAATAACGCGGTAAGTATCAAGTTGTTTCTTCATTACGGAGCATTTCCACATAATACAGCCCTTAGGGTGATGCAGGATAAAATCAAATCTATACAACGACCTCGTTCACTCAGAAATTTCGGCGAACGGCTATATTTAATCTATTATTAGCAATTAAACGTAATTACAAAGAAAAATTGAGTACATTGGTAACTTCGGAGGTAATTCGTTACAAATTTTAAGAATTAATATTGTTACTAATGATATAATGTTTTTCTCGGCTTAATCTAACTTTAATTTTAGTTTAAATGGAAGGAGTTTAGTTTTAAGGATTTTACTGCCTTCGCAGGGGTATTCATGCATTCACTAATTCGTACCTTTCCAGAAGGGTTTGCCATTAAAAGTAAGGGGATAACTACCATACCGGTCAATCAGGGATAGTTGCTCTGCAGCCTACGAAAACTAATCGATCGATATGATTTTGCAAGCAACAACCGACATACAAACTAGAAGTGTGCATAAGACCCTTAGAATTTTTTACATACTTGTCAAATATGCAGTCATCTGTACCCATAGTTTTCAACTTCAAAACCACAATAATTGTCAATTATGATTCAGAATAAAAATAGTTTCTCGTATCATTGCGCTATAGCTATTATTGAAAGGATGTTTCTATTTGATCATATTTAGGTATCACCTTTAGCCGTTTGGGTCACATTAAATATTTTACACCCCTAACGACCGTTCCAGGTTAGCATTCGTAGCTTACCATACTGACTTACGATCCACATCTAAAGAGTTCGCACCAATATGCACACTAGCCGTCATTTGGTTTCACACTGGTTGCAATACCACACCTTTCTATATACCTATGCCCTGAATGGCGGTCCATCAATATGCATGCAACTTCAGATTGCAGCTCGTAGATACATTCAATTGTTTTCAATAAACTTCATGAATTATACCGCCTGATATGGCAAAACCACTTGAAATGAATCACCTCAGTAACTAAAGCAGCAAAGGCAAAATTTGATCGTAAACATTATCTCATAAGGCTTGTAAACTTTTCTACGAAATTGGAAATATTGTCAATATGTCCTCTATGCAACACCTTTCGGTTGCAGCGGCACCGTCATCGTTTACATGAGACATCATTCTACACCGTATTTTAAAACACCATACTTCCTCAATCTCCCACCGGTTTTGAAGGATCAAAAAAAAATCATCGGATTATGATCCTGCTACGTTTAGGAATAAGTGGGTGCTAAAAAAAATCTGGAAACCATGCCCCAGTAATGGGCATACATGAAAGGAGTGTGCTTCGTTGGTGCACTATACTAAGAAAATGGATGAGAGTCGAAGTAGAATTGTAACAGAAGAGTGAACGGTGCGAGAAAATGGGATAGGCCAAACAAGTCCTGGGTAAATGTGGTATAAAAGACTCTTGAGAGAAGAAATATTAGGAGTCTTAAGAACAATAAGGCATGCATAAATCAGCGCTTGAGTGTAACTGTAGCAAAAGGCGTATGAGGTAGAGAGAACAGGTAAGTATGAAATAAATGGCCAAAATAAGAACTTAGCAGATGCAAAGCCTGTGAAATGGCCAAAAAAGCGCCTTTCACAGGCTACCATCGAGAATTAAGATCCACGAAAATAACGGCGTGGTGTGTGTGTACGCATTAATGGAAGAAAAGCAAGTGAATCCTAAGAAAAGCCTGCACAGACGTCACCCGTATAGCCAGAACTTTGAAGTGGAAGAAAGCACGAAAGACGCGAAAAGTTTACCCCGACGACGCATAAACATCGGCGGGTAGTAGAGCACGGGCGAGACGAAATCAACGGAAAAGATAACGAACGCCCAAGCCTCTTCTCCGATGTCGGCGGCTACGTCGGAGGCTACAAATATATATGCGATCACAAATCGCACCTCCCTCGGTCGAAAATCCCGTCCCCAAAACAGAAACAACCAGACAATGGGATGTCGGGGAAGAGAGGGGGCTCCCTCCTTTCATTACTCATCCTCCCATCCCACTCCCCCTTCTCTCCCGCCTTACTCCCCCCACCCTACCCAGCACCCTCCTCCCGGTCGGTCCGGGCACAGTCGTATAAGTGCGAGAGAGAGAGGGGACAACAATAAGCAAGAGAGGAGGGGGTCGGTGGGTAGGACCCTTCACATAGCAACCGCCGCCTCCGTAGCAAAGCAATCGTACTCTCTTGGAGGCTTGGGGAGTATTGATTACCTATAAGCATATCGAGGGTTGTGGTGGGGGAGAGGAGTTGGAAGAGAAAAGAGGGATAAGGAAAGGGTGTAGTGGGGTGTTTGGTTTTAAAGGGGGGGGGGTCGAGAGTAAGGGTAGGAGGTGCACGTATGTGTGTGTGCGTGCGAGAGAGGGGTAAGGACGCGCGATATATGGTATGGGACTTGTTTTAGGTTTAGGGGACGGCCGAAAAGCGTTGTCAACGCAAAAGGGTTAGGAGCATGGGTTCCGCGGACAGCAGGGGAAGTTATGCTTTTCCATCCCCTTGTGCCTCTTTCGGACGCACAAAATTCGACAGCATTTTTCTCCCTCTCGGACCCTTTCTCCGTCACTGCCACTCCACCTTATTTAAAGTAAGGAGTCGAAGCGAAGCCGAAGGATCCTACGCTGTGAGGAATTCGTGCGGAGGCGAGGCAGAGATTCGCGTGAATACGAGTGTTCAGACAACCAAGTTCTTTACGCTTCTTATTTCCCACTCTTAAAGAAGCAAAACATTCCTTCGAAGCCACTATTCAATAATATTTGGAAACCGTGGAAGTATGAGTTGTTGTGTAAAATGAGCGCACACAGTAATGTTAATTATGCCGATTTAAGGCGTTGAAGTACGCGAAAAATGCCACAAGAGAAAGAATTGGCAAGGACTGGGAAGCGAACCACGGAATTTTATCCACCCTAGCGAATGCTATTTACGCTACCTAATTCTCTTGGCAATTTTGCAGGATTGAAGGGAACTAGATAAAAATATAGTTGTATTGAGTACTACAAAATTGCCACGAAATTTAGGAAGCCTGGTTTGCGTAGTGGTCTCTGCATTTGCTTATCAAGCCAAAGATCCACGTTTCAATTCCCGGTACACGCCGATTTTTTTCGTGGCAACTTACGCGTCCAAATGTGAGCGCACATTTTCATAAAGCATAGCGCATATGGAATTTTACACTATTTTCTATCGTTAGCCAGTTAGTTATACATTTAAAGGGGTATATTCCGCTGATATTTCTGGATAAATTTATGCCATTGCCATTGATAGTTTACACTTTTATAATAATTATTCTCAACCTGCCACTATGTTAACTCTTGCTTCCAATTGAACATCATAGTTTGCCAACGCTGGTCTCGCCTCGAATTTGGATGGGTGATCGTCCAAATAATTCGTAGTGCCGTTGCCCATACCTACAAGAGACACGCAGGATGTGCGAAAGAATGTCGCAGCACGTTGAATTAAAACACCACTGCTACGAAAGTTATGCCCTCTTATAGTTTGAATCTTGATAGGATTTTCATTTTCTATGAAAGTGGAATGCAAGATCCTTAAGAAAAAACGATGGTGCGATTTATCAAAAATAAAAATAAAACTCCTAGACTGATACCCACAGGAGTGAAATTTTATATATATATCTTCCATAGTGGCACCATTTGCAGGAATAGTGGAGCAAATTTATCCTCCAGATGTGATTAAAAAGTTAATAACATATTGCTACGCAAGCTTGAGATATGAAAAGAATTCCTTAAGTAAAAAACGCTGCTAGAAGCATTTATAATAATGGGCTGTTTCCCTAAAAACTAACTACCTCGCTTTCCCGGGAAAAAAATGGAAAAACCACTACACCTTAGAACACTATGCCACATTTCACTTAAAAGCATTACTTATTTTCTCTACACTGAAAATTATGATGCGGTGATATTTCTAGCACAGTGGAGATTAGGATACATACAGCAGTCAAACATTCAATGCAAAGACGTGGAGTAATTTGATAGAATGTTTTCACGAGCTAAATACTAACTTGTATATGACGGAAGACATCGTGACTGGTTTTCTCTGCCCGTAAAAAGTGTTTACTCTTTCGAAAACCACTCCTGACTACAAAATAAAATAAAGTTAGATACAGCATGTACAGCCAGAAAAGCTATGTTCGCAATGGATTCCTGGTTTAGGCCTACAGACGATTTTGCTGGTATAAAAAGTATTTTATCAGCAGTGAATAAATTCTGCTCTTGATTAATTCCAGTCTTAAGTGCTAATTGGAATGAAAAATGACTCTTGCACGAGGACAATCATGCAAGTGAAATCAATCGGTTGGATGCGCGCAGTGATTCTAGCAAGTAGTACCCGCAGGGGCCTTTCTCCCACCGCTGCCGGGCACGGCACTCAACCCTCTGGGCCGAGTCCCGTAGTTGCCAGGATTCATTATCATTTGAAAACTGTCCATAATTTCAATGTTTTTGTTTTAATTGAGATAGTATTCCGTGGCCTTACTCAATAGTGTTTTTTACGTGACACTATCACTTCAGAGGCCGCCCCACTGGGGTCAGACGCCTTTTGCAGCCGCCTAACTGAGGTACAGACGCTGCGTGGACTACCATTCGTCTGTCTCCTAGCCTTCAACCAATCTGGCATGGGTGACCCAACCAGGAGCATTGTTTCCGCCAGTGCAGCTCTAGGGGTCATCGGAGTACGCAAGTCCTTCCACCACGATAAGGCTGTAGTCCAAGAGAAGAGGGAGCACGAGATAGGCCATACGAAATACCATGCAAAGGCCAAGATGGGAATGATTAGCTAAGTCATAAATGCAAGGCTCCATAGTCAGCATGATTAATAGTTAGCAACAGTTAAACCATACATGTTATTTCAGGGACCATGCGTATGCAATTTCCCCTCCCGAAACATTTCCACCCTAATTTCCGTAACAAAACAAAAAGATTTGACGAAATATTTCAATTACCACAGTAAACATAGTTACAGGATCATAAAATGAACGTATGGTAGTAAAGCAAGCCTGACCTGAGTGAATAAATCATGAATAAAGACTGGGACATATCGACAATATATATGATTCATGAAGGGACTTGCACTGTTTCACTCGGCCTAACATCCAACGTAATTCTTGAAATCACATAAAAAAGCATTAACTTGAAAAGCATGATGTGTGCTGATGTTTATTGTTTCACTGAAACCAATTACTGAATTAAATATTATGCTTTAGAGTAGAAGGAATAAATAACAATTATTAGTATTAAATAATTTTCAAGTATTCACTGGGAAAAGGCGTGTATTTTAACGATACCAGAAATTTTTAAACTACTGTCTAGACTAATCCCACTATAAGTGTATTGCATACACAGCCAAATTTGCTATTGCTTACAGTTGATTCTAAAAATAAAGGGGAGGGCGACCTTTAAGTAAGCGACTTTCACGAGGATAAGTTCACATAAAGTTCTGTCAGCTGTAAAACAAATCCATGACATATATAGCTATTAATTTTTCTACCCGATCATGGAGTTGTTAGTAAGACTACTGCTATTAAAAATCAAACCCTACGTAAATGGCCTAGTGTATTGCCCAGACAGAGCTTGAAAATCACATTCATAAATGTTCGAAAATTTCCGTGTAGACTTTGTTTTTTCCTCAATTTCTACACTATTCTTCCCACAAATCCCTTAAAAATGCCCAGCACTGACTATGGTAAAAAAAAGGCGCGAGAAATTATATTAAAGCACTTACCTTGTAGTCTTTCTCGCTTGAAATGTGTCTCCAACTAGGCATCAGTATTCCTATTTTCCTTGAGCGAAGATGCAACTATATCTGAAATGAAAACAGTGAGAATTAGAATTCAGCTGATGGAGCATTAAACTGTTATCTCTTTGTAAATACAGTTTTGCATTATCTTATTTTATATTATTATTATTTGCAACACTATGTTAGTAAAAGCAATAAGATGATACATGAAATGTTAAAAATTATAGTAATACTAGTTGTGCCCGGCATGTTACAATACCTCTTTTTTCCATCTAAGTAGGCACACATATACAAAGCAGACACATTTACATGTACAAAACAAATGAATGACAATGATTTTTTTGTATTAAATTAAAGTTGAAAGCATTTATTGAAGTGCTTTTGGATATACAATATTTTTGGTCTTACCGCCCTCTTCAAAAACAAACCAAGTGAAAACACATAAATTTTTCGGCTGTCCCACTCGTATGCATTCAACATGTGATTGACCATGTGAAAAGCATGGATTTTCCAGATTCAATCCTCACACTTGAAGCGATTGACCTTGTGCCTTGTTGATGGTCATTGAGAAGGCAAGGCGAAGGGGGAGCTGTAGTCGTTTGACTACAACTATCAAGTTACTCACTGAATCTAGCCTTTAAATGCTGCAGGCGTGAATAGCCATTCATTAAATCGCAATGAAATGGATATTCACGCCTGGTTGCCAAGGAAATATCGATATCTGAAAAGTACGATAAATTAATGAATTTCGAGATAAAAACGCAATTATTGGATTAAAAACGAAGCATATAAGATAATTAAATGAAAGAATTAAGTACTGCATTTTTTCATGCGTTCTATGATAAAAATATCCATCCAATATCTCGAGTGCAAGTAATTTAATAAAGCAAATAAAGAAACACCTCCACCGAATTCAATGCTTTTCATATTACAATATAAAAGTTAACAACAATGGGATAAAAAAATCCCAAAATTTTACCTTTACTATAAAAAGACGCGTGTATTCGAATGAAACGTAGTGTCTAAAGTTCAATGCAATCGGTGAAGAACTTTCAGAGATTAAAGATTTGGAACAAACGAACATTAAAATTTTTATTTATATCGATATCGGAAATATATTCAGTCTAATATATTATGCTATATTGAATAATTCCGGAAAAATTCTGGCATATTTCCGGTAAAACTGCATTTTACATGTAATCACAATACCCTGAAAAATAAAGAATTTAAATTTTGATAGTAATATTTGCGGCTGAGTGCGAAACTACATAGAGGAAAATCATTCCCTACGGGTGCACTAGCGAGGGACTCCGTAAAGATGATCCGTGGCTAGTCCCGGTAGCCTCAAAAACGTGTGGCTGAGTGATCAAAGGCAAAGAACTCAAAAGATTGAAGCAGTATTTACGAGAATTTTAAAATTAGTATCCAAGAGTTTACCCTTTACTCAAAGTAGGCAACCATAGCATGCAACTCATGAGTCGCACCAAACTCACAGCCGAAAAACATTGAGCGCAATATTCATGGAGTCAAAGAATAACAAGGAGATTTATTTATGTATATTTCATTAAATTTTCCATTGATGCTGGAATTATTCTCCGAAAACATTTATTGATATATTTTTAAGCTCTTGAGCGCGCATTTTCTATCAAGAAAACAATTAAAATCTAGTTAGGGTATAAACATGTAAGTTTACATTCCGTAGGTTTAAAAAAAATATAATTTTTCCTTTAATGTAGCCTATTCGCTCAAATTCGATACATTAACAAAAGAATTGCGTTGTTTCCATCGCCATCCATCCTATTAATGGTAATAGGCAAAAGTAAAAAAAATGAATGAAAATAAATGGTATGAAGGATTTTAGGTTTTCCCGGCGAATCAATTAAGTGAAAACTTCTCGGGTTACACACTGGGTAAGACTGTTGAAAAATCATAATGATTCAATAGCAGACTCAGCCACTGGCACTGAGCCAAAGGCAATGAGTCTGCTATCGAAACGTTGAAAGATTTCAGCAGTTTTTCAGTAGATTCAGTATTCCGAGAAAATTTCATTAACAGTTGTTAATTTAAACAGAATATACCAAGTGATTATCTGATTTTAACATGGTCTCATCTGATAAGTGTCACGCTGCAGCTACATTGAAAGTTCTTCAATAAATAACTTCATTTGGAAACTAAAATCAAATGTTCATTGCCGACTATCAATAGCCTTGGAACAGAAAAAATATTACTTAACAATTATCCTTCAAACAACACAGTGTTACGTTAAATACTAAGAAAAACATCTAACGAAAGAATTGAAATGCATCGACATTATCAAAGAAAGGCACTGGCTTCGACGGCGGCAAAACGAAGACATAGCTGCCATCTGTTAGCAAAGGTCTGAAGTTCCAATGACGCGGCCGCGCCACAGAGAATTCGGGGGCGAAAAAGCTGAGACCACTCACCCAGCTAGAAATCAATTCCAGAGGCATGTTAGGATTCACAGCAATACGTTCATACATAATTGTAATACTTCCGATATTAACAAATGAATTATGTGGTTGATAATTTCCGTATGAGGTAAGAATTTCGAGGTAAAAACATGTATCTCATCCATCGAAGTCGCAGATACTCCTGCGAAAAACCCACCTTTGCGATTGCATTCTTATCCAACCTCTTAAGCATAAATAAATGTACTTATTAAAAAAATAAAATTGTATCCTAAGAGGTATTCACATGATTTTATCTACGATAATAAACTTTTCGACAAAAATAATAAATGATTAAATTCTGCCAAAAACGTCCTCTTCGCTATATTGAACATAGTTCTCGCTATCTCAGGAAGCAAGAAGACCAAACATTTGCAGCTTTTTGCCAGTTTAAGACTTTGAAAGACAGTCCTTCAAAGGAATAGCCATTTCATACGTATAATACTTCATTTTACAGTAAATTGTCACATGCCAAATTATTAACGCATCGGCGTCGATGATATATTTAAATATTGATAACTGTATTTTGAAAAAGGATAAGTTCTGAGAGTCAGTTTCATTGGATCAATTCACGACTAGACATAGTGGCATGTAAAAATGGCTCTGGAATGTCCTTTTCCGCATATAAAAAGAGTTTTTAAAAAAGAGGTCAAAAAGGTCTTCAGGAATGCGACACTTCTATTGTAGAACAAAATGATTGAAGAGCATTCGTGAAATAAAAGAACAAATGTCAATTAGTTGCATGAATTCATTGGAAAAAGGGACTTTTGATAGTGTAGAATGGTAAAGCGAAGCGAAAGGAAACATGAAGAGAAGGGATGATCATAGTTTTTAAATATAAAAATTCACTATAAAGAGTCTACTACTCCTTTTAATGACGAATGTGAGAAAGCATTTCAGCAATTGACTATCACTCAACACTTATCCTAATGACACATTTGGTTAAAAAAAATTAAGCGTAAATTGAATTAAAAAGTATTATGAATACTACTCAAGGTCTTAAGGCGTTATTTTCACTGTCACAAAGCAATGCATATTTAAAAACTGTCAGTGGCTAAATATTTCTTTAGTGATTAGGATTAACTGATAATTGCTTCCGTTCAGAATAATTAATTGAAGCGAACAATTATCATTTTCAGTCCTACAGAGTTACGGTATATGATTCGACACAGGATCTATGCAAATTAACTCTCGCACTAGATTAAGTATGACATGGACAGTAATATATCAACAAAACATTGCATGACAAAAAAACGAAGTAAGATGTCAAAAGTTATGGAATCTTAGCCAGTTCCTTATGTCCAATTAAAAATCTTAAAAATCCGTCATTTGCATTTGTTTAGATAATACTAGGATTGAAGGAAACGTTTTTTTAAGTAAATAGCAATTCATTGTCACGCACTGGAAATTATTAGGCACATAGTAAGAATGAAATTAACTTGTTTGGTAAACGAGCCGAACAAACCTGCAAAATCAATCACAATTTCCACCGCCAAAATGCGCTCAACTTCTCTTCTGAGCTAACGACACCTAACAAATTTATGTCTCAAAAGAAATGACCCCTAATTGAAAATCATGAACACCCAAAGATATTCAACCATGAGGGCGTTATGAATGATAAAAACAGAAATATGCAGCTAATGAAGCCACTTCAAAGACACTAATAGGAGAAGAAATCATTAAATAAACATCAAACTTTAAGAAGCACATAGCAACAACGTCATCAATTTAAAAAATCAATTGAATTCTAAATAAATTGTAGAATTAAAAATAGCAAATACTTATCGATAATATTACAATAAATGCTAATGGGTCAATGCTAAAAATCGTCGCTAAAAGTAAACTTAGTAAAAACTAATGAAGCTAGTATTCTTTATCACAATCTCCCTCGGTAATCAACTCATGGATTGGTCGACGCTATCACGATTCAAGTCCACATGTGGAAGATAAGGAGGCCATTCCCCATGCCACCTACACTTGCCGCGGAAAAGCAGAACCATAAAAATCAGTAGGTACGTTGAGCTTGAATGCTCAAGAAGGGGCCAAGAAATATTTAAAACGTAACTTGGAACCCGGAGACCTGTGGATGGCCATAAGACACTGATACCTCCGGCATTTCAATCGCTGACAATTTATCTAAAACAAATTCCTGTTAGTTCGTTTTTTGTTCCTATATAATTTCCTCCACACAAAATTATTTCAAACATTTTATTTATCTTCAGCGAAGTCAAAGACAGAAAGTTGATTATAAATTTAAATTGCCATTTTGCATGAATCCATTTCTTGTGAATGGAATACACACAGAGCTAAAATTTGAAAAAAAATGCAACAGCAGGTTTTTATGACAAATGAATCACAGCAAATAAAAAAGCATTATAAAATATCTATAGTGGCAGAAAATAGTTGTATAAATGAAAATGCTTCCCGGAACACAAAATAAATGTCTCCCGTATATTTATAGAGTTAACATATCTCGCATAATCTTCCATACATTGCGCAGGGAATGCATTTCCCTACCTGGACTCAGAAGATAGATCAACAAACGGAAACAATCCATTGTCTCCTCCTCACATTATCCCAAACTGTGGCAGAAATTGTGCGTCTTTGTCCTCTCCCTCAGAAGAGAGGGAAAATGATTTGCTTCAACCATCATTAAAACGCCAAAACTGTGCTCCGCTGGAAAATGATTTAACTTGCTTACGAAGATGAATTTTTAAAAATTGGTAAAAGCGCGAGCCTTGAGTGTACAATCAAACAATGCCAAAAACACGCCTTGATTGCTCGAAAATCGGCACTGAAAGAGCCTTGAGAAAAGCATACTACCCCGCGTGCGTCGGGCACGTTGGAAAATTACGGGATTCGTAATAGGAGGGGGAGGGTAGAATGAGTTGGGTTTTCCTGAGGGGAGAATCGAGAGACCAAATGAACTTCGGCAAAAGGTCCGGGTTACTCCAATGACTTGACACCTCCGCGCCAAATCTTTTACCACCCAAATCCCGACCCACCCTCACTCCCCCTCTTTATTCCTCTAATTTCCCGTTCCCAAAACATTCGCATAACACACACACACACGGGAAAATTCTCGTACCGGAGTGAGGGAATGAATTTTGACAATCCGGAAAACGCTTTGTTTTCGACAAATCTTGAAAAGAGGTGGAGGAGGAGGGAGGTGGGATGGGAGGGGTTTGACACGCGTTTCCAGAAACTTCCTCATTGCCTGAAAGATATAATAAGAGGTAGGGCAAGGAGAATGAGGGTATTAGGAGAGCTCATAGCTTTGGGAACTTTTTTTATTTTCTTTGGAAAGAGGTCTTGTTTTCGGTCGGAGCTGCGTTCAAATAATTCTTGAGTGACGTATAATTATGAGTCAGTTTGATGTGATATTTCTTGTTTCTCGTGAAATGAATGATACGACTCCAGGCAACACGTAATCCTGTGTTACAACATTCGAGGAGCTGAATTGCGAGAGACTGATATGATAAAGAAAATTAATTAAAATTAACAACCCGAGGGAAATTATTCCATCAAGCTAAGATGGCTTTCCGCAAAAAAATATCCATTTCCATCGTCTCACTTAATGCAAGTGAAATGATGCTAAAACTTAAAATATTACGCAAAATATGGATTAATTTTGAATTTATTTGGAAAAGATTATGCTCAAAGAAATAGATGCTAGCTTACTAAAAAATATACATTAACATACAAAATATTTTTATCTTGTATGCCAATGTTATTTCCTCGACTTCTTTATTAGTTCTAATAAGAAGAAATTTTTGGATACACTCAAATTATGAGCGTTAACTAAAAGAAAAGCATATAAAAGAATGGTACCATATATAATCGCTAGCCCCAGATATAAAAAATAAGCATTTATCACAAATAAGCTTAATAGAAGGAAGGTGAAGTGAATTGGCAAATGAATCCCTAAAAGATTCTACGAAGTATACATAATGAGGGCAATTAAACTTACCGTACCCAACTATAATGAAAGTAATATCTATATAACAACCATGTAAGCATCTATTCTAGTTATGATGTTACTTAAACCTGAAAAAATAACTTATTTACGATATGCTTTAAAAGCAAATAGTCTATTTTTAAGATAACCTTGGAACCACTAACGATCTGATCCGCATGCCGCATTGCCTTAGGCAGAGCACGCGCGATAACCTAACGTTGTCGTATCAGTATATTATGATTCTAATCGCAATTCTTCTTCCAACCACAAAACGACGGATAGCACTAGGGAAAATGAGGGACGCGTTAGTAGGTATAAGCTGAAATAAACAATGAGATACACGCACTAATTCAAGCAATAGCACCAAATATTGGAGAAGATCTAACACAATCGTGGACAAGGATGACAGATATGGTAACAAACACTATGCAAAATAGATCATGGTACAGACAAAGAGACAAAAGTGGATGACAGATGAGATTTTATTGTTCATGAATAAGCGTCGAAAACACAAGAACAACACAGATGAAAACATGTACAGAAGCATTGAAAAACTAACAAGATCAAAGTTAAGAATAGCACAAAAATAACGGCTTAAACATGAATGTACCGAAAAAGAACAACTGCAGAATCAGCATGACGATCTCATTTTATACAAACAACTGAAGGAGACCACTCAAATATATAGAAAGGGAAAACAAAGTATAATAGTCAATCAGGACAATCAGATAGTTCTTGACAGCAAAGAAAAATATAACGTTTGGGAAAATATATAATAGCAATTTTCTACGACGACAGGCCTCTGGCAGGAATTGAAAGTGATAATTCTTTAACTGGCCCATCAATCATCAAAGAAATTATAATAATAGCTATACAAAACAAAAAATTAGAAAAAAGCTGGTCCAGGCGAAATGGTATCACAGATGCTGAAACTTTTAGACGAAAGAGGCATTACAGCAATACATAAAATATTTAACATCACTTATAAAACGTGTCACTACCCCAAACAATGGTTATCCTTTATTTTTATTCCCTTGCCTAAGATAACCAACGCAATAAAATGTGAACATCATAGATTCATTAGTTTGATGAGTCATAAATTAAAATATTTCTAAAAACCATACACCAACGAAAATATATGAAAGGGGTAGTTTCCTAATTTTAATATTGTCTTGTCCGAAAGTTTATAACCCCTATTTGAAGCCTTTTGATTAAAAAATTACTTTAAGTATTTTACTAATTAATAAAAAAGTGAAACATTCAACGGCGCGAAAACGCAGCGGCAAACTATGGCATGCCGGTAAAATCTACGCGCGACGCCATGACGTATCCTCTCTCTGCCGCTAAGTAGTGCTGCAAACACACTTAAGCTTCAGACGACGCACTCCTTGAAAGCATATACAAGCATCGGAGGTATGTTCTTCAAATGAAACACAGTTATGATTTCGCAATGGGGTATGAAATCACAATCGTATTTTAATGTATGGAAAACTAAATGCTGCAGGCTTCAATCTTATTTGTGAAGTTGGTATGGAATGAACAAAAATAAACCATTCTGCCCGTATTCGATTTTAAATATTTCCCAAACTCGAAATTTCAATCTGCATCATCATGAGTTTTAATTTCGCTAGTTTCCTGCTTAGTATACGAGGAGTGTACACCTACACAATAAGAATACATTTTTAATGTCTTGTAATGTTACTTTGCTTGGTTGCTTTACTTCTCCGATTTCACTCACTGCACTCCGATACTAAACCGCAAATCTTCTCACAAGAACTTCACCACCATTGCCACTACTACTGTCAGTAGATTGTCTGAACTTCCTCTTAAAAAATCAGTTGCTAAAGCCATTGATCCTGCTTTCCGAAAACCTCCCCATCTCGTAAACAATGGTAGGGTCGGCAAAAGCTTCACGCCGATGATGATGAAAAGGAATTGATGAGGTATGAACGATAGGAATAAAATGGATGATAAATGAAAGGAATGAAAGACGAAATAAATAAGATGCTAGTAAAAGCGAGAGTGAGCAAAACGCAAGCAAACGAGTCGGAATGAGCCTGAACACGAAGTCATCACGAAGAACAGCCTTTATAGGGCTTCACGGTAGTGCGGTAGCAAAAGACTCTATTAGAAGGGAGCGCAGGAGGTTAGAAAACGACTATTAATACCATGTTCAACGGAGGAGACTTTCTGAGCTTGGAGATTTTTCATATGCCATTATTAATACATGCTTACCAGAGTTTACGGACACTGAAATACATTTTTAAGTTCAGGCGTACAAAATACCCTATAGGTACTTAGCAATGTAAACATGGCTTCCGTAGTCCCGCTGTTTCTGCTCTTTTCCAAATGACCTTAAAATTAACATTTCATTTTCTTGTAAACTGCGATTTCTTAATCCAAATTATTTGCGTTTAATGAATACATTTATGACAAATTTACAAATCGAAGGCAGAAGGCAGTTGGCAGTTGGAAGAAATATGTCTCGGATGCAAAACATAAAGCAATGGACGGGGCTGCATGGTGTTCAGTCGCTGATGCACACCCCGGGAAATAGAAATTCGATGGAGCATATGATCGCGGACATCCATTAGTGGATACCCATTGACAGAATCCGTCTTCAATATGTATTGCAAATGACTCATTAAAATGTTTGTGTAAATGTTTATGCACGTGACTTTAAAGTAGAACATAAGCGTTAATCGAAGGCAATACCACTACGCTCAGTCTTAACTACCCCTAATTCCTCGCTGGCGATGAAAGTTCCTCCTCTGAGAAATCCAAGGCAATCACAAGGAAATATGTAAGTTATATCCAATGGCATCAGTCGTCTTTAATACTTGGTTTCATTTTTGGAATTAATTACTATCTAATTGTTTAATAGTTCTAGAGGAGAAATGTCGGTTCTGCAGCTACTTCTCGCTATATATTTCCCAAACTCTTTAAGAAAGCAATACCTTTGCTAATAACCCTTTTCTTGAATGCCATATTCATTTAATTATTTGGTCTAAGCATTAATCCACCGGCAGCATAAAATAATATAAAACAGGATCAAGGGAAACCAAGTTTCTGACGCTGAATAAAACACTGTAAATTGCCCAAACTCGGTATTATGAATCCTTCAAGATACATGGCATCATACGATAGATCATCTATTCTGTCGTCATGCAAGCGAGGGAAAGAAGAAATTATAAGTTATAAACGTAATTCCATCGTATAAAGATATATTTAAACCTTAGCCAACTTCAAGAAAGCAATAGTTTTAAATGTTTTTCCTGCAGAGTTAATTTTGTACATTTATACTTGAACCTATGCATGAAAAATCTTTATTAAGCTTACTTTTGGCATTTAAATAAATTTCCCCTTTTTACCTTATAGGGCAGCATTTTTAAAAAGCTTTTTTAATGAGGTGTTTTTGCAATTTGGTTTATTTGGGTCTCAAATAAGCACAAATAAGTGATCAAACTACCGCCTCTTAGATAACAGAGCAAAAACTTGAAATATACCCGTCTTTCATGACAACATTTCTCAGAAGCACACAGAAATGTATAGGCGTGTGCGATTATTCGATTAATTGAATCGACGATTCAATTATTTTCACAATTAATCGGTTATTTCATCACGTCGATGTCGATTGCGGTAATTGACTCGATTGCCAATTTTTGTCAAGATTCAATTGTTTTTCAACTGTCAATTGTTATTCAATTCACAATTATTGTCCGGTAATCGATTAATTGACGATTATTGACGGTGGTAACGGCGACCACCTATCCCTCCCTCCAGAAGTTATCAAGAAGATATCTAGCTACATCCCGGCAACTAGCACTGCGTCCGAGAGGTTGTTCCGTCTCGGTGGGAACATTGTCCTTGACACACGCCAGTGCCTGTCGGATGTACACGCTGAGGATCTCATCTGCCTGTCTTCAATAGTGATTTATTCCTTTAATTAATTGATAATAGCTAACTGATTTAATGATTTTGTTGTTTTTCAAATTAGGTATTTCATTATTCTCATTGCCAAAGTAAAGCTTTTGAAAAGGACGATCAAATTGAGTCCTGTCAATTAATTGGTTGATATCAATTAATTGAGCAATGACACCCATTTCAATGTCAATTAATTGGTATTTGTCAATTAATTGAATGACTTCAATTAATTTTTATTTCTTCAATTCCCGACATTTGAATCGACCACATTTTCAATTATTCTCACAATTGATCGATATCGATTTTTTTCGATAATCGCACAGGCCTAGAAATGTATGCTTGCGACTCGAAGCGTGAAATATTAACTATAGTTATATCGATTGTATTGAACACCTTATCTCTACATTATTTCCCATCTATCTCCCTTTGTGTGCTAAAGCGGATCCTTCAGCCATCCCTATTTCTAAACTGCCTCGACTTCTTGGCCACCTTTCTTTAGACACATCTCTTAATGCTTCATCACTCCGTACATTTCACTATACCATCTTGATCCTAGCGGCTTACGATCGCCGTCTTACTCTCTGAAATTCCAACCTCTTCCACTTCCTTAGCCAGAGTATCGATCTTCCGATGATAAGAATAGGTGAACGTGAACATACAAGAAATGTGGGATTGGAAGAAGGCCGTGCATTTTCGGATAAAAAGATTGTACAGTATTAAGTTTAAAGTATCAGACAACACTTGCCGAAAGCTAGGTCGGTAAAAATAAACAATGCGGAAATTTTAACGTATTTTCTGGAGATAATGTGATCAGATTTTCTAGCGACTAGATGCATAGAGCTTCCGAGTTTGATGGACAGAAATTGCTATTAAGATGAAAAAATTGCTTCATTGTCATTTTTTTAAATAGGGTTCGGCCTTAACTAGAAACTAATGCTGCTATATCTCAAAATATGTGTGAATTTTTTGCCAATGTGAAAGAAAGATATTGAGAGCAAAGAATTGAGTAGACGAATAAAAAAGAGAGGAAGGAAATACACCTTGCATCCACCGCCACTACAGGGTATGGATGGGATTTTGGTAAAAGAGCAAGTCCCGACACGGAGTGGATTTTGGCAATTAGGTTGAAGGTCGAGGGAGGCGAAGGTGGGAGCATGGAATTCAGGGGCCACGCCATTGATATTTCGATGTTGGTCCAGGAAGCTGGAGCAGTAAGATTAATGCTGCTGCGGCAATAATTACTGCGGATAGGATAACTCTTCTTCCAACTACTCCTAATCCTGAGATCTTGTCTACAGCCTCTTTCCATATGCACCGCAGGTAAGAGCAAGAGATTAGAGTAAGTATTTTGCATTACAGCAATCAGATACATGATCATAAAATATAAAACGTATTCCACAAATAAAAAAGTGACTTGGTTTCCTTCCACAGATTTATTTTCCTGGACAACGAGTTTCGACACAGCGGTGTCATCATCAGGTACAAAGTTTTAACAATTTCCAAGAGGTATATATACTCTTAAGGGACTTGGTGGAAGGTAGGAGAGGAGGGGGAAGGGGTGTTGAGGAGGATAAAATTACAGGGGGGATAGGTAAGGTAGGAATCTAGACAACACCCGTGAAGGACACGTGTGTGGGAGAGGGGAGGGGATTGTTGGTGGGGGGTGGGGTGGGTGGGTTTCTTAGGCATAGTTCGCCCTCGAGGGTTAGGGATTAAGGAAGTGGTGGGTTATCAGCAGGTGGGGAGTGGGGTGGGAGGGTCAGGGTTTTGTTTTTCCGTGAGGGATAGAGAGACTTCTAGGAGGGGGGAATGTTTTTCAAAAAGGATGTTCCTTCTTATTTCCAGCTCCTCCCTTTTGTCCATCTTCCTTCCTTTATTCTCTCGGTGTAAGATTTCCGATAGGTATGAAGTCGCTGTTATGGTTTTCTTCCTATAGCTGTCTGGCGAAGTGGGACTGCAATAGGTTACATTTCCGGAAACATTTCTTTTGTTCTTCTATTCTTGTCTGGAAAGTGTGTCCTATCTGTCCCACAAATACAACACTGCAGTAATTTCCACTCTAATTTATACATTCCACTATTTTCTAATAGTTGAACTTTGTCGTTTGTGTTATTCAAGAATTTTGAAGATTGTCATTGTTGTAAAATGCTCTTCTAAACCGGTGTTTTGGGAAGAGGTTGTCTATTTTTTTTCTGAAATCATCCCGTAATATGGCAATTTACACCACCAAATTCTTTTTCTCTTTTTTTCCCTGGCGTGAAGAGTAATTGTTGAGCCCTGATGGAGCGTTTTTAAGGAGCATTTTGTCAATAATGCTCTTGTTGTAACTATTTGAGATGGCTATTGATTTAATAGTTTCTAATTCCTGGTTGAATGCTTTTTAAGAGAGAGGGATATCCATTAGTCTGTTTAAAGGAAAAAAACGGACAGCTATTGCGATATGTGATGGCGGGAGTCAGAGGGGATGATGTGGTCCGTGGTGATGGCTTTGCGGAAAATAGAAAAATCTAATTGCTTCTCTATCTTTGACACTCACATCCAGGAAATTCAGTTTACCCTCTTTTTCTTTCTCACAGGTAAACCGTTTTTTTTTCTCACAAGTAAACCGTGCTTTTGTGCTGGTTATTCAGAACTGTCAGAAAATTGTCCAATTGTCTATTCGTGCCAGTCCATACTAAAAACACATTATCAACGTAGCGGAACCAAATATTCTTGGTGCACACTGAGCTACAACTAAACAATTTTTCCTCAAAGCTGTCCATAAACAGTTCGGCTAAGAGTTCGACTACAAAGTTACTTTTTCATTTGTGAAATTCAACTTCCACATAGTTGAGCTTAAAACCATGGAACGTATAAAACGTACTATTTTAACCACAAATATATTTGTAAGAAAAAGTTCAGGATATTAACTTTAAGGTGAGTAATTTAAAAAAATATCCAAATATAAAGGGCTGTCCCTAGGTAGTTCTGCTGGGTATTCAAGGGGGAAGTGTAAGAGCAATCTAGTATTAAGGATTACGAGTTAGATGAAAATGAATAGATTTTGGGTAGTAAGACATTATATTAAGCTAAGGCTGACATCTTCAACATTGTCTGAAGGTAGTGTCATTTTACAATCACACAACTATTATGAGAGATCACAATTTGAGATTGGAATATCCTTTTAGCTTATTCTTGAACTTCTTTGAATGGTTATTGATCAGTTATCAATACATTTGTTAATTTATGGAGGTTTGGTCATGACTTTTAAAAAAATTCAACTTCTTTCTTCCGCCAACGTTTCGCCTTTTTATTAAGGCTTCTTCAGGGTTACAGTACAATGCAAGGAATACATTTGGTAATAATTATATAACTACAAAGATAAAAAAGTTTTCAAACATAAATTTAGTAACTCAAAGGATTAACTTTCTTACTGCGACACGTTCACTACTGTACTGTAGCCCTGAAGAAGCATTTATGAAAAGGCGAAACGTTGGCGGAAAAAGGAAGTTGAGTTTTTTAAAAAGACATGACTTAACCTTCATAAATTAACAAATGATTCTTGAAGAAATATTCGTAAGCAAAATAATCTCATTTTCTCTTTAGATTTAGTACCGAACTGCTCCATTAAACATTAGGTTAATCCTGACATATCAAAATATCCTTAAAAAATTCCACGTTCTTCCGAAAAATTTATTTTTGACACAGTATCATTTTAAGATACAGCTCTGCTACAATTACTATAACAATATTGAAATGCCCGCTGTCAAAAGGGTACCTTATTGCATATAATGAAGTCACTTAATTGATGATATATTAAATAACGTGTCCGGGACAAACAAAATGAACTCCACACAAACACTGTCATGAGGAACTCATGCCCAACAGATTCATTCTGTCATTAATATCGAAAGATTAAAGGGAATCACTTTTTTGAAGCGGAAATCCTTTTTCCCAGCGGATGTTAAAAGAAAAAATATCAGCCGATCCTCTCAAAACCATCGGCCAAACCCGCACTACCCCATTAATCACCGATTTCGTCGCCGTTTCCCCTTAGCGAGGGAGGAGCGAACGGTGTGAGCAGTGGGCAAAACAATAAAAAAATAAATGACAGAGAGAAGAGAGGAAGCAGCTTCCTGCACTCACTCAGCTCTACATACGCACGCACTAGAGTGCCGGCCACCACGGCGCGGCACGGAGAACAATGCATCAACTCGCATTATCCAATTACATTACGCTCCACTTCATCACGGCACCTGTAATCCTTTTTGCCGCATATCGGTTATTCAAATGGTGCGGAGGCCACCGCTGATTAAATTGGGAAGTATCAATTTTTTCGGGTGTGGGGCAGGCGTGCGGAGGGACGTGTGGGAAGAGGTTTTAGATTGGGATGGGATAGGAGCCACAGCACTCGCTGCCTTTTTTTTCCTCTCTCCCCACCTCATCCTCCATCCCGTCACAGAGTCCGTCGTTCGGCCGGTAATCCCGTAAAACCGTGTTCCGACGATACCGGCTTTGCCAGTAATCCCCACCACCTCGCCACTCGCCCACGCACCCCCTCTCCCTCCTCCCTCACTCCCACCTCCTGCTCCATTGAAAAAAATAACTCACCCACCCGCCCGCCCAACCCTCCAGCCACACCACCTATGCCACAATCACCTCCACGCCGCCTCGCCCTTCCGAAAACACTCCATCCCGCCACACCATTTTCCCCCTCATTCCACGCCCTCCGTCATAATACGTATCGATGCTATGAATCATGAGATATTATGATATTTTCAAGTGCCTAAGCTGTTACCTGTGCGCGATACATATATGATACTGCAAAATGATGTTGATCCGCAGTGAAAACTCGACTATCACAAAGACCATGGGATACTCTGCAGCGCACCACAATTAATTCTAATTGTGAAAGCATATGAATAGGGGTACTAAATTGAAGTGGTAACAGGGAGTGAAACCATTGTTATTACTGGATAGTTTGTTAATGATTATAAATGAAGAAAGTGGCTAAATTGATAACCACAGTCCACGTTTACCTGCTAGAGACGTTCAGCCCTTCTCACGTTCTCTAGGAAATATTTATAAAAAAATATTCAAATGTCATTTTTTCGACCTCTTTTTATTTTCAGATGATATTTCTTTCTGCGGGAGAAGAGATTTCTTAGTTATGAAATAACAGATGTAATTACTTCACTGCCAACGTTTCACACATGTAATTTTGATCCATATTAGCTACAATGAAGTCACCTTATTTACAGAGTTAGCAATTCAGATTTGGTGCATTATTTCATGAATTTCAATAAAATACTGTTCCAAATGTGATTTTCTAACTTTTTATAAACATACACTGTGAATGTATTATACTCTTGAGGAAGCAGCCATATGCTTTCAAAACACTGGAAATGAGTTAATAACATCAATTATTTCTTAACCAAGACTCACATTCTCCCGAAAGAAGAAATATAATTTATAAAAACAAATATTCCCAAACCATTAAAGGAATTTTGAATTCCTTGCGACATAAAACACAATGATTTTTACCTTTCCACTCAATTCAACGGAGCATTAATTAATGTGGCGTAGATTTAATGGCGTAAACCGCTTCTTAATACTGAATGTTAATTGAAAGCGATGCTTAAGAGAGGCCATTTGAAGGTTTATATATCACGATGGTGGTGTATCGCTCCGGTTTCGATACGTGAGAGGACATCGCATTGCGATCATTAAATTCCAATATCTCACCCACATCCCCACCATCACCGTTATCCACCCTGAAAACGAAGGGTGGCTAAATAATCCTCCCGGTCTCCCTCCCCCCACCACCCCATTCACATCAACCCCTGCGGGCTGCGAAACCGATATGGAGGCATCCCAATAGGCTGAATTTCGCCACCCTGCTCCCTCACACCCCTTGTTTAAAAAAATACCAGTACATCCCCCTCACCAGGAGCCCCAAGCGTCATCACCCGTCCATCCTGCACTTCCAATCTCCCTCAAAAACTTCCTCCCTCTCCATTTTTCCCATATCTCCCCGCGATTTCCTTTCCCACCATTCTCCCCTCTCGCCGCGTCGTGCGCGGGAACGCCGAAGCGGATGACGGACGATAATGGACCGAGGGAATGAATCGGGCACACTCGATGGAATCGATGGATGTTGAAATAAAAAAAAGGAGAACAAGGGTGCACGAAAAGGGTTGCTCATGTTTTCCGTGGATCGGAGGATGAGTGGGTAATTGGCTTGGAACAGCCGCTCGCATTGTATTCGCTAACTGTTGCTGGAGTGGAGGGATTGATTTCAATGTGTTGCAATAATTCGTTTTTTGGGTGGGGGGGAACTGTGCACCAGAGCGATTTTTCTCACCAGGCGACCGCAATCGCGGATTTTTTTGTGCCCCCGAAACAACTTTTTGCAGTTATTATTCAGAAAAAAAGCATTATATCATTCTCCTTAGGTTTCCTCACGGGATGCAGAGCATAAGCATTTCTAAAGGAAAGGGGCTAAAAATTAATATGATGACAAAAGTACAAATCAGAACTTAAATGAAACCAAGTGTCGCAAATATTGTTCTACCTTTTTCAGCTTCAACTTACAAGAATTCTAATCCTATACACGTTGAATGTGTAAAATTAGTTTAGCTAAATAACACACAAGGAGTTAATCAGAGTATCCCTACAGCTCTAAAACATGAAAGTATTTGACAAATAATAATAAAACCATTTCGGTGCAAAGAAATTTATGAGTGAAAGGTAGTTTTAATTCAAAATATATTAAAAAGGTTGAAACGTTAGATTTTAGAAAAGAACAGAAAAGGTATGCTTTTCTAGAAACATAAAGACCAAAACTTTCACGGTGAAATTCCGGTCTCGTAAATATTGAATGCATGGTTGTAAATTGTAAAGTGATCCTTCTTTAAAAAAATGTTCTTCTTCAGTTTCCTTCTCTCTTAAGAAGGTTTAGCAATAGAAGATTACAATAGCAAGATTTAGTCATTCCTATTCGCATGCATATAAATGTCGTCACGGCGTTCCCTTTTGCGATAGACAGTCAAAAAAGTTCAATTCTCGGTAATAGGCCGGTAAAGCTGACTCTGCTTTAATAATTTATTCCATGCTGCCCTGGTATTGCATACCAGTTTTGCTTCAGTTACTCTTTTATACTGCTGCATGCAAGCCCTCCAGTTTTTAAGACTCCTTGTGTCTTAAGAGCATTAATATTCAAACATGATAACATAATAAGATATTCAGGTACAGGTGACTACAGGTACTAAATATGCCAAAATAAATGTAACGGAGACGAAATAAATAACGACCAATCAGCCAGCATAATTAAAGGCTATATGCAAAGGTAAAAAAAATGGTAAGTACGATTGCTAAATAGAACTAAAATCGATACTTGTCTCCATTCCCTAAGACAGTGAATAAGCCGCAAAAGTAAAAAAAATATAAGTGTTAGTGCGACTGTAACCATTGATGTTCGGTAAAGGACGTACGGAGTAAAATACGGCAGGTTCCAATGAATAAAATGTTTAGGTAGAAACCATGGAGTAAAATATCAGAGTTTATTAAGGGCTCTCCGCATTTTTTCTACTTCTTTCTCCTTTTCCACCCTGCAAATGTAGGCTTCAGTTTTTTAAATATATCGCGGGAAAATGCAATATTTTTCAAAAAATGATTGACTGAAGAGATAATAGTGGATACCTTTTCAAGTGAGCTGAGGTTTACATATGATGTAATTTGAAAAATTGGCAGATGTTAGACTAAGAAAATTCTAAAAATAGTATTTCAACCTGTTATTATCAAAATGTCTCTGCTATAGTCCATGCAGTATTTTATACACAGTGTTTATGAGTCATTTCCTCAAAATGACAGGTATACGCTACAAACGAACAGTCTCCTATCAATACTCACTTTCGCCATTGATTTCGGTCAAAGCACCTGAAATATATTATTAAATTGGTATATTTCACGGTATGAAACAACATCAGGCACATATCACAAGTAAATTTTGTACTTAGTTTAAAGGAAAAAAGATTTACACAAAATAATAGTGATGGAAGCAGATATTGAAAATCACCAAGGAAGGGATATTACGGTGGTTCTATACCGGGGTTAAGAAGCTTGTTTCAGACGTTTCCCTCTAACCCAGTAACGGCTTTGCCGTAACAGCTGAAGACTTGCAATTTTTGCCTTCTGTAGATGAAGAGTTTTTTGTTGATTGAAGTGGAGTAACTTTATCATGAAGTGGTTGTGTTTTTTTATAAAAAAATAGCAAAACTTTGGTTTTTACGAAATGTTTTGGTAATATTCCGCGGCACGTTGCGAAGGCTAGATTCCGAAATGAGGATTTTCTGCCCACTTAAATCAAAGAATCGTCTTTCATATACGCAAAAAAATCAACAATCATTGATGCAGTTTTCGTATTAATGCGATGGCAATGTATTTATCGTTCAATCCTGCATTGACAATGGAGTAGACCTTTTCCATCCCCACCCAAGGGTAATCGTTCCCCACTCCATTTTTGTCAGCGCCGCCTTCACAGTTTCCCGTTGGGCTTCTACCACCCCAGTAGACGACCACAGCCAGCGACCGTTAAATTGAGGCGGCTTGGAAGTATAGACCCACCTTAAAATGGTCCACATTTTCAAGATAAGAGAGAAGCTTCTCTCATTAGATATAAATTAAAGATTAGAATTCATATGAATTAAATGCTGAATCGCAACACCAATAATATGACAATTGCGACACCCCTTGAAAATTTTTCCCAGAGGAAACTTTTTTTTGGCATGCCGAAAACCTACGAAAATGCCATTTTCTTCGTGATGTAAATTGCTCACTCACAGGAGAAGCAGCTAATCTAATTTGAACAAATATTCTTGAGCGTAGAAAGTACATGTGGATAACAGGCAGACCACAAAAGAACAAGACTCTCTGATCAGCAGCCTAAACGCCTACTCACTGGGATACCCATTTGATCAAGTAAACTAGTACTGCGCCAAATTCTTTCAAGGTCTTCGTATTAGGAAACCATTAATTATTAAATAACCTTGAATTAAACTCCCCGACTTGCTGAGGAAATTGTGTCCCTCGATATAATAGTATACACAACAATTAAATAATATGAAGGCAAGAAAGGACTGTTACCCTGGACGCGTTGTGGAAAGATCAAAGTACCCACAACAGTTGGGAATTAGTTAATGAGTTGCTCAAGAGCCGATCTAGAGTCCTACTTCGGTAGTACGAAATGGTATTACCCACAACTCGTTGTGGGCAAAAGTTGTTACATCGCGATGTAGGTATTTTGATGTGTCCACATCGACTCTTAGGTATAAATTACGGCCATTGATCGCATTCGGTGTTTTAATTTAACAAATATACCCCGTCTACTCGCAAAAACAAATAGTCCAACACTTTTCACGTTCTTGTCTCTGCCGTATTAAAATATAAAAGCCGTAAACTATTACTAAGGCATATTTTACTTGAACTGTAAGCTGACATTGAACTTCGTGAAACGAGAACCTGAGATATAATCCTGCGTCGAAAAGTAATTCAATTAGTTTATCAATTTACAAGACCAAAATAGTGTCAATCTGCATGTTTTAAAAGCTAATGATGACTTAGGAAATAATGAAAGTATGCCAGAAAAAATGCTGTCATTATTTTTGCCTTCTAATGAGCGACTTAATTAAAGTTAAGCATTTTAAATATAAACTAAATATCCTTCATAAGCAACATGAAAGATAAAACAAGAATAATTTAGAATTAGAACAATAATGGGAAATAAATCAGCAGAAGAACTATGTCAAGTGCCACATACAAACTTAAATATTGCTTTAGTCAAAGTTAGATCATAACTACAAGAATATACCTGCGGTTGTGCATTTGAACAAGAATGTAAACATATTACAACAAGCACAGAGATTCGAATAGTTCAACTGGCTTGAGTTCTTGGAAGATTTTGAACCTGTGTTTTTCGGAAATTCGAGGACTGGCGTAAAGTTGCACATGGTTTGGCATAAAATATATCTGAAAATAAATCGATCTATACAGCTATATAAACTCAATGGAGGAACCTAATACTTCCAAATCCCGAATTCCGAAAAACACCTCACCACAGTAAAAGTCTCGAATCTGTACAAGCACTCCGCTTTCGTGTGCCGAGGACAGAAAAAAGGAGTACGTAAACAAAACTTTTCGACTTTCTCCAAAATACTCCACAGCGTCGCATATCGCAAACAGACGAATGCTGATTTTTCCCGGGGAACGGGGAAAAAGAAAGCGAGGGAAACAATCCTGACAAAAAAAGCATCCTATCTCATTAAAATCTCCAATCCTCCTCCCACTTGAATCGCTTTCGAGACTCCATTAATATTACCCGACCGAGACGAAATGATGGGTGCAAAAGGAGGGGGCCTCTTTGGTGGAGAACATTCCTCGAAATGGTTCAGACCCCCTCACAACCAAACCAGGACGACGTCAGTTTTTCCCGTGTCTCTCTTCGGCGTTCGGTTTACTCTTCCAGGGGCACCCGGCTAAAGGAGTTTCAGACGAGTGGAAGAGCGTATGTCTCTCCCTACCAACACATTCCCCCTAACTCCTCCGTCTCAGCATGATCCACCACCCTTATTCCGTCTCGTATCGTATTGAAATTTTTTAAGCTTACTTCTTTGTATTGGGTGGTGAGAGGGAAACAAACACAGGAGTCCGCCTCTGTTGACATTCCGAAAAAATGTTATTCTTTCGCAAGGGGAACGCTAAGGGAAGGGAGGAGAGAAAAAAAATAATATTACGACAGGCCACCGGGGAGCAACCCCTCCACCAGAGGAAATACTTTTCGAGAGCATATTGCTTAAATGAACGAATCCAAAAATAAAGGTTAAGTTGGATTAATTAACCCTAACGGTCCGAAAAAATAAGAGCCTTAAATATGAATGAGAGAGAGGGAGAACGCAAAGAGGCTGGAAAACGAGACGAGGGACCCGACAAATAAAGACGCAGACAAATAAGCATACGGTCGGACCAAGAGCGATCAAATATCCGAACGATCTCGCCTTGTTTACGCAATGCACGGTATTTTTTTAAACTCCAAGCGAAAATGCCACGGGAGCTTCGGGAAGGAGGTATAAAGGAATTAATGAATGACCCAGAGTTTCAAGTATCCTCGAGTTCTTCCGATCTCGAGTTTTTTTCCGAGCCATAAAAATGACTAACTTATTTATAAAGTAAAGAGGGAAGAGGATGATGACCGATTTTCCTCAACAAAAAGACTGTCGATGATATTTGGTTATCATACATCAATATTTATATTCAGCTCGGAGCATTTTTCGATTGAGTTCAAAGGGGACCAGTCTTTTGTTCGGTAAGAGGGATGAAATGTCATATGACGCATTATATGTCTGCTGATCATTTTATCACTAAAAAGGGCCGTGGAGAAAAAAAAGAATAAAAATAATACCGTAGAAGGAATTAGTTTCTCAAAACATGGTCATGAATCTAATAACACATCGAAATCGTCTTACCACATTTTCCTGGTCAAATAAACATGCCATTCATACATATTTTATGTCATCGATTTTTGCAAAATTCAGCCCATCAAACAGATGTAGGTGAGCAAATTCATAATACAAGGCTTATTTCCCCGGTCAATGAGAAACAGCAAAGTAAACGTTACTCCTGATACATAAGCAGAAGAACCCAGCGAAATAGTTCACATTTGAATTTAATGCATCTTACTTGAATGCATTTTAGTTTTTTTTTAACTTTCTCATTCATAAATGAGCTGATATGACATAATATATAGTTTAAAATAATTAACCCAAATATAATACAAAAACTGATGATACTGTTAATACATCGGCAACAGTAATTCCCCGTCTAAACTCCAAGTATTTCATTAAGAAAATGCATTCAAGAAAACTATAACAAAACATCCCTAATATAATATTAAAAAATGTAATCAATGTTTTCCCTCGCTGTTGCTTCTCTACACTCCAATTATTTTCTTGGCTAGAAGCCTGATCGTGTAAAGAATCATAAACCACAAATCATGAGTCTAAATTACATTCAACCTGAGAGCCTTCGTCACTGGCATATGTTATAACCTAAAATGATGTTATTGTATTTTTTGCATTCCAAGCCTAACGATGATGCTCTTTCATAGTGTGATATTCCTATTATTTTTTTATCCGAGGCCTCTATTATTTTGAATGAGCACAATAAGAAAAAAATTGTTTACCCAGCTAGAACCGCTTCTTGGTTAGGTATCATATAACGTACATCTCATATCAACTGCACTGTTATATTCACTTGTAAAATCACCATTGGTGTAAAAATAAATATAAATTAATACATTAAAGTTTATTTGAAGAATTTCAAGTCCGCACCTCTCCTTTAAAAAGCATTCCTCCAAAACCTCAAACTAGCACTTTAAGCTAACTAGCTTACTTCAAAACTAACTTTTTCAACTACGATATAAAACGTCTAACATGTATTTAAAAGTAAATAAACCTTCTAATAAGGGATTTTTTAATTGTTCCCATTTATATGCCTTGGTGATTCATAAACATTTATGAAGGCAGAGCCATATATTTTCCAACGCCGAAAAGATAACGATTGCCTGTCAATATCATGCAAAAAATGTGGTAAAACACTAAGCAGTAATTTTAAGGAACTCACCCAAAGATTGAAGCCTGAGGCTATTTGGTAACGGTCCTACAACGGTCTTTCTAATACGCATGATACCATGCAGTGGGGCCTCTTCGTATGAAAACTAAAGCTGCTTGAGTTGTAATTAGGGGAGACCCTGACAAATAAAGCAATGACATCATCAAGAAAAGGTAAGCACATTTAGTATTGTTAGGATTTTTAAAGAATGGAGTGAGGGTGGAGAGAAAATCGGCGTCAGGATTATTGAAATGTAAATGAATTTGGGGTTCACACTTTTACACGACCATTCCAATCGGACTGGTAACAGTACATCAGGCGCTTTCCATCCCTGGATTAAAGTTTGGAATGGAAATCCAGTGATTAACCAGTTATATACTCCAAGTTTTTTGGTTCGAATACTAGTAACGTGTATTCAACGATCCAGCCAATACACCAGATTGCCAACGGTGTCAGGACAGGCATGAAGCGAGAGGGAGAATAAAATAATGTATATGCATCACTTTTTATTCCATACATATGTATCTAATGCAGAAATATGATCATGGTTTCACCATCACCAGAGAAACCTGATATGACATATGTGCTTTTGGTAATATGAGAATATGACGAATGAAGAAAATTGTACGAGAATTCATGTTCCATCTATAGGGAAAAAATAATACGGCTGTAGTGAATCCATTGGTTGGTTGGTTATGAGTGGAGATGACCGGCGACTGAGGTTAATTACACCATTAAGCGTAGGTGGTCAGATTGGTTAGGAAAGGATCATTACGGTATGGAGGAAGTGTGGAGAGAAACCCGGCGTCGGAATTAACCTACACTTCAGGACAGGCTCTTTGTGATCCACAGTTTAACCTCTCACTGCACTTGCAGTGCTCTCCATACTCTATTGAAGTAGTAATCGGGATTTCCTCCCGGGACTCGAACTCGGGACTCCGGAATGAGAAACCAATAATCTAACGACCACACCAGCTTGGTCCCCAAGTGAATGCACTGCCATACTTCTGCAATGATTACATACTTATGGGATCTACTCTTCAAAGCCTCTAACTTCCTGGTAGAGAGGAATTCCACTAAGTATTTGCTCTCAGAATCACCCTCGAGATGAAGAGATTCAAAAATACTTGAAAAAAGATGAGAGGGAGCTGCACAAGCACAACATAGACGAGATGCAATACTGGATAAGTTCAAAGGAGAATGTCCCTAGGATGAGCAGGGTTTCATTAGACAGTTGAGGGTGAATGCAGCTGAAATGGAGGGAACCAGAAAAAAAGAAGCAATGCAAAAAAATACTCGTAATTCGAGAGTGGGAGAGATGGTAGGGGGTAACGGGAGAGAGGGAGTCTCGGTCGGAATGAAGATTCTCGCCACAACTTCCCCAGAACCTCTCCCTCATTTGTTTCGAGCAAATAAAAATAAATTGGCCCAAACGTCGTGCCTGCACTTCCCGCGCCTTCTGACCCCTCCCCCTCGGCTTTCCTGCCCACCCCTGAACCATCTCCTCCTCCTTCCACCGACGCCATTTTTCCTAATACAATCCGTTTCCCCCCTCCCCCCACATACCCCAAAAGGCGAAGAGAGCCATCTCGCACCACCACCAACCACCCCACTTGGGTTCCCCCCCCACCTCCAGAAGCCGATTCACCCCTCTCCCTCCACACCCGAACGAACATTCTTCCATATGAAAAACCGGATGAAGAGACTTAAGGCTCGTTCACTACAACTTAACTCAGCGAAACATGGCTAAATCTCACTCCGAAAGCGAACCAGTGGGTGAAAGTTCTAACTTATCACTGCCAAAATCGTACTTACAATCGATTGATGAGGCCTATCGATAGCGTGAGTTTCGAGAGTTACCCTAAACAGCTTAGTTGAGGTATATTATCAATAGTAAATAGTCCGTTGAACTATAGAAGTATAAAAATGGAAGATTTTCTGTACATGTGAGGGTTATTTCGCACTAACTCGATCAACTTCTCCGTATCCATTGTCGCTTATACTTGTCCACAGGTAAATTCACAACTAAACCACGTTTTCAATATGGCTGGCACGAGGAGAGAGGAGGAGCTACGCCACTTCAAGCCGTTGTGAACTGGCAGACGCTATTCTCAAGGTCTCATCTCCGGCGTTAGGCCAAGTCAAGCCACGTTACGCCGAATTAAGTTGTTGTGCACAAGGCTTTATCCTCTCAAACCGCCAAGTCCCTAAGCCACACCGCGCGCAACGTGCCATCTTCGCTCAACATTGAAATCACATCGCTTGCCTCCATGTGGTCAATCACTGCGTGGATTAAACAGTGCAATGTTGTTTCGGCGCGCATTTTTACTGAGCACTGGCAGCCAAACCAAACCAACCAAAGCCTCTGTGAAGTGGATGAATCTATTTCTTCAAATGTACAGATTTGGTTTAGATTTTATTCTTTCAATGTGTTGCATGATTAACATTCTTGCTTTCGGTAACACAGTATACTTCTTTATAAAGCGCGAGATTTTGCCGGCCCTTCTGCCCTTCCCTTCTGCCAGCTTCGCAGGCAGTAATGACAATGTCATTATTGCCTGACGAAGCCGGCAGAAGGGTCGGCGAAAGCTCCCGCTTTATAAAAAAAATATACTAGGGGTTACCGAAAGCAAGAATGCTAATTATATATAGATCTGAGTGAAACTTTGCATACATGTTAAAATTAGCGATATTAATAGATACACGTGAAAAAATTACATCACAGCGATTTGATTTTTTGGCAATTTAATGTGATTTCAACACGTGGCCTCATGGCACATGACATATTTTGTAAAAATATCAAGGTTTTATCATTTTCTAATAAATATCAAGGTGTGACGCCTAATCCAACATTTGAAAACAACACATTTCAATATAATATCCTCTTAGTTTATAAAACGCCGAAAAAACTCTCGTCATAACATGCATTAATGAATGAAAAGAATTTAAAATATAATGCTTGTATCATTTCTATTACTGCCTGTATGGTGATTTCCGGCACCGCATAAACAGATGCACTTAAGTGAAATGTGGTCCTAGAACTTTCTTGCGTCTTACCTAAAAAAAATATTTAAATGTGCTCAATGACCCACGATATCTACTCCATCCACTTTATTTGCGTTTGGTATCTAGGGATTTAGCACTTATTTTATAAGAAAAATGCAGGAAAAGTCATCGAATGAAAGATCCCTGACTCCTAATGGATTTCCGGAAATATTATGTATATATTCTCGTTTCGTAGATTTCATTACCTGACGTTTTGTTTCGTTTTTTCGTTTCATTACCTGACATATTGGTGAGGTTCATTGATCTCCATTTATTCATAATTTCAAGGTATTTATTCTTTCATTATAATCAATTTCAGCGCGTCCAAATGCTTAAAGGCGCACGGGGCTTATACATTTGCTTTTCATCGATAACGAGCGGCATTATTGCCAGAAAAATTGTACCTGAAAAGAGAACATGTACGACTTTATATGATATTTATGTGAACTCCCGTATATGCATGCATATTATGTCATACTTTCCTAAGATACAAACCAGAAGAAAGTGAACCTCATCTCATTACACAAGATTTTACCTAGTTAATACGATCAACGTTATTTATCCGATATAGAGAAGATATCTGAAAAGGGCTGTTTCTGTAGGATTCACGAAATTAGCTGTAGTAACTGTGCTACTTTAGCTTAACGTGCTTCGAAGGCTACGGTCATATCGAAAATATTGTCTGCCACTTGCAGACAGAGACAACAGCACTTCGAACGAATAGGAGGATCACTCCTCCAAATTCATGCTAACAACAACGATGCTTAACTTCGGCGTCCGAGCGGGAACTTCTGTTTCTATCATTGCAGGTCTTATAACAGGTCTTATGGCAGGCCCGCCATAAAATTAGTCACATCTTCTAAACCTTTTAATTCTACAAATATTTAGCATATAGACCCCTAGTGAAAATCGTGTGACGATATTTAGGAGGGTTTATTATGCGCACTCTCTTTTACGAATGACATTTCCCATGCTCCTGAGGAACAAATGTAGCTTTTCATCACTTTCTTCTTCACCATCCTCAAATCCACCCAATCAGAGATGTACTTTCTTCTGGTTCACGCATCAGCGAACTTTTTCTCATTCAAGATTCAGTATTTTGCCACATCGCCGTTACCTTTGACGTTAAACATCCTAGCACCAAGATCCCGAACATTCTTCCCATGCTCCCCAGTCATTTCACCTCCCTCCACCTCTCACTTTCACACTCCCTCACACTTGACACCCAACTTCACCTCACTCCAATTCCCAACCACCCGGCAGCTCCTCTCCATCACTTCCAACTTCGCCGCCTAACGTTTTTTTATCCGGAGTTGTGCTCTCATTTCGGAGACCGCGATAATCAAGAATTCTCCCCCTCCCCCATTTTCTTTCGGCGTTCAAGGCGTCTTAACTCCGAGCGAAATTTCGGGCGGGAGTGATGGTGTGGGCCGTAGGATGACTGGCTTCAGGAGGAGGGATATTCGAGGGGGTGAATTTCGGGGCAATCGGTTGAGGTGGAGAGGGGACGGAGTGGGGAGGGAGAGATGGAAGGAAAGAGGGAGGAAAAATCTTCAGTATCCAACGTGGAGGCGTTAATGTCTCCCAGGCGTTTGTCATGCTTCCCCCCAAATAATTTATGCCCCGAGTTTATCCCGGCTTGATTGCATCAAACTTTTTCCATAAGGGAAATGACATATTACTCGCGGAAATATTTCGTGCGCTAATAATGATATGTATTCACTTGGCTAATGTAGATAAGGGAAAACTTTTGCTGGAAGGAGCAAAACACCGGTTTCCTTCAAAAATATTTTGCCATTAGAATGACAATATCAGCGAAAACCTCTCTAATAAGCTTTAAAAAATTATATGAAATTTAAAAAAAGCTCCTTTTGTGACATCAATGTCTATGTATTGTAATAAAAACGTAAACGAGTGACTTATTAATCATAGCAATACTAATATTTTAATAAAAAACCTTAGATTTTATCTATTAGGTCGTCTCATTTAATCTACAGAAATTGTAATTTATTGTCTGAAAGATCACTTACTCTTTAAAAATAGCCTTTCGTTTTAGGCCAATGTAATTCTAGAGCAAAGCCTTCAAAATATGTAACAATCGCATTAGTTTGATCATTAGGTTAGCCAGGAGGGTGTAGTCAAGCATCTTTAATGATATCGCTCATTAAACACTGAAAATAATCTGATTCAGATTGTATCCACCTTGCTCAATATTTGAAATTATACCGTGATTCCCAAAAAATAAATCGAGGTAAATCTGTTTGACTCAAAAATGAGGAAAAAAACAAGAGAGGAAGAAAGGTACCTTGAGTAGCGAGAGAGACTCGTTAGAACTGCAAATTATCGAGATATATATCCGACGCGCATAATCGAATGCTACGATTGTTCCTCCCTTTTCCCACCCATGGACTGCATGCATCTGCATCGGATTTATCCCCACCTCATGCACGTTATTTGCCATTCGCCCCTCGGCCTCAACCTATCTTCACCGCTCGACTCCCCAGGCCCGCCCACGGACTTCACCCCCGTCGCCTCCCGCCGAACCTTTTCCCCCCTTCTCCCCTCTCTTCTCCTCACAAGACGACTCCTCTCACCTCCTCCATCCTCCTTTTAACGACCCCATCCCAGGAGGGAAACAACGGTTTGATTAACGAAGACCCGCGCGTCTGAATATCACCAACCAAGCCAACAAACCCCTTGCCATTCTTCTTTCATGACCACGCCTGCCATCTAATTCACCACCCCAAACTCCTATCCCCCAACCACCTCTCACTTTTATATTTCCCTCCGTCGACTTTCTTTTATTTTTGACTTCACACCACCAACCCCCACCCACCAATTTCCCGTTCCATTTCAAAGTTTGGCTCGTGGAATCGAGTCTACTACAGCCGCGAATAACAGTCCATCCGTCCCCATTTTTCCTTGGATTGTCGCAGTCAACTAAGGGACATAAAGACATAGCTTAAGAACTAAAGCTCAGGCAGCAATCCCCAGTGCCTTCCTACCAATTTAAATTAAAACAACCAAACCCAATGTGAATATTTCCTAAATTTATTTCATCAACCTGAAAACAGCCTCAAGGAGCATTTACATCAGGCGTTGTAACAGTAACAAAGGACAACACACAACCATGTCCTGGGAGTAGAAAAACCCTCCCCAGGCGGGACTCGAACCCGCGAACCTGAACCCGAACCTTTGGGCTGGCAGACGAGGACGTTGCCCCGCCGCCACCGAGGCTGACAAAAAATCAAGTTTACATAAAATGTAGTTCATCAGCTCAAAATTCGTCTGTGGAAATATTTACAAACATGAAAGGCATGAATTTACATACCAAAAGCCCTTCACGTCCTAAAGGTAACACACGCTATAAATTAACGTGATAGCAAATACAATACATATTATTACACACACAAAATTAGGAAAGGGGGGAAATGAGCAGCAAATATGTAGATTCCACTAAAATGTTTTTTAATATGACGTAGCTTTCAGCAATTTGTGTCATCCTCGGGTCCTTTCGACGCAAGATTTTGAAACCTAGGTCACAATAAACAAAAATTTAGTGAAATATAAATTTTGCTCAATTCCCGCCTTGATGGATCGATTCCAGATAGTTAAGCTTGACGGTTCATTTCGTTTGAAAATGAAGAACGATATATACCAATGTGGGAAACATTAAGAATTGGGCTATAACCATTCACTAAGAAACTCACTTCAGGAAATAACCCACAGAAAATAGGTGTGAATAAAGGTGGGAAGAAAGTAAGACAGTTGACAACCGATGCCCTAACATCCGACTCACTTTTTTCTTCTTATACCTCTCCCACTATTCCCGACGTCGCGTCGACTCATTTCTCTCCTCCGAATTAAATGTACATGTATTTATTTTTTATTCCTCAACCGGACTTTATCCCTTTCCACCCGAATCCTCCCATAGTATATATACCGTTCACCCCGGCCGTACTTCTGGAGATATCTTCCATCCGGTTTCCTTTATCACCATATTTCACGACGAATTCCCACTCTGGAGAAGAGAAAACTTTCGGTATCTCATTCCACTTTTACACGGTTGGACTGATGCTGCGGAAGGTGTGGAGGAAAGAGGCGGGGAGTGGGAAGGGCAGGGAAGAATGGGATTGATGCAAAAAAAAAATGAGGGGGTCGGAATCGAGGGGGATAGGTATAAGGGCTGGGCGGGGAACCGTGGGTTGGCCCGGGAGGGTTTGGGAGCGATAAAAAAAACACCTCTCGCGGACGGGGTGAAAATTAGCATTCACACACGATATACGGAGTCAATTGGACGCCGGCAAAGATTGAAGTAAACTCGTTAAAAGCACCGTCCAACGTCGGAATGAAATCTGCGAAAAGAAAACATGCATACATATCTTTCTCTTACGTTTTGCACATCGCGGGGGAAAATATTTGCTCCCGTTTACGGAAAAACTTTCGGGATCTCCCGCCTCTCACTCATCTCCTGTTCCCTTAATTTTAAACGAAGGCGTGAAGTTTTTCCTCCGAATCTAAGATAGCGCTTTTACGGCTGAATATTATCAGAGCGCAGGTCAGAGATTGGCAAAAAAATATAAGGAAGAGGAAATTTTTACGAACTTACGCCACGTAAAATATAAATGTTTTCTACACAGGATCACTTATTTACATTTCCAAATAATATAAGAACTGCGCATTCTTTCAGTCAAAATAAAGCTTCAATTTTCTCCCGGCTCAGGCCAAATTTTAATCAAAATGTGACGTTAAAGAATAAAGCGAATATGGGACTGTTATTAACCTCCTCCTATGCAAAGGCACATGGATTAATTAATATTCATTACTAGCTGAAGGTACCCGTTGAACTTCAACAGATGTGAAAAACATTGAAATTATAAGAAAACCACAAAACCTGAAGAATACTGTCAGCGTGATCATTTGAGGTGTTCGTATCCTATCTTGTTTGTTGTGATTGTTGTAATTCGTTCATTTTCCATTTAATGCACGGAGAGTTGAGTGATTGTTTGTCCTCTTTAATTCACGGGAAAACCCAATAATGGCCCATGAAGACTCATTACTACTTAATAAATAGCACCTAGGTTGATAGATGGTGACCTCGTCCCTCAAGTTTTCTAGAGCCGTCTCCTGAGTGAATAACAGCTTGAGCACTTCCCTTGTGTACATAAATATATTTGCATTCCATGACTTAATTGAGTTCTGCCATTCACCGTTGATATGTGTGTTGAGTATCTTAATCAGGATAGGAGAGTAGAGTATAATCCAGCGGTTGACAGAGACATAAGGAGCATTTTCAATAGCAGCGATGTTTATTTGTCCTATGAATCCTTCAATACCCGGACTATGCCTTCGGCATAAAGGGTGGCTATATTCATTGTTTCCTAAATCATAATCATTGGTTACAAAATTAAAAATCTATGGTGATCAGTCTTAGTGCACTTGCCAATTTTCATGCACCGATGACGTCCATTGCGCAGAATATCCGTTCTTCTTATGGGTAAGAAGCATGTAGTGACGCAATTATAATTTCCGCCATCTTAAAACAGATTGAAGTTTCGAAACAAATGGCTCAATATTTGAACCAGATTTTTAACTGGTTACCCGTCAGTAGGTTTGGTTAGGATGCAATTTGTACAATTCTTAGCGTAATCCGAGAAACACCACGGGGAGATTATCATGAGATTGCTGGTAGGCATGTCTTTGAGCATCCAAGGCTAACCTTTGTCATTTTTCATGCAAGGACTCATTTTCTTGCAAAGAAAACCTTCCTCATGCTTTAGAATATTTTTTCAAAAGGTTACCCTTTATTCTATTAGGCATGTTTATGGATTTTTAAGTCCAAGGAGGGGAAACACAGAAGCAAGTAAGAGACTCGAATAGGCAACTCGATGATTGAGTGAACATAAGTAAACTGCATTTTAACACGTTTAAGTATATATAAATAACTCGTAAAGTTTATGTGGGAATTGGTCTAAAAAACAATTCGCAATCGTAATGAGAGGCAGACGGTTCCACTCAGTGTAATACATCTGAGTATTAAACTATAATAAACGACGCCATGTTTGTTGTAGCAAAAGAGACATTATTAACATTATTATTCGCTGCACGTAAATATTCTTCCACGTTTAATTCCTTTGTGTGTATCGTTTACTACATAAGTGTTCTCTCGTATGCAGTTCCCCAATGAGAGCTACTTTGAGAATAGACATTGAAGATTATACTTGTAAATATGCATTGAATTTATCGATTACCCCCCGATACAATTTATCATGGGGCCCTTTGGACTCTGGGCCCTTCTTATACAAATTTTCTTTCTACGTGCTATCATGGGCCGGCAGGAAAACTTAAATTCCAGATGCGTGAATATCCTTTGAAATTCAAATCTCTGGTTGTCAAGGAAATATGCTATTGTTGAATAAAGAGAAAAATGTCAGATTTTTCAGCAAAAAATATTTTATTCAGACAATTACGAAGCGTAAAAGAAAATCGATTGAAAGAATTAGAAACTTCACTTATTCAGTCATCCGATAAAAAAAATTCCAGCCCTCTATCTTGAGTGAAAGTAATTTTTAAAAGCAAAAAATAAAACCACTGCACCGAACCCAATGCTTAGCATGGACCACAAGGGACCCCCAGGGGGGGCCTTTGGGGCCCCTAACGGATTTTTAATATAGCCTATGTTTCACCCCGATACATTTTCTAACTACATACCAAATTTCAGCTCAATCGGTTCAGTAGTGTTTGCATGATTGAGCAACAGACAGACAGACAGACAGACACCATTCAATTTTTATATATTAGTATGATGATGATAATAAAGTTTTGTACTTTTCTACACTTATTATTTTTAAACACACTACGCGTTTCATAAATTTTATGGCATCGTCAGGTATAGTAGTTTGTAACAATAAACAAACTACTACACCTGACGATGTCAAAAAATTGGAAATGCCTAAAAAAAAAATAAAAGTGTAGAAAAGTACAAAACTTTATAAAATGAATATTAAAAGTATCTACAAAGTAGAGCCTGAAGCTGTGGATTTTATTGGATTGATTAACTTATGAGCGTAAAAAATATTTTTATGTGGTAATCAAACATATTCCACAAGAAATATTATCCCAAAATTAATAAGGGGTACTTATAAGTTGATGTAAGTAATATATGGTGGAGGGAATGAAAGTCAGCGCGGGATTGCATTCGTAATGAATAGGAAACTAGGTAGAAAAGTAGTGTATGCAGAACAGGTGAGTGATAGGATTATAGTCGTGGAACTAAATGTAGATACAACGAATTAAATTATAATTCAGGTTTATATACATCCTCAAATCATAAGGAGGAGGAGGTAGATGGTGTATAGGATCAGTTAGAAGAAATAATTGGTAGGATACCTGGGAGTAAGCAGTTGGTAGTAATGGGGGATTGGAACGCGGTGGTGGGTGAGTGCAGAGATGGGCGGGAGGTGGGCGATAACGTGCTAGGAAGGAGAAACGACCGCGGTGAGAAAGCTGTGGAGTTTTGCCATAGAAATAACCTAGTGATTACAAATACATGGTTCAGACCATCCTAGACGTAGGTACACATGGAAGAAGCCGGTAGACACAGATAGGTTCCAGATAGATTATATAATTGGTCGTCACAGATACAGGAATAGTGTTAAAAACTCCCATACTTATCCAGGAGCTGATGCAGACACAGACCACAACTTATTAGTCATGAAATGTCGGGTAAAACTGAAAAAGATAGGAATGGGAAGGAGGGTACGAAATTGGAATACGGAGGCATTAACTGAGGCAATGAAGAATAAGTATAGAGAGAAGGTTGATGAGATAGTGGGTGAAGATCATGGAGTAAGATCAGATGAATATGAATGGGGAATTTTGAAAAATGGAATTGTAGAAGCGGCGAAAGCAACGGTAGGCGTAGTCAGTGAAACTAAAATTAAAAAACCGTGGATCACGAAGGAGATGATAAAGGAGATGGAGGAGAGAAGGAGATGGAGGATAGAAGGAAATGGAAGAGTGTAAGCTCAGAGCCAAGTAAAAGAAAATACCAAGAATTACATAGTAGGCATAGAAAAGAAAAAAAGAAAGCAAGAGAGGCGTGGTGGAGAGAACAGATCGACTCGTTAAAGAAATAAAAAAAGAGGGAAGATTATATAGATGCATTATATAGGAAAGTAAAGGAACTGACGGGTGGTAATAAGGGAAGGGGAATTACAACGATAACAGACAAGACTGGAAAGGTGATCGTATAACCGAAAGAGATCCAGGAGAGGTGGAAGGAGTATGTTGAAGATCTGTATGGTTAAGAAATGAGGTCCAATATTTTAGATATAGAAAAGGAAGACATCGACAGAGATGGCATCGGACCAGGTATCCTAGATAGCAAAATCGAAAGAGCTCTACGAGATATGAAAAGGAATAAGGCGGTGGGAATAGACGACATAACTGCAGCATTTTTAAAGAGCATGGGGAAGAACGGAAGAGGAAAACCTTTTGCGCTTATTCGTAGAAATTATGAGGATGGAGTGTGACCGGAAGACTTCGCGAAGACTGTACTAATTCCTATACCAAAGAAGAGTAAGGCAAAAACGTGAAAAGACTATAGGGCAATAAGATTAATATTCCACGCGGCCAATGTAGTTCTGTGAATTATAAACAGAAGGCTAGAGAAGAAGCCAAATGAATACCTGGGTTCGGGTTTAGTAGAGGGACGGACCAGTTCGGGTTTAGTAGAGGGACGGGAACGCGAGACGCTATAGCGGTGATGAGAACGCTAGCAGAAAGAAACCTAGAGTATGGGCAGGATGTTTTTGCATGCTTTGTAGATTTCGAGAAGGCGTTTGATCGGGTGGAATGGACGAAATTAATGGGAGTGTTGAAGAAATTAGGGGTCGATTGGAGGGACAGACATCTGATTCGGAATTTTTATATGAACCACCCGGCGCAAGTTAGGGTAGCCGATGGAGAATCGGGATGGATCACGATAGGACGGGGAGTGCGGAAGGGGTGCCCGCTATCGCCAATGCTTTTTAACGTGTGTTCAGAAGATGTGGTAAGGGAGGCATGGAGGGAGGAGGAGGTAGGAATAAAGGTAGAGATGAGTTGATAAAATCAGTGAGATTTTCAGATTATCAAGCATAGATTAGTCAGTCTGCCAAGCGGTTACAGTCAATGGTGAATGCGTTAGAGGTGCAGTGTGTAAAGTATGGGATGAAGGTCAACCACAAGAAAACGAAAGTGATGAGATTTTCTAGAAGTCAGAAGGTGGGGCTGAATATAAGGGTGGGAGGGCAGAAGATAGAGCAGATCGAGCTGTTTACGTATCTGGGTAGTATTTTAGAGGAGATTGAGTTTAGTAGTAAGGACATCAGATGCAGAATTGCGCTCGCTAAAGAAGCCATTTTGAAGGGAAGGGAATTGATGATTGGGGGTGGGGGGTCTGAGAAGAGACGTAAATATAAAGCTAGTGAAAACTCTGATATGGAGCATGGCGCTATATGGGTCGGAAACTTGGTCATTGAGAATGGAGTATGTGTGTAGACTTGAGGAGTTTGAGATGTGGGTTTGGAGAAGGATGGAGCAGGTGAGCTGGGCGGCGAGGAAGACGAAGAGGAGGTATTGGATATGGATGGAGAGGAGAGGAAGCTTGTGGCAGAGGTGCGGAGAAGGCAGAAGAGATGGATGGAGGAGGTTTTCAGAGGAAAGGGCATGTTGATGACAGTGATAGAGGGGAGAACACTGGGGAAGCGTGGAAGAGGAAGGAAGAGGATAGGAATTATGGACGAAATAAGAGGAGGTAGAAGATATGAAGAATTGAAGAGGGATTTAATGGAGGTACATCCTTAGGAGGAAAAGCGAGATAATGTGTATGAAATTCGGATGCAGAATGGGGGCTGTCCAAGAACCTACCTATTAGCTGGTAGAATACTTTTATGATAAGTTGATAAAAAAAGATGAAAGTTCCACAGAATTGACGACA
Source organism: Pyrrhosoma nymphula (assembly GCA_963573305.1). NCBI lineage: Eukaryota > Metazoa > Arthropoda > Insecta > Odonata > Coenagrionidae > Pyrrhosoma > Pyrrhosoma nymphula. The sequence continues at coordinate 54,113,174 of OY754330.1, forward strand.
TTTATTAATCAAATATTTAATTCGTTCAATTCAAAAATCAATAAAAAAAGGCACAAAATAAATCAATTTCAATATGTATTATAAATATTAAACAAAATAACGCATTCCGAAGATTTGAAATTTTAGCCAAAAATAATGTTATAAATTGTGAAAGGCATCGCTGCCAAAAATTAATCTGCTTATGATACAATGATTTTATAAGACCCCATGACGATTATTTCCCCAGAAACGCCGAAAATGGATTTTTTTGTTCCGAATGACTTGATGCTCTCTCATGGACAGGAGAAAAGTGCAGCGTCATTTCATGAAACGCGGATGCCCTCTAACAGCTAATGAGTGGATACATTGAGGGAATTTCGTTTCGCAGACGACAACTTTTGAATTATCAACCCAAAGAAAGATCCGATCGTGTGCACCATGGCAGACTCGCAATTCCGAGAATGAGCAAGGTCAATGGACCAAGAGAGGCCCATCTAAGAGACACTATGGTATTCCATGTCCTGAATTTTGATGCCTATTTTCCCTTGAAACTAAGACTTGAGGAGAAAATCGAAACTTGAGCGTGATGACAGCATGCCCATGAAGTGATGAGGAATGAAACGCCGATGAAGTCTCGCTACCTCTGGGCGACAGTCCGTGGCATTGGTGACGGGGGAACGTGCTGAGGCGAAATGGAGTGATTGGGAAGGGCGCTTCGAACGGAAACAGTACCGGAGGGTGAACGAGACGAGGGATTGGAGAGGAGATCGGACATAGGGATGAGATGATACTCCGTTCGATGACCGCTGAGGGGAAAGAGAGGATGATCGCCGACTTCTCCTCGCCCTCCCACCGCGAACGATGGGATAGGAATACCCGGGGTAAATCACTGGGGAAGGGGGGGGGGCGTCACAGCAAATCCTCCCCCCTCCTGTAGCCGATGCGTATTTCTACGCGGGGTAGAAAAAAGGATGCCGGTTGAGAGCGGGGGAGACTGATTCCTTCCCATGATCCCCAGATGGCGTGCCGGCAGCGATTACCGTCCCGCCCGCACTTCTGTTGGTGCTCAATTTTTTTCTTCTTCTCTCTCGCTCCCCGATTCCCTCCGCCCATCCACTTCGATGGGGGGTGAGGAGGCCATCGACTGATCTCCGATATTGTCGAAGACGTGGGGAGGGGAAGAGAGAGAGAGAGAACAGAGACGGGGGGAAGAGGGGAGCTGAGACGAGGGCGAAGAGGGACTGGGGTTGGCTGGAAGGATGTTTAGTGGGTGAGGAATGAAACCCTTGGTTCTCCAAAGAGGCAAGAGTTTGAGTGGGAAAAACAGAACGTTTCTAATGACCACCAGGTCGCAACGCGTCGGAAGGAAGGAGATATCTTAGTAGCACTTAGGAAAGGATGCTTCTACGATCTTTCATTTAAATATATATACCGCCATAGAGCAATTACTCTAAGGAATTGTAACCTAAATTAAGGATAAATAATCACGAAATAAAAGGGATATAGAGTAATAATTAATGCTCTACAGTTTTTCACAATTGATAATTGAACGGTGTCGGCGATTTACTGCTTGCACTGAGGCTATCTTTGATAATGGTATAAAACACCGAAACCAGTCAGGTCCTAATAAAACAAAACTATTTTTAGTATAAGAGGTGACCTAGATATTTATTCTATGCACGAAATTAAGCCATAAGCAACAATAATTAATGAAAAATGGGCATCTACAAATAGTTTCAATCAGGCCACTATGATTAAAGAAGTGGTCACATAAAATTTCTGGCCTTGGTGGCGGTAGAGTGGATGCTTTCCTGCAAGTCCTGAGGAGGAGGTATCGAGTCCCACCTGACTGGGTTTTTCACCAGCTAGGGCATGGTTAAGTTCATTGAGACACCGGGTGCTTCCACCGGACGTGTCTATATTTTAGTCTGACATAATTAAATACAGCAGCGTAACTTTTGCTTTAGAGGAGGATATAGCATACAATACTTAAATGAGTACATTATTTAAGGGGGGTGTATTTTCAGACCGTCATATAAGCAGAAAATATCATAAATATACATGCATTTGCAATTATACTTCAGTTGGGTTAAGCTTGAGAATGTGTATATTTGCCAAGATCACCCAAGCCTCATAAGTCCTCAGTCTGGCTGAAAGTACGAACGATGAATGAAGAGTTGCAGCATAACTGCTCAGTAGCAAGTGCAACATTTGATTCGACTACAACTAACAAGACAAAAATCGATGTTCCACATGAAACAGAGTCCAAAAGCACAGAATTATCTGTAAAACTTACACTATCGAGGCTTCCACGGTATCACTGAGTAGTATCTTCTCATAATTACGCGCGCTACATAACGATTGGCTTTCTTCAAAATAGTTCATAATTATCATATATGTAACCACGAATAACAAATATCAATTAATCTTTAATCATGATCCAATGGACATGCCGCACTATGCTTTCCACAATAACGCAGCGATTCCGTGACCGATATGGTAACAAATTCAGATATATTTCGAAACTGGTTCATATATAAAAAACGGACATAATAAAATATGTAGCCCTGACGTGTGGCGTGAGATCAATTCTTTTAATGCACAAGGCATTCGATAGAAAGCCCCTAATTTAGAACATCCCTTATTTATTGCTGTATCGTGTGGGCTATAAGAGCAAAAAAAACCTTGGCTATAGATGGAAATCATTTTAGAAGATTTTTTTCTCCGGCTCCGTATTATAAGGAGTATCGGTCACGCCATCCAATCAGAGGCTGAAAGAGTCTGTTGCAATACAATTTCTCCTTCGGAACCTCTCTTTTTTGACACTCATTCGGACATTGGGAACCATGCCCAAGAGTGGCCGCTCCCTTCCGTTATCTGTAGGCTACTAAAAAACCGGAAATGTAAGTGAAATAAAAATAAAGCGGCCGATAGCACGCAGAAGTTTATGGATGAGAGCTTATTGAACAAAGCACGATATGATAGAATGAAAATGGACTGCTAAACAAGCGAAGCTGCTAGAAATCATTTGAGCACTATGAGAGGTCATTCTCATATTAAAGGTTAGAACATTTCATTTGAATCCGAATAGCGAATCGTGTGTAGTTTCCTTTTTACTATACATGTCTGACATCGCTACAGTCAAATGTCCACTCACCGTTTACTTTCATTTGGAGACCAACATCAATTCTTCAATCAAATAAAGTCAGAATTAAGAATATAATGGAATGGCTATTTCTTACTGAGTTATGAAGAGTATCAGGCTAAGGTGAAGGAAATTCATATTGTTGAATGTTTTCAAAATTCAGCACTCCCAACTCTACAATTTAGGATCGGCCTCGGTGGCGGCGGGGTAACGTCCTTGCCTTCTAACCCAAAGGTCGCGGGTTCGAGTCCCGCGACCTTTGGGTCGCGGGACCCAAGTGGGGAGGATTTTTCACTTCCCAGGACATGGTTGCGTGTGGTCGTCCGTTGTTGATTGTTAATACCCCGATGTAAAGGCCAATAAGAGCTGTTTTCGGTGGTGAATAAATAAATAAATAAATCTCTCATTGTTTGCCTGGACTTTGCTAGCTTTATTGCTCTATTGAAGCTTGTCAAGTCCTGTTTTGAACACAATAATCACTTGAAAATAAAATAATTCGTCATTAGACTTCGTGGGACACCACAATGATATTGAAATCAAGAATAAGAGCCTCCTGCGGCACTATATTTATTTGCTTCACAATTCCATAGCACGTGAAGTTCGAAACCAACTGATGTTTTTTGAAATTTTGGGAAGAGCGTTGGCGTTGTCAAATTATTGTTTTTCGTAAAAAATTAGTAAATTAGTAATAACGGTGACATAAAAAAGCAGAATATTATAATTTAAAAACTACGGCAATTGATTGCTTTAAAATTGATTAAATATTCGTAATATACCAATATTTTCATCTACCACAACTACAGCTGGAGCTACTAGCGCGCAGAAATGGCTCTGCTATACCTGCTGGACAGCGTTAGTATAGATATTCCTGCTCCTATTTATACTAACAAAACCACTAGATCACCTCTGATCATAATACTACACCAATATAAGCGTATTTCAACCGGTAAGTATAGGGAAATATATTTAATGAAAATCCTACAAATAAAACTAAATAGAGGCTTCAACATTTTTTTATGCCCATGGAATGGAATACCAGAAAGATGCTAATGAATAAGTAGCATAAAAGAGGAGGTACAAAAATAGTAATTAGATCAATTCTTAGCAAATACAATATAATCTAGACAAATTAACCGTTATCACGATCTATACAAATTCCAATCATGCTGCATTTGAATGGTAAAAAAAGAGTATGGAAAAGGAGAAATAAGAGGAAAAGAGATCAAACTTCATCATACAATGTACGATTTCAATTTTTCCCGGTGAATGATATTTAGGTATTGTTCTCGGGCTCTGCACCAGGTAATTGGCTTCATATTGGCCGACGTTTCGGAAGACAACTTTTTTTCCATTTTCAAGGCGTGTTACTCTCTCTGTGTAGGATTATACACTGATAATAGTGATAATACTACACTGATAATAGTGTATAATCCTACACAGAGAGAGTAACACGCCTTGAAAACGGAAAACAAGTCGTTTTCCGAAACGTCGGCCAATATGAAGCCAATTACCTGGTTCATAATACAAGTTACATCAATATATTTGTTGAGTCCACCATGCAAGGAAATATAATTTTTTTTCTGTTAGCCATTGTTATTGAAGTGACGAGTGCGAAAAGTATACACCCGATTTTATCATTTCTCAAAAACTTTTAATATTTAAAATCAATATTCCATGATTTCACTCCCATTCAAACTGAGGAAAATGACGCAACGTTTCATGAGAACAAAGCCCTAATTGATTTTTTGAAATAGCTACACAGTTACTGCCTGTTCCTTCCACTTAAAGTTATTTTGCCTTCTAACTATAGCCACATGTACCAGAGATGACTCCTTTATGCCCATTTAGTTATGTACCACCATGAGCATTTAAACCGCCAAAAATTAAGGAGAGCTGCTCAGAATGTCTGCCAGATAGAGTTGCATGAGGCGCTTCTCTCCTACGTTACTTCCTCCCTCATGCTTCCAGCTCCTAAATTGCACCGCTCCAATATCCCCATTGCACCTCCAATTCCCACACAAATCCCAGAATCCATTCTCTCTCTTCACATTTTCAGATGATCCGTGATCACGTCCATGGGACCCAGGGTATCTACTCCCGATCGCCTGTACTCACTCTCCGCAACCAATTCTATAGGTATCCCAATCCCTTGCTTTTCCCCCCTCTCCTGTGCCTTCTCTATCACCCCGACTCCTCTTCGCTCCCTTTTTCCATCTCCCCCATCGGTTCTCTTGGGATTATGAACATTCAGACGACCTAAACCCGGAACCAATCTCCGAAGAGGTTCGTTCATCTTTATGCCATCGCCGACGATGACAAGCCATTGTGCTCAGCCGGAGTCGATGGGACACGAAACTTCATTTGACTCGAATCGATATCATATTTTTTCTTTCCTTTTCCCATTATTTTTTTCCGATCTTTCCTTTTTCTGATGATGATGAAAAACCCGAAGGATTGATCTACGCAACCGCTATCTCTTCCACTCCCCCCTTTCATCTTCTTCTTCACTCCTTTCCGATACCTGTTTTCACATACATGTCCATTAGCGTGTCACCCGATATAATGGATGTACACATGGTTTTGTTCCCAATCGCTCACGGATGTCATTTTTTGTTGATTAGCTGATGGATCGATCGCAAAAATAAACCGTTTTGATTCCCCAGTGACGCCTTAATCAAACTGAAAGAGTGCCTAACTGAAATTCTTCCGTATCGCCTCGATCACGTCACCTGTCTTGTTATCGTGTCACGCGTCGTAAAAAGCTATCGAACGTGATATATACAGAATCGGAATAAAGGGCGAGCTGAAAACTTGAACGTGGTCAAAAACAAACGTGGAAAACTTCTAAGCTTTGCCGGATTAGTTGTATGAATCCTGATTTTACTATGGCTAATCACTATGCACTCACGTAAATACAGAATCAGTTTAATATTTAGCTAAAGATGCCATAACTTTTATTGAAATGGTATCACAAAACAGTTCTCTTTTAATAAATATATAGGTAATTATTACACCAAAAACCAATACATTTATGGGTATAATTAGGCTACAAGACATGGGAATAAAGCATGCACCCAGGCATTCTAATTACTAGTTCCTGGTAGAAGAGCCAAAATGTGTTTAGAGGTTGGTTTTTACCTTTAGGATTCAAATAAATAAATCTACGAGATAGATTTGACTTTTCGGAAATGATCCATATCAATACAATATATAGTATATATACATTGATTTTTTTACATCACTGCTTTCATTAATAAATGCGAAAATCTACAGGTTAACCTGTGTAGTATGACTTAAATAATACTTTAAAGAAAGGGAATTTTAAAAATAGTCTTTCGAATCACCATCATTTAAACCAACTTCTGGGTAGCCGAGCAATTAATTCAAGATATTCCTTTTATAATGACATGACGGAGATAACAATTAAGACCCTCTTCAAACGAAACAATTCATTTAATGATAAAATTAAAAGGACTATATAAATATATATCTATTCAGAATCTTGCGTGTTCTATTTAATACAAGATTCGAAAAAGGAAATTAAATCACCCTGGCGAGAGGGCTGCGACAAAAAGGTGATAAAGCATAACACTATGGCAGAAAGACGATATCGTGCATCTCTATTGTTCCGAACTTCCCGCTTTATTTCCATAACCTCTATTGATATCACCCAATAATGCCCAGCGATTACGGAATGGTCTAAACAGGTGGTTTTTTTCCGTGAATGATTACTGGTAGATTTCGGATTAGGAAACACCGCACACATCTGATCAAAACACGAATGGACATATTTAAGTATTTTTCTTCGCGTGTGAAACTCCAAACAAATTCCCCCAACCGTGAAATAATTCAGGCGTAAATGGAAGGAATCGAAGAAAATCTGAGCAATTTTGGAGAACCAAACCGAAAGCCGGGTAAAACTAACGACAATTTTCTTTTACTGAACTACCTCCGGCATCCGCAAGCATAATTCGATATTCAATGACTGAAATGTAGTTTCAGATTAATTAACTTGCCAGAATGACGAGAAAAAGAATTTTAAGTTATATAAAACTTCGCTGTCCATTTTAATAGCACGAATTTATTTTTCAAGATGAAATTGCAAAATATGTTGAACACGTGAATCACGACTATTCTTATCGGTACGGTGTGTCAATAATGTTTTGTAATAAATATTTAAAAAAAAACGTTGATACGTGGACAGCATTCACGTGTAAAATACCTATAGTTATGCGATATTTATGCCTTTTTGTTGATCGTATCCACTTGTATATTTCATTAATTACCGAAGAATATATCACGGTACATCACACATACATTCCCTAGTCCCGTAGCTGCTGACAAAAAATTGCGAAGCCCTCAATAAAAATGGACCTAGCTGGTCGTATGTTACCTTACCAAGCTAAACAAGTTATTCTACATATTTCCATGACTTACTTTGGAAGAAATGCGCATGAGGGTTTTTAGCGGAGGAAGTGGGGCCTACAGAAATAAGAACAGGGTGGTAACAATGAAATGACATTCCCAAATTTAAAGCTCAAACAACAAATCTTTATATATATAAAAGTCAATGTATGTATGTATGTATGTATGTATGTATGTATGTTCCACATCTCCTCCTAAACAACAGGACCGATTTTGATGAAATTTGGAACACATGTTTGTTACTGGTAGACAACAAACACTGTAGGGTTCAATTAACCGAAACCCTATTTTTTCCAGGGTTAAGGGTGTGATCCTTACTAATATGTATAAAAATGTAATGGTCTGTCTGTCTGTTGCTCCATCACGCAAATACTACTGGACCGATTGAGCTGAAATTTGGCATGCAGATAGAAAACATATCTGGTTGTAACATATGCTATATCAAAAAGCCCTCAGGGCCCCCAAAGGCCCCCTGAAGGTCCCCCTGGTGGTCAATGGCAAGCTTTGCGTTCGGTGCAGTGGTTTCATCTTTTGCTTTTTAAAAGTACTTCCACTCAAGGTATAGGGCTGGGATTATTTTTATCGGATGGCTGAATAAATGAAGTTTTTAATTCTTTCAATTGATTTTCTTCTACGCTCCGAATTTGCCTAAAATTCAGGTTTTTAGCTGAAATATCTAACATTTTTCTCTGAAATCAACAATAGCATATTTCCTTGACAACCAGAGATTTGTTTTTCAAAAGATATTCACGCTTCTAGCATTTAAATATCACGTCTTCTTGCAGGTCCATGATAGCACGTAAAAATAAAATCTGTATCAGAAGGGCCCAGAGTCCTAAGAGCCCCATGATAGATTGCTTCAGGGGGTAATCGATAAATTCAATCCATATTTACAACAAGCATACTCTTCAATTTTATTCTCAAAGTAGCTTTCATAGGGGCACTGCATATATATGAGAGAACACTTACGTAGTAAACGTTACACATAAAGGAATTCATAGAATACACAATTAATTGTGCAAGAATATTTACGTACAGCGAATATCAATTGTAATAATGCTTCTGCTGCTACAACAAACACGGCGTTGTTTATTATCGTTTATACTCAGATGTATTACACGTAGTGAAACCGTCTGCCTATCATTACGATTGCGAACTGTTTTTAGACCAATTCCGACAGCATTAACGCTGCAAGTTATTTATATGTTTAAAAGTGTTAAAGTGCAGTTAACTTTGGTACATTCGCTTGATCATCGAGTTGCCTATTCTAGACTCTCACTTTCCGCTGTGTTTCCTTTCCATGGACTTAAAAATATATCCATCAACATGCCTAATAGAAAAAAGAGTAACCTCTCGAAAAAATCTTCTAAAGCATAATGAATGTCTTATTTGCGAGAAAATGAGCCCTTGAAAGAAAAACGACAAAGGTAAGACTTGGATTGTCAAAGACATGCCCACCAGCGATCTTATGAGAATCTCCCCGTGGTGTTTCTTGGGTTACGCTAAGATCCGCACAAATTTCATCCTTACCCAACATATGGACGGGTAACCAGCTCTAAATCTGGTTCAATGACAGACCCATCTGTTTCGAACCTTCAATCTGTTTTAAGATGGCGGAAATTATAATGACGTCACTACATGCTTCTTACCCGATAGAAGAACGGAAATTCTGTGCAAATAACGACATCCGTGCATGAAAATCGACAAGTGCACTAAGAATCACCATATATTTGTTATTTAACAAACGAAACCAATGATTATGCCGAAGACACAGTCCGGGTGATGGAGGATTCATAGGTCAAATAAACATGGCTTCTGCTGCCAATACTCCTCTTGATGTTGTCAACCTCTGGATTGTACCCTTCTGTCCAATCCTGATTAAGATACTAAACGCACATATCAACGTTGAATAGTACAACTGAATTAAAGGAATGGAATGCAAATATATGTTTGTACAAAAGGGAAGCGATCAAGCTGTTAATCACTAAGAAGACGGCTCAAGAGAACCGGATGAGGTGACCATCTATCAACCTTTGCTATATAAGTAGTAATGAGTTTGTTTGGCCGATTTTTGGGTTTCCCGTGCATGAAAGTGGACCAATAGTCCTCATTTCTCCGTGCACCTGGAAAGCGATCAGCGTGTCTACTACAATGAACACAGCATACAAGATAGGTTACGAGCTCCTCGAATAACCACTCATACAGTTTTTCTTCAGGCTTTGCGGTTTGCAAACAAAATAAGTTTAACGTTCTTCACACCCGTTGAATTTCAACGGGTACCTTCCGCTCGTACCTTATATTAGGGAATAAAAGGATGCAAATGGGTAGTGCAATGAGCGCCTTACTCATAGGTAAGCGTCAGCATAAAATCAACGCCATTAGCTACGTATTCTACGTAGACCTCTCAATGCTAGCAAACCAATTTAAGGTTCAAAGACTTGACACTTAAGGATCTGGTGCTTTTATTATATGAATAACTTCTTCATGGATTTTCAGCCGGGTCAGGAGTTCGGGAACCGACGCGACGTCTCGGTTACTAACCCCACCATCGTTTTGAAGAAGGTTTCCCTCTATGAAAACGATGGCGGAGTCAGTCATCGAGACGTCGGTACCTGAACTCCTGGCCAGGTTGGAAACCCATTAAGGATTTACTCATTTTTGAAGATGTTAGACACACCTTTGCATATGTAATTAATTGGATAATAGTAGCGTAAAAATGCGACTGGCAGTACTCATGCACAGATTATGGGTTTGATACCGTCGCAAAGGAGACATGCAGTAATAAGAATAAGACTAATTTCCATAGAAAAGCGCTTCTAGATTTTTCCCGTACAAAGTGACATGGTTGATTATTGCAGGTTTTAAGAATGCACTGCAAGAAGCTTAGAGGGATTTCTAATGCCGATAATTAATATTACCTCAGCTTACGAGTTGAACCTTGAAGTTGAGCGACTTATATAATGCACATTTACGAGAAGAAACGAGAAAGGGTTGGAATAAGACGCATAGGGGCCAAAATAGAGGGGTATTCATTTTGAGGGGAATAAGAGTACAATATAAAGTGGTGAATAGCAGTAACCGAGTATATTATTGAGGAAAACTGATAAATGTACCGAGTTAAGAATTAGCAATACTGCATTGACTCACAATCAAGACATCAGAAACCTTGGCTAAGAAACTTGGAAGATGGAAGAATGAAATAAATAATCCTATTTCTTGGGCTGATAGCCGAATAATTGGGAGAGAATAGGAAGATGGCTGAAAATATATACTAGAGTGAAAATCCTACATCCACAATCCAAAACTGACTAGGATTATTAATGCTTTGAAATAGCTCCTATTATGGCCAAAAGAAAATTGTAAAAAAATAAAACAAAACTGATATTGCTAAAAACACACCACGTTAAAGTCATAATTGCTCCAATTTCTATAAATCGAATCGATATTTAGCTAACTTTAACTAGCTGAACCCGAGTATGAACGCCTGATAGATCATTATCACTGACATAAGTTATTTTTCCAAGCCAAAAATACATGACACTTCAAAGACAGCTACCCACTGGGATTCTCAATCGAATATAAATATTTTTAAAATGAAGAGACCCCATTGATATGATAATACCCCCAACATTTTCATTATCACCCAATAATGAAAATTGATCAATTTCAGTAGCTTTTGGAATTGAGGAAGTTGACCTCAAATCAGAATATCGTACTCTCAAATCTACCTGTACTGCTGAACTACAAAACGTCCTACAATAATAATTCGCTAAACACTGAAGGTTACAACCATAAAAAAAGCTTAAAGGATATACCAACATATTACTCGCATTAAAATGCCAAATAATCCATCAGAATTATTAAACGAATGTATTCGCCGGAGGCCACAATCGAGAAAGCATAAGGTAGAGGAGTCTTTACCTGAAATGCACCGTGAGGAAGGGTGAATAATAAAAACAGTCTCCATATACCCTTTTACTCCCCTCCCCCCACTCATAATCAACCACCTCCAACGGTTTATCGTTCATAGTTTCAAATTTTATGCCTTTTCTTGGTAAATAAAGCAAGGCAACGTGCTGCCTCAGTGTGTGTGTCAGTGCAGTTTGAATCAGAAAGGGAGGCCTCTCTCATGAATTTTCTATCCCGGATAACCGCGCGCGCGGGCGTGTGTGTGGAGAGAGGAAAAGGTTATCGCATGCATACACACACAGAGGAACAGACGCACGCTTATATGAGTGCGGGCTCTTTACAGGATGGACGAATAAGGCAGGCCGGATGAAGGAGAGAATGTGGAGAAGAAGAAAGGGGGAGGAGGGGTGAGAGCGGGGAGATTCGGTCGGGAAGCTCGCCGGTGGAAGGAGACCCGCCATGGCGGGGTGAGGAAAGACGGCGAGGGAAGATCGAACGGGTGGAAGGAGGCCAACCCAGACGGGGAATGGAAAAAGAGAGAGAGATGCACCCTCGTTTTTTCGAGGACCACTTGCTAGGGCAAACGATGCAAACATTTCGATGCATGGTGGATAATCCCACCGGCGGAGAAAGAGGGGCAGCGCTCGGAGTAATATGCATTTAAGGGCATCCCCGTCGATTTTGTACCGCTATTTTTTTCCTTGCATGCAAACTGAACAGCTTAGAGTGCTAATCAATGCCCTTTGAATTATTAAAAAAATAAGCACATCAACGCACGTTTAGCAGAAATAAATACCTAACATATAGCCATATAGCATTGAAATTAATTATATAATATTTAAAAAAAAACGTCAAAATTTGCCATTATATGAGTATATCGAGCTATTGAAGTGATTATTCAGAAGGCCGGTATAGAATTTCACTGAAGATAGAAAATTTTCTGTGGAGTTCCTATCCACAATAGAATGCTAAGTGGAGAGCACTTCAAGTGCGGTACCTCGTCCGTTAGCTGGAACAATAAACTGTGGGCCTCTTGGCACCATTCATTATGAATAACTGACTCTGGGTCTCTAACCCCCTTCCTCATTTCCCCAACTTATCCTCTCCATCACAACTTATCCACGAATCCTTAATGGCGCATTGACCGTAGATGGCGGTCGCCTTCCCAAATAACTCACCAATTAAACACATGAGTAGGTGGTATTAATACTGAGAAATAAAAGTGAAAGGGGAATTAGATGAGGAATTGAGTTGGTAAAAGGTGCGTCGATTAATAAGCTACAATTAATGGCAGTTATGTGGAGTTAGTCGTTAAGAAAAAGTGAGGACCCTGACATGTAGCTTGACACTATTTATAACCGAAACTTAGACCCTGGGGGGAGGGGGCAAGAACAGACTGGGAACGCTCGAGGTATAGGTTTGGATAAGGACGAAAAAAGTGAAATAGACGAAAATAAAGACAAACAAAGAATTCCTTAAGGCGAGCGAAGAGATAACGTTTCTTGATGAAATAAAGGGCGGGAAAAGTTGGCAGAGCGAGAAAGCAATAAAGCGTAATGGGATGTTGTAAGCCCAGTCAGGAAAGGTATTTTGGATGTTATAAAGAGAGATAGGAAGTACGCTGAACTGATTAACGAGATCTTTTGAGGAAAAAGGGTGACCCTTGCCAGGGTATTAGAAGTTTTCGGCTCTCGAAACACCTTATGGCAAACGGATGCGCCGGTTGCAACGCCACGGAGGAGAGTAGTCTAGTGGAAGCAACAGAAGACCAAGTGATGAGAGGTAGTGAAAATGTTTCAGCCACAAAAGTTTGAGTTACAACAGAGTAAAAATAGTATTCTAAATGGACGCAGGGCAGTCGGAAGTTTACTAATACTATTGTTTCAAAAGCAGTGACTGGTTTTCAGAAACTATCTTCAAGTCTCAAAATCGTCCTATGTGCGAGCATCTGCCTCGCTATTCTGCTAGAGCAGTGACATTGATCCATGGAATACATACCCCAACAAGTATATAACCATGTGGTATAAATAATATACCATTTGACACATGAGAGACATATTGAGGAGAGATTCAGTCACAAACGCCAAAGAGCGGGAGAACTAGAGATCCACCTCTGCAAACCACCTAATTTTCCACGTGCCTCATTCGGTACCGAAGGGTTAAAAACTCCCCCGGAATCTTGACACAAAATCGTTTCTTTTTCCAAGCGCGACTAAAACATAAGCTTTGCGAAAATTCGCGTTATACTTTTCGACACGAAGAAAATAAATAATAATAATACCGGCAGACGGACGCACGGACGGAGAGACTGATAATATCTCCGAGCAAGACATAATTTTTCGCTACTTCGTATGAAAAAAATGGGGGGGGTGACGCGACGCTTGAAAAGTGAAAGAGGAAGGAAAAAAAGGTTTTTTTCAAAAGGCAGGAAGGGATGAAAGAAGAAAGAAGAAAAAGGTGAGAGAGGAATGGTGTTTTTAAAAGAGGAGGGTGCTGGCGGGGGGGAGGTGGTTGACGATAGGAGCAGTGGACTGGGGATAAGGGAATGATGAAACGAACGAAGAGGAGGAGGCATCGAGGAAGCCCAGGGGGGGAGAGAGGCATTGGTTCGGTGACGGGGGGTTGAAGAAATACAGGGTTGGTGGAATGTGAGTTATGAGGAGAGGAGAGGCTGATTTAAAGGGAGCAGAGAGTGTGTCCGGTGAATAATTTAGTTTCCCGACTGATCTGCCTGACACAAAGCATCAATGCTTTGCTATTCTGTGAACGTCAAGGTATGAGGATGCCCGACAGTGGCTTGGGAGGTTGCAAGAATGGAGGAGAGAAAAAATAGATTATGAGGCGCGTGAAAGGGAAAAAAGTTTGGGTTTTATATTTTCAGTCTAAATAACAGTTACTTCCACGCCAATACGCGAAGTGTGTCTATCTGTTAGACACTTAGGGTTAAATAATAAAACCAGTCGCAATAATTTTTATCTTAAAGAGTTATCGAAAGTTACAAACGTTTGACCATGGAGGTGCCAGGTAAATTTATTTCAATGCTTAAGGGCCTGATTAAATCTTATTGCCAAACACGATGGCTTCGCCACTGGGATGACAATGGGGAAGGAAATTCGCGCAAATAGATTGCAATAAAATATATTTGGGACCTGTTTATGAGGTCATCTAGACCTCTGGGTGACAAAACAAAGTAAATCTACGACTTTTCCTAAAGATTTAGCCATTCTCTAAATGATCTTCAGCGGGAGTAAGCAAGCAAACGGTGTCAAATTTAGTGATCTGAAAATTAAAAATTCACTAATAATTTCAATACGAAAGTTGCGTTTATGGGTGACATAAAATATGCAAAAGAAAATATGTAGGACTATAGAGTTCCTCTTCCACACAAACCCTGTAAAAATATGACATACTTGCTAAAATATACTTAGTAAAAGTTACATATGAATGACTAATAAGGGTAAGGTATTCAATTTTCAAGAGAATAAAAAAATTAAAAAGCTTTTTTTTGCATGAAACTAACAAAAAACTACTCAAAATCTTATTCGTTCAAACATGCACACAGAAAAAGTAGAGGATGAACTTAAGCAATACTCTTAGAAAAACCTTCAGCGATTTTTGAGACCGAGAAGGTAATAGGAAATTTGATTTTTTATGGTTGTCATATCACCTATTTCTATCCTAGGTAAAATTCTCTAAAGAATACTCCACTCATAAGCTTTATATATAAGTAATTTCTGATTTTCTTTTAAAATTCAGCCCAGGCAGCACGCATAAGCCTTACCTATTGGCAAATTTGGTTGCTTTCAGCTCGAAAAAAATACGCAGCTAATATTGGAAAGAGTAAACTCGGGTGGGTAAACCGCGACTGCTAAGCTAAGCAAACTCGAGGCTTCGGTCGGGAAGGAAGATGAGGGAAGCGTGAATGGATATACTCAACGAGAACCTTATTTGCCATCGGGGCGGACGAGGAGATGTAAAAAAAGATACGATAGAAACCACGGGGCCGCGGGAGTTGATGGAAGTTCTTTGGAAATATGCAGCGTATTAGCGAGCGGGAGAGACTTCGAGTTGACCTGACGAGCAGTGGGAACGGGGAGAAGATCACGGTGAGTTGGTGTGGAAGAAGAAAGGAGTAATCCCGGACGAGATTATGAGAGAGGGGAAAAAGAGAGAGAAATTATACATTTTTTCCGCTAGTGACTGTACCTTAATTCCAGATGGGAACGATGTCCGCGGAACTCGGTGTTATATGAAGGGAACGAGCGTTAAATAGTCTTCCTGCACTCTTTTCCCCTCACCCTCCCAAAATGTTAAACTACACGGAAAGCGAGTAGCAAGGCGAGCAAAGGGACGGCGCGTGCAGGGAGGGCAGACATGGCAAGTAAGGATGTGCTCCGAGAGTAGAGAAAAGGGGGTTCCGGAGGAACGGGCCAAGGGACGAGGATGAGGGAATTTGAAATTCATCCTCGACACCCTTTCTACGTAAGGGGTGGGTAGTCTGCTGCGGCGGTGGGCAGCGGATGGAGGAATTATCAATGCCCTGTCGACGGCCTCTGATCAAACAGAGCTTATTGGGCCCAATTTCAAAAGGCATTCATGGGGAGAGGAGACGGCAAGGAGGGTGGGTCGGGGAGGGGCATGAGAAAGGGAGGGAAGTGGGTGTGGCAGGAGAGAAAACGCCCTCGCTGTGAGGTGGAGGAATGGGGGATGGTCGGTAATGAAACATTAATATTCAATGAGAACTTGTAGAAGTGGTTGCGACGTGGGGGGGGTTGTTCGCGGGTGGAAACGGGAAAGGGTTGGTTTTTGGCGCGGTGAGAAGTTGCGGAGGGAGGATGAAGAGGGTTTTTTTTTAGGAGGTGGAAGTATTATAGGAGGGGATCGAGAGATGGCTTCCTGGGGGAGTGAGGATGTGCTCCACGGGTGAGGAGATAGGAGCGTAGTGGGAGGGTGTGTGGCATTCGGTGCCTTTTTCAAATACCTCGCCTTTTCAAAAAAAAAAATACAAAATAAAATAAACTCCCAAACACCCCATCGACCTCACCTCATTCCTCCCCATTAATCCCTTTGCCCTTCCACCCCCGCCTCTTGCACCACATATCTCCTCCCTTTTCGCACAACCAACCACCCTCGCTCGCAAAAACCAAACTTTCCACCCTCCTTCCATGCATTTCTGGAATTTTTTCCCACCCACGTTCCCTACCTCTGTCTCTCTCTCCGACATACGACGCATCATCCAGGTACACTCCACAAGGTTCCCCCATTCAATGAGCCCTTCGCAAGTTATTTCATCCGCCAGTACATCTATATCCTAAGCGTCAAGTAAATTTACGACCTTCTACCCTCCGAGATGCCATGGCGCGTCTGTTTCGCCTGCCTTTGACTGTGTAACTAAGTAGTAACCGCACGACGAGATCAGAGCAAATTCTCACACGTTGTGGCAGAATAAAGCTTCATCTTGGATTTCATTGGTCCGTGGTCTGGGTTTTGTTATGCCATTTTAAGTTGTAAGGTGAAATTTAGTATTTTTGCGTTAAATTTTCGAATAACAATCGCGGAGTCACATTCGCCGCCATCCTACGGGGGCATAAGTAATTATTATCTCGGAGTCGATAGTAAATTCGTCTCCCTATTCTCTAAATTAAAAGTCAACCTTGCTTGCTGTCTTGGTGATGGCATTAACGGCTATCACATTTCACAAACGATTAAAAGTACACCAGTCTTTTTTTATAACAGTTCTTGGATAAAATCTGTGTAATCTACTTTAGAATTGATTTGATTCCTTAGTAAAATATCTCCAATTTTGCTCAGATGGGTCACATTTACTTGATTCATATAAAAAATAAGGCCTTTATAATAATAGAAAACATCTTTCCCCGCATTTAAAATCCATATTTCTGCCACAAGCAAAGTTTTTCAAAGTAAATGCTATATTTTTAATGATAACATATTTCGCTTCGTGTACTAAAACTTGGCGAAATGTTAGTGAACAAAATGTATGACAGAACTGGTTGGCAAGCGTGTTAATATTTCACATGGTGTAAGAAAAAAAAATAAAATTTTGGTAAGAGCGATGGACAGAGGTTAAGCGTCGTTGGGAGTAAGGTAATTCAATTTTTACACAATGTATTTCTTGCTGTAGGTAAAGCATAATTTCAAAGTGCATTGGAGGATGTGATTGTCAAATGTAACCGTAAAAAACTTTTTAATGAAATTAGACAACTCAGTATTGCTGTTCGGAAGCTGATTCAAGTATCTTTCTCGAAAAACATAAATTCGATTGAATGGAATAAATTAAATAGAGAAGCACGCATAATTTTGGAAGGTGGAAATTCTTTTCTTATTTTAGCCGGAAAAGTTCACAGCTTGCGGCGCATAAATTACTACGCAGATTTATCATGAATATTTCAGAGTAGCTGAATTTAGCTCTAGAGGACACCACACTGGAAACCACTTGAACCGTTCAAGACAATAAAGTGAGAATGATAAG
The DNA here is from genome assembly GCA_963573305.1 of Pyrrhosoma nymphula. Taxonomy (NCBI): domain Eukaryota; kingdom Metazoa; phylum Arthropoda; class Insecta; order Odonata; family Coenagrionidae; genus Pyrrhosoma; species Pyrrhosoma nymphula. The sequence continues at coordinate 54,131,122 of OY754330.1, forward strand.
ACAGAAAAAATATAATATCAAATGGGTAATGTTTGATTGAATACATTACAATGCTTACTCCCACGACTACTCATAAAAATGTAGTTCAACGTTTCATCCTAAGGATAAAGTTTTGAAGTCATTATCGACCAACGTACATGTCTCTAAATGGGGTCAGAATGCATCACAACGACCCTTTTTCTTCAAAAAGGACATGCACTTAAGAAAGAATTGGGGGAAAGGTAGCAAACACCACGTTTTTAATGAAGAAAAATTCTATACCTACTATGGCTTAAGATTAAGGTAGTGGTTTTGTAAAATGAATTTGTAAGAAAGGTAAATCCAAATATAAACCATAAGTCCTAACCTGGAGAATTTAAACACAGCCAAAATTATGATAATGTCAACGAATTCCAAATCAATCTCTTTCGAACTCGGATCAATATAAAAGTATGAATATTATGTTTGCAAATACTTACGAACGAGTATTTACCATTTCCTCGGAATCATTTTCAATTAAAAGTGAAAAGAAATCAATGCATATGATAGCGTTAAGTAGAAGTACACTTTAATTCAAAAACCATTAAACGTTGTTACATCAGCTAAAGAGACTGATTCGTAGAAAATAATGTTCAACTATCGTCAATGAACGCAATATAATATTTACAAAATATGTTTGAAATTAAACTTAACTGAATAACCTTTGATTAATTAAGGAGGAATATTTGAAGGTATACCAATAATAATATTAGATAAGCTTATTAATGCCTTGCATATTGTCAATATTCTATTCTGTATATTCCATCCTGCATAAACCGAGTTGATCTTTAACCTAATAATGGTAAACATTTTTAACGCGTCGTTACCTTGGAAATAGCTTTTTTAATATCAACTTGCTCCATAATTTTCCATTCCAGTTGCCAACCAGTTATAAATACTTATGTATCTGCGGGAGTAAAAATAATTGGATGCCAAGTAAATGAAAATATTTTCCTCGCACCCAACCACTTTGATCCCAAGCCTTATTTTGGTAAAACTTTGCTACACGCTGTTACCATGGAAGTAATTTCTTGAATATCAAGCTACTCCACCATTTTCCATTCATATTCCCAAATATTTATGTATACCTATGCATCTGCGGGAATAAAAATAATTGGATGTCACGTAAATGACAAATATTTTCCCCATCGAGGCTCGGGCCGCACAGAAAAGAGTCTCCCTTCCATCACAAGCCATCAATAATCATATGAGGTTGAAGTCTCTTTCGAAACGAAACCTTATTTCCCGTATCTTCGGGCCTACTTCTAACTCATCTGCTACCACCCCCACCACCATCCGGGACCTCCGCTCCCAGGCCACCCTCACTCAACCCAAATAACCTGGAAACGAGCAGTCTGGGGAATGAGATACGTTTCCAATATATGTGGATGAATGGGGAGTCCCTATTCCACCCAACTCCTTCTTCCACTCTCCCTCTTGCTTCACATGACTCAAGCACGAACGCAAATCCACACATGCTTGCGGCACTCCTTTTTACACGTTAGAAAAAACCGTATACTACCCCACCGCACCTTATGTTTTCCATCTCTGTGAGTCCACCATGTCCATAACACTTGAAATCACGCTGGAAGAACGGTATTTACCGCCAAGTCTCCATGAAAAAAATTCTATACCAACCAAGACTTTTGTGATTAAGTTATTCATTTTGTTATATGAATATGTAAGAAATTTTTGTCCAAATATTAACCATAATATCTAAACTGGAACCTAAGTACGTACAGCTGAAATTGAAAAAAAATTGTATTTCTATTCAAGCTCTCTCGAACTTATTAAAATTAAAGCATCGATTTTTTCGATGCTTTCGATCGATGTATTGCAAGTTCTGACAGCAAATATATCTACAATTAGCACAGAATCATTTTCAATGCAAAGTGAAAACGTATGCCTATAATAATCGAGTCAAGAAGAAATGCACGTAAATGATAATAATTTTCATAAAAATATAATATTCACCAAATGTGCTTAAAATTAAAGTTTAAATTCTCGTTAATTTTCGATTAAATAAGGAGAAACGGTTGCAAGGGTATCAATTATAATATCATATTAGCTTCTTAATATTTAGCATAATGTCGAAATACTATCCTGTTTACTCAATTCAACATACACCAAGTTGATCCATAGTCTTATATTTCTTACGCGTTGCACCTAGGAAATAATTCCTTGGATATCAATCCATTCCATAATTTTCAATTCCCCTAAAAATTTCTAAGTCCCTCTAATTACGTACGACGCAATCCACCCAATAACACCGTCGCCACCCACAGATATATACATATCTCTCTCCCCTTCGTTCGAAGTCCTATACTTCACCTGAGGGCACAGCCTCTCCCACGGAAACCTCAAATCAGTGAACATTAAGTGGGAGACGATCTTCAATATATGCATTCTCATTCCATTCCGTTCGCTTCGATCCCTTCTCTCTTCTTCTCCGACCCTTGAATCACTCTCTTGAATCATGGAAAGAGAAATGGAGCGATACAGCTTCTAAGACTTCCTCCCTCTTTCTCAAAACCCTTGAGGTATTATCCGCACCTCCCCCTTCTTTCCAACTCCACTTCCTCTTGCTCAGAACCTCAACCCGAGCCTGTGAACCGCGTATTTTCGTGTATTATCCCTTCGAGGATTGCGAAAAAAGAAAAAAATATGTGGGGAATTCCTTTGAAATTCCCCCAGGAAAGCAATTTGGAATATTCAGAATTCTCAGCCACTATTGCACTCACTCTTCGATCGCCGACCGCCTCGGGCCACACGGGATGACGCTTTCTTTCATTCGCTTTTAAAGGAAGCACTTGGTCGTCGTCTGACGATTCAAACGTGTCGAGGCGGCATGACAAATATCTCATTTACCGTCTGCGACCGTTTAGTCAGATTTTACTTCAACGGACGAGGAGTAGTGGCTGTGAGAACATACCTATGCGCTTGGAAGGGGTGGTAGAAAGGAAAACTTAAACAATTTAAGTCGAACGGTTGAGTGAGGGCAATTCTATCCAGCAGTTAAATCTGCCCGTAGAGAAAATGACCTTTTAGTTTTAGAAAAAAACAACGAGCAGTATAGGAAAACCCTGAATCTATTCCATAGGATAAGTCCAAAAATTAATCAGCTGTCATGAAAAAAGAGGCAAAAATATGTATTTACGTATTAAATTAATTATTTCATGACAGTAAAGTGCACTTTTTTCCATGTCTCGGAGTTCCGACTTGAGATATGATGTGAAATTTCTTGGAAAACCAATTCTAAACAAATTTTCAACAATAAAAAAATAACTACGATAAATATTTGCCATTATTATAACCGATTATGTTCGAACCCACAAGTAATTTACTCGTATCAATAATTTTGAATAAAAAGGTAAAAACTTTGGTTTTTCTACATTACGTATTGATTTTGACGACCATGGTTTCGACGGTTAGTGTCATCATCAGGACGTTAACTTTTGAAACCATGGCCGCCAAAATGAAAACCTAATGTGGAAAAAAACGAAGTTTTTACCTTTTTATCAAAAATGAATAGCAAATTCCATAAAGTTACGCCGGAAACCACCAACGTGTCAAAAATGTGATTTTGCATTGCTCTTCAAAGAAGTATTGTTTAGTAATTGAATATTTCAATATTTTCTCTCAATAAACTCATTTTAAGTTAGCGATCAAGGTAGATCTATGTCTTTTAATAGCATTTAAATATATTCTTGAAGTAGCCATTCAGTAAAAATCAGCTGTTACTTCTATAACCATAATATAACACACATTTTCTTTAATTTCAAACTTTTTGAACGCAAACTTTAAATAACGCCAGGTTAAGTTTACCTCATATGGTATAGTATAGATTTGTTCAGAAAATTAGAGGAGAATAAATAAATATTTTTCGTATTTTTCTCGTAAAAAGTATTAGGAATGAGACCCATTTTTTAGGCTATCAAGCACTGGTCTGAGAAGGTATAAAATGAGCATCCTTGAGTTTTAGGTAAACATCAGGCAAATCTAACTCATCAGCAACTCTTAATAGAAGCACTCAGTTACAGAAACTGGTAATGGAGACAAATACAAGGAAACAAGAAACATGGGATCCATCAAACGAGAAGGTAGAGTCGGACGATAAATATGATATCGTATCATTAGCAGGACGTCAAGCAAAGTGACGACTCGATGAAACAAGTGTTTTGACGGAGGGAAAAAGCCTTCATTCCTCCCTTGTCGAAAATATCGATCGCCAAAAAAATCCGTGTGGGACAAGAGGACGTAACAAAGGGAATCGGGGGAAAAGGAGAAAGAGTAGAAAGAGACAACGCGTGAGAGAGTGAGATAGCAGAGGGAACGCCCAAAGGGGTGGGGGAGGCAGAAAGCAGTAGTCGTCCCGATCGTAATGTTCAATTCTCTCCATCAGCTGCTGACTATCGGTTCGCTCGCCTGGACACGGAAGAGGGCGGAGGGGAGCGAAGTGCGGTACAATAAGTGTAAGCGAGGGACGAGAATGATCAGGGAGGGAAGTGTGGCCGTACATAAAGAGGGAGGGCGCTGCTGATAGAACAACATGCGGTCTTCCGAAAGATTATGGCGGAAGTAGAACAGACGCAGGAGGGGGGAGGAATCATGGGGAAACACGGCCGGTGAAAGTAAGAGCATTACATACCACAAGCACGAAAAGTAAATTGTGAGGAGAGAGAGAGGTGATTTTTTCCACAAGATGGGGCGATATTCCGCAAGAGAAGAGGGCCGTTTGGTGCCGGCGGGGATAAGACGGGAGGAGTGGTGGGGGAGAAGCGAGACGCTATTAGGGCAATAAACGGAGAGAGGTAGGTAGGTATGGGAACCAAAAGGTCTTCGACGCAACCGATACATGTGGCTCACACGCAATCGACCCCCACCGCAACGCCCACGCCGAAATTGTCTTTCTACGATGCCGAGGACGACTGGACAGCCTAGTTCGATGAGGAGTAATGGAATGACTTGGCGTCTGGCTACACTAAAGCTTATACCTATATCTACGCCTTAAAATCAGATATGTAGCCCCTCGAAGTTTTGAATTAAAGTAAAGGATCAAAAGAAAATGTTACATTTGTTTTTTTAAGCTGAGAATGCAGAGTTAATTTATTCTTTATTTTGAACAACTATTTCAATTAATATTTTTAGTATTTTTCAAACAAAAACCGAGAATATGGTATTATATCAGGAATTTGTGCAGCAAATTAAAAAAAAAATCAGCTGCTTCACTGCAGTCGCAATTACACTTTCAAACATTTCCACCCCCTCCTGCTTATACTCAGCATGGACTCTCTCGAAAAACATCCTAGCTACGTCACTGCCTTAAATACATTCCGGACGAACAGAAAGTTTTTACGGGGCGAACAGAAAGGAGGTTATGGTGATAAAATGATCGCGTCAACCGGAAAATTGTGAGACATGAATTTTTCTAATGATCCTACCCTTGATTGTAACTTCCTAGTCAATGGGCTCATAATCAAGCCCATCCAATAGCTGTGTGACACTTGACAGTCAAGGAATCTCAGTCGTAATATCCCACAGGAATAATTTATTGAAAAACAATGCGACGAATTTCACGTTTTCACGACATCCTCAGGAAGAGACTAAATTGTTTTTTTGTTACTGTGGAACTGACTAGTTCCCATTTACATAATGTCCAGTTGCGGAATGTAAAGTAGAGGTAGAGTCACCACCTCCAAACTCTCTACTACTCCTTCCACAACTGGCCATTATATACATCGTAACTTGTCAAAAATCAATATGGTCCCTGCCTCAAAAACGTCTTAATGCGTTGTATTTCATAAAGAAAATCCTTTTTTATTACAAATGAGACTCCTTGATTATCGATATGAATTTCTACTACATCTCGCCTGAAACGACAGTTGTGTGACAATACTTAAGCTAGTAGCAAATTTTAACAAAATGCCAGTCTTTCCCTAATGGTTTGATTTGTTCGCTAATTAAAACTTTATGTGCTAGGTTACAGATGCGGAGCAGTCCCGAAATAAGTCCTAATTCACGTCAAGTATTTATTTTACCATGAGGTATTGAGATCCATCATTTTCTCTCATTCTCGTGAGATTGTATCACTCATTTAAGTAGTTCACCATATGTTTTCAAATGTGATTTCTCGTAACTTATTTTGCGAAGATGCCGGAGGGAAATAGTTTGGTTGCTAGGTATAGGCCATGGTATTGTCTTTCAGCGCCAACTCTGCCCATTACCTTCTCGTTCCCCTCCCAACCGATATCCTTTGGCTACCCAGAGCACACCCGTGGGGCAATCAAAGTCGTCCGTCCACGACGTGGGGAGTGCCCGGAGAATGGGCGGCATTTAAGGGCCCTCCTTCCTCGTTCTACTTCAACTCATCCTTCATTGCACCGATACCCGCCTTATCCTTAGCCTCCCCTTGCTCATCTCTGATCTTTGTTTCGACCATTCAGGAGGCCCACACTCCCCTAAGGCCCAAGAATGGAGGGATGTCAAATTCCTGGATAGGTCCAATAGGAGGTGCACGGACGACGAGCAAACAATATAATTCCGACGAAGCAATGCGGACGGTTTGAGTGGAAATGGAGAATGCTGGAGCAGGTCGATGACTTTCTTGCCGTTAGCGAGGACGTAGAGTAAGCTATACAAGCTATATACACAGCTATATGTACACCCCAGTGCCCTCCTCTTCGTGGATGAAAATTGGATATGGAATTTCATATCGTAGATATTTCATTATGGCTCACTCCAAATACGGTTCGCGAAATTGACGATCAAATATTAAACATCCATCACATATGTCAGTCTCAAATTAGTCAATTACAAGTCAAGAAATAATCTCGCATGCGATACAGGAAACCCAGTTAAGTTTTGTCTGCTCCTCAAACTCCGACGATGAAAACCATAAGCTTGATTATTTCATAGGCAATGAATGAAAATGCCATTCAATATATTAAAAAGCAAATGCAAATTATGAATTTTAAAAAGAAAAATTGATGAAATATTAAGGAGCTATGAGATAAGACTAGGTCTCCATTCCGAAGATTAGGAAGAAGTTATCATTTATGGGTAACAGCTTTTTCCCCTAAGATATAAATGCAGCATGGATTACATGAAATGTAATATGCAATTGCTGCTGAGGCAACACGTCATCGAATTTTCCACCAAAGCTGAATCTCATAGAATTCACTCAATTCGACCTTAAAGACTGATAATTTCTAAAATTGGAAAGAAAATTTTCTGAGTTAAGCTGGGCAAGAAAATGACTGAAACATTAAGTTGCGGAAGATAACGCCTTTCCTCGATCACATTGTCAAATTGGATATGGATGACTGCATTCAATTACTCTCCACTAACGATAATCACCTAACTGGCCAAATTATGCTGATGGGAGCGTATAATCGTCTATAAGAGGCAACTTTAGAAGACACATGCCTCAGCGGAGATCTACATAAACTTCTTTTTCATTACTACAAATAACAATTTTTCCAACGCCACCCCCATATTTATCCGCTCGGAAGCTTCATTTCGCTATCTTGCTATCCTTGAAAAACCATTAATGGAGCCCTGCTCTCCTTCTCCATGCAATCACCCATCTCTCCATCCTCTTTCGTTTCTCTCCTTTATCCCTTTCCTCAGGGACCCTCACTTTCTGCAGATTCCGCTCCCTCCTCTCCCACTGTCTCCCATCACAAGGCACCGATCCATAATCGATAACGGAACACAGGAGCCTCTCGTCCGAACCTTTTTTCTCCAGTCCAAACCCTCTCTCCGACCTCCATCACCAACAAAACCTCCCCCTACTCTATCTTCTCCCTCGCTCTCCACCTCTATCCTTTTTTTCCTTCCCCTTTCCGACTCGCATGTAATATTCCCGAATCCACTCCCACGCATCAAGCAAGCCGTCCACGGATATCGAGGGCATCGGCCATCACATATCTCTCCCCCCCTCTTCCTCCTCTCCACCTCTCCCTTATCCTACGGTGCGGATAGCACACCTCCCCCCCTGTTCCCAATCAGACGGCGATCTCTCTCACTCTCATCCCCGCTCTCCCTTCACTCATTCCCCCTCCCCGGGCTTCGGGCTCACATTTCCGCGTCGCAGTCGAAAGGGGTGGCCGCGTCTGTCCCCTTTTCTCTCACTCACCCTTCCCGTGACGTGTCCCCCTGCGCACCCATTCAATTGGGTCGCGCCGATGATGAGGCTGCCCACGAATCCGGAAAAAAAGCAAAACACGCTCCTTCCGCGTTTCGCACGCGTAATGCATTGCGCTCTTCCCGTTGATCATGGGTCGGGGGTGGACGACAGAGGATATCCGTGTTATTTCTGCTATAGGATTTGTCGGCAGGGAGTTTTCTGAAGGTGTTCGTCCGGACATCGTACATTGTCTCGCATTCAATACATATTATGCACCGCATTAATTGCAGGATTATGTATCGCATTCTTTGCAGAATATGTATGATAATTGATAAATGAACTGATGATGTACATTGGCTCCGGAATGTCATCTACAATAATATTTTTAAATATCTTCGTACCAAAAACAGAGAATCGTACGTAAAGTTCGTTGGGAAAAGTAAAATACGAAAAAGGAGACAATACATCTTCAGTTATATTAGCTTTATGCACTTATATTTATTCGTATATATTAGGGGACAGCGAAATGCACTTTTTTTTATTCGGATCTCCGATGGGTGTGGTGGTAATTACGGGCGGCCAGTCTAGAAACATTAGACAAAAAGAATGTTTTCAATATTCCAATTTTCCACCGCTCCGGATTTCGTTTGAAATTTCCCGAGTTTTCGGGTAGGCAACTCGCACGACATCAAACGGTGGAGTTTTTACCCCTTTTTTTGCTTTCGTGAAGCCCTGCAGGTGACCATCCGGCTGCTGTGCCTGAAATAGGTAAGTAAAAATGGCAAATAATTGTTATCTTTTGATTTACTTGATTCCAGACTCATTATAAGTCAATCTCCAAGCTTGTATTCATAAAGCGTTTGTACGGCTCTACTCTCGTTAGTAGGACGACCCAAAACTCACCACTTGGGAGGTGGCTGTACGTCAAGTTCATCCCGTGCCAACCCATCCAAAGGCACGTTTATGTCTCTATAGCTAGTTCTGCTTCTTTGTCTTAAATACAGGCATGTCGGTGCGCGATTTTATCGTAGATCTGATGAAACCATCTCTCTCGTTGATGCCGCAAACTTGGAAAGCTGCTTCAGTGACTAACCTCACCATTCGCTCCACAGTTTCCGTGTAACTTGATCTCCAAGCTTGTATTCATGAAGCGTGTGTACAGTTCTTTGCCCACTCAACTGATAATGATAGTGATTTTGGTAAGTATATAAATACATGAAAAATTCAAAATCCTATCAGAAATACAAATGTGTCTGCGGCGCGAATAGATTCTTTGTGCCTCAGTACAGTACATTTGCAGGGTCTTAAGAAGAGGAAGCGTCATGAAGCAAAACTTAAAATAGAAACGGCATCTCACTCTACTACACAACAGCTTCTGAACACAGACGTGGGCCCACTTTTAATCGAGAATTTTCCCTGTTACACACAAACTGTGGAGCGAATGGTGAGGTTAGTCGCTGAAGCACCTTTCCAAGTTTGCGGCTACAACGAGAGAGATTGTTTCATCAGATCTACGATAACATCGCGCACCGAAATGCCGGTATTTAAGACCAAGAAGCAGCAACAAGCTATAGAGACATAAACGTGCCCTTGGGTGGGTTGGCACGGGATGAACTTGAGGCACAGCCACCTCCCAAGTGGTGAGTTCTGGGTCGTCCTACTAACGAGAGTAGAGCCGTACACACGCTTTATGAATACAAGCTTGGAGATTGACTTATAATGAGTCTGGAATCATGTTAATCAAAAGATAACAATTATTTGCCATTTTTACTTACCTATTTCTGGCACAGCAGCCGGATGGTCACCTGCAGGGCTTCACGAAAGCAAAAAAAGGGGTAAAAACTGTTTGGTGTAGTTCGGGTTGCATGCCCGAAAACTCAGGAAATTTCAAACGAAATCCGGAGCTGTGAAAAATTGGAATATTGAAAAAAATCTTTTTGTCTAATGTTTCTAGACTGGCATCCCGTAACTTTCACCACACCCATCGGAGTTCAAAAGAAAAAAGTACATTTCTTTGTACCCTAGTATATATACACTTTCCAAATGCTTATACCAGCCCTGTGTGTCCGATCCCATCAAGTTTATTTCACAAACATTGAATACTTCCTCTTTAGTCATGATCCGTAAGAAAACGCTCAACAAAAACAGAGATGGTGATTTTAAATAGTGGCGGTTTAACGCAAAATTCTAACGACATAAAATAACAATAATGGCTGCAGAATTAAACGCAAACTACTTTATGATGAATATTAAACACGAAGTCTTAAAACATTGGCTTCAATACCTCAACGGCTTCATGCTATATTATTCAGATGGCCTGCGGAATCTTAATAGAGTAAGGTCGGAATGTTCTAAATCAAATTATTGAAAAAAGACGAAACCTAAAGGTATGTAATTTGCTCAGCACCCTCCTCCATGCAACAGCTCATCATGATTCCCCTCCCCCCTCTATCTCTCCCTTACTCAGTCCCAGACCTTCCTCCACCTGACGCCACCTCCTTCATGCTCTTGCCACCCCCTGTCCGCCAAGCTGAACTTCCGTGTTTCCACCCCTATTTTTTAATCTCCCCGAATATCTCAGCGAGGCGTCGCCCATCGGGAGTCAGCCACGACACGGCCACGCTACTGACGTTGTTAAAAAGCGTCATTTTAGGAAGCTTCATGGAAAAGCACTGGAAGGCGAAAAAATTAGATCATCTGGGACAACATTTACTAACATCAGTGTGAATTCAAGGAATATGCGAAGTAAACAAGTAGCAGTAATAGCCTGTTATTTCATGGTGCGATTAATACCTTAAGATCTTTCTATGGCAACAGATTTTATAAACAATTCTTTAGAGGTCTACATTCCATGTTTTGCTAACAATAAGCATTCATTGAACCATTATCAATATTCATGAATATACAATGAGTATTTCATCGTTGAAATTCTTCTTCCGTGTAAAGAATAGACCCTGAAGAATGGAAAAGGGATAGGAATTGGAGGACGGGAGATAAAAAGCATCAGATTCGCTGATGATATTGTGATCTTAGCCGATGGCAACCAGGCACTTCATGGAATGATAAAAAGTTTAGAGGAAGGAATAAAAGACAATGGAATGAAAATAAATGTGGGGAAAACAAAAGTTATGAGAGTGAATGATGGAGTAAATGTGAATGTTACGGCAAATGAGGGAAGCATAGAGCAGGTTAGAAGGTATAGAATCTGGGGAGCATGCTGACGGAAGATTGGAAGAGTGAGGCAGGGATTAAGTCAAGTTTAGCTATGGGAAAGGAAGCTTTTAATAAGAATAGAAATGTGTTATGCAGCGGTATGGATTAATAATTGAGGAAGAGACTGGTGAAATGTTATGTGTGGAGTGTTATGTTGGATGGATCCGAAACGAGGACCTTGGGAAGAAGAGAGAAGGATAGGACCAATGCATTTGAGATGTCGGTGTGGAGGAGGCTAGAGTGAGTGAAATGGGTGGAAAGAGTAAAAAATGAGGAGGAGCTGGGAAGAGTTAGGGAGGCAAGAACACTACTGAAAACAACACAGAAGAGAAAATAAAAATGGACCGGACATATTTTAAGAGGGAAGGGGATTTGAAATACAGCAGTCGAGGGAACAGAGAAAGGAGGAAAAATAAGAGGAAGAAGAAGGCTGAAAATGACAGACGAAGGGAAGTTAAAAATAAGGTACAAGGAAACCGAGGAAGAGGCCTGGGAAAGGACGAATTGAAGACAGCCTTGGTGTTTGGGACCTACCAGTAGGCAGAATACCAGTTGATGATGATAATTAAAGAATAGATTTTCACTAATTTCCCTGAAATCGCATGTGTGGAATTACATGGTGTAAATTATATCAAAGGTAATACAAATTTAAACTGAAAAGGCGATGACGTTATTGGTAAAAATTTAAATACATTTGGGTATCCTAAGAATCCTCTTGCCATTTTAATTAAGTATTGCAAATGATTATCAGTGGAATATAAAATAATCAAACAGCAATATATAAACTATCATAACAAAGAATAAAATTTATTTCCAACAAATGAGTGAGGGTAATTTAATAATTAACGAATATAAACTAATGAAAAAATAACTTTTCCATGCAAATTCACACCAAATAATATTATTTTACAATCACTACAGAGAATATTTTATTGTGTTATAAAATAAGAATATACAGGTTCCTTCTTCTATCGCTTCATCACTGCGGAAGGTTGAATTTTGCCTAGTGATTATTTGGAGAGGGTTGCAGGTATATTTCCCGAGGGTGTAAGGAAATAGAAGATTCGAGGGGAGAACGGAAACGATGGGCCTGGGCCGCCCCTCCCCCTTCTCCCTAATAGGTACAAAACGAAATACTATCCGATCTTCCATGCTCGCGCAGATAACCATCTTGGGTTTTACCATCCCCTTTTGAACGGTGTGTGGTTTTTTGTTGTTAACACAATGGATGAAAGGGTCACGCAAACCACTGGTCAAGACTGTCGTTATATTTTTCCTAATTATCTAGCACTGATGAATGTGGTGGAACAGGAGGAAGTAAATTCCAGGAATGATCAACCGAGTTTAAAAAAATAATGAATGATTGCTCCAGAATGCTTTTAAATGAAAAACTGAAAAAGTTGATGGCTATTTTATTTTCTCCTACTGTAAGATCCTACAATAAGATATCCTTAAAGAAAAGACTGATTGCTTTTCTGTCGAATTGCGAAATTGGACATCATTACTTGATCATAAGTTCAGAAAATAGCAATTAAAGTCAAATTTTAAGTTACTTTGTAAAGAAAAACACCCCACAGTATATGACTTCAAGTGCAAGGATGTAATTTACTCGCTTAAGAACCCAAATATTTCACACTCAATCCCGCCTCGGTAATGGCTGCTATTATTATCTGGTAGTTTGTCTCAGGGGAAAAGCGTAGAAAAAGGAATAGAGATTATTATATAGTTTCCAAATTTTGGTTTCCAGGAGCGAAATAATCACTTCAGAATAGTATTTACAAATGCAAAAAATACGCCATGAATATAAGTAATAAATAACAGGCACATCGTTGTGTTTAATAAAAAGGTCAAATCAGACAGGCAGCTTTCCTTTAGAAGACTAAGACCCTGTTCAAAAGACTCCCAACGGCAACTTGTTTTTTAAATATATGCACCCTATGCATTTGAGCGGTTCTCAGGTCTAAGTTATTTTTTTCAGTAGGTACCTATCTGAATAAACGTAAAAACGGAAGACTATTCTAACCCTCTCGTGTACCGGCGATGAATCTTTCAGCTGCTTAAGGAGAATTTAATTTCCTTTACGACTGTTTTACCTTAATAAAGGAACTGAACGTCCAAATCAGTGACCATAGATGAAAAAGACATTAACGACAGGAGTTTAAGCTTCTGATATAATTTAAGATTTTTTTGTGAACTAATGCAATAGTGCCTCATTACTAAAAGTTTCGTTCAGGTACGTCCATGGCGGAGAGCATCTATGACCTTGGCAATTGCCTCAAGTCCACGCCATTCAGTTCGTTACCATGATTTTTTGAATCACCTTGCACTAAATTAAAATTTATGTTAATCTAAGCGAGTATCATATTTACAGTAGCATAGCACTTGCAGTTTTTCACAAATAAATGATTTAATACGACTAGTTTCGATGTTATTACATCATCCTCAAGCTTGTAGACTTAAATAAGATGTAGTTATATCGAAACTAATCGTTTTAAATATCTAAATAGTGAAAAACTGCACGTCTTTTGTTTCTGTAACTATGGAAAGGTTTCGCTGTATCACATTGAATCTGTATTTTATAAAGTATCATAATCTCTATAACATTTCATTTCTTAGATATGAATACTGGTTCACTGCTACCTGCCTCCATAATTTTAAACGTGACACCATGGATTGAACGGCCACCAAACATTGACCATACCCTTTCTCCACATTCATCACACACGAGAGCAAACGATGAAAAGACCACCATATATATAATTCCCATTATTTGATTGGTAGATGGTTCCACCATCGGTAGCTCACGCCAGTTGAACTCGAGGGTTAGCGGAACATACAAGCCCTTCCACCGCGTTAATCTTGTATGCTATTCAGTGGATGGGAATAAGATAAAGTGCCAAAAATTCCATGAACATTCATAACGGCATGTCCCACTAAAACCTTTGCTAACCGACGAAATATCTTTTACCAGATTCAGCTACATCCTTCAGCATCACAAGTTCAGGAAATTCTCACTCTACGAATGCCAAAAAAACAAGGTTAAGTTATCTTTTAACAATTCCTCAAAATATGATATAACTAGTTGTCTTAAAGGGAAAAATATATCAAATCATAAGAAAAAATACTAAAAAACGATAAGTAATAATCTGGCAATGAGTGATAGCTACCCTAGGAAATATTTACGTATAGGAAGACTTGCTTAATATAAAGTTGATGTCCCACCATAAAAGCTAAAAAAAAAAAAGCTTAAAAAAATTGACCAAGTGGGTGTGAGTACCCTGTGACTGCCTGAATTCGAGGAAATGCAGTTTGATTCCAAATTAAACAATAAATTTACTATCAAATTCTTGGAATAAATATATATTTTGTCAAATACTGCCTCTGACACCATATTAAAGACTGTTTGGTCAAACTTTTTTAAAAACGTTGACCGTGGGATATCGGCATAAAGTTATTCAATGGGAAACCATGACTGTTTTCCGATTGAATAACACTTATTAGAGACAACATTGGAAGGAGGTGGACATAAGCGTCTCTCGTGAAAACTGAACAGAGAAGAAATAAGATTGGAGAGGCAGATTTTTCTAAAACTTTTCGCACAGCACGAGAGAATCGAGTAAACCCAACCGGAAAAGAGAAGGAAAACCGTTTGGATACCACGGGAAACGATTCACAGCAGACCCAAGGCCGTGTGAGCTCTCAGCACGGGAAAGGAAGCGTTACGAAAATACGTTCTAGCCGCAAGGATTTAAAAGGTTGGGTGAGAGAGATGGAATTTTTTATAAATGGGGTTAGAGGAGGAGAGGCAAAATAGGTTGTGCACGAGGTAAAGGGGTTCGGGATCAGATTAGATAGGGAAAGAGAGAAGGGGAAGGGTATTATCGAGAGAGAGGGCTGATGCGAGAGGGCGGGGAGCGGTAGCGGGCGCGGAGCGGCGCGGCAGGCCGCTGCTGAATCCCGGGGGGATGTGGGGGGTGGAGGGGAAAGGGCGCCCTGAGGAATGATCCCATAGGCATAGGAGCCCTTGAAAGGTGCTAAGGAGTGTTTCGTGTTGAGTGCACCTTTCATCAAGGTTCGCTCGCGGGAGGTGGATGGGTGGGCGGAAGAGAAGGAAGGAAGATGGGCGAGCACGCGGTACGTAAAAAGCAGAACACGAAAAAATAAAAAGAAAAGAAACAAAACAACCGGCAGAGGGAAGGAGATAGAGAAAGAGCCTTTAAGCCGGAGAAATATTGAGAATAACGGATCGGATTCGATAAGCACCGTCATTCTCCGGTTATTTACCGATTCCACGGGTGGAAAACAGCGGAACATGCACACACATTACTCATCAAGGGGACGGAATCGATACTTAGTCTGGGCGAAGAGAGGGGAGAAAAATGTTAACGGAGGCCAAAAGGTTGTAAGACGCTGTTAATCAGGTCGGTGAACCAAGTCTTTTAACTCCCCCGCTCCGGTGCCGCGGCCTTATTATCTGTTACCTTAAAGCCGTGATGTCGAGCGAGAATGGGTAGTCAATCGTGGACACTAAAAATGAGGAGTTCTAAACAATATATTTGCTAGCTGCCATAAAAATTGTTATCTGTTGATCGTAACCATAGCTTCTGTCCACACTATGCCAAGAATTATAATATATAGACACTTTTCAATTTTGGTAGTTAGAATAAGCACTTAACTAGGTAGATAAGGATAAAAACATGGCAATATCCATAAGTATATAAACGAATTTAATGTATATAAACGAATTTAATAACGAAAATAGTTTTTAAACGAATTTTATGGTTATTTACAGGAAATAAACTCCATGTGACTTGCGTGTTTACCAGGGCGGACAATTTTCTATTGAAAATTTAAATGAAAAACTTTCCAGTGAATATTTCTCACGATTTATACGGCACAGCAATATCCCAAGCTCAATCTTTCTTGGAGAGGTTTATAGGGCAACTTCAGCACCCAAGAAAGGTAGAGGAGAAAATAATACAAAAACGATTTCATGTAACTACCATCCAAAACTTTCAGGCTTTTTTAATGAAATAAATAACGCTTGTGGACATTTATTTGGCCGTTTACCGTTAAGGTGACTATTAAATTTATTTCGAATTCTATCTCTCAATGCCTACCAAAGCGAGGAATTTAAATTCCCTGTTCACCGAAATATGCCCCGAGAAAAATTATCCTCTTATCCGTAAATCGTTTTACTTGTTGATATTCTTTCCCCTAAAAATATAAGTTCCGTAATATCGCGAGGAAAGAATGTAAAATATTTCCCACCTAGGGAATAAACCTCGAAGATTTTTTTTCCTTTTCATCTTTGCCCTTGGATCATATTCGGGAATAAAAAAGGAGACGGAATGCCCTGTTTGCCGTTCCGGTATTGGACGAAAAACGTATCGAAGAATTCCTGCCGTGACGAACGACGCAATGATACGTGAGGGTTCTGGAGTGCCGGGGGTAGAGGGAGACTGGGGAGAAAGGGACAGGGAACCCTGTGGAAGGAGCAAGAGATAGGGACTCCTGAAGGGGATGAGGAACGAATTTTTGAGGGGAAATAAGGAGTGTGGGGGGAGAGCAATGTGGTTCGGTTCGCATAGGGGCGTTCGGCACGGCGGCGTCGGTGTTATATGCGTGGATCTGACCTAATCTCACAGTCACGCTCCTTCCCTTTTGAAAGATATACGACTCCCGAACAGTTATATTTTCCCTGTCTTCCCCCTTTTGTTACCTTTTCCAAAGTGTCCCCCACCGTCCCTCCCGCCAACAAACGAAAACCTTCACCCTATCTTACCACCACCAACCACCTTTACAACACAATCCTTCCCTTCCCTCTTTTTTATAATAGTTATTGTTTTTCCAAAAGATGTTTATTTTTTCCTTCTCGTGCTCCCCTTATCCCACTTCTCGTTTCCCCGCGAAACCCACTTGCTGCACGGCGGCCTTCCCATACCTTAAAAAAAACCTCGCGTGACTCAATGGCATTTTATCCCTCGAACTCCTTCACCAACCCCACACCCCAGTTAAACCACCCCTATTTCCCATCCCCCCAAACAATTCGCTCCACCCACCCCTGTTTCCCACATCAACTGCTCTCTCCTCAACGTCGCTCTTCACTCTCTCCTACTCAACCCACCTGCCCTTTCAATCGACCACCACCTTAGCGATTTTCATGAATCCCTCACCATGTAACTCCCACATTTCGACTACTAATCGAGTTTTCTCTTCGTATCTCCCAAGCATGGGAAAGAATAGATATGGGGCGACGACGTAAGGATATGTATATATTTTTTTTTGACGGATCCATCTCATTTCTCGTCTCCCCCTTCACTGTCTCCCCCCCAAACCTTTCGACCGCAGATTCCTTTTTATTTTTTAATTTTCATTCCCGATGTTTGGATTGGAAAGCTCTATAGAAAGAGCAAGGAAAATAAGCCATCAAACCCATCGAAAATGAGGTTTCTTTTCACGGGGACCGCCCGAGGAGAAAGAAACGCGATCGTGAGGAAAACTTGCAGATTTTATCAAGAATTCCGAAAATTTTAGCAACGCAAAAACCTCACGTACGGTTATATTCATTTCTCCCGATATTCGATCAAAGCAAAAACAAAAAAATTTAAGCCAAACGGACTCAATTCTGTAAATCAAGGTCATCATTGTTATGATCGTTTAAACCTTAATATTTGTTAACTACAACCCTACATTCCTTTGTATTAAATGGTAAACGCAATAACATCCAGAAAATTTACGTTAAAATGAAATAACTCGCCTAAACACTTTTTTAACTACATGATTTCTCTTCTCAACCTCTCTATTTATTAAAAACATTTTCTGGAGATATAGGTCTATTATGAATGGTCAATGGTTAGTTCTCTTTTTTACAACATCTCGTCTATTTATAACATTCTCAGGGCTGTATCAGGATTAATTATATATTTTATACAACATAAAAGAATAATAAAGTTTTAAATATTATGGTTTATAATGTTTGATAATATCACTTCATTTTTAAAAGTATGTATTCATGCTTAATTTATAATTTTCGCGGTTTTGTAAGTTAATATGATTACCTTACAAAACAGTCGTTTCATTCCCGAAACTTTCCCAAGGGTTATTGATATTGCATTCTTCAAACGGAATAGAGACGTCAATTTTTAATCAATAGAAATTTTATAGCAGGTAAAGGTTAGTGAATAAAATGATTTGATCCAGACAAATATGTTGCAGACAATTAATATTAAATAACAATAATCGTTATTACATTAAATCTATTCACAACATTCGAAAATGTTTTTTTTAACTTCGGGCTTTCTAAATATTTTCCCGAAAATTATCGGAATAAATATATTTTACATTAACAACAGGGTCCGCCAAAGTTAAAACAGTTTATTCCAGAAAATTCTTCATTCAATCTCAAATGCATTCGGGTCAGGTGATAATGCGTATTATCATATCAATCATTAATACTAAACTTTATTCGACGGGTTTCAAAGGTCTTCAGATTTTTTAAATAGGCAATACTCTTTCCAACCGCGACTGCTTCTTTGCTTATCGATTCCCAATTCAGACATTTGCAACAATTTTCCCGCAAGCCCTCTTCTCCGGAGTCGTTGGAGGCTTTAATCACCTCACGACCACAGCCACCACCTCTTAACCCCGCCCTCGCTTAGTGACCTCTCGAAAACGCTTCCTAACCTTCGACCCCCACTCTCTCCACCTTTTAACTCCCCCCCCCCACTACACTCGGCCTCCAACCTCCTCCTCCTCCCCTAAGTCACGGCTCTAGCACACGGGCATTCGTGGCGCCGTGGTTTAAGGAGGGAAAAAATTTATTGGCATTGATTATGCGGCCCGATAAACCGATGCCTTATTGCGACGCGGTGGTCGTAACTTTGGAGCGAGAAAGACGCAATGGTGCGGTGGTGGTTGAAGGAGTGGGAGCAGGAAGAGGAAGAAAAGAAAGGGACCAGCTCCTTGAGAGGTAGTAGAATAAAAGGGTGCATGAGAGGCAGAGAGGAAGGAGAGGGAAGGAAAGGGGCGGAGGGAGGAGGTTCGTAGAGGCGTTGAGAGACAAAGAAGGAGAAAGAGTGCACGTAGGAAATAGGAGGTTTAACGAATGACTTCCAGGCACACGATTCTCAGATCTCTTCTCCGACCGCATTATCGGTAGTAAGAGAGAACTGTTTAAGTATCCTTATATTTCGATGGAAAATAGACGGTCGAGTGCGTTAAAAGAGCTTAAAGTCTGGATTCGAATAATGCATTTTGGGAGATTCACTGGACCTCGGATACAAAGGTGACATGAATTAAAACTTTTTATGCTTTGCAGGATTTTTATTTAGAACGATCGGCTTTATGTCAAATAAACGATGAAATTGATATTTCTCAAGTAAAATCCAGTGACAGTTGTGGAATATTTACTAGTTTTACCATTTCATGAAGTTTCACAAAGTTGAACGTGAAACTATTGAATTCATCGGATTAAAACAATTAACTTTAAAAGTTAAACATCAAGAGAACTCCTACGTCGAAGGGGAGAGGGAAGCGTCACCACGTCAACTATGGATTTCCGACACCATGGATTTGCTTACGTAATACACTGGAACAAAAAAAGCGGTTGAGTTTAACCACTATCATTGGCTCGACCGAGCAAAATGTTCTCATGATAGGGATTTTTCTGAATGTGTACCGGTCCACTTCTCTTCGGAAAAATTCCCCAGTAGCCTATCGAGCATGAAAGGTAACTAAGATAAGCAGCTTAGGCATCAACAATGAACATTAAGGACCCCCCGTGAAAAGTCAAAACTTAAATAACACAAAATACAAATCCTATACAACGGATAAAATAATATCATTAAAGAACAGAAGGTACCACGAAGCCAATATACATCTTAGACTGCTAGCCACTCGTTTCATGAATATTTCATATTAAACTAATACCATAGAGTAACCATTATATTCTTTCTCTATGCTAATACCCAAGATCTTGTGCTTTACCGGTGAATTTTGAGGTCAAATTCTCCCAGGTTACAAATCGCCATCTCCGACGACGTTTCATCATCAGGTGCCCTGAAGACGATGAGCAAAGAAAGCGCGCATTGAAACGTTGGCGGAGAAGAAGAACCTAACCCGAGAAGAATTCATCTTAGATCCATGCACATTTAACAATGGTTTCCATGCAAGCATTACGATTGGATTTCTTAATGCTTTCTCCCGGGAGTTGGGATGAAGAGAAGTATGTACTTCATTCGCTTATTTCATGTATTTCACGTTAAAGTAGAGGAATGAAAATGTTAGTGAAATGTTTGGAAGTCATGATGTATTCTTGAATATTTTGAATAATAAATAATGTTGTACCAGGGACGATTTTACAGGAGACAAATGTAATTTATGCGAGGAAACTGGTTTCCTGATGGGAAATTCCACGAAGTGTGAACTTAGCTACCTCCTTTGATGGGGATTAAAGCCCGTTTCACACGATACTTGATCCAGCACAAGTTTGAGTATACTCGCTAGTATAATAGCTTTCCAGTATCGTGTGATATAGAACTAGCATGCTGGCTAGCCAGTATAATGGCTATCATACTGCCTAAGCTACTTCATTTCATAATTGATGCGGTACTAGTTTGCTGCTAGCTCCCAGTAGAACCTAGTAGCCGTCGACCAATCACGTTAGCTTTTACAGTCGCAGTGCGGTCTTCACTTTTTTTAATCAGCGCCTCACTTTATCGCGGGTGTTACGCACTCTTTGGCGGTGAAATCAATGTGCCGTGAATGTCTCGACTATCCCTGCTATTACTGCAGCAGCCGAAAGTCACCTTCTTTCATTGAAATTTTCCATTTTGTTTTATCAGATCGCAACAGTGGCCGACAGTACCGCTCCATCGCAAGCACAAGTTCAATGATCGTGTGAAACCTTCTATCACGGTTTCTATCATACTGGGTTCCGTCCTCAATACCAAGTAGCATACTAGGTCTTGTGTTGGATCAAGCATCGTGCGAAACAGGCTTAAGATTAATTTTACTGCAGGAAAATCAGGATGAGAGCATTTAAATACATGTGTGCAAATACTATTATGAATGCATTGAAGTATAATTACGAGTATAAAAAAATCATATATAGTAATTTATTCTCGTTCTACGTGCGTCTAGATCACAATATTTAATAATTCATCCCCATTGGATAACTCCTCAAAGAAATTAAATAACCTAGGGCTAAGAAATATAAACGTTTGATAATAACTTCAAATCATATTCTCTGTTGAATTTCACACACGAGAATAACTGAGCGCTTGGAAGTTCGCGTAAGAATGCCCCTCGCGGAAAAGGTACAGAACATTGACGATAAATTCGAGTTAGGCCATCTGACCAATTCAGATCTGATCACTCAATAACAGCCACTATAATCCCTAAGCAAGCCATTTAAATTAGAACTGAAGAAGATAACAACAATCGAGACCACGGCTTCAACTTTAGCAACACATAGAAACCAATAATAAATACCATCAGAAAGACGCATAACGGCTCCATCATTGATAGACCCAAGGCTATGAACAGTCACTTTCCTCACTCTGCCAAAATAAACCTTGAAGATGATGGCTGAGTCAGCTGTTGAAACGCACGTCGTCAATAAACTAACCTGTTGAGAAACTCGTGAATAATATTTTCAAGAAACTATAATATATCATCGCAATAAGCATAAGAGTGGGCTTTATGCAGTGGGTAAGAGGTATCTGAGAAGTGTTTTCCGTAAAAGCAGAAGGAATAGGGTTAGGAATGACTGGGTAACGAATGAATGTAGAGTGGATGCTCCGGTAATAGGCATGTATGAAATGAGTGAGCTTATTTGGCTTGGCCATGTCTATAGAATGGAAGATAATCGAATGATAAAGAGAATGTATAGCATATGAGTGAATTGTGAGTGAGGAAGGGTAGTCAGAAAGTCTTGGGTTAATTTGGGGGAAGATACTCTTTAGAGAATGAATATTAGGAGTCTTAAGAACAGGAGGGCGTGCATGAAGCAATATATGAGTGTAACTGAAGCAAAATAGGTCTGCAAGGATAGGTTAGCATTGAGGATATTATTAAAGCAGAGTCAGCTTTGCAGGTCTAACATAAAGAATCAAACTTTTTCGTCGGTGCCTACCTCGAAAGGGAACGGCGTGATGGAATGTAAAATTTATTACAAATAACAAAATCGGCAAATTAAAGAGGAAAGATCTATGAATAAAGGAAGTCTGCGAGCGACAAAGATCACAAGTAGACGGATGGCATTAGGTGACTCCTGTACTATCGTCGAAGCATCGCTGGGCTCAGCTTCGGGAGAACAGATCCTGAAAATGCCGAAGGCCAACCTTAAACCCCACAATGCAACACCCACCCTTCCCTCACCGAAACCGACTATTTGAATTCCCTTCCCCCCTCTCATTCTACCCCAACACCCACCGGCGGAGTCCCCGGATAACGTACGGCTGTAGTCACGAGCAGGCAAACGTACATTGCAGCCGGATGCCGGCCTCCTACCTACCGCTCCCTCCCGCTACCGCTTAAAACCCATCCTACCCCCCAGAACTCCCGAAATCCTTACCCCATACCCCCTTCCAACAAACTCGCCCTTCATAAAGCCCAACCCAACCTCCGTGGACTCTCCACTCGTAATTCTCTTCCCACCCGCGAGCCGTGAAGGGGGAGTAGCGGGCCAAGGGTATACACTGCTGCATTGCCCATTTGCATGCCGCGGTTATAGGGTGTGGAGGACTCCGAGAGAATGGGGTAGGAAAAGTGATGAAGAGAGGGAGAGATGTACGCAAAGCATCGGAGGGATTTCCTACGCCGGCCTACTCCAGGCAGAGGAAACCATCATCTACTCCAAGCAAATTTAAAGCATTTAACTTTGACTGGCCCTCTGAGGAGTATGCAAAATTTATAGTGGAAAAAATCATTCATCTAGGCTGGGATTCGGACCAAGATCCCTCAATTTGGCGCCAGGTGGTTTAATCGATTAGGATACCCAAATCTGTCAATTTTGTCGAGGTTTTAAAGGAACAAAATGTTTTCATGACCTCGTTTGACTTGACATTTTAAAGCCCCGACGAAATTCACTTAGAAAGAAGTCGCCTGTGCAGCTTAAGTGATAAAACACACGGTATGAAGTCGGGGAATCTGGGTTTGAATCCCAGTCTAGGCGATTGATATGTTCACTGCTAATTCCACACATCATCTACCCCTGCTTCTCATCGACCCTCCCTACACTTGACCACTTTAAGCATAATATTTTATAATTTGTCACATAAAACTGAGGCGTTAGAAAATGGGTGTTCATTGACAAAAATATGTTTTTCAAATATGCTTTGCCTAAACAAGTATTTTATTGTGAAGCGTCTAATAAATTGTTTTGAATTGTTGGCACGCTCGACTGGCGGAAATTCAACAAAATTGTGTTTGGCAAACGTTTATTTTATCTGAATAGTACAAGAGTCATGCGTCATTTGAAATGGGAATGTTGAAAGATTGAAGGAAACAAAAATACTGCAATTGATGTCGTCATCATAAAAAAGAAGAAACAACTCCAATTATCAGTATAGAAACATGTATCACCATCAGCGAAAAAGTAATGTAGCTCTACGTAAAAACGTGCGAGGTATTCGCGAGTGGGTTTATTTGAAAGAGTTTAGATGTTGAAAAGCTAAATTTATAGAGGCTGAAAGAAATTAAGAAGCTGAAGTAAAATGTTGAAAATGTGATTTGCAGGAAAAAATGTCAAAATGTCTCCAAAACATGAAAGAAAAGGCTTGCATGAAGATGATACAGAATGAAAAAGTATCGGATTATGAGTATAAGAATCCTGGAATCATACCAATGGAATAATGTAGATCATTTCATTTACTGATTTCCACTCATGGACATCCACTGCTGACAAGAAGGTGTTTCACGTAACGAACACCCATGGAATTGTCGTGGACACTGTCTGATAGCTTTTCATTATTTGTAAGAGATGGTTGATGGCTTATTTGGGAAGGCGACCGGCAGGACGTAGAGGAAGGATGGAGAAGCACCCGGAATAACTTTTAGCCTACTCTTGACAAAAGGTGCCAAGGGGTTCACTACTTGACCTTCTATCCAACGGTTAGATTACTGCTAATGTCAAACACCGCCGAGATTCAAACGAGGGCCCTCTAAATGAAAAACCAGCACTCTAGTCACCACATCAACCAAGGCCCATACACCAACCTTCCTCTCTTCCCCGTACGAGCTTTAAAATCTAACCACATTATATTTTCTACTTTGGCGAAAAATATTTTAGGAGATAGAAAATGGAATATTTAATATGTGGTAAAATAATTTTTTAAACCTTATTAGCAAGAAAAAATTCCCACTACAATAAAGTATGGCGTGTGCGACAAATATTACACCATTCAACTGTATTACTAAATCACAGACAAATAACTAGTCATGTAAATAAATTACTATAGGTACATCACTGTAAATGTATAGCCTCCAATTCCTTGCTACCTGGGAATAGACTAGATAAAATTGGCCTTATACTACTTCATGCTGACATCTTCTTTTGCATTAAATAACCTAAATTGCTTCTGTCAAGTCTTTTATGTTTAGCAATAAATGTCAGATTTCATTATTTTTGACTTAAAAAGACAGCATCCATTTGTATCTTTTAAATAGAAGCTATCAATACACATGCTCGCAGGACCAAAAACTTGGTTCGTGCAAAATACGACTCACTAACAGCAAGGAATTGAACTCGAACCACACAGCGAGAAGAAATTAATTGGAGGAAAAGACTTCTGATATGGAGTGGTTGGTGGGGTGTGGGTTTCCCACTGCACAGCCGATGTGCTCCCACTTAGCCTCCTAGGTGGATTCCGCCTTGATAGGCGAAATTGAGGAGATGCGCATTTCTGTGGATCGCACTTCAATCTCCAAACCATAGCCTCTCCAATGCATAGCTTATTGAGACCGCGAATTGCCGCTTAGTAAATTTTATCTGCTTGGAGTGCGGACGTAATTAAATGCCACATTTCCACGACACATGTAGGTAGGCGTCATCCTTGATTAAATTTAAAGCCAACCGATCCCTGTGATGTAAGTAGCTTAAAATGTTGATGTTATAAACCATCGGGAAAGAAAGCCAACGAGCAGAGTTTCCAAGAGAGAGGCCCCAGATATACACAATATCATAAAAATGCTTTCCAATGTAAAATAAATGTACTCATAAGAGTCCAATTCGTCTTTCATTTCGAATTTGAGCTACTATTTATTTCCGAATATCAACCCGGAATGACAATTGAAGGATTTCTCATGGATTTATATCCTACTTTCTCTCACCTTGAATCCTGCCTCGCAAAACTGCTATAAAAAAGCAATGTGATGAAATGAAAGATACCTACCAAAAAAGCTTTCAGATGTAACTGCTCTAAATTTTAATACACCTGCAAGGATATGCAAATATGTTAACTAAATGATGCAATAAATAAGCCTACTGTATAATTTATACATCAAGCAAATATTCGGCATAATAACAAGTATTTTCAAGATGCTATATATATCATTTACTACTTCCATGCTAATGGTACTGTGACCACATTCATCAAATATATCACGAAAATTTTTAGTTCCTTATTATTTAAACCCATAGCTAATCTTTATTGTGCATTAAGCATACTTCAGGTAATTTGTTTTGCGCACAGAAACTCTGAACAATTTTATCACGCCAGATTTAAATGATAACACAGACTACGAGGCTGATAATTGCTCATGAACGTCTTGGGTGAAGGAAGCCATTCCCGCAAAACTACGAAAACGTTTGAGCATAGAATTAATTTAGACCTGTTTGGGTTTTTAATCTGCGATATTTAATCAGGTTAATCACAAAAGTGCCCCCATAAACAAAATACAGAATAATAACCAGAAATACTTCATTAATATCCAAGCAAACTGTTCTTTTGTTTTAGGCAAACAGCATTAATATTCGTTAACTGATTAATATTCAGCAAAGGAAAACTCCGGGTACGAATACCAGATGTAATCGGAGCCGACTTCAAAAGAGAGATAACTAAAAACGTAGTCTATGAAAGAAGCACTTCGCTATAAATAACTCCAGCCGAAAGAACCTACGTGAATACAAATGCCATTCCATTGAAGGGTGCGTCGAACGAAAAAGTTTCTGTATTACTTCAATCATGACTCCTATGTACATCAAGTGATAATAGACAGAAAATTTTGCGAGATCAAATTGATGAAAATACTAACCAAGACCTACCAAAAAACATTGAAAAGCAGGATATCTTTGACCTTGAATAAGGGAAAATGAAGAAAAATATCCAATGTGTTTAATGGGAGGAGGACTTAAACTTCAAATACTACTGCTACACTATAACCTTGGACTCTATTAAAAACTTAGCGATTACTACAGACAAATTATTTGATATTAAAACCGTCAATTCACCAGAAGAAAGTAACAGAAACAGACTATGAATGGATAAAAATATACGCAATTTTCCACAAATACAGATAAATTTACGACCCGGGTATCGAGATACTACATCACCATCAGATAGGTACCTAGTGGATACATATTCAACAGGAACATTCATAATGTTCTAATTCCACGCAATATGAATACGCTTAGCATCTATGAACCTTGCGAGCTAAATACCTTCGAAATGGGGTCCCAGATACGATTGCAAAATATACTTTAAGAAAGTGATTCTTCGATTGAATATCTGTTTGACTACAATCACAAACGAATGGAAGTCCACAAAGAGTGCAACTGAACCCCATTACATCAATGAATTTCATCGTATAACGTTTCGGCTCACGACTTCCCCATCCGCTGAATTTCCAAATTCGTCCCTCCGCCTTCATCCGCTCGCAAACCCTCCGCCATCACTCACATACCAGAGGCCGAGGCCCAGGCTACATAACCACGCCGTGAAAGCATGACACTCGGCGACGACATTAGCCTAGACGCTTAACCACTGCGACTGTGTGAGTCAAAACGAATACTGTATTCCTCCTTTTTTAGTAATGTTAAAAACAAAAAATTTCACTGATGACATGCCTTTCCCATTATACAACAAGATCATGGCAAAAAATTTGCAGATAATAGTAAGATAATAATTATTTTAATGAACACTTTTTTCAGTCATAGGAGTCGACTGCAGCGCCATTTACACTGAAATAACGCATTTTGACTTCAGTTCCGGAAGTTAGTTGCTAATAACACACATATTTGTGACTTAATTTTATCACCATTAAATTGACTAGGAGAATTTGCATCTAGCAAGGTTTTTCGGAAAAATTGCACAAAAAACAGATAAAAATACTATTTTCCCCATGTTTCACCGCACTCTCTTATTTAACACCACGTATTTTCAAGTTCAACCTGCGGAAAATATAGCATAAACAGGTAGGGTTTTATTATTCATAAAAAACAGACACAATTATCAAAGACGCTCGACTATGAATTAACTATTTTGCTATGTATTTCGTTTGCAACCGAATGAATATTTTCATCCTCTAACTGCGGAGTTCAACTTTATCCCGCAAGTTCTAAAATATTTTCCCTCACCTGCGAAGAACGATTATATCCCCAGAGGTATTATTGTATCATTTAGTTATAAATTTACTGCCATGCAACAAAAGGTTTGAAAATAATTTTGCTATTTCTGAGAAAAACAATGAAAACTGATATCCTTCAACATAATAAATGGTGAACACCTCATTTGTGGGTACTTGAAATATATGATGAGTAAAACCATTATTCACGTAACGCAGTGAAATAGTAAAATGAAATTTAAGTCATACTACAATGGAGCCAACATGGGAAGTGTGAACTGCTTTCTCGAAAACCCCTTCATTATCGCCCAGCCACGCCATCGTCCCATGTCCTCCACCTCCCATGACCCCCCAAAGTTCTCTTGAACCCTCTCCCTCTCTCCATGTTTCCCCATCAACCCCTTTAACCCTTCCGAAATTTGCCCGTCCGAGAGCAATAGATACGGAATATTTACGACGACCGTTGAAATTCCTGGACGGCAGTAAGGATTCGTCATTTCGAGCGTGTAATACACGGGAGGATGCGGTGGAGACGACTACTGTCGCATGCTATCCCCTTCCTCACTACGGAAGAAGGGACTGCCGGTTACATCGTCCTCCCGCTTACCAATCTCCAACGTCGCACCCTTTTCTTCCAACGGACCACAATAAAGTCCAACGGACCACAATATAGTCCAAAGGAGGAAGAGTTCCGAGGGTCCCGAGTGTACCCGAGGTCATCAGGATAGCCGAGAGGGAAAAGATGGAACAAGAAACATTAATCCGGTTCTCACTGCTGCGTATGTCAATTTCTACATGAAAGGCAATTTTAAAATAAAACTTTACTTAATGCCGTCTAACACGGCGAATAATCTTGCGCATGATCATTCGAGCATTAATTCGCGAATTAATTTCAATGATGAAAAGTTCCCGTTTTACACGGTGAATTAATTCAGTGAATTTTCTGCGCAGACTGAATGCGCAGTGGTAGATCTATCGATTGCATATATCGATTACGGGAGGTTTCCGACCAACATAGCTGTTTCGACAGACGGAGCAGACGGAGTTTTGATTAGTTTGTTTAGATCATGAATATTATAGATACCTACTTGGATATTCGTTTACATTATTCACTTAAACACTGAGTAACTGCAAAAGTTTAGTTAGTGACGTTATGTTATAGAAGATGGACCGTGATGAGACAATTTTAGCGACCTTCGCTGCAGTGTTTATTAAGGCCGTTTTACACGATGAAAGATTTTGTACAAACGTACGTACGT
Organism: Pyrrhosoma nymphula; assembly: GCA_963573305.1. NCBI lineage: Eukaryota > Metazoa > Arthropoda > Insecta > Odonata > Coenagrionidae > Pyrrhosoma > Pyrrhosoma nymphula. The sequence continues at coordinate 54,160,306 of OY754330.1, forward strand.
GAGATTGTACGTTTGTCTCAACGAAATTAGAACAGGTTCTATTTCCCGTTCAGGGATTGAGACATTCGCACATGCGTTCATAGAATTTTCCGTTCTACACGATACATTTTGCCTCATGCAAGAGTTCACGGAAGAGTTTGTACCAGTTTGTATAAACAAACGTACCGTGTAAAACGGCCTTGCGGCAGCCACAATTTTGTCTCACAAAATATCCACGATAGTTTTAGACCTATTTCACACCAGCCAAAACGTATGCATTGCGTACTGCCTACAGTGTTCTTTTAATAATTTGCAATGAAATATGGCTGTAGTTTCCATCAATATTTTATAATAAGGGTTTAATTCTGCGAATTGAAGTGAACTCAGTATCAAAACAACGAAGATATATCATACTAATATATAAAAATTGAATGGTGTCTGTCTGTCTGTCTGTTGCTCAATCACGCAAACACTACTGAACCGATTGAGCTGAAATTTTGTATGTAGTTAGAAATTGTATCGGGATGAAACATAGGCTATATTAAAAATCCGTTAGGGGCCCCAAAGGCCCCCCCTGGGGGTCCCTTGTGCTCTATGCTAAGCATTGGGTTTGGTGCAGTGGTTTTATTTTTTGCTTTTAAAAACTACTTTCACTCAAGATAGAGGGCTGAAATTTTTTTTATCGGATGGCTGAATAAATGAAGTTTCTAATTCTTTCAATCGATTTTCTTTTACGCTTCGTAATTGTCTGAATATCATATTGTTTGCTGAAAAATCTGACATTTTTCTCTTTAATCAACAATAGCATATTTCCTTGACACCAGAGATTTGAATTTCAAAGGATATTCACGCATCTGGCATTTAAATTTTCCTGCCGGCCCATGATAGCACGTAGAAAGAAAATTTGTATAAGAAGGGCCCAGAGTCCCAAGGGGCCCATGATAAATTTTTTCGGGGGGTAATCAATAAATTCAATGCATATTTACAGGTAACTCTTCAATGTCTATTCTCAAAGTAGCTCTCATAAGGGAACTGCATACGAGAGAACACTTATGTATAAAACGATACACATAAAGGAATTAAACGTGGAAGAATATTAACGTGCAGCGAGTAATAATGTTAATAATGCCTCTGTTGCTACAACTAATACGGCGTCGTTTATTATATGAGGGTTGGAACTAAAATAGTGGCAACTATTTATTCACAACCGATACAATAGAGTTACATGTTTGCACCTGTTACTGTCCTTCAAAGTAGTCACCAGCGTTGTGTAGAACCCGTTGCCAGCGATGTGGAAGGCGTAGTATACCGTTAGCAGAGCCTGTTCTGTTGATGGTGCGAATGGAGCGGTCTACTGCCTGTCGAATCTCTGGAATAGTTCTGAAGCGAATGCCACGAGGTGGTTCCTTCATCTTTGGGTTCAAATCAAAGTCACAAGGACTTAAGTCCGGGGAGTATGGTGGATGGTACAGTACTTCCCAGTCCCATCGACCGAACAGAGCAGCCACAGCTTGCGATGTATGCGCCCGCGCATTGTCGTGCAAAATGATGGGTGGGTTGCCCAGAAAGTGTCTCCACAAACTGTGGAAGACATGCATCGGGCAGGACGTCCTAGCATCTCTGAAGAAGAAGTGAATGCTGTTGCCGCGTTAGTGGACACTGATCGACGCCAGACGATTCGTCAGCTCGCCCACGAAACCGGATTGGCGCATACGACTGTGCTTCGCATCCTGAAGGAACGCCTGGGCATGCGTAAAATTGCATCACGATGGGTTCCGCATGAGTTGACGGAAATGCAGAAATGGATGCGTTACAACGCTGCTCAGACGCACTTTGAGCGCTATGAGCGCGAAGAAGAGGCTTTCTTGCGCCGTATCGTAACACAGGATGAGACATGGGCCAAATCGTACGAGCCAAAACTGAAACGCTAATCCAACGAATGGCGTCATTATGGGTCGCCGCGAAAGTCGAAAGTGCGTCAGACCACCAGTATGGTGAAAGTTATGGTGATTCTCGTGTACGACTGTGATAGTGTTATCCTAACGCATTACGTTCCTCCACGGCAGACCGTCAATGCGCAGTATTACTGTTCGTTTTTGGAGCATCACCTGCGACCAGCTTTGCGAAAGAAGCGGAGACACTTTCTGGGCAACCCACCCATCATTTTGCACGACAATGCGCGGGCGCATACAGCGCAAGCTGTGGCTGCTCTGTTCGGTCGATGGGACTGGGAAGTACTGTACCATTCACCATACTCCCAGGACTTAAGTCCTTGTGACTTTGATTTGATCCCAAAGATGAAGGAACCACCTCGTGGCATTCGCTTCAGAACTATTCCAGAGATTCGACAGGCAGTAGACCGCTCCATTCGCACCATCAACAGAACAGGCTCTGCTAACGGTATACTACGCCTTCCACATCGCTGGCAACGGGTTCTACACAACGCTGGTGACTACTTTGAAGGACAGTAACAGGTGCAAACATGTAACTCTTTTGTATCGGTTGTGAATAAATAGTTGCCACTATTTAAGTTCCAACCCTCGTAGTTTAATACTCAGATGAATTACACGTAGTGGAACCGTCTGCCTCTCATTACGATTGCGAACTGTTTTTTAGACCAATTCCCACATAAACTTTACGAGTTATTTATATATACTTAAACGTGTTTAAATGCAGTTTACTTACATTGACTAAATAATCGAGTTGCCTATTCCAGTCTCTCACTTGCCTCTGTGTTTCCCCTCCTAGGAATTAAAAATCTATTCATAAATACGCCTAATAGAATATAGGGTAACCTTTTGAAAAAATCTTTTAAAACATGAGGAATGTCTTCTTTGCGAGAAAATGAGTCCTTGCTTAAAAAAAAAAAGGATGGATGCTTGGATGGATGGACTTGGATGCTCAAAGACATGCCTACCAGCAATCTCATGATTATCTCCCCGTGGTGTTTCTCGGATTACGCTAAGAACCTCACAAATTTCATCCTAACCAAACCTACTGACGGGTAACCAGCTAAAAATCTGGTTCAAATATTGAGCCATTTGTTTCGAAACTTCAATCTGTTTTAAGATGGCGGAAATTATAATTGCGTCACTACATGCTTCTTACCCATAAGAAAAACGGATATTCTGCGCAATGGACGTCATCGGTGCATGAAAATTGGCAAGTGCACTAAGACTGATCACTATAGATTTTTAATTTTGTAACCAATGATTATGATTTAGGAAACAATGAATATAGCCACCCTTTATGCCAAAGGCATAGTCCGGGTATTGAAGGATTCATAGGACAAATAAACATCGCTGCTATTGAAAATGCTCCTTTTGACGTAGTCAACCACTGGATTATACTCTACTCTCCTATCCTGATTAAGATACTCAACGCACATATCAACGGTGAATGGCGGAACTCAATTAAGTCATTGAATACAAATATATTTATGTACACAAGGGAAGTGCTCAAGCTGTTATTCACTCAGAAGACAGCTCAAGAGAACTTGAGGGACGAGGTCACCATCTATCAACCTAGGTGCTATTTATTAAGTACTAATACGTCTTCGTGGCCCATTATTGGGTTTTCCCGTGTATTAAAGAGGACAAACAATCGCTCAACTCTCCGTGCACGAAAGAGAAAACGAACGAATTACAACGATCACGACAAACAAGATAGGATACGAACACCTCAAATGATCACGCTGACAGTATTCTTCAGGTTTTGTGGTTTTCTTATAAAATAAGTTCAACGTTTTTCACATCCGTTGAAGTTAAACGGGTACCTTCAGCTAGTAATGAATATAATCTAACAATATCTATGAAGGATCAAATAGCTCAGAAGTGAATGGCTCAGCATGAAACTTCAAACTAATTATAGTTTTAATAGTCGTGCATTTAGTAACTGTTGTTTAAATGATAGGTGTGAATAAGGTATTTTCAAGCACTACATTCCTCCCACAAATGGCAGAAACGGCTTTCGTTCATTTTCACGAATACATTTCAGATTTCAACAAAATAGCATGAGAACCCATCAGAAAAAGCTGTTTTCACAATGGACAGCTAAAAAGTTACAAATTCAAAGAACTGCGGAACTGGCCGCGCAGTAACTTTAACGGAGTCACCCGCTGATGGTCATACAATTGTGATATTCACAGTGAAAAAAATCATTCACCTGGAATGGGATTCTAACCCAGACCCCCGGATTTCGCGCCGAGTGCTCTACCAGTTACGCTACCCACAGCAGGTGACTCCGTTAAAGGTACTGCGCGGCCAGTTCCGCAGTTCTATGAATTTGTCAAAGTAAACACCTTTATGTTTAAAGTTTGGCTGTATCTCGTTGAAAGTAGCGCTTAGCGCTCGCACACGGGTACTATGGCATTCTATGCACGGTACCTGTGAAGTCATCTCGCTCCTTAAAGCTTCCATGAAATTCACAATGAGAGATGACGCCTGGGTAGCTTAACTGATAGAGCACTCGGCGCGAAATCGGGGGTTCTGGGTTTGAATCCCAGACCAGGCGAATGATTTTTTCACTGTGAATTTCACGCAATTATTTTACAAATCTTGAACCTCAAATTAGAACCCGCTTGCTCCATATTCTTTCATATTTTCTTTCATTGGAAAAAGCATTGACTGCAAGCAAGGTTACAACTACTCGACTAAAAGCAAATGAGTAAAATTGATATATGCTTTTCTGAGTAACTTGGCTTTCTCTTTAATAGCTTTCCATTACAACGTAGCTATATAGTTTACCTTAGTACACATAGCATAATTTTCCTTGCTTACCAAAATGATTCTCTTTCAAACAAATATAAAATGTTCCTAATGCTTGCTTTATTGTCCATTCACGGTTAATGGCAATATATTTACAAAATATTAACCCCCTTAATAAACGCATTGACATCTGTCTATCTGTCGAGGCACTACTGATTATAATAGGTTAATTACCCCAGCGGTTCTGTGATCTTTAAAACTACAATATAGCGGGCAATAAAAGAGGAATTAATAGAAAGAAGCGTAGGTTGGGAAGGCAGTGGGATGAAAATTCCTAGCGGATGTTCTACGGGACCGAAAATTAAACATAGACCTTCCAATTTTGCGTCAGTTACTCTGACTACTGAGCAATCCAGCCAACATGATGTTAGAATCGGTGGGAGTATATGTTACCATTTGCTCATTGATTTGGCACTGGGACGCTGCTTCATCCGCAATCGGAGAAGAAATGAAGAGCATAAAAAAGGAAATAAAAGGTGACACAGGCACATTGAGGCCCGGTTTTATAACCTCCGGTTAAATATTTTCTTGCTAAGATAACCGAAGTTAATAAGTCCTCCCATCGAAGACGCTCACGTTAACTAACTGTAGGTTTGAAGCAAAATAAAATACTCGAACTCTCGGTCAATGTCAAATTAATTGAAAGGCTATGTTATTCTGTGGTTACCGTTAATCAGACATTATAAAGCCAGGTCTAATAGAAACAAAGATAGAAAAATGTTTACAGGCAGGTTGAGGTGAAGAAGATACGAGTCATTACGGCCATAGAAATCCATTCGTACGCTCAAATGCAATACAACACTCATGCATAATAAACTCTGATGCCGATGCCGGGTATTCTACCTCGTTAAATCGTTTTACATAATAAACACGTTTAATTTTTCATTTGTTTTGTTCTGGTTATATAGATATTTATGGCTTGAAATACTATAGGTAACGATATTCTCATTTTTACGAATACTCCATTAAAACATAATTACGAATCCTGTCTGATTACAATATTAAGTGATTTAGGTAAAAAACATTATTTAATTTTATTGATAAAAGATAATCGTCCGGGAAAACAACAGCAAACGAGCCCTTAAGGGGCGGTGAAATTAACTACCAGTTTCTTAATATCAGCTAAATATCACTTGTTGTTTAATGAAAAGTTGTTCATAAATGAAATAATGGCATCTAAATTTGAATCATAATTTTAACACCGGCCTTTTTTATTCTCATTAACAGAAACGAAACGATTATCATCGCGCCGTATTGTATCTTCGTTTCAGTAAGCATATCACTTAATATATTAATGACGAAAATATTTCAATAACACTACGGGCCACAGTCCGATTAATAACATAAAGTTCATTCTCCCTCATACGCCTGAACATTATCAGTTCTTTTAGTGAAATTCAGTGCTTTAGACATATATTTTGACCTAATTACTACATTTTTAGGCTTCCCCATGGGAAAAAGACCCCTAATTGAAATTCACTCGGGTGATACTACCAATTTCTCAGTTTTAATATAATTACACCAATAAAAACATTGCCTTCAAGGGTATCTGACCTTATAAATCCCGAAAACAAACCTCTTAGTATTCATCAAAAGTATTTATAACAATCCGATAAAGCAATGGAAAGTCGCTCTAATCAAGCAAATTAATGGCTTTCTCGAAAATGCGACCGAGGCAAAAAGATAATAACCTTAAAAAAATAATAAAACAAACAGAGAGACGGGGGAGAGTAAACGAACTCGGTGAGCGCAGCCTTAATAATTTTCAAAGGGTAAAGAGATAAAAAATAACACAGTGGAGCACGGGGGTAAGGAGTAGGAGGGTTTTATAGCCGCGGAGAATAAGAGAAGCGATTAGCGAGATAAAAACCGATTAACCCGAGTGACGGGAGGGAAAAAACTGAGGAATCGAATTAAAATTCGTTGACCGTCCCAGTCTTTCCGCACGAACAAGAAGAGGCGGGGGAGAACTTAGAAGAGCGAGAGAAGAGGATGTGAGGTGTAAGGAATTAATGAAAGGACTCAGGGGAGATTTTAAGACGGAAGAAATGTAGCTTGGGGGAGAGGAGATAAGGATGTGGAAGGCTGCGTTACTCATGGGGAAAGGATAAGGATAGAGCTCAACCACTGTAGGATGTTGACTACAAGGATGACAAACAACTAGTAAACGAGATGAGTGAGAAGAAGCTGGTAGAAAAACAGGATGAATGAAGGGATTGCAATACAGAATATGTGTCTGAATGTTATGTTCCAAAAGAATTACAACATACCGTAACTATAAATAAAAAATGTTTCTAATGCCTTCTTTCCTCCATCCTTATGACTTTTCATCCATGGACGCCAATGTAAAAGATTCTAGTGACATCATTCACCACCTATTTAGTTGGGAATCAATCTATTCATTACCATTACAAAACCGTTATTTTTACATAAATTTTCCATTTATAAATATATGGTTTAACTCAGAGAAATGAACTGGCAGAAGCTAAATAATTTCATTAAAAATCAATCAATTCACGATAAATATTTAAGAGATGGTTGAAATACATTCTCATTCTGAGGTTTGGGAGCTTATTAAGGCCTACCTACCAATCGTGATTGGTGCAACACTAAATGAAGAGTTTTTAAGCAAGCGAAAACAACATCGGTTTTGACTCCACATCTACGTTTATTTACAACGCATAAGCAATACTCGCAAGGATAGTATCTTTTTATTTGAACCGTGTTCAAAGTTCAACGAGAGTTTTGACTCCAACGATTTCTGTAATTTGCGCAATCAATACATTCTACCCGCTCTTCTTCACTTAATGCGCCTTTATTATGAGGCGATGTCGCAGGGTTAAACTGAGAGAGGTGCGGAAAGCGTAAAAAGAGAGGGAAGGAAAAAGAGATGGAGGAAGGAAAACTAAAAGAGGAGAAAGGAGAGGACAGGCTTGTTTGGGGGAGGGACGGGAAGGGATCTCGTACGGGGCAGGAAGGAGTGGAGGGGGAACTCTGAGGCCTACTCCACTTCATTCTGCACTTTTCCGCTCTGGCGTGTAAACGCCTCATTAATTTCTCTGTCAACACGAAAATGGCGGTGATAGATTATACGAACTCCCACTACACCCAACCTCACCCTCTCTTCCCGCCCTTTCCCCCCACACACTCCTCTCCTTTCCACCTCCCTTCCCTTCCCCCAGACCGTCAACCAGACAAAACCTTCGTTTCCCTGAGTCCCTAACCGAGAGCTCGCTCCTACTCAACCTTCCCAGGCAACACCCCCTCCCCCTTCCTTCCACCCTCTTACCCTATCATCTCTCCTCCCCGTTTAACCACCCATTTAAACCTCTTCCTTCGTTAATATCTTCCCAACTACCTCACGAAGTCCTTCCCGACGTTCTTATCCTCGACGCTTTTCCCAATCTGCCTGCGACGAGTTTCGTCGATCGGGAGGTCGACGAGAGATAGTTAGCGATAGCTAAATGTGATCAACGAGTGATAGCTGTGTTCTTCAAAATGTAAAGGCCTGATTCTTCTCTACCTCCTGCGATCACTTAATCCTAACCGCGAGAAGATATACCCATCGCCAGATCTATTTTTCAGCCACCAAAAGCATGACCCAACAACATTACCAAAGGACTAAATTTCTCTCCCCATAAGCCATGGAAAATTTTGTGGAACAACTACAAAACATTTCCTTTATCTGCTGAAAATAAACGTTTAACTTACTCCTCTAGCCATTACTAGCTATCGGTTAGAAAGCTATGAATCCATCTACGACTCTTCCCTTGTTAGTATCTTGCCGACTATTTCACAGAGTCTTTCTCGGTTACTCATCCCCGATTCGTCCAAACTCTTCAACGCTTTTCTCAGCCCACCAGCGAGGAGTTTCACCATTCATTAGGTTAACGAGCAATAGTTAAATACGTAACTTAAAAAAAATTTGTCCTTTTACTCCGCAATGTCTTCTCCACTTATTCGCAACAAAATCCCTATCAGAGACATATTCAACCACCAAAGGCAAAAGTATGCCCCAACACCGAGACCCAAGCTTAGGATGTATTTTCCCAATTTAATGGAAACTCTCGCGGAACAATTCAAAACACTTCTTCAATATCTGCTGAAAGTTGAATGATAAACACATGATATTCAATGCTGAGTGGTTTTTAAATCATTGGGTTTCAATTCAAGCACTATGCCTTTGCCCTATTATCAGGTTTTCGAAAAACTAACGGTGAAAAAACCATATGCTAACACGCGAATCCATAACCCTCGATTTTGCGACATCGAAGGATCTAAATTCAACACCAAGTAGGGATTTGATTAATTCATAATACTTGGAAAGCTATCCAATCGATCAGAGCTACTGGTTCGTAGTCTTGATAAATAAGCCTTCCTCTTCATTTCAACGTATCTCCTGCATCCTATGTCCTTCATTATCTGCTCCAGGTACTGCAGACGTCCTCCTCTCTGGCCTTGGTCTGGCCTGGTGACTGGCCTCCCTCTGTTTCTCTTTCCGTTAATTTTTCCTTCTATTATTAATTTCAGGAGCCCTTCGTGTCTCATCAGATGCATAACAAGCTTTGCTTGTCTCTGAACTATGGTATTCTCTAGGCTGCGTTCTTCATCTACTCTTCGGAGAACTTCATTCGTCACTTTGTCTGCCCATCCAATTCTTAGCATACGCCTAAAAAATCTTAGTTTAAACAAATTCATTCTCCTTTCTCTTCTACCTTTATTGTTATTCCTTCTTATTTGAAGTCATAGTCTTATTTGAAGACTATTATAGATTTTAAGGAGCATCTCTCTTATTTGAAGACTATTGCATCGGGACGTAAAAAGGCTCATTTTTTTGTTGAAAGCACTTTTTGCTTGGTTAATTCTACTTCGTATTTCCTCCCTTCTTTTCCTATCTCTCATAATCCTACTCCCCAGGTATACAAAGGAATCCACTTGTTCGAGGCGTTTATTATCAACCACAATCTTCGCTTTCCCTTGTCCCTCTTTGTCGCATGCAATTATCTTTGTTTTGGTTGCGTTAATTTTCATGTTATATCTTGTTCCCATGATTTCATTCATATTTTCTATCATGCTTTTAAGGTCTTCTTCCTTTTCCGCTAGTACTGCAACATCATCCGCAAACCTTAGCATTTCTATTCTTTCACCGTGTATTCTTACTCTCGTTTTTGTTCTTTTCCTGACTTCTTTCAGGGCCTCTTCAATATACATGTTAAATTTCACTGGTGATAATACCCATCCTTGTCTCACCCCCTTCTGGATTTTAGCTTCTAATTGCTGTTTATCTCTCTCCAGAATAGCTTTTTCGTTATTATAAAGATTCCATATGAGTCTTCGCTCTCTATAGCTGATTCCAGTTTTCTTTAAAACCTTAAACATTTGATCCCATTTAACGTTATCGAAGGCTTTGCCCATATCTATGAATGCAATGTAAGTTTTCCTATTCCACTTCAATCTTTTTTCTACAATCAATCTTAACGCCAATATTGCCTCCCTTGTACCCCGGCTTTTACTGAACCCAAATTGGTCTTCTGAGAGCATTGCTTCAGCTTTTCGTTCCATGCGCCGGAGGATAATATTTGTCATTATTTTTGCTGCGTGTGACCCTAGACTTATCGTTCAGTATTGTCCACATTTTATTTCACCCACTTTCTTGCTACACCTTGATACATATAATAATTAATATCGCACACGAATTCTCCTCGAAATGGATTCTGGATTCGCCGAATTTTTACAGCTCATCTCATGCTATAAGTGCCTGAAAATTACCCGGCTCAACAAGTCAGCATAAAAATAATTGCTGTGGTATGCACTAAAATTTCCCCATATAATGAAATAAAGTTCCACCGCATGATGTCCTTGCAAAAGGTTTGAAACTATTTTCGCTTCAATTAATCTGTTTCAGCCACAAAATCGCGATACTTGCGTAAGCGTCTTTTGATTCAATATTTGACTAGATTTTACAAAATATGAAACCATTTTGTAAGCTCAGGAAAAAATAAATTAAACACACATTAAAACCCGTTACACTTGTTTCTTAACAAATACATGCGTAATTCTACCCAGTTTTGAAAACGTTGATATGTCCATTCATTTCGCATTCGTTGAGATTCAAATATATGGCTATACATCCAGAAATGATTAAACAATTTGCTATCAACGAATGAGATATTAAAACTGCGGGTGAGAGGAAAGTTTGACAGTAAATGCAAAGCAATTTCATTCATGGATTCGCAGGCACGACGAAAATTGTGATGCAAAACGAGTTATTAAATTCCCATCAGAATCAATGGTGAATTTGGAAATAATTATCCTCTTCCGTGGCCAAAGCGGACTCTATGGTTTTTAGTTGTCTTTTTACAATCCCTTAAAGCACCAATATACTATGACGTATAATCTTGTTGAATATCTAAAAGAGTTACCATTAGTCAACGAAAGGGTATGTGGAACATGCGACTCACGAAGCATCGTGATTTTTATTGCTAATTCTGCAGGGAAGAAGTGTATTTGAAGCTTAAGTTCCATCAGACGAATAAACAATATGTTACCGCACAATTTGGACGAAATATCAACGCTGAAGATGAAGTCTATGCGGAATCTCGGAATTCAAACTCATAAAATTAAACCTTGATTCCTAGAAAATATTGTTACCTATCTCAGAAGAACAAAAAAGCGCAGGTAAGCTTAAGAAGAATTCAAAAACTGATATTATTAGAGGAAAGAAATAAAAGGTAAGGGTGGATATGGGTAGGTCCTGCATAAAAAATGTGTTCAGAATAAACCAAAACCTTACTAAAACAATATTTTTCCTTCCCATTATGAAGCACGTGTAGTGATTGTAAGACGCAGAATGAAATTATATCCTGAATTAAATAAACTTAATTCACTGGTACCATTGTATTTACACATTACACGAATTGCTGAGTTTTAAAATTAGAACTAAACTCTAACCAAGCTTGAAACTATAATTTTCATTGTTCCAGAGATATTTATACAACTGCCATTAACAAACTATGCAAAAAGTATTTCTGCAACATGAATTTTCGCACACACTATTTCAACTAAAGTCCACGTTTAATGCCCATTTGAGTTCCACATTTATTTCTGATGAATTAACGCAGTAAAATCCCCCTGATTTCCGTATACTTACCAACAAAAATTGAAATGAATAATGGAGAGGTTAATTTCTTCGTTTTTTTAATTCAAAAACTCTATTCAAGACAAGGAGTAATACCTTTTTAGTTTCACGGCAGAAGAGTCAAAGTAAAAATGGTTTCACGTATTCCCTTTAGTTATAGAAACATTTTTCATGCTGAAGCAGGTGGAAGTGAGCCAACAAAAATATAGTGAATTAATGAATCATAAAAATTAGTAGCAATTCCAAGAGGTAGAATTTCAAGTTAACTAAAAGTTCCTCACCTGTAGATATGGGCATAGCAATTCCAAAACATCAAAAACTAAAAGATCGCGTGAACATCCTAACATGCATATAACAGAGGAGATAATTATTAGTAAAATTAGATAAACCACTTTGATTTCCCCAGAATCCTACTAGATACTTTTAAAAAGAATTTCCAGAGACTAAACAACCAGAATCTACGTGTCACTCTTACCAGCCGCGATACTTGATTGCAGCCAAACAGATCAAAAAAGTAGAAATATGGGCACAATTAAAATGAAAAAATGTCCTGAAATATCAATTAATAACACAATATATAATCCTATGACTCTTTTGCGTAGTTAAAAGAGATCATTGTGCAGTTGGCCGAACACTTGAAGTACATGAGAACCCTATTTCGTAAAAAAGGACGCCAATGATTCAGGTTTTTTGATCGGAAAGAAGGAATGATAGAATCGGGAGTGGTGGGCTCAGTATAGGAGTATACAGTGGTGTGATTTCCACGAATGATAAATGTATTCCGAAATTCTACCGATGATGCAGCGATATTCGAAGGATGACTGGATAAGCTTATCCTCAGACTTAACCATTTATATATTGTCGCATTTTCTATGACTCTGATGGTATTTACAAAAGAAACATTTCATTCAAAATCAGAAGAATAACTTCTATTAACATTTTTATACCATTTCTATATTTTTCTTCCTACCTTAGCCGAGTTTATAACTCAATGCTAAAAAAAGTGTTGAAATATGCTAACAAGTACTGACAATTCACACCCCTACAAGTGGTATGATGAGAACAATTACATATAACGCTTACATTTATCAAAAATCATCATCAGTTGAGAATTATTTTTGGATTTGGCTCATCATAGTTTATCCAAAGTTGGGTGAAAAATCTTGAGGACAAGGTGAAACGTGATTGAAGCTTCAAACGAACTTCAAAAACTTCTGTCACTTACTGCATTTTGCAGTATCACCCATCCCCATAAATGCTGTGTCACTCCGTCCTTTTTAGCTTGGGTATGGAGACTACAACAATTTCTTCCTCCCAATCTCAAGTTTTGAAATCCCCTACCAGCCTTTTCCCGATGTCGACCATCACTTCCGCCCTTGCATATCAGATGGATCCCCAGCTTCTCAATTCAAAGAAACATGTTTTGCTCCCTTCCTTCCATATAACCGGATGCTGTCAGTAAACGGGCACTCCAGCCATTGGCAAAGCGATACTTTCCCATGGAAATCATACGTCAACTACTTCCTGTCATTGCATCAGTTCACTCCCCTAAAATTTTTCTCTTCCACCTTGCCTCTTACCCTCTTTAGTTCACGCAGCATCCACTCCTTGACACACCGACTCGTTCAGACGTCAGATTTGGTACTCAATAATCTCAAGCAGAAATAGCAGGAATTGAGAATTTGGAACCGCCGACTATTACGTGAGGCAATGATTTTTCAAATATTAACTTGCTTCTCGCTGACACCGAAAGATATTTACCTCGTCAACTATATTTTGTAGTCCGTTGGGTGTAAAAAAAACATAACATTCTTAACGCTTAAGATAATGTTAGGAGTCATGCTTACATGTAAACTCCCTTTCTGGCAGCGGAATACGTATTGAGATATTCTAAAACTCTAAATTGCACTGATATTGGAGATATTGCATCACAGTTGGCACATAATCAACGTTTAGTGGACAGTAAAATACAGCACAGCTCCGCACAATTGACTATCGGCCTAAAAACCCACCGATTTTAACAAGAATCAAAGCTTTTCAACGCATGGAAAAAACTATCTTCACCGGAAAATTTCAATCTTACTGGGTATAAATCGGAAAAACAGAACTATGAACTTTTCTGAACGAGTTGCTTACCGGTGTTTATCGAGAAACTATGCGAAGATCAACAAACTCAAGTTTTTTCCTTTCCATTACAGTCGTTGAAATTGACTGGTCGCTCTAAAGAAGTGTGCATGTGAACCAAGTTTTACACTTTTGGCTAAAAACATCGCAAACACCACCGAATAATGCAAGCGTTAATGAAGTATGTGAAGGGCATAATGATTCCTAACTCTTAAGGCCCTCCATACTGAAAGCACTCCTTCTTCATCAAATTTCCAACCGTGGTCTTACCATGACGTCCTTTCTTTCGACTCCGAAAACGCTCCATCCCCGGTAAATCAAAAATCCCCCGGCCAAGCACCCTGACGTCTTCCCCAAACCACCCTCCCACATGTCTATTTTATACATTCAACTTTTCAAAGTCCAGCTGTCATTCTTCTCTCCGCATGAGGGCTCCCATTTTTATGCACATCTTTCCGTCTCCTACCCCCTTCTACTCCACCATCACCGCTCCTCCCTCCCCCTCCATCCCCTAACCCGTCTCTCTCTCTCCAACCCCTCTCTCCTCCTCTTTGTATGATATAAGCACATTTCTCTGCTCTCCCTCCACCCCCAGAGACTTGCTTCCGGAAATCCATAAAGCTCGTCAGTTTTCCGATGGCTGAAAATGTTGTGACACGCTGCGAGCCACCTCCGACTCTTTTATAATTTTTTTCTTCTCCCCAGGTCCGGGCCCTCGCCCCACCAAAACCCCCGGCGTCTCCCACCTCGCCCGCTCCCTCCGACACGCCCCTCCCCTCCTCCCTCAAGCCGCCGCGCAACTTGCTAACGATGTCGAATGGGGATTTCGGAAAGAAAAGATGTTTTTCACAATTTCGCGATAACTTGTTTTTTTCACGTCACCACTCATTGTTCAGCACGACCGCGCGTGTGTGTGTGTGAGAGAGACTTTTGTGTATGTGTGTCGTCCGCATTCGTATATGTCCGTTTCCCTGGTGGCGCAAGACCTCACGCATACGTTTTTTTTCTGCCCGGTCTCCTCTTCTGCTTCCCCCATCTTCCGCCGGCACCGCCCTCCTGACTTTCGAGCGCCCCCTCCCCCTTTACCGCCCCGGATACTACTCCCACTGAAAATCGTTTATCCTGGAAATAATTGAAAACGCGACTCCCGACGAAGGAAGTTGTATCAATGAGAGTGTATCAACGTTCTCCTTTCGTGTGACTTCCACCTCGTCTCGTGTTACTCCGACTCCTGTTATTTCGTTAACGGACATCTGGATGACAAATTAAAAAGAAATTCCTTGAATTAACTCGTTGACGGTCAACAGTAAGACAAAAGCATATTTTCTCCGTCTAAGTCTCATCACTTCACTGAGTGCGTCATGTAAACACCCTCGTCAATATCACAACCGTTTTTCCTGGGCAAAATTTCAATATCAAAACAAAAATTTCCTTTAACGGTACGAACATCCAGGAAATATTAGAGATGATTAGCTGATAAATAAATTACATTATTCTCTGGGCATGGTCGATTTCTTCAGAACACATTTTTATTGGAAAGTAGCATATTAAAATCATTCTTTACGGCCTCAAAGCATGTACGTAGCCGGCTTCTATGCTCCTGTGGCAAGCTTAATTACCGACTATGTACGCTTTAACTAAAGGAGGGATCAGACATCTAGTAATGAGCAAGAATAATGATGCATAAAGCAATATCGCAGTTTGCAACGGGCCTCAATACATTGAGAATATTATCAATCCTATAGGAAAAAAATAAAAAGATATTTCAGTTCCAAATTCCATATGATTAAAATTCATTCATTCAGATCCATAAAAATGCAGTGGGCGGTAAAAACGCAAATACAAGCTTTGTTATGACTGGGGAATAAATATTTTTCAAAATATCAAAATTGTGTAATGGTTTAATAGAAAAGGCTAGTGACTCCAGGGATTTTGGGTGATAAGACCAAAGGAGCTCTAAAACATACATGAAAATTAAAATAAATTTTTTGTCCACTAGGGCATGAAAAACTCGTTAACTTATAAAAAGTTTTCGTATTCGTAAATATTTTTTCACTGATCTGATGCATAGAGAAACATAGTTTTGATTTTTAATTAGATTATTTAAAAACTTCGTAATCTTGGTACTAAGGTGAAATTAATAGAGGCAATGTAATGCTCTTGCAAAGAGAAAACGATTGAGCGCAACTAAAGATGAAATAGGGAAGGATCATCAAAGAACAGTACCCACAAAAAAGGCTTCCGAACAAAGCTTACGACTTTCCGTCCTTTCATTAGCTATCTGCTTTCCTCCCACATGCCCAACATCAAAAACCTTACTCGTCCTGTCTCAGCTTGTGGAGACTGCACTATCTCATCCCCTCACCCTGTCCATCATCCCCCTAGCACCCATCTCCCCCAACCATCCCCGTTCCATCTTCGAATGGCGTCCACTTCTGGTCACAAAACCTGCGGCAAGACACACCACTAGAGAGAAAGAGAGACCTTTTATTGATTGCATTTGAAGCCTGACAACTTTCATTCCTCTCACCAAACCCACTCTCATTCTTTTTCCTCCCCTTGACCCAACCATTATGTCCTCTTCATCTTTTAAGGAACGGAGGGCGACGGGAGCACTAGGGGAAGGATAAAAGAAAGGATGGGATCAGTGTAGAGGGATGGGAAAAGACGTCGGTGCCGAGATAAAGGCCAATACTTGGAACGGAAGATACTTTATGGCCTTCACTCAATTGAGCCAACCTATCTGCGGAAGAGTACAATCGTGGAATAATTTTTGCGAAAATGATTCCGACGAAAGTAATTTTGACAATTCTGGCCAAATGAAAATTTTTCTTCTTACATACAAGATCGCCGACAGTTCTTTTGCGTGCCTCAGGAGGAGCCGTGATTAAGCAATATCTACTGCCAACTTAATAAATCATCAATTTCCCGAATCTACTAGAGTCATTCTTACTCGGTAAATAGCAACAATTCTCAATAAAAATGTATCAATTAAATCTAGACTTCGAATCATACTGATGGATAGCTGATCAGCGAGCTAGCTCGAAAGAGCTACATAGCAATAACCTAATGGTAATCAACGCGATGGAACACGATAGTAAAATGAGGAAAATTAACAGATATCGTGGGAGCATGAAGAATAATCTATTGAAAATTCACTTGATGAGAGTGTTTATTGACCACTATTTTATATTATGATGTTTTATGGAGAATTGGTCATGAAAAAATGTCACTTTTCTTCTCTTGCCAACGTTTAGAAACTTTATTGTTACATCTTCAGGGCTAACAACAGTACAATTTGTTTAAAAAACAATTGTTAATACTTATACTATTTGTATATAAGTATTAACAATTGTTTTTACACAAATTATTGAAAAAATATATATAAACATAGTAATACCTTGAGGCTTGGTAATCTAAGTGTTCCACCTCAAGGTATTGCTGTTTATATATATTTTTTCAATAATATGTGTAAAAAAAACAATTGCTAACACTTATATCATATGATACAGTTGTTAGCCCTGGAAATGAAACAATAAAGTTTCAAAACGTTGACAAGAGGAAAAAAGTGACATTTTTTCATGACCAATTTTTCATAAAACCAAGACCATTTTCATGAAACATCATAATTGAAAATTCAGAATTCAAAACCACCAGCTAAGCATGGGTATCTCCGACCGAAATAATTTTAATGCGGAAATTCAAAAACAACCTTAAGTGGAACTTGATAAATGCAGAAAACAAGCAAGTAATCTCGTACAAATAATAAAGTTGGCAAAATCTGAAGGATGGGAAATTAATACAAAAAGGCAAGTGCTTGACGTCGCATTTCTGCAAATTGCTTTTCCCTTGTGCCACAATTACGGGTTGGTTTCGAATATGAAAGGCCAACTGGTATTATTCCGCACTATGACATGACCCTCATTCCAATCCGTCATCATCAAGAGATGCAAATATAATTTTCATTAAAGGCTTTATCGCCCAATCCATTAAAGTCTAAATCTGCGCTTACATTCTGCTCTAACGACAGCAATAAACATATCAAATGCTCTCAAACCATTCGAGAATTCACATATGACTTTTAAGAGTTTCATATGGATATCCGGTTTTTGAGATGAAAAAAGCCCATCCCTACCTCCTAAGACCCGGTTTTGATCACAGGCATTGACAAAGATAATCCACTAGAATATCTTTTTGTAATATCTATTTTCAGCCATGACGAGAGCACATCAAGTAGTGTTCTCCGCCCATCGGATGAAGCTGAAATTGTACCTATCTTTGAGAATAGGCTGTTTATGGCACCAGATATCTCTCTACCCTTTACTCATTTCCAAAACCATTCCTATAATATCAACTAACACATCCATACTTAACAGCGAAAATGACCTCAGATCTTAGCTCCATTCATTGTCAGCAACTAATAGACTTTATTTTGAGGAAACCGGGACTAGCCACGGTATAGACTTTAGTTCGTATTTTTTTCAAATAGTGAATTTTATATATCTGCATACATGCTTTCAAGCACGAAATATCAGGTTTTCCTTCTCGGTAACTTGTTATCGCACGCGCGTCCTCTCAGTCTTTCCCCTATCCCCTTACACTCCCATAGTAGCTCTTAATGTTACATTTCCCCTCCATAACCAATATCCACCCTCAATCGCAACACGGAGGATGAGGTCATGGGCGTGCGATCATTCTTCGGGATTCCTTGACACCTACCGTTCCTCCATATTGTTCTCCAATACCAATAGTTGCTTGTGATGAGGTGAGTTTCATCCAAATCTTATCTCAAGGGTGATCAACTCCTTTCTGGTAGCAGTCCACTCTTTTAAATTGGCGAGGCACTTGACAGATAAAAAGTTGTCCAGAGTTTTAAATCTTTTCAACGCTTAGTTTAAAGCTTCCCAGTAGATACCGAAGAGAAGAATGAACAAGATGTTTTTCATCGAAATCTCTCTTCAATACAAGCTTTCAAAATCGTCAAATTGGAGTGATTTTGCGATGAATTCTGGAACCAGGAAATCAATAATCGTTTAATGTTTGTTTCTGTTCACGATAACATTGTTTTTCTCGGTCCATGAGGTATTCTTCATTTTTAATTTAATAAAAAAATCATCAAGCCTATCTATGAAAGAAAAGTTAGGTTGTAAAATATTAGTTCGATGATAACCTCACTTTTACGAGACCGCTTAATGTTGCATATTTCAAGATCAGTCCTCGCTCAGCCCACGCAATCAAGCTGGCAAATCGCCTTGGGCAGGCCTCTTATTCACTGATAAGATTCAGAGTGATCCGTAAGCTGGATATTGCCTAAGGGGACACCATAGGCGCAATTGTCTGCGGATTTGCGGAATCTACACATTACGTTCCAAAATGATAAGAAATATATTTAGTTCTTTTCCGCATTTTTTTATTTTTTGACCATACCAGCTTCGACACTTTTACATCATCCTCAAAGGTAGGACCTCATTTAAGGATGATGCGAAAGCATCTTTCTCAAATGAGGTCCTACTTTTCTTTATCCTTGTCCTATGTGCAGGACACCACACAACCAGGCGAAGTGAACAGAATGACTTTAACGACGAAAGAGAAGGAGTAACAAGTCCGACGGAAGAGATCGACCCATTCTAGCCCATGGGAATCGATCATTCGGAGGTCTCTCTTTTTTGCTCCGCTCCCCAAGGATTCGGCGTCATACGGTGATGAGTTGCGTTGGGGAAGAGGAGTCGGGCTGCAGGGAAGGAAGGGAAGAAAACTGATGGTCATGATAAGGTCACATCGATCTGCCTGGTCATAGTCATGTAGTCATTAGTCTTCCCAATGTAGTGATTAGCATGTAGCATATCAACTCTTTCACTGAACTTCACTATCGACTGAAGTACATTTGCCGATTCCTATTACAAGTGCCCAGTTTTTAACCTCTGGCTAACGTTTACCGCAAGAAAACGTAGGTTTTTCGTTAGCCTGATGTTGACTGAGACTTAGGATTTTTTTATATTACATCACACCGTCGGTTAGTAGAACTCAGCATCATCAGTGATCGGGAGCATCATTGGTGGGAGATCGATTTACCTTCGGTTATCACACCGAGAAGGTATTTAACCAGATATTATAAAACTGGGCCCAGGTCTGATTAAATTTAGGTAATTCCTCGACGATGACCTCGGATCCTACTGATATTATTCTCCGAAAGGTTTAAAATTTATATTAATTTTTAATACGTACAAGAAATCTTTCAAGAATCACAAAGGTATAAATATACTTTATATTGAATGAAATCTTAAATCAAATATCAGTCGTATAATTGAAAGTCAAGAGAATTTACCGTGCTCTTTCGAAATTAAAAAATAATGTTATTTTTAAATAGGTGCCATGCCTATCTATTTGAATAGTAAGGTTAGAAATAAATAAACACGTAATACCTCAGAAAAAGAACACCGGTAAAATTCTTCCATGGAGATATATAAAATTCTTCCATATACCCACCAACGAATTATTTTAAATTCCACCGAATCATTCCAATTTTTAAACGAGAACTTTCCTCACTCAGGCAAAGAGTTGTCTCATGACATTTATTTTTATTCCATTCAAATAGGCGAGTTTCTCTAAATAGAAAAATCAATAATTAAAAAAGTAAATTATACCTAATTTATTTCTGAGTATTATCGTGATGAACTATGTTAACCACCAAGATAATTCTAGCAAAATAACCGCAGGCATAATATGAGTAGGCTAACACAATATTCATTCCCTGCCATGATATGGTTACCAGAATGATCGGTGCAACTTGTTTCCTACATGTTCAGTCTTCATCGAGACCGATGGAACTATTAAGACTACAACGATCTGGAGGGGCAATAGGAGGATGTGGACACGAAATCCAATAATATTCACCGCCAAAACTCATGAAAGAAAGACGTGAGACGGACGACTATGGCTGTATTGCAGGAGAGCGTAAGAGAAAAAGAGATACAGAGAAGGGAGGCTTAAGCATCAGCCATTCGATAACCCAGAGCGGCGAAGAATAAGAAATAAATATTTCCATGGCACCTGCTGCATTGTTTCAATATTCTGCTCCAGCCGCCTCAGGCGTTATTGATGATAGCTTTGTACAGTCGTCCTTCAAAACCTGTGCCCTACCCACTTCCAGAACGAATCCGACGTGGAGTAAGAGATGCCACTGCCGCCATTATACGAGCATCGATGATCCAAGTTCTGGCGCATCTATGACACGTATTCTGAGGGTGTATGTAAACGCCATAATGCATTTTGGCAGGCAAAAATTCAAAAACTAAAGTACTGCACAACTTTCAATCCACTCAAATACGCGGGGAACGAGCAGATAACAGAATTACTTAGTATATCGCACTACACGTTTCTGTATTTCATTGCCTACGTAAATTCACTAACTTTTTCCAGATGTAAACAGCAATCACAATTATAAATTCTAATGCCAGTAAAAAGGCTGAAATGGCCAACAATTTTAAAATAAAAATACTGTATTTCATAACATTGACAGACTCAGATGATATAGCCAAAGGCAATGCAGAAGCTCGAGGAAATTGCAATTTTCCGCAAAAAAAAGTCATCTTATGAGGGTTAAGTGAGCCGAAATACTCAGTGTTAATGAAGTTTTTTTTCGTGGAAAAGTACAATTTCATTTTTGAAAAACAGTCCTTTATCTGCCAAAATAAATCAAAGAAAGTTACAAGCTTAGTTTTTTTGATTATTTAATTACCCTATTGAAATAAATTCAGCAGGTATCACCATAGAAAACGAAAAATGCAAAATCACAAGCATGATTAGGTCCACAAATCGGGGTTGGTGTTCTGATCTCGTGCATAAATAAGACAATGTTTACATTTCAGTGGCTAAGTTATGCTACCAAGGTCTACAAGTATTGCCACATATCAAAAGATGGCGTATCGCAGTGCAGCTTGGTGCAGAAGAGTTAAAAAGAAAACAATAATTCAGTCAGAGCATAGGGTGAAATTTGAAACGGTAGAGAATGGATTTTTGCGGAGGATAGGGATGGGGAGGAAGACTACTGAGTGGGAGGGGAGAGAGGAAGATCTTGGAGACCTGGCGTTACACAGCTCTCCGATGAGATCCGATGGCCCGGTGTTTGGGATACCCGTGACCGGAATATTTTGGTCTTCGAAGTGTGCGGAAAGGATGGCCGGAAAGTAATGCGAGTGATACGTCATGAGGATACGAGGATGGCTGATGGATATATGTGTGTGCTCAGCATCCCTAGGGAAATCGCATTACACGAGACGAGGAAAATTGCTTTGCCGTCGTGGTAGACCATCAAGACCCTCCACAGGGAATCTTGATCGCAAAGCAATAAATTGATTATTTTCGACTGCACACGTTTTGCAGAATATCCGTTTAGTGTGTTCTGTATTCTTTTCAATAAAATAAAAAACAAACCGCGTTTGACTTTGTATTCACTAGTGATACAGTTATAAGATGTATAAAACTTTATAGAAACAAATTATTAAAGGTATTTTCATTTTAAGAGAACAAATCTAAAAATAATTTTAAAGAAATTCTTACAAGAAGCAAGCCTTGGTGATAATTCTACAGATACCTTCTCACTACACGAATCAAAGCAACCAATGATAGCTTGGAAAATACCTCCCAAAGAGATACCCAAATTCTGATACGCAATAATTACAGAACATCATGGCACAACTTATAAGAATCCTTTTATGTCTGACCTTTGCTTAAGTTCTCGTTAATCATAGCATGAATTTTATATTAATTTTCACATAGAAAGTGACGGTCCTAAATATAAGACTTTAGCAAGAGATGGTATTCTTCTGGTAAGTATTTGTGTAATTTGTATTCCAGCCCTTGGTGCCACACGTTATCGAATGCCTGTGCGACATCAATAACTACCACTGAGCAGATTTTTTTCTCTTCCAACACTTTCTCGATTACATGTGTAATCCTGTGCACTTGCTCTATGGTGGAATGTATATTCCTAAATCTATACTAATGACATGGTATGAGGTTTCTTTTCTCTATCAGTGGTTTGAGCCTCTTCAGAATAAGTTTTTCAAACGATTTTGAGATAACTGGTAGCAGAGATATTGGTCTACAGGATATTTTATCATTCGGTACCTTGTCTGGTTTCAGGATTATAATGACCTCAGCTACCTTCCATTGGCTGGGTACGTAGTTCAATCTGATGGCAGCATTGAATAGTTGCTGCAATTGTTTTAGTCCTTTCTCCGGCAGTTCCTTAAGGATTTTGCCTGCTATCAGCTCATACCCTGGGGTTTTTTTCCATTCAAATTGTGTTTGATTTCATCCCTTATTTCCTGTAGTGTTACTCTCTTTATGTCCATTTTTTCGTTCTTGGGTATAAGGATAGCGCTTTCTTCCGCTGTTTGCCTCGGTAATGGATATAAGGTTTCTTCAAGGTGCCTTGCGAAGAGATCTGCCTTCTCTTTCGAACTTATCGCCCATGTCCCATCATCCTGCCGCAAAGGGGGCGATTGGGTCTTTGGTCTTTTCATCCCTTTTGCTGCTTTCCACAACGAATAGTCAGTGTCCTTTTTCGCAGTGAGATTGCTGAGGTATATATGAAATTTCTCGTTTTTGACCTACCTTATTAATTCTTTAAGCTCATTACAAAGTGAGTTTAGAAACATTTTTGTTTTCCGGTGTACGAGCCCTCTGTCAAGTTTTTCGGGCATGTCTTTTTTTTTCGAGTAGTTCTTTTATCTCAGACGGGTAATTAATGTGATGTTGGTAGTTTCTTTGGACCTGTGGGGTACTTTCCCACATGCTTTTTGTATGCTTACATTTAGTCTTTCGACTTCTTCTAAATCCTGTTTATTGATCAATGGGACTTGGAGCTCTATATGCTCTTCCAAAAGCTGCCTTAATAAGGTCCAGTTTGTCTTGTTATTTTCCAGTCTAGGTGGATATTTTTGGGCCTCTAATTGCGCATTAACTGTCAGTATTACAGGTGTGTGATCCGATTAAAGAACCATACTATTTTCAACATGTACATACCGATCAGACACACCTTTCATCACAAAGACATCTATCAGATCTGGAACTTTGTTGGGATCTGATGGCCAATAGGTTGGTGTACCACTTGACTGGAAATCAAGGTTTAGTGCTTGTCCTGCTTTCTATAGTTCTCTGCCCTTAGCGTTCGTTAATCTTGACCCCCAAAGGGTATTTTTTGCATTTAAATCACCTCCAGCAATAAAATGTTTACCTAATGTCCTGAAGAGTGTGGCATCGTCCTCCTCTTTCAAGTTATGTCCTGGTGGGCAATATATTGCTGAGATTGTAAATCTTCCTTTGCCCATTATGTCTATACTTATAGTTGCTACTTGACTCCAATCCTCCTCAATTTGTAAACCTTGATTGTGTTTGATGGCAGTTTTAATCAGAACCGCCGCTCCTCCTCTAGTCTGATGGATGAGCAGCATGATAGAAAGTATAGCCATATATCTTAACAGTTGCATTTATTGTTAGATGGGTTTCTGTAATCAAACAGATATCTATTTTTTCCATAAGTAAGTAGGCCTCCAGTTCAGCTAGGTGCTGAATGAGTCCGTTAGCATTCCATGTAATAACTTTTAGGGTGTCAGGCATAGTTTTTATTTAAAGTTTTGCGATGTCTTGTCTCAATCCTCTGAATTCTTTCTTCTCAGTTCTCAGTGGCTTTTTGTTGCATGGCTAAGTTTTCTAGTATTTTTTCATTTGTTTTGGATTGAACTTGAAGGCTTTGATTCATAGCATCAAGTCGTTGAAGTATTAAACTTACTGCCTGCTCATTATTTTCCATATGGGTATCTCGTTGGCTATGATATGTTGCTTCAGCAAAGCTTTTTCTTTGTTCCAGTAATGGTGTCACTTGCTTTGGAGGCGGCTTCTTTCGCTCCACTGATACGTTGAAGCTACTTTGCTACCTCACACCCCCTGCAGTTTGCGGGATGATGTTTTCTACAGTTCACGCATATGGGTGGTTGACCTCGTTTGACCGTGCAATCCTGGGTAAGGTGTTTTCCAAGGCATTTTACACACCTTGCTACCCGATAGCAGTACTTCTATGTGTGTTTGAATCCTTGGCATCTTTTGCATTGTGGTATTAATTTTGAGGTTTTTCTAAGGGGTTATATTTTGACTCCCATTTTAAGTATAGATTTAACACTATAAACTCGTTCTGCTTCCTCGTCTTGGTGAAACGTAAGCAGGGGAGCCCTTTCCTTCTAGTAACCTGCTGCCCCCGTTCATTTTCTTTTTTCTCTTTCTTGATTATATTTACAGCATCTATTATATTAATTCCCAAATGCTGTAGGTCATCTATGATATCCTGTCTTTCACAGGTTAGGTGAAGACCTCTAGCCATAACTTTAAGAGGCCTACAGCTTTTGTCCTCATACGTATGTCATTCCTTCTTTCTGTGTTCAGTTTGTTGGTCAGTTCCCTATAAGAGCCAGAGTCTGGCATGACTATTTTCCAGACATTATTTTTCAATGCCGTCATTTGAAAATTCGTATTTGCTTTTGTACCTGAAGTCACCAGAGCTCTGACTTCAGCGTAATTTCCCACTCCAACGATGTTGATTGGTGGTGGGGTTGCAGATTTTTTTACACTATTTTTCTTTGCGTTCTGTCCATCATGATTTATCGTCCGGATGTTGGTGATTTTTTCACGTAGCCTTTTGGGTTGGTTTGAGGCTTCTTCCTTCGGTGAGGAATCGGCTTTACGCTTCTTACTGGCTCTCTTATTTTCGCTAATAATCCAGTCAGTTTCTCTAGCAGGCTCTTCATCATCCATAGCATATTCTATAGTTTGCTGTTCATTGTGATGGATTTCTGTTTCTTCACATCCAGCTGCTTTTCCTTCAACCAAGGTTTTAATTGCTCGTTCTCCTTTGTGAGTCTCTCAACTATCTGCTTCATCTGCACCATTTGTTCCATTATGTCTCTTAGCATTTCATTCTCCTGCTCCATTCTTACTGTATTATTTTTCACTGTTGGTGGAGTTCTACTAATTATTAAGTTCCTTTTAAATGGATCATCTGAATGCGATAGATGGTCCCCCCAGAATCCGTGGGACCGGCCTCCATAAAGGAGGGTGGATTTTCCAGAAAATCTGGACTGCCACCTGGGGTAATAATTCCTTTTGTTTTGGCCATCGAGATTTGAATTGGCAATTTATACCTTTGCCAGGTTTTATAGCTGCCACCCCACTGGGAAAAGGCGCACACCAGGTGGCCGCATATTATAGGTCAGTCGCCCTTGGATTTTGATGCTAGTTTTGGTCCACCCCTGGCATTTCTTCTTAAGTCTTATATTACGGACCGTCACTCTCAAGTTAAATGTGAAAATGAAAATTCGGAACTGAAGAAAATATCAGCTAGCGTTCCTCAAGGAAGTGTGCGTGAACCCATACTGTACATATTATATACAAATGATTTGTTGTTATACAAACATTAAAGGAGGCCTGTTTGTATCTCTGGGATCCAACTATGGAGATGCACAAAGAAGAGTAACATAAAGATCATACAAACATTTCAAAATAAAGTACTTAGAAACATAGTAAATGCGCCTTGGTACATCAGAAAGGACAATCTCCACCGAGATTTAAAAATAGAACATGTTACTGAAATAGTTCCACAAAAATACAGAGCAGCATGGGCAACGGGTACAGACCCATGTAAACAGAGAGATGATGAAAGTGGCGGAAGAAGCTCCAGTCTTGTTAAGGAGACTCAAAAGACTGAAGCCCCATGACCTAGTAAAGCAAGGGAATTAACCAGTGAAGCCTAATGTGAAAATTACCGTAAAAAGTCACAATACAGGGGAGTAGCCAGTGGGCTGTACCCCATCAATAGGAGTAGCCAGTGGGCTATATCCCATCACCTGCGACGAAAGTATGAAAGAGAAGCTGCTAGATGAGCTTGCTCAGTTGTAGCCAATGGGAGGTGTCTTCAGTGGGTTAGAGTCCCACACTACTGTGAGCTACTGGGCTCACAGTGTTTAACAAGAGATTTTCACCTACCCTCGCTCAAAAAATTCACATCAATAACGGTAGTATCAGTTAACCATACCATTCAAAGCAAAAAACAAATATAAGTACTACTTCTTATTATTCCGATTTAGATATCTCAATACCCCAACGGTTACCAGCACGTTCGTTCCCTTAAGCCTCGATTCACTGCTAAATGTTTTCTTTTCGCAACGCGTTCTTCATTGTTTGTTCAACGTTCTCGTATACTTCTTCAGTTTTTACCGATGACCACTCGTCGGAATGCAAGCTGAGGAATGACATTTTTTTATACAACTCAATATTCACTCTTAACACATACACTCAAAATTTAATATCTTACGTAGGAATTCTGTCTCCCAGCATATATTACTCCATAACAATGCCTCTAGTAACCGCATTCTTCCTTCGAACCTCGCATAACCCTATCACGCTTAATTATGTATTAACAAATTATCACGCCTAATCATCGGTATATCATAATTTATTTTTCCAAACATTCACACTGCTAGCATAGTCCTGACATACCAAGCGCCGAAAGCAGTTATTGCGTTCCTCTAGTGTCCTCCGCAAGGCAACAACTTCGTATGTGAAGGACCATAGAAGCCTCGTCTTCTCCATTCATGGATAACCGCCTTATAACTTTGAGACGGTAACAGCCAGAACCCTGTTGCCTTTCTCTAACTTATTAACAGAAGAAAAACAGCTCTTACTACGTTTTTTCCGTCTCAAAAGGGATGGTGCTTCTACCAGATCAGCTCGAGGGATAATAGGACCGCGCAAGACCACCTCCACATTAAGGTGGGAAGGGAAAATGGTATGGTGGGTCCATGGGAAGGGAAAATGGTATGAAACCAGTCAAATGGGTTAACAAACTTTATAAGTCATATATTTTGCTAAATATTAACGTAGACAGTGTACTAACTACCGGTCGTTACTAGTCTTCTTTTATGAGTACACTATGAGTAGGTAAAATTGAATTTGTGCCATGGAGAAGCGGGAACAGGCTCGCACGCTGGAACTCCATCTTATGTCCTCCATCCACTCCCCTAAATATTTAAAGCACGAGCCCCTCCGCCACCTCCGACTTCGGCACTCTGAGCAAAACCCCAACATCTTAAAACACCCCCTTCTCATTCAGTCCTCTCTTTTTATTGCTCCTTCGTTATTTCCTCGCCTTGCTCGTGGGGAGACAAGGAAGATACGGAATGAGGATGCCTCCGGGCAGTCCCGGCAGACGAGAAATTCGTTCATAAACACTCACACATCCTGCCACTCCCCCTTTATATGCACCATCCCACACCCTTCTACTTTTTCACACCCTCCACCCTCTCCTTTCATTTGTCTGCCCGTGGTTTGGGACGATCCCCGCGAGCTGTAATATGTCCCACACAAAACCGACTACACGTCACTCCTCGCCCTTCAAAGGCCCGTGAATGGCAGCCATGCCGATATTCATCCGATCCGAAGAGAGCTTGTCGAGATCCCCAGCGTTCTTCCCTCCCATCCATTATCTTCCCCTTTCCCTCCCACCAAACCATACCCCCCCCCACTAGGTTCCCCTCCATCATATACAATCAAATGTTCCACATCTTTGCCTACTACCGCTCGCCCTTCATGTTCTTGAATGATCAAAACGGGGCTAACAATCCCTTTAATTTTACATCCCCAAAAATAGTTAGGTAACCCTGGCAACCAACAGCACCAAAAAACCATACAAAACTAAAACAAAAAATGGAAATAAGATAGCAATTATCCACGACAGACTAACTAGGAATCTCTTCAAGGGAGTAATGCTTTGGGATTACCTAGATTTTCCAAAAGTTCCTGAAAAAATAGGCTTTGTAAGAGAAAATGGGATTCGGTATAGGAAGTTTATTCATACATATCAAACCATATTTATTGAGACGAATTTGCTGGAGATGTAAAAAATATTAAGCTAGTGAACCCATCTTTTTAATAGACTACCTCTTCCTTTAATCCATTTAGTTATTATATCATATCGAAGGATACTATTGAAAGAGATACCACATGATCATTTTTTTAACAAATAATGTAATTATCACAATAGTTATAAGGTAAATATAGGTTAACGCGATTTTCCTGACTCTTCATATGGACGAAATTGCAACGCAAAGATAATAATATTAGCAATAATAATGGTTGCTATAATGGAAAAAGCCAGCAACTTTTAAAGTGACGCTTATCATACTGATTAGGATTGGAAAAATGAAAACCCTATTTAGGCCACTTTAAACTGAAATTCTATACAACTGAATAAAAGGCACGGAGTTTGACAGAATTCTGCTTTCTTTAGCTTTTGCCGGAAGCAGCTTCCATTAGACCGAGGAGAAATCCTCTTTTCACAATTTCTTCATACACGGGTTGCCTTCCATTTCCTCATCTCTTTCCCATTCGTTAAATCAGGAATATCCAAGACGCAAGATGAAAAGCTGCATTATATCCGTGACCTCTCAAGCATTATTCCAGTAAACCTCAAATGTATATTTTTTTGCTCTTATCGTCTCTGGAGAGCTTCATTAGTCTTTGCAAACAAATTAGCAGTTCCCTTCCCTTCCAATTATCGGAAGAAAATCTCACGCTCCAAGATATTTTTGACAAAGCAGCATCAATGCACACTCCGATATCAGACGACAACAGTTCCTTGAATATCTTAATTAATTAATTAATCCCAAAGCTGGTATCTCATCTGCTTCCTTGTTCATTAGTGCCTAATTAAATGGCAATTTTCTTCGGAATCAAGCCATTCACCAATGCCTCCCAGAATGCTCTTTAAGGAAAAAACATCATATTAGTTTCTCCGCAGCATGAAAAACCCTTCAGAATATCTTTCTGAGCCCCTCCTTATTCCTGCCCGCGACAAATTCCTCAGATTTTTTTTCCTAACAGTGCCATTTTTTTCCTCCGCTGTCATTGTGCGTAATGCAGCATTAAGAGAAATTCCAACGGATTTCTTACTCCTCTCCACCCAAAGCCCGCATGTCTCCCACTTCACGCCTCCTTCGCACCACCGACTCAGCCAAATCGTCCCATCTCCCCCAGTCCCCGTCCATCTCGCTGTCCCCCATCATCCACCCGCATCTCAGAGCTTATAACCCTGCTCCAAACAAGCACA
This sequence comes from Pyrrhosoma nymphula, assembly GCA_963573305.1. NCBI lineage: Eukaryota > Metazoa > Arthropoda > Insecta > Odonata > Coenagrionidae > Pyrrhosoma > Pyrrhosoma nymphula. The sequence goes on from OY754330.1 coordinate 54,190,472, forward strand.
TTTTAATTGCCATCAAGTCAATGGAACCTTATTATTCCGTCCGTGATCGATATTTATCGTCAATTCCTAATCGCGTGGGCACACCCAAGTATTTCACGTAAATTCACTTTTAAGAAAACTAGCTTTCCTACCAGGCTACTCTAGCACTTATCCCTATCCTAAAACAAAAACTGTGCGTATTCCAATGACCATGACGGTGTTAAGCTATTCATTGATGAAATCATATATAAATGACACATTATTAAATAGATATGTTAAATATTATTTAAGAAATGGTGTGTTATTGTAAATATGAATCATACAGAGTTTCGTAGTAAAGTTCAATAGCTTTTAAATACCTATCATTCCCGCACGGACAAAACAACTCCGGTCGGTGCATGCCGTGGCCATGCAGCCATGCGATGTTTGACCGCCTGTAACTTCCGAAATTTTAGTTAACGAGTCATGAAGAGCTCAAGAGCTAGAAGAAATTCTCTATATTGTTTTATAAATCCACGTTTTCATTTCACAGGGTTGTGTCTAATAATATAAGGCGGCAGAGGCACTTATATTTCTCTTTTGAGGCCATAAAACTTTTACGCTTACTGCAAGGGTGCTTCTGTCTGTGGATGCTGGTATTTTTAAAATGTCCTCCTCGGTTATTTATTATTCATGCTGGGTAAAAATGCATAATTTTCAGTGGCGGGGATGACCTCTAAATTTTTACAAACATTAAAAGAAGTGAGAGCTTCCAACCTGAGACTGCCTTGTTTATATCTGGTCATGATAAGCTTCTCCAACTCAGGACAGTAAAGGAGATCTTCAATTGTGTCCTCAGATGCTACGAAAAGGTCGGTCTATTGAAGAAAGGAAAAATACTCTCTAAGGCAAAAGGTCTTAAGGTGACGTTCTGGGAAAATCCGACCTCCCTCGGTCCCTCGAAAGCTGTGCCTGAACGTCAATGTGTCAATGCGCAAGACGCACTCCTTCTAATGACCGTTACTTTCCCTTGAAAAAAAATTTGGATGTACTAATATCTGGGTATAATTCTGTTTCACGTCCCTGTCGTATGTATTTTCTTTTAAGAAATGTTTTATATGTGCTAGATTGTTGAGTTTTATGAGTTATTTAAATTAAGCGAGAAAGTTTGATACATTTTCCCCATCTAAGAGTCACCGCATACAGACGTCCTTCTCTCTGGACCATCAAATGTCTCAGCGGCAAGCAAGGTGGGTCCTGAATGAGAAGACTAGTATTTAAACTCTAAAAAGGAAAGGCGCAATAAAACGGGAGACGACTGCATCTTTCAGAGGTTAGAGGGATTTACCTAATTTCATAGATGAGAGGTGAGAGGGAGTGGGAGCGAATCGCCTACGGTGGGACGAGTGTACTCGCAAATAACAAAATTACGTTGACCCAATCAGAGCAATAAATATACGACAGCATTTTGTGCAAACAAAAAACAGAACCACGGGAAAAAATTGAAAGAGTTTTTTTCCCATCACGTAATAATTTTTCGTCATATAGAGCAAAATTATAAACTTTTCTCCTATCTTTCGAGAAAAACACAGATTTATCTATCTTAATTGGTTAATCCTCAAGTAGCGGTCCCGTGGCAAGCCCTAATGAAACTAAATGCCATACGCGGGGAAAAACCTTTCAGTGACCACATTGACGACCACTTGCAGAGCCAATCGGTAGTCTCCACTGATACTTAAGCTTAGAATGCCACTTATTATCCAAATGCAACAGGGTTTTCGCTAAACAAATGCGATGCTTGTCAAATATTTCTGTAGGTGTGTGTGTGTGTCATGGTATCTCCATTAGGTAAAAACATTTTCTTCCTGTCTGAATTTGTCCTTGCACGAATATTTACGAAGCGCTCATTTTAAGACTACGTGATTTTCTCACTTATCAATTATCAAAGTTACATAAGATATCAGTGCGTATTTGCGCTATCGGAATTTACGTTTTCCTACAATTTACGTCATTTTATCGCGTTCCATTACATTTTATATATTTCCTACATATGTTGACCCCGTATTTACATTAATTTATTTTCAGTTTTTAGGAATTTGAATCACTGTATGCAAGATGAAAAAATATTTCATTTTCTAAGTTAGTTATTCATGCATAAGAGCCTTTATAAAACACCTTTCGACCTTTTCTCGCACATGTACACTTAAAAAAGACGAGAGGTTATCAGGTAGAGTTAATGTGAACTGTTTAAGGTAGAAATTTCAATGTGGTGGGGCATTGCACAATGCCACTAGTGACGGAAATTTTAACTAATTCAACTCGTAATTTCAATCTTTCCAGGAAATATTCTTACCTTCGTAGCATTAGCACTATGCAATGAATACAATGTAGGACTAGGAGATAGCTACGTAATATGCATGTACGAACATATGCTGGAGGGTTATTATTCATTTTGCAAAGAAGTTGAAATCATAAAGAATAAAAATGACATCTCACCCAGTTATGATGAAACGTGAAAAATGAAAGTACTTCTTGAAAAAACTCATTGATTGAACATAATATCATCTAATTGTTGGCCAAGTTTCATCAAGAATATTTCTTTAAACTATTAAGTTGACTTGAAGAAATGTGAATATAGTTGTGTTTTAAAAGTGTGCACTAGTTGAACAGCGAGGTAGATCAGATTCTCATGTGTAGTTAAGTTTTCCTCAATTATTCCGGAATGTAAACTTTATCTTGCTTGGCAAAGGAAATACGAGGTTAAAACAGAATATTTTCAATTGAGGACGAAATATAAATCTTAGAGTAAGTTGATTCTTATGTTGGAATCAGGCTGAGAGAAGAGTGGAGTGAAGGTAGAGCCCATGAGAAAACCTGCCATCTGGAGTAGAAAAACGAATGCATGAATATGTTGGAACCTCCACTGATCTGGCGAAACGTCAATGAATGCCGGTCTCTATATTGTTTAAGTAAATATTCTCCTTTTCCCGCTATTTGCACTTTCCCGCAATATACATTTTTTTCTTGGGTCCCTATAAAAGTCCAAATAAGGGGTTTCACTCTAGGTTTACAAATATATGCTGCCATTGAAAAGTAGAGAGATAAATCTTTTTAATATTTTTAAATGAAATTAAGCCATAATCGGCTCACTTATGGCAGTTTGAACGAAAATGTTAGGGAGCATCGCCATTCCGAGAACATTTATAAAAATAAAAAAAATATCAATACGTATAATGTTTACAATTCTTATAAAGTTACCTACTAAATGGAGATACGTATTATCTATACGATGGCGATTCCTAAATTATGTAGGTACAATGTAAAAATAGTGCATATTGGGCAGCGTTGCGCTTGAAATGCCCTACGCTAATGTATGGTAAAGATAACGCCATAAGAGCCCGTCGAATGAAAACGTGGAAAGCACTTTAGTAGACTATTTGCTTAGATTATACGCCTAGCGTTGCCACCTTACACCGACCTACTCACCAAAACTAATTCGCCAATGTCTAATGTACATTTGCTTGCCTTCCATTCAGATTTACTTTGATTTACTATTACGACGAGTTCTGCTCTTCTTTTACTCTAATTCACATTTCTTACGTTCACGTAGCCTTGGAAACATTGCTAAAACGAAAGGAAGTGCCTTCGACACATATTCTCGTATTTGATTCCGTTCTCTAATAATCGGTGCATTTCGAATACGTTCATCTCGAGCTTAATGGACTCGTTCCAATATAATGAAGTCCACTGCAAATTTTTAATAATTATTTTTTCCTCGATGGTTGATATATTAGTAAAGATAGATTTTTGAATAAACGAACTCCTACGCTATGAATGTTGTGTTTTCTCTGCAAATCATATGAAGGAAGGTTTCACGATTATCCCACCGGGGCACGGGCTCAATCTCTGCTACTATTTAGAATCAATGAGGATAAAGAGCAAGTCGTGTTTCGAAAAATCGGCAGGTATACAACACCCGAGAACACCATCAGAAAACCTACCTTGCTTTCATGCTTTTCCATATCCAACATTATCCATCGATCACTTACTATTTTGTCGAGGGATTTTTAAATAAGGGAATAAAGAAACATGAGAGAAAAAGTAGAAACTCTCATTTTCTCTCTTCGCCCTGCTTCCCCTTACAGATTTCTCGGACCTTAAAAGAGGCAAAAGGTACTATTTGTCCTTGAACCGCCAGATAAAGGAAGACCATTCTTGAAGCACCCGCTCCACACCTCAAATTCCGTCTCCGACCTTTCCCTGAGTCCTTCCTCGCCAGTACCTGACACATCCCTACCCTCTCTTCATCTCTCTCTTTCCTGTTTTCCTCTCCATCTCTCTGTCCTTCTACTTTCGTGCGTCATCCTTTTCCCCTCTTCATCCGCATACTCCCTCCTCCTTCCTTTCCTTTTATCATTCTCCTCGCCCTTCTCCTCCCCTTCACTCGAACCGTGTGATCCCTTTCTTTTCAATGTTTCCCTTCCCCACTCCCACTTCGCCATTGACGGGCGCTCATCGACCTCCCCCACGAAACCCGCCGTCACAAAACCCACCCGGACGCCACTCCCTCCCAACCCTTCCCAACACCCTTTTCCTTTATATTTCGCTCACCCTCCTCCTCACCACATACTGCCATCACTCCTATAGCTGCCGCCCCCTCATATTTCCTCTCCTCCCATGTCGCAGCATCCACAGAATCCAACCCCATCCCGACCCAAATGGCTGATCCGAACGCACCCCCTCCCCCTCTCTCCCTCTCTGTCTCACCACTCCCAGCTGACTGAGTCTCCCCCATACTCTTTCCACGGACATCGATTCCCTCCACACCACCCAATGTTTTCCCCTCTGCTCACTCGCGGGCACACGTAATTCGGCAAGACACATGTAAAACACGTTTGCCAATATCGGAAGCGAACCCCACAACCCCACCACCTTTATCTCGGCCTCCCACCCTACCTTCCAGCCACCCTCGCCTCCCCTCCCTGCGTATACCCCCCTCCGCCTACCCTCTCCTCCAAATCCTTTCTTCCTCCTACTTTTCTTTCCGAGGTCTCTCCATAAGGGTCGCACGATATCGTTATGCATTGGCAAGGATATATGATATCCATGAACCCCATTGCTAAACATGTATTGATATGGTGCAATTGAAAAAATTGAGTAAATTCAGCATCTAAAAATCCTATTTAATTCGCAGAATGTATTTTTATGAATGGACATTCGATATCATGGCATTTAGAGACAAGAAAGGGCGACAGTAGAGTGCGTTAAGATACGCAATGATGATGGCTAGCAAAAAATTGGCTGAAATAACGGTGTAGTATAATTTTTAGGATGAGTTACGATATGCAACCATGATGTTATACACCTTTATTTGTCCATAATATTTTTTTTCTTCGCCAAGAACAGATAAGCTCAGATTTTCCTGCAATGCGTTTTGGTGGCTCATTAAAGGATTTCCCATTAACACCAAATAGGCACCCGATCTTCTCTTAGTTAAATAAAGAACAGAATTGCGGATCGTATCAGTACATTAACTAACTCTAATTTTTAGTATAGATCGAAAATTTCACGCGATATTTTAGAAGCGGTACATATTAAAAACAATATCGGACGTTGTCAACTCAATTGCTCTAGGCTTCACTTCATAGCATTTTTATGTATCCAAATCATTAAAAGGAACAACATACTTTTCCTGACGCACATGATGATGCATTATCTCTGTTGAACTAGTACCTAGTACTAATATACTTTCGGTGGTAAAGAATGCAGTGCATTTTAATTGGCATAGATAAGACTATTGTTTTCTGTTACCGATGGTGATGAGAAAGCAATACGTGAAAATATATGCGTGAAGTGTGGCACTCAACACATAATACTAACACTATTAATAGATAAATACTATTTAAAACGCCAGAAAAGAGTATATATGCGATAAGTCAGGATCTGGAGGTGCATTTTAAACATAGAAACAGCAAACTCAATGAGAAATAAGAGCTACGCAAAAGAAGCGAGGAAAGGGTCCAGAAGGAGATAAACTTAGTGTTCTACTCACCCTTAAACGCAATAAATTCGTTAGGAAAATTATATAAGAGAAGATCCTGATAGTAATACGATAGGATAAGGTTAAAAAAAACACATACAGACGGTAATAGAAAATGGTAATAACCTTTGCCTAGTAACTTCATGCGGAGAAGAACAGAGCTTCACTTTACCAGTCACAGAATTAAAACGCACAATGATGATGCAACATTCTTACGAAATTCCATTGCGGTGCAAAACTACTGCGATGCCTGCCCGATAAAGTGTGATATGCATTCAAAATGAAATATCAATACAATGATCAAATTAAATCAAAGTTGTGTTTTCAACCGATTTATTTTTCAGAATATGAGTGGTTTCGGCTGCATTGTGAAATATAAATGAGTGGAAAACACAAAGCTGTTTATTTAACCAAGAAAATGTTCCACAAAATTAGGCCTTCGTATGATTATATCAATGCAATATTGCAACATGAAATCCGATTCGATCCACCTTAATAGCAATGTGAATTCAACGCAAATCGAAATTCCTACGATATACTTTTCAATTCACAGCCCGATATTCAAATTCCAATACTTTTCAGATCTTCTCTCCATATCCTTCGGTGTCCTCTGCACCATCTGCCAAAAAAACCTCGCCCCTTTATACACCACGCCCCCACCATAAAATTACACTAATAAACCCTAAGCTTCCTTCAATCTGCCTCGTTCCAAAACTCGGACGGCCCCTTGCTCCTCACTAAGGTGACTTCCCTTCTCCACAACTGTCCTGCCCATCCCTTTTCGTCCCGATTATCCTCTCCGACGGAACAGGTTGGGGAGTAAGAACGGAAGGTGTGGAGGGCTGCACCTACCGCGCGTGACATCCACGTGGAGCCACGTATGTGCCGAACGAGCATGTTGTGTATCCGGCGCACCAAAGGGAAATCGGGAGAATATTCCACGGCGCCTACGTTATCTGCGGATCGGGCGCTCTTCCCACTCACCAAATCTTTCTCACCTCAATATACTCTCAGAAACACATCACCATAACCCCCACCTCAAGTAATTTTCAAAATTTACATATACAGAGGCCTTTCATCCCGTGACACAATCGAGGAAAGTTTATAAGCATATGTTAGAGGTAGATTCTATTTCCTTTCGATACCCAGACAATAGGGAGCTATGCTAGAGTTTGAACAAAATATCCACAGAAAAACAGCAAACATATCGAAAACTTAAATTCCATAACTCAACAGAAAAATGAGAAATCTTTATTGAAAAAATCTGAGATTTTGAGTCAATTTCGCGTAAGTTATTTTTTATTGCACTAACAGAGAAACGTCGAGAGCATACATCAAAAGAGTCGATCGCACTCCCAGAACATTATCTCCAACACAAATCAATACATTAACTGATGCCTTACTTCTCGTGCATTAAATTGTCTTAAGAAAATTCTTGAAAGACTCAATGAAATCATTTGTCCATTATAAGCACCTAAATGTCACCCATTGATGATTAATCCATCCATAAATTTGAAACTTACCTGCAACTAGGAAATGCATTTGAATAGAATATACAATATTTAACCGATTGAAAGGCATTAAATTTTCCCCATTCGTCCAGAGTCAGAAAGTTTGTGAGAATTTTACATAGCTAGTGTAAATGTCTGCACCTATTAATCTTGTAGTACAACCATTACTTTGATTATCATGAATTTTTCTTGCAAAACATACCATTCATTTTTGGTTTCACCGTCAAAATACCCGAAAAAATTATTTAAGACCTCCAGTTTGCTATCATGAACCGAAAGTAATGCTTTGAATTATAATGTTACACAAGATGTGTTGAAAGCAACTTGGCTTAGCAGGACAAAACCAATCACATCGAGAGCATTAGAGCTGTAAATTAGAGACCAAAAATATAGACTGTAAGCTCTAATACACTGAGAGAGAAACATTTTTGGTGTAGTCATATACGTTTTCTGGGCGTTCGTCGAATTTCCCAGCAGTACGTAATACATAGCCATAATTTCTCTGGACGTTTTAGAGTCACGATGCAGCTCGGATCCGCGATCAATAATTGCTATTGTGTTTGCTCACTGATCTTTCTCCACCACTGCTGCAAAAGGCAGGGAACTTCTTAGCTGAAAATGGATTTATCGATCTTCAATTGTCAAAACCACAATGCACATGCAGGCTGTTGTTTCGGAGAGGGATGTCTCCTCAGCCACAGAGCTTTCAAACGTATTAGGAGTCTCACTACGGCGTCTGTTACTATGCCATTCTAGTAAACTCGTTTTTAAAGTAAACGTACAGGTTAAGCCTTAAATTACAAAATAAGCATATTTAAATAATTAATTTGGATTAATTATGAAGGCAATTCATTTTTCATTGTAAATAAATAAAATTTTCAGTGTTCAAAAATCATATCATCAACATTTTTGACCTCTAATATGTATTTGTTACTTATACTATCGGTCCTCAATTTTCCAACGAATTACTGCATCGTATGAGCCCATTCTACAATTTCAAGCGAACCCATTTATCACTGCAATCCGTCAGATTCACGAATCGATGACAGCCATAGCTGCTAAAAAATCATAATGAGGTCTTCATCATATTAATTAACACATTATATTGTCCATCTCTAATCACATACTTTTATTTGATCATCACAGTTTGGTATCCGATTACGTGATTGGTAGGTTATTGGATACAACCAGCCTTAACCTGCCCAATTTATTGGTCCTTGATTTTAAACGCAAATCACAGACATCTATTATGGATCAAATGGAATTTTTCTTCACAAATTCCCACAGACCACTGTAATCCGTCGGGATCATGCATCAAAACCCGCATCTCTTAAAGATGAGGGGAAAATTCGCTAATGCAAGATGGGCGAGGTCTTAATCAGGAGTTTCATTCACTCCGTGCATAAGGGTGATAATACCTACTCGAGGAGGAGGAGGACGACGACGGATAAAGAGATTGCGAGAAAAAAACGGGGAGTGAGTGGTAGTCAAAAGGGGGAGGGGGAGTGACGGTTGAAAGAGGCGGGGGGAAAGGGATGGCAGGGACGCTCCGAGAGGCAGGGTGATGGGGCAAAGACGGGGGGAGAGTATCAGGGACTCAACAATACGAAAGACACCTCCTCCTATGGGATATCGATCAGGGGGACGAGAGAGAAGAGAGAGGGAAGGAGAAAAAAGAGAACACATGTCATCTCTCAACAAATGAAGAAAGAGTGGGCGTAATAATGGGGCACACACGCACATACATACAAGTACGTTACCCTTGGATTCCGCTCCGTCCCCTCCCCTCCAATACATTCTCGATCTTACACCTCACACCTCCACTAGGGTTGTGAGATATGGTGATGGATCGACTGCCATATCGTGCTATCGCTATATAGCTCTTCAATATCGCACCTACATATCGCTTACCAATATATGCCGCTATATCTCCAGGCGATACCAATTCATGAGAGATATCACCAATATATATATCAATAATAGATTTTTGCCAATACATGGGCAGTGGCTTCCTCATGGGCAGTGGAGGAAATAGTTGTTTGACGAAGAGATATTTTGGTATAGGTAAGCGATTTGATTTTTTTGTCAAGAATTATACTGAGTAAATCCTCAATAAAATGAAAAAGATCTTACCAAAATAGATCCGCACACGTACTTTTATTAGCAACTCAGGGGATAACTAACTCACAACAGAGTAATAAAGCGAATCAGCTAATGTCATGACAAAAAAATACATTATGCAACATCATAATATGTCATGCGATATACAAAACATCGTTTGTATTTTGCTACAATATTTATATTGCATGGCGATACTGAAATTCAAATGTTGAACTCCCGCAAAAAATACGTAAAAAGCTGCAAATACGTGTTTTTATAAAAAACTCTAAGGAACATCTACTTGAAAAATACATTATTTATTACCGAATGCCTATGTAATAGAGTAATCTAGCGACATTCAATACCATGCAGTATCACACGCTATCATCGATGCCAAAACCATTTCGCGACGCGATATTGAAATTCGAATATTTCTCGGGTCTGAGTTCCGCATCCCTCACTCGACGCACGAACCCTTCTCCCACCCACAAGAGACTCCGATGACAATGCCCGAAAAAGACAGGCTTGTCACGTCAGCGTGCCGCCGGAGAGAGAAACGTATTGATGGGCCGGGGGAGCACATAAACCCGTGAGTGAGTAATGGAAGGTTGGTGGGGTAGGAGCAATGGGAGGATGGAATGTGTGGAGGTGCCGTGTGGTGGGGAGAGCGAGACGAAAGCCGTAGCCTGAAGTAGGGGCGTGGGGTGGGGATGGAAGCGCAGTCGGCACCTTGGGTCGGGGCTACATGGGGATTGGGGACTTGCGGCTTCTATGACTCACCGCACACACATACACATCGATATCGATGTACTGCGACTCGTGTCCACAATCCCGGGGAATCACAAGTAGGAACAGAGAGCTGTTGTTTTGCACAGCACATGGTTCTGGTCAATCTGTGCAATAGCACTGTACGGGTCGGGTATTGACTTATTGGTCCTAACTTTTAAATGAAAACCAAGTGAATTATATCCTGTCTGTATCAGGTAAACTTTTTTCACATTATTTTGCAAATCCGAAACACAGCTACACGTCAAATTCTTGCATAAAAACTCAGGTCCCTTCATATGAGGGGATAAATAGCAAATACAATAATATGTCTTTGTCATGTTAACTAAATTATGATATTCTAATATTCTAGGCATACATTTTTATTCGATCGCCATCATTTTTCATGCTATCAACTGATTGTAGGTGGTTGGATAGACCAAGCCTTATCTCCCCAATTCGATGAATCAAAAAGTTTTATGAATACGGAAGTCACACTGCTTTAACTGGAGCATGAACTTTTTGTACACATACCAGAAGAAATTATAAGTACTGGTAAACATACAATGCCAAATAACTGCAATTTGGCATAGCATTAAACTCGAACACACTCTTGTCATAAATGATATCTACGTTCGCACTTCCAATAGACTTTACAAATAAAAATTAGCGTAGGATGCGATCACGTTTCATGTAAACGTTTATCATATAAGGTCACATGCATTATGGAAAGAAAATATGCACTGGGTTAAAATGACAACTAAGCTCAATTAACGGTGGAGATGATGGTTAAGAAATTCGATGACTTTACCACACGCTAATTTTTTACATAAACTTTCTAAGTGACGTTAAGTAATTAGCTCACGTGCCGTAAGTTTCGTTTTTCTGTTTATGAGCCGGATGGGTTAATGTTTTGTAAGTTCCACTAATATAATCTCTAGCTGGCAGTTCTTGAGTAGTAGTAGTATTTTTGTTTAACGTGCTTCAATGGCTGAGGTCATTTTGCACATACTGTCTGTCACGTGCAGACAGGGGCAACAGCACTCGGACGAATCGGTGGATCACTCCTCCAAATTCAAGCCGAGCCCTACGATGCTTAACTTCGGTGACTAATCGGGAACCGGTGTTTCCATCGTGGCAGCCCGTTGCCCGTAGTTCTCGATCCAAGTGTGTTACACCATTTTCTTGTGTACCAAAACTCCCATCCAGAAGCTTGAATTCGAATTTCGGCAGTGGCGTAGATATCTCTGTGAAATCCCGATCCTTACAGGGATGCCTTGTGGCGATGACTTCAATGTAAGTACCCCGTCAGTATGATTGGAAGTAAAACTGTGGTCTCTTAGGTGCCTTTTTTTACAGTTGGTCAATACCAACGCCAGGTTTCCCCTCACCCTCACTACCTGCATAATCCTTCTCTCACCAACCTACCTACCGGTTTTCAATGGCGTAAGTGACCTCAGGGATGCCTTATGGCGATGACTTCAATGCAAGTACCCCGTCTGTATGATTGGAAGTAAAACTGTGGTCTCTTAGGTGCCTTATTTTACAGTTGGTCAATACCGACGCCAGGTTTCCCCTCACCCTCACTACCTGCATGATCCTTCTCTCAACAACCTACCTACCGGTTTTCAATGGCGTAAGTGACCTCAGTTATCGGTCACCTCCGCCACTTAACCTACTAACTAACCGACACATGGAGAAAGGTAAAGGAGCTGCCTACATTGACTCTACAATCCGATCAAAAACTGTCCTTTCTGGGGGCAAATACCTATAATATACACAAAGCTATTACGTGGCAATTTCGTGTTTCCCCTGAAAAATCTGTGCCACAGGTGCCCTCAGCATAGGTGGCTAATACACAAGAAAGTTCAAAGTGCGACACATCACACCAAGAACCGCTTGCTAGAGCTTATATAAGTTCTATATCGGGCAGAAAAATTTAGCCTTCAAACTCCTTTATATAAAAACAAAACTAAGATCAAGTATTACTCTACGCCACACCGAGAGCTTATATAAAAACATTATCGTGCCTCAAAGACATCGAATTTCTCGGACATGAAGTGGGAATACCCCCATTTCAATAAAGTAGATATTTTCTTTCCGTAGTTCATACTACCTTAGAAGATCGGCGTTAATTTCAAACTTGATCGCATTCCACGCTATTTTTTTTAATAAAGTAAATTTTCTCCGAAAAGCACCCAAGCAGGGATCGGAATACCCCAGAAAAATCTCTGCCACCGCTCGGATTCAAACCAGAGCCCTTCGGGAAGGGACACCAGTACTCCATCCACCACACCAACCCGAACGCATTAAAGCGAGATGAGCTATATTTGACAAAGATATTAAGAGCCATACGGTGGAATATTGAAATAAGAGCGATGATAAACGCCAGAAAGAAAAGGAAGAAGTAGCTGCTTAAAGAGTGGCGGTGATTTTCACGGTAAAAGGGAGGGCCGATGCGCGAAGCTTCGTAGGGAGGAAAGTTGCCTGCTTATTTCGATTCCCACCACCACCACCGCCAACGCCACGGCGACGAGACATCCCCGACCCACCCTCTAAGAGATCCCCCCGAACGACATATCCGCCTCCCAGTATGTCATAACAACCCCCCACCATCGCCCCCCGATTCCGAAAAATTTTCCATCCCGCAAAATCCATCCGAAAACGACCCAAAAACTCAACCCCCAAGTCACCATCCGTCCATCCGAAAACCCCCTCTCGATATATATATATATATATATATATATATATATATATATATATATATATATATATATATGTATTTGGCAAACAAACTAACACACACATACAAACGCACGCCTCGTTCGGATCAGTCTCCTTCCCACCCCCTCCCCCATTACCCTAACCTAACACCCTGCCAGCCTCCTCGTCCCTCGCTCACCCCCCTCAAGCAAAAAAACATAGGACAAACACGTCCGCGTAAAATACCACATGGCATTATATGTGTGTGTGTGTGTGTCGCCAAACTCCACAAGCGCACACACGCCCCCCACCATACGCCATATATCCTCCTCTACTCTTGTCACCCCACTTCCCTTCCAATCTTCCTATCCCCTCCACCCTTAACATCATCCTCCCCCTTCCTCCCCGCTCTCCGACTCTCCGTTTCATTAAGCTAATGCCACAGAAACACCAGCACGCCAGGCAAGCAGGCAGATTTCTTTTTTCGCGTTTTCAACCCTCATTTTCGTCCCATTTTAGCCCCCTTTATTTTTTTGCCAAAATCCACCCCACATACCCCTCTCCACCCTCATCTTATAAACCATCACATGAACCTGGCTACCAACTCCCACCCTGATCCTTAGCCCAACGTATTCCCCTCTCGCTGTAGGAGCCTCAAAAACCACTCTACCCACTCCGACCGTATTATCATAATTATTATAACGCTACTAACTTCCCATCCCACCTCATTTGCCAGGCAACTTCTTATTCCCAATATCCAACGAATGCTCCACGCATCTCCAACCTACTTGCTCCTGACTACTTTCAATTTTTTGATTTTTTCGAAACACGTTTCGCACTTCACTTTATATTCCCATGTCCCCTCATGTTTTCCCCGCTAACATACACTTATCTGGAGCCCCCCAATTTTATTGCCATAGGTACTCGCTAATGATATTTTCAAAGGGTTCAATTACTGTCTACTTTCCTCGAGAGCTCTAGTTACATGATTTTAGTAAATGCACCATGGAATTATCCTATGAACGCACTCAAAACAGTTTCTTGACAATCACACTAATCTATGAAGTTTTCGTATAAAATTAAATATTGATTAAAATTGATGGAAATGTCTCAGTAGGGATATAATAGAAAAGTGCTCAAAGTAAAAAAAGTTCAAATAAAGAGGAAAAATGATTAGCATTCCATAGCATTAGGGAGGGTCGTAAAGGACTCTACAGTAGCTCTCATATCAATTAAGAAAACCGAAAAATTATAAATAATTATAATTCGCTTTTATTTAGTAATAAATATTTATTGATAATTATTTATCATCACAAAAATTGCAATTATTTTTTCGGCCATGCTTTTTAGTTAATGTCCCTTACATGGAAGACAAAGTGTGTTCAACTAATTACAGGGAGTCTCGTACTCAAGAGAGGGGATAAAAGTGTCTTTTTGCTCGAAGTGAAGTCTATGCTGCGCCAATACCTCGGATCACATTTACCCTAGGATTTTCAAAAATATGAAATAGGGTAGGTGATTGGTATTGACTCATGCTTGGACATAGAAGGCTCATTGAGTCTCACTTGACCCAACGGCGTATCAATACGACTGTCATACTGTTCTCATCACTATCATTCGTGGTAGCGTTATCCAAAGCCTCTGCTACGGTATCGGAGAAATTGATTTAGGTATACATAAAGGAGACCTGTCCAATTCTTCCAACCTCTGTGACGTTCCGTCCCCAATGCGCTTTTCCAATTTGAGTTTTTCCATTTCTTTCACTGGGCCGTTCGTTCACGGACACGTACAAACACATGGACGTGCGCCGAGTAACACATGGGATTGCTGAGAGCTGTGACAAAAATTTTGATAACGACAGATGAAGCGTGATTAAGGCAAGGGGGGGGGGGCGGACCAAAGGGGAGTGATGGGTAGTTTCGTCTGCGCGAATAACTGGGAGGCGAGAAGAGGGGGAGAGGACAGACGGACATGGGGCACCCAAAGGACCGAGGTAAAGGAGGCAGGTGATTACAATCGGAGAGAATGGAATGAAACGAAGGTGGTGCAGTAGATGAAGCGTGCGTCGGCTCCGGGAGACATCGGGGAAGCAAGAAAAAAGGGATGGAGGTAGGGTTGGAAGGGATAAGGCTGAATGAAAGGCGGGGGGAGAAGAGTAAAGGTGTGAAAATAAATAACTATTAGAGTAATCTGCCGGCTAAGGTAGGTTTAAATGGAAGAGAGTAAAAATCGTCTAGATTTTACAGATGCAGAACTCTATCCACCTACGCAATTTCTTTCTTCATCCCAGCATATGTCCAACATATCTTCATCGCGTCTATTAAGCCTATTTTATTCCTTTCCCTACCCCACTGAACCAACATCACGGCCTTCAGCATCCCTTCGCCTCTAATTACCCACTCTAACCACCTAGTCTGCCTCCTCGTAATCTCCTCCACAACTTCTCTCACCTCGCCCACCTTACCAAGCACTTCCTCGTTTGTCTTGCTATCCATCCATCGCATCTGCTCTTTCCTCCTCCACACCCACATCTTAAACGCCAGCAGCCTCGTCTTTTCTTACGAATAATGTGTGGAAATCGAATTTACGTATAATTCTAATAGTGACATGACACATTTACTAGTCTCATTCTCACTTCCAGAGTTGTAGGAAGCCAAAGGATCAGGCAGGTGTAAAGGCTCCATCACTGATTCCCGCACCTGGAGATCGTGCTCAAAAGACGCCAGTGGCAGAAATTCATCCATATCGACTATTTCATGGGTAATAAATAAACATTTTAAGTTCTATGCTCCATCAATCAACGTATAAGTGATATATGAGTTCTAACTTTGACTTGGAGGAAAGAATTATGACATTCAGATAGCTGATCACTGAAGTAAGCAAATCTGCGAAGACGAGACATTTTCGAGATGGAAGCGTGGATAAGAACGGAAAAATTTATTTGGATTGCAAGGAAGACAAACTATTAAAAGCTGAATATGGTAGAGGAGGAGAGCAAATTGGACGCGAAGATACGAAGGAAGCAAAGAAAGTGAGTAAGGGGGTAAAGTGAGGTAACTACATGCTGAAAAGAGTGATGGGGGAAGAATGCGTAGCCTAGGCGGAAGGAAGAAGTAATGAATAAAGATTTTGGACAATCTGGTATTAAGCTCAATTAATGAACAGAACAAGAGACTTGGGAGCCTTCTATGCAGTGGTAATAGTTTGTAGCTGCAGTTGTATAATGTGAGACTGTATATTACCAAAGTAATTACTGTGTAAGTGTTGTAGTATATTGTGGTTGATCACTGAAGGTGTTCGGAAAGAAACTTGGAGCCTGATGGGCAGTAGTAATAATTTGTAGCTGAAGTTGTATGTTTTATAACTATATATTGCTTCAGTAATTGTTGTGTGGGTATTGCGATATATTTTGGTGAGTTAATGAAAGTTACAGTTGTATTTATTGTATGGGTATGTATTGCTTGAGTAGTTGTTGTATAAGTATTTGAAATATTGTAATCATTGCATAGGTGTGTCATGTGTGGCTGTTGTGTTCTATACATTACAAATTGCATGGTTATATGCTGTATATTGCAAAATTGTTGTATTTTTCAATGCCACCCTGAACTCGTGTGCTTGCTTACAGTTCATTTTGAGTAATATTTTTTTTTTAAAGATGTATTTACAGTTCATTTTTGTAATCTTATTTTTGTATTGTAAACATTATTATTTTACTGTGTTCGTTTTTTCTGCTCAAAGGGAGGGAAACTCCTAGAGCAATAAAGATTATTATTATTATTATCACGCAAACAACTACGCTACCCAGGCTTCATAAGGTCCGTGGTTTGATTCCCGGTCAAAAACCGATTTTTTTCTCGTGAAAATGTCTACGTATTTTAATAGTGAAAATCGAAATACAGTTCATTAAGCCATCGGTGCTAAAGTTCAGCCCAATTTAAATTCACATAGGCACTCAGAATGGCACTGGCCACACCTCACTTCAGCTTTATCAATGTGGCTTCTATGAAATTAGGGCGCACACAGCGTAAGCGGTAAAGCGAATCTCTGAACAGGCGAACGAAAGCTGTTTCTTCAAAGGAGAAATGTTTGGATAGATAGCTAATGAAAATTAGCAGGCATAACACAGAGTACATTCATCACTGTCAAATACACGGGGCAAATGCATACAAATTTACAACCAATGGGCTCCTATGAAGTACACCAGGAAGTACTAAAGGAAGCTGGACTGGTTTGTAATACGTTCATGCCGTAGCTCGATTGTTGAAGGTTTACATCATTACTCAAGCAAAAAGATATGTAGACATTATTAGTATTTTGAAAGCTTGAATAAAATAATAATGTATCCCGATAGCCTTGTGATTAATTATTATCCGAAAAATATTTTTATACAAACTTGATAATCTTAAACTGAATTCAATTAGGTCAAATGAGACTTCAATCGCCAAACATCCTACCTTTAATCATCATTGTGAATAGTGCACGGATACGTAATTTTTAAACGGTTATCGAATTAGAAAAATAATTTAATATAATATTACAGTATCGGCTGCCAGCTGCTGCCAGTAAAATCATTAGCACTATAGAAACTAAAAAATTAATTTTGATCCGAAAATGCATCCCTCAGAAGCGTACGAAAAAAATTATAACGATAATTTGTTTTAATATATGGCATACGTTTCGGAAATACTAACCTAGAGAAGTAAAACTAAACACAAAGTTAATAATGTAATATGAAAAAATTAACGAGACATTTGGACATCCCTACGACAAAAATATGTTCAAAAAACCGTTTTGCATTAATGCTGAGGACAGTCTGTTTAGGGTGTACAATAAATGTGCAAACTTTATCATCACAAAATCGGTCTTAAAAATTACCGATTCAGCTATTTCAAACATAGGAAAATTTCAGCTACACCTTAAGTCCTTGCTGTAACCAAGGAAAATTACGTAATAATTGCTGTCGCTACTCATATATTGACTGGTGATAAACATATTAGGAACAAAACTTAAAAGTGCAAATGCTATGATTGGTGCGCAAGAGAACAAAAAATATGAATGAACAACCAGATGTGAACATGATGAGCAACTGCTGGGACTTGGGAAACTACGGTGGGATAGAAACGGATGAATCCACGCCGAATTGAAGATAAATTCGCGAAGCGACTGCGGTAGCAAGGAGACGACACGGCCACAGCAACGCCGGGTGCCGATGGTACGTACATACACGAGAGGAGAAGATATTTCTTTTTTTCATCCCTTATAAATGGACTGAAAGCTCCATGACGGGAGAAAGAGCGAGAGGAGAAGGGATATGGGGGGTGGCGGTGCGGAGTATTTGGGAAGAAAGGCATTGCATGGCATTGAGGGTAAACGGCGAAGGAGAGGGGAAGTGAGGTACCGGAAGGGGAAGTGGCGAGGGAGGCGGGGAAGGGAGGCATGGGATGGCGAGACAAAATGGGGGGGAGGAGGTAAAAGCGAGAAAAAAAGACGACGGTCGGGCGCAGGAGATTCGGGAGGCGATGGTTGCGGTGACAATGAATGGCTGTAATGAGGTGTGTGGTGCATCAGCATCCACGACAACCGGGAAGAAAAGAACGAGAGTGGTCCCGCATTCTCCCTCTGAAACGTCTGAAGGAAATTATCATCGGTAGCCGATACAGAGTACGCATAATCAACAGAAGAGTCGCATTGGACTGTGCAGTGGGTGCACGCCGTTCTGCGGCGGCGGTGGGGCGGGGAGAAGAATGAAACAAAAAAATAATAATAATAAATGAATGCAGGAGGGCCAACAACACGGCGGAAAAATGTAAAAACGAAGAAACGCGAGCACTCTTGTGTAGATGGGTTGGTAATAAGATGAGCGTGTCATTTGCTGTGATTCAAGGAGACACAAAACGACTCGAATGCAACAGAAAATAAAGGGAAAAATTCCGCGTAATTAACAATCACGAGAGCGCAGGGCTTCGAGGCATGCGGGAACTATTACTTAAAAGGGGTCCCATATCATGAAAACATTTCTTGATTTTTTTCGACTCGTTAAGGCCTCCTCAAAACAGGGCTCCCATTTATTCCAATGTATATACTTATGTGCACGAGAATTTTGATTCTTTTTGTTATCATAAATGGAGAGCATTAGCAATAGAAGTTGTTACTCTCACGCATTCATACTTCAGGAACCTTAATTAGGAGGGAATTCACCATCATAAATGGCAAAAGTGTAGGGACGTAATTAGGATTATTTCGTAAAATATACAAGCAAATGCAATTCTATAATCATTCTTCCTAGAGAGTATTCTCAACTTAATTAATAATAGCGCGCGATTTCGATATCATGAAATGCACTTGTGCATAGACGAAATGATATTTTACGTTCAAATTGATTCATGTTTGTGTTGCAAAATTTGTCTGAGAGTTTTCTCTCCAATACTCGAAAGTATCCCGTGACGCAAACTACTCATTCAAACTCCATGGCTTCTCATTCGCTATAATTTCCACTCTCGCTTTCCATTTCTTAATCAAAAAAGATTTGGAGTGCACACGGGAGTAACTGTGCTCCAACCCGCCCCCTATCCCTCATGGCCACAACAGGCAATGACATCCTCCATCAGACAAAAAAATGAAATGGAAAAAATGCATTACTCTTCATCTGAGTGATCTTTGTCTCTCAGCCTCGGTGATCTTCAGGGAATACGCATTATGACGGGCATGGTTGGAGTGTATACGAGACATCATGGCCTAAGAAGCAATACCTGCGTCTCATACCATGCATTACTACTAATTTCGATTATGTCCTATGACCTTTGCAGCATAATGAATGCCAATAGCTTCTTATAGGAAGTGACGAGTCACTGTGGAAAATTAGGTGTTATAGTCCAGTCAATAGCTTTTGGAAATAGGTAATGGACGATATGGAACCAAGACAGCTATGATCGATGCCGCCAATATTGCTGATGGTAATGTTATACCTCGTAATGGATGAAGTGTTATTTTTAAAGTTTTGATTTTATTTCTTTTTTAATTTTGTTTGAAATTCAATTTCTGTATGGATATCTAATTAGGTTAATGCGCTAGGTTATGTGCCTGTAACTTTGTAATATGTTTTGCACATACATTTAATAAAATACTGAATACTATTAAGATAGTGTGTTTGATGGTTAGTTCATGACTGGTGAGGAATCACCACTTACCACATACCCTTGAAATGACTTTCAGGGTATCACATAGATATAAATGTATATCCAGAAGAAAAGTGCTTAAATAGATTAATAAAATACCAACGAAGAACGAAATGAATAAAGAAGCATTCCATTTTTGTGGACTCTACCAATGAAGTACTGAGAAATTACGCTATTTTAATTTTATGTGTCATAGTTAGGTGTTCTATCAAGTATTAAGATATCTATTTAAAATTAGACGGCATTAATTATGTCAAATAGTGTTGATGCACATGAAGGATAAAAAATAATATCGGTTGGAGGGAAAATATCTTGGAAGCAACAAAATAACTTTTCTCTCATTCCTGATCAACATATATTACTTTCAACAGTTTATAGAACTAAATTCCTAGGTATTATTGTCTTTCATGAACATATTCGTGCATTTGTCGATATATTTCATTCCATTAAAGCTATAATTTTAATGGGAAAGATGATCACCTATCAAATCTCAAATTAATAAGTAAACCAGCTATTACATTTCTATCCCCCAGTATCAAAGCCAAGCCAAGATACTGGAATTGGGTCAAATTTACTGTTCATATCACTTCTTCTCTATCAGTATGCAAGAATAATAGTTCCTTGTTTTATTTACTGCTTTTTCAATTAAATATTCTTTAAAGGATCAATTAAATTTGATGAAGTCCAACTCTGGATAAATTCGCATTTTTGCGCACAGTTACCCAGTAATATTTTCAGCACCTACTACGAAACGTCGTTTAATCATTGATTGCAATTATAATTACTTATAAAATTAGATATAGGGTCAATCGAAATTAAATATTCCAGAATTTCAGAATAATATTGCTCAACAATTTGGATTGTCTTGATTTTTCCTGACATTCTCTATGATTTCCTTGCATTGAATTTATTAAATTTTTATTAGCACCCTTGGTTTACTTTAATTGCAGGAATTATCAGACAATGTGAGAGATTATGCACACGGTTAACCAGCATCTATCAACGCTTTACCGCTTCTAGAAAAGGAATTTGACCCTTATACACAGGAGATGGAGTAAATGTGGACAAAATGAATGCACAAAATTTCCTGTGCATACGAATTATGTTTCTTCATTTCACTAATCAAAGACTTAAGTAGAGAAAACTCAAGAAATTGAAATTAGAAGCACTTAGCATAGATGAACGATACGGATAAAATAAATCCATCCATTAACTAACATAAAGATATCCAGCAATTCACCAGTTCCTACCAAGGATTATAAACATAACCGCTACTATTATCTCGTCATGCAATCCCGTGAATTTATGCCTACCAAAGATTTATTTAACTTGTTTCATTTTAAGTATACACTTTAAAGTGTTCTCTTCATTACCCTTAGCCGAGAATTTTCGGTGGAGCTAAATACCGAACACCGACTTATAACCTAAACTAACCACTTCACTCCATAAAATTCAACTTCGATACACCTCAATATTTATTTAGATCATTCCATGTTTACTCTTCTGCGATAATTATTACCATCAAATCTTCCTTCAATAGTTGTTTCCAGGAGGCTCGAGTGTCAAAATATGCATCGTATGTCTTGCACGGCCAACATTTAAGTTTTGTATCTTATTGTTTAGTTTCCCAACAATTGTAAGTAGTACTTCTCAACTAATTTCCTTTTCATTCATACTAGGTACATAGAAAATCAACTGTTTAAGCATAAACCAAATATTGGAGTATTTGATGAGCATAGGGTGACGACATGAACACAAACTTCAGTCGCCTGCCATCGCAAATAAAAATCCAACCTCCAGCAGTACAAAGAGATGGGAATGGAAAACAATTCGAATCCAACTCGCAACATTCATTAAATTTCGCGGTCTCCGAAGGAGAGAAGCAACGGAAAGCGACGAGGGATGAATGAAATATGGAAGGGGCTGATGAAACAAAAGGGTCGAGAGAAAGAAGGTCAAAAAATTAACGGGATATAGGTGGAGAGGACTAAGGAAGGAAGGACTCGTGTGGCAAAAAGGGGAACGGACTGGGAATGTGTGGGTGTTTGCGAGAGGCGCAGCAGGTTTTTGGAGATGTGGATGGAGAGCTGATATGGGAGAAGGGATTGGGAATAAAAGGAGAGGGGGGACTCGTTCGGCAGGAACCTACAGGGGAAACACAGGGTGGCGAGAAGTGAGCTAGAGAGAATGAGGGGTGTCAGCTGCGGGGGCAGGGGGTGAGGGAGGCGGAAACTATGGGTTGGGGGAGAGTCACTGATCCGCCCCTCCTTTGTCCAATGTTTCCATAAACTTGATTGGAAAATGCCAGACGACTCGCACCGGGATTCGCGAATCGCAATACGCTCCTCTCACCTCACGGACGTATTGTGACTGTGACGTGATCCAAATACACCATCATTAATTTATAGCCATCTCGCGAATGATATTTGACTCCACCAGTAATACCAAAGAGCATCGGCGGATTAACCCAAATTAATTAATACGAGTAACACTGATTAAACGGGATGGTGTTTTGATCAAAGGATATGGGGAAACAGTGGATTATGCTCAAGTTCATCCACTGTTTCGCACAAACTTCATTATAAATTTACGATACGTACGAGACTTATGGAATGCATAAGTCGTTCCCACTTACAATTACATAAAAATGATAATATTACTCGATAAATACGGGGGAAAATCAACGTCACATAGATTCACTCCATGAAAACGAAGTAGCACTCACATTTACCGTTAGCGTAAATTAGTACTCGTAGACCTAACTTAAAATTAGTAATAGGGCATTTGGCTGCATCCTGGTGCATAGTGAGCAAAGATAAAACTGACTAAACTGCATCAAATGAGTCAATGGAATCAAATTTGAAGCTTTTTTGATCTCAAAAAGTGGTCGCAGTAAATATAAATTTTCTCTCAAACAACTATTTTAACGAATTTCTTCCGAGATTCAAGAAACGCATTGAATTATTAGATGGCGACCTCCTTACAGATTTATAACCTATTGAGGATTCCTGAAGCAGCAAATAATACGTAATTATTATTTTAATTATATTTTTGGAGTAATAAAATAGTATATTATGTTAATATTTATTTATTTATTTATTATAAAAATATTCAAAAACAGCCACAAATGACCTATTAAATTTAATATATAACAATTAAATAAATTAATCAACATTAATAAAATAAATCAAGAAAAAATAACAATAATGGTGGTCCCATATAATCTAACACTATGGAGAACAAACCGGTTACATTAGGAGGCAAGAAGTTTTTTGATACGAGCGGTAAAGGAGTAACGTGAGGTGGAGAGGTCAAGTAAGGGGTGATTGAAAGAAAGTAGGTTGAAAAGAGAACGCTGGGAAGAGTGAAAGACGGAATTTAGGTAGGTGAAGGAGATCACTGCTGCGGGTTTTGCGGCTTGGAATATGAAGGGAGAAAAAAAGAAGGATGTCGGTGGATCGGAAATTTCCGTTGATGAAAGAATGGAGGAAATTTAGGTCATAAACTTTTCGGCGGGTTGACAATGGGGAAATTCCAAGATATGACATTATTTCGCTATGGGATGAGCTACGCAGGTGGGGAACACGGTGACGGACAATATAGGTGAAAATTTTAAGGGTACGGTCCAAGAGTTTTAGCTGGTGGGACAGGCAGTTGACCAAATTAATGAGCAGTATTCAACAATGGGGAGTATGTAGCCAGTTAAAATCGTTTTTAGTGCTTTGGGGTCTGATATTTCAGTGAATCTGTAGAGGATTCCCACAACGGACATGGCTTTTGACTTTGTCTCTCTGAGATGAGCGTTGAAGGTAAGTTTACTGTCGAAGGTAACGCCGAGGTCCTTATGCAAGGTTGTGACGGGGATCGTTTTTCCGGATAGTTGATAATGGTTGTGTAAGGGTTTTGTCTTTAACAAAAAATTACATGCAGGCTGACTTTAAAAGATTAATCTTGAGTTTCCATGTATTGCACCAGTCTTCAAGTGAGCGGAGTGCAGATTAGAGAGATTGAGGGTCGGCAGTGGTGTAAATTCTTTTTAAAAACTTGCAGTCGTCTGCGAAAAGAATAATCTCGCAGGCATTAGAGAGGGTGCAGGATGTAACGTCATCAATGTACAGGGCAAAAAGGAGGGGACAGAGGACGCTACCTGGAGGGACGCCAGATTGAACGGGAAGAATAGGGGAAGAAACACTGTCGATCACCACTCTCTGCGAGCGTTGAGTAAGGAAGTGGGAAAGGATGTTTAAGAAAGGACCGTGAACGTTGAAAGCATTTTCCAGCTTATGTAATAAAAGTGTATGGCTTTGATGGAACTAATAGAATATTTTTGCAAACGTCGAGTTCTCGGAGAATAGATCTCCCGTTTTTCAATGAAGTTCAATTCAGTGAGAATTATATATATATATATATATATAATTGGCCAAAGTAATACAACTTTCTACAACAACGCTTGCCAAGTTTTCAGCCAAGCTTTAGAACCAAAACTAGAAACTTTAGATACCAACACTCTAATGCCGCCAATGCAAGGTTAAAATGCACGATAAGTGTCTGAATTCATGCATTAGGAAGACAAAACCGGCATCACTAGGCAGATGTACTGCTCAGGAGTGAAGCGACCGCTAATAAACCGTCTTTACTTTTTGAGTGGGAGAAAAAAAGCTGCCAATAATCCGGAACTAAAGAAAACCGGCAATATTGACTTCATTCGTTCTCAGGACTGATCTATTCATCCCGTTATCCTTCCCGCATGTACAACTCACACACGCTCGAAAATAACGTTCATCGGAAGCCCGCACTGTGAGTGCAACGGAGTCGATAATCACGACATGCAATTCCCAGGGGGCCCTTGAACGAACAGTTGATCGCCTGCCGCCGCCTCTTTGCCCCCACTCTTCCCTCGTCCCTCCATCGCTCCCACTCACGGCACACGTTTCCCAACCACTCTCCCGCCCCCCAATCGGAATAAAAAAATACAAATAATCCACCTTTTTATTCCAGCATCGCATTTATCGTCGACCGCGCGCGAGTAGGGTAGGTATATTAAAAGGCATATCATCGAAGAGCGATCGTTAAAAGAAAAAAAAAGTGAAAAGAGGTGAGCGCACGAAAGTATACAAAAAGAACACAGGAAAACGCAGTGATGGGGAGAGTATGATCACGACTGTATACCCTTAGGAATCGCGTCGAACAGGGAGTGGGGAAAAGGGTTTCGTGAGAGGAGAAATTGGAGAGTTCATCACCGTCATCGGTAACAGGTCCTCTTGCTTTTTGACTCCTCATTGTACGTCATCCATACGGGCAGGGCTATTCAATTGATTTCCGCTGCGTCAAACCCATAGCACGAGGGAAAGGGATTCCGTACAATCCGCACATTATCTTGAGCCCAATCCCTCGTTTATTTGCTCGTTCATTATTTCCCGGCGCCGATATACCCGGCGCGGGTGGAATCGTTCAATGCTTGTTACCTCGCGGCATTGGGTGAGCCTTTCATCGGTATTGGCGCGCCTAAGAGCCATCGTTATTCTCATGGTTCGAACGAATGAACATTGTGGAGGGCTTCCCTTTTTAGACGTGGTACCATGAATGAACACTTGACGGTGAACCGGAATGAAAAAATTAATTTCCAGATGGAAAACAGCCTCACCAAAAAACTTCGGAACGACGGTGATGGATTTTTTTTGCAGTCGCGTATGGGGCCGCAGTTGTGGCATTCGATTGGTCTCAACGATCTCTGGCATTCGAGGAACCTAGCACTACGAAGCGCAGTACGTGTGGGCATGGAATGCAGTTTATACTTTTGATACTTGAATGCCACAAAAACTACCTGAATGCAGAAGAGAGATGCAAAAGAGTTTTACTATGCGATTATAGCATTCAATAAAAGCCGTCAACGTAAAATACCCAGTAAAGGCATCCACAAAAGCTGAGGCAATAAAAGTATTTCTTGACTATTAATACTAGACCTAAGACGAATGGTTTAATTTTTTTCTCTATCAAGCAGAGCAAAAATAGGATAGATACTCCTGCTGTAAACTACATACGAGATGAAAGCTCGTACATAGTTTAAATGGCTAGCTGGGAAAGTCAAATCCCAAAGATTGTACATTAGCAGATCGAATTGTTTTCATCATGTTTCCATGAAAGTTAATTACTTCCTTGGATTATTACGCATACGCATATAAGTACTGATACTATGTCGGGTACAGAACGTCAGGGAATACTGGAAAATATTTTTCTCCATATAAGAAGTATAACTAAAATTATTTCATACATTGACACCAGAAGGAGTTTGCCATTCTTGATTTTTTTAATTACTTTATCTAACAATGCTTTAGTGTAAAAAAAGGAATAGAAGATATTTCAAATAGCTCAAAGATTATTCACTTCTTCTGCAGTTTTTTCACGTTAAAACCTTATCAAGACTATGACTCAAATAAATTTCACAAACACAAACAAACATTGAAACGTGATTTTATGACGACAAAATATGCTATCCTGCTGAAATTCAAAATGCTTTCGCTTGCCCATAAAGGTTACTTACTTCTACGAAAATATAGTTACTCAGGTTCAAACGGGAAGGCTTAAAGGTCAATTTGGAACGTCAGGAAAGATATTACATCAGAAATAATAAAAAATGGTAAATCAAAAAGTAACCATTGGCACGCACTGGACTCGTTGCACCTTCTTAAGCGAATACCAACCTCCACACGTTATAATCTAATAGATGGCTGGCCATCCGTTGACCAGCGATACAGATATCGTCTGCCCATAGTTCTTTTGCTGGTGGGTGGGAGCCACGACTTTTTCCCGCCAAGGGAATGGACGACGCCAGAAGGAAAAGGCATGAATTCACTCACTCTGCTCCAAATGCAAAACAAAAGGATAAAAGTGGGAAAACAAATGGGAAGGATTTGCCCTTTTTATCCTTTGAACCGAGGGGAAGGAGGGAAGAAAAACGAAGGGTCCAAAACAATAGGGATGCGTAATAAGAATAAATTGGGACAGCGAAGGGTAGTAAAAATTTCAGAAAAAAACTCGGTGGAGTTAAGAAATACACTTTTGGCAAAGAGAAGGGGATAGAGCTTTGGATAAAATCCGGGAGGATTTTTGCTTTGGAGAAGTTGACGTTCGGAATGTGTGGGGTTAGCGTCTGACGCTGATAAAATTCACTGTCGTGCTGGAAGGAAAGAGATAAGTCGAGATAGGCCAACAGGAAAACAGGCCTGGGTGTGCATGATAGAATCTTTCGATTATTCATTTTATTTCAGTGATATGAGTACGTATGTACATTTGCCAGAGTAAGCCGAAAATAAAATCAGTCGGTTTTTTAACGCACACATAATTAGTGATTCACCCAAAAACTTTGCAGGGTACATTAGTTCTCTAACTAAAAAAATTACGATGGAAAATAATACCAACTTTTTAAAGCATATCTAGAAAAACTTCAACAGCTAATATTCCAAAAAGAAATCAGGAGACTATAGTTCAGTACGCAGAGTCATATTTTCGCCAAAATCCAAATAAAATTCATAACTCTCTGAAAATTGGCATGTAAGTAGTTTAGGGCGTATAGAATTAGGAAAAAATTGTTTCGCGGAATTCGGTTATCAGAACTAAAAACATTTTGAATTTTAACCCAAAATTCAGCTGTTTTATTTCAATTTTCTCAAAAAGTATGGGCGCTATTCGCAATCGGTTAAAACAGTGTGAAAGATCACGCAATTTCGGATAAAAAAGCATATTTGGAGTTTTTTCCAAGAATTTCCCGATTTAAAAAACATCGAGAAAATTTGTGCCACATAAAAATTACGGAAGGAGACCAAGAAATTGGCATTTAATAATTAGAAAGCATGTTAAACATATAAAGAACATTGTTTAATGAAATTCATCCATGAAAATCCAGTGAACTCTTGTTTCTTAAACAATATTATTGAGGAAACAGTTCCACAGGCTGAATAATTATAACTACAGCATCGATGGAAGGGGTTAAGACTTCTGAGAACAAATAAACAGTTGATTATATAAACATATTTAATACTTTTCTATGCTACAAAAATTCATCGTCTTCTTCAAGTTCATTTTGGGTTACTGGAGCATCACTTTCATCATCGGACTCATCGCTTTCACTGGCTATTTCGTTATTGAATTTGGTGCACGAATTTGTTAAGCATGAAGCAAACAATGAAGTGCAGAATAATCCGTTCTTCTTCATTTGTAGGGCAGTACAATCATGGCTCACGTTCATTGTACTGGTTCAAATAACATGTACTTAATTTAATGATGAATGTTCTTAATCTCTAAAACTGAAAAATCTTCGCCAATGCTTCACTTTGACTAGTTAAATTTGAAATCTCCGAAATGCCGGTACGTAAACACACGTCGAGTAACAACAATTAACAACCGGCTTCTGTCGTCTCCCGCAGCGCGGCGCTCACGCAGCACGGTGCCTGAAGAAATTCTCGCCTCATGCAGTCGAGAAGGGAACTTTTGTTGGGATGAGTTCTTTTGCCCCGATAATCCAAGCATATGCTCACTATATGAAACGTATTGGGGAACTCGTGCTCTTGCGTTTCCACGCATAGCATATTATCCCAAGTCCTATAGTTCGATAACATTCTAATTTTATCACAAAAATTGAAGAACTCGTGTCTTTGCGCATTTTTGAAATCTCAACAAATTTGTCTATCCCTAGCGAAATTTGAGAAACAGAATCGCCAAGACGAGGTCTCGAGGATCAATTTCCTTATCTTTGTTTTTCGATAAATTTCTTATTGACCCGTTATTTCCACGTTTGAGAAAGAAACTCCATTTTTGTCCAGTTGAACTGACAAAAATTTTAATCATCGCAATCCAAAAAGTATGGTACCTGGAAGCTACATGCACAATGATTCATGATATAATCCAGGAATTTGGAAAATATACTGTATTTTAGTAGCTCAACAAAAGTTTCCAGTAAAACTACCCTGAAAACAAGTGAAACACATACTCAGGGCTAACAAATTAGGAACCCTTTCAGGAATATGAAAGCCTAGGGCTTCATGAACATCACGCACTTCGGTTTTAGAAAATCCAATTATTTTTTGCTGAGTTATGACGGATTCCGTGGGCCGGCACGATGGGAATTCATGTATTTTTCAATGGCGCGAAACCTAGGAGCCCCGCGCGTCATGAATATACTCAATGCCATTTCCTGACGAAATAACGTACTTTGGTGAAAAATTCATTCCTGTCTTTTTTGTTGAGTATTTCAAGATATTTACCCTTGTTGAATCCAATTTTGAAAATATTTCATACGCTTCGAGAAATTTCATACTCTTCGAATGGGGAAAACTATATTTTTCTGCTTAAATTCAAACATTTTTTGGGTTCTGATAACCGAATTCCGCGAAACAATTTTTTTCTAAATTGTATACGCCCTAAACTATGTACATGCCAATTTCCAGCAAGTTATGTATTTTGTCCGGGTTAAAATCTCCATTGATTGGACTACCAGAAGTGCGAAATCCGGAAAATATATCAGTATTGAAAATATTCCGGCGACAAAAAAAGATACAAGATGCTAAACGTGGATCAAATCGTGGAATATTAGAAGCCGTCTTATTTCATGGACATAAAGTGTAATTTCAAAAAACTCACAGTTTTACCGACAACTAAGTCGTACGCAGAAGCAAAGCCACCAAATTCTAAATAATCTTTACGGAATATTGATTAAATGTAATACATATTGCTTCATTTTTTACTTATTGCTGATAAAAACGACCTCCCATAACCGAAACTGCCGTATATGTCTTAAAACGTTAAGTGCCGGATGGGATGCAGCGGCAGATTCGTATGTGACATCTCTTCCTACTGGCAGCATCCCCTAAGGAAGGCTAGGGGAGGGGGGCAAAAAATGGGTCTACCACCTCCTCCCCTCCTCTCCCCACCTCCTCCCTTGACCAATGGCGGATTAAATAAGACCGTATACACCAGAGAGTATGCCTAACTGACCCAAGCTAGCCATTTGGCAGCAACCCTATGTCTCACTCGCCATCCTCCCTCTCCTACGTCTCATGCTGTGTCCCCACCCCCCTCTTCCTTCCCCCACCCTTTGCTGACCGCTTTCGGACACCTCCCACCCCTTTTTTGCACCCCCACACTGGCATCCACTCTTTCCTCCTCCTCCCATCCCCACCCACCCATAAAACTCTCCAGCCCTCCCACTACGGCGGTCGGCATACACTCCGCCCACACACGACGCCGGGCCCTTTTCGAATCGCGGTGGTTATGTACGCCACCGGCTATAACCTCAATTTCTCAAAACCCTACCCCAGCGTCTTATGACCATTGGTCATCTCCCTCCCGCCTGTGTTCCAACTCTTCACCCCCCCACCCCCCAACCATATACTGACACAACATTCCTCCTCCCCCTTTGCTTTTCTCCCCCATATGTAAGAGAGTTTCCCCCCCCCCCCACCAAAGTCATGGCCACACCGGGTTCACGGTACATTACGCAATAACGGCATAAATAAAGTGGACGGCCGAAAATGTACAATGACGGGCTCTTCCTTCATCCCGCTTGTAAATATGGTCCGCTTAAAAAGGATGGATCGGAAAAAATGGGTTCGGACTTCGGCGATTTATATTCTCGCTTCCCACTGAAATATAACGAGTGTGTATCAATTTCAAGTGATGGTTCCGAGAATCATGTGTATTCTCCATTGCAAATTATTTCTCTGAAGCGAGAAAAAAAGCCATTTTAGGCATTTAGCAAGTTAATGACGCATTACGATGCAGAATAAAATCACTACGAGGGGTACTCACCACTAATAACGTGAAAGCGCTCTTTACAGTAGAGTTCTAAATTTCTACCATTCCTTGCTAGTGTTATGATCTTACTCCACGTGAATTTCTCCTCATGAAGAATGTCAAAATAAGCACGTTATAGGATTCCAAGTTCTCGTAATATAAAATGCTTTCCAGTGTCCCAAATGAAAACTAATCAAACAAAAACAGACCCTTTTATATAATTTATGGTATCTACTCCTAAATTAATAAGGCTATCCGCAGAATATGATATGTTAATTAGATAGTAATAGTAAAAGTAGATTTTATGACAAAAGGAAGAAGTACACTCAGTGCATATGAAGAAGTCAGACTATAATTGCTGCTCATTTGAATCCTAAGCGTCGTAATTCCACTATGACTTCCAAAGAGGAAAAACGAACAAAAATGGGGAGGTATAGCCATGTAGCCTCAAAACACTAAATTTTACCTTCCCCACTGTGAATATTTGAGCTCAAAGTTTTAAATATCTGAATGCATATTGTGTAACACTGAGTGTAGGTATGTGTAAGTTCTTCGTCTATTTATAATCCTGTGACGTGCCTTATATCTCCTACATATCTAATGTAACATGATCTTCGGGCATATAAATGATTATTATTATATTATTATTATTGAGATCCGTAAAAATAAAATGAAATGTGAAAATCCATTGTATTTAGTTAGGCTGATATTGATTGAATTTCAAACTACCAAATAACTGAAATCATGTTTAATTACAAATATTTTACTTCAAAATTGCCTAATGGCATGAAAATAAAAGAAAAAATATAGCAATTACTAAGAAGAACAAAGTACGAATTCTTGGGCATTTCTAATCGAGCTAAAAGGTTGAAGTTTTCAGGGAACGGTTGGAATTTGGCATCGAGTCAGGAAAAAATCGAAAATCCCAATATTTTTTATTGGTTTCGAGTCCAGATAGGATTTGGTTTTTTAATGGGTTTAAATGGGAAAAATGAATAATTTACGTGTAATTTTCATTCGTTCATTAAAATATGAAATAATTGAGATACAAGTTTCATTCTTTGACCAAAATGATGCCAAAGCATCACAGTATTAAATTTTTGCAACCAAGTTTTCTCTATCGATCGATAAATTGAAATATTTGAAGTTTAAACGCAAAATTAATGCAAATTTCGATATTTTTTCCTTTTCGTTGCTAGGCAATTTTTCCATTGTTTTCGAGACTTGCAGTACCATATTAACTGGCTATAAAGTTAGCATTTAAAGGAATTTAATATTCTCGGTGCGTATTTCAATATATTTTAACGATATTATGCCTTCGAACTACACGATTTACAATGTACATGATGATTATGTATTATGATGATATACATAACTTATGGTCGTTTATAACCCTGCATTCTTGCAACCTATCGTAGCTTTGATACTCTCCTCTACTCGCTCATGCCTACGGCATCCGTTGGGATCGCACAGCATTCATCCATTGTATTTCTGAAACAAACCCGTACACCTTATTCTGGGTTTCCATCTCTCTTTTTTTCCGGGAACTTAAATCCTTGCTCCTCTTTTCCCAGTGGGGAATTTACTGTCCAAAATATGGTCAAAGAACGTTCAGTGAACACTATTAAAACAATCAAAGTTTATTATCGAAAGACATTTAATGAACGTTCAAATGGAACTCAAAGCACGTACAAAGAATATTCAATGGAATACTTCATGGATTGTTCGAAGAATGTTCAGCGTAAATGATTCTCGAAATGTAAAAAATAGTTTCACCTCCGTAGGCTACTATCATAGAACCACAATGTATACTTATACCATAGAATCATCATATCTCCTCATAACTATCGGAATAATACTGTTAACACATGCCTACCTATGATATGTCAATACATACCCATACTCTAAAATGATTTGAATTTCGAAACTATAAGTACGTGTTATATACCTGGCCACTCCCGTGCGTCAATGTAACTATGAGAAGTAATTTTGAAATGTTAATAACGTGATAGTATGAGAAAATACCATCCATTCATGAAAATAGTTCTCTGACGTTAATTAATTGAAACCTATGTTACCACACAGGATGAATATAAAGCCAATATTGCACTCGAAACCATGCAATACGTAAATATGGGGGTATAGTGTATAAACACTAACTCTAGGGTATAGTGTAATGCATGTTGGTGATTACTCACCCCCTGCCACACACCCCTGAGGTGGCTTGCAGGGTATTTTGTAGATGTAGATGTATGGAAATAAGACCACTGGACCAAATGCATCACGCCGCAAACACCAAGCTTAGTTCAGGATCACATTCAATACAACTGACCCCAGGAGTCCAAGGTCGGCAATACAAGTCAAAATAAATCTATGAAAGATTTCGTCACTACCATTTGAGTTTTGTGCAAACTAAACACCACGAATATTCCAATAATGTAGAATGAACATTGTCGTTAGACAATTCAAATATACATGGTTTAAATATGTTCTTAAAATGTTCATCCGGGGAGCATTATTGAATAAAAGTTTGTGGTCAGAAAACGAACGATCTATGAACAGTCTCAAATGAATAGTTCACACTTGAACACACAATGAACATAATTGAACACACACACACAATAAACACACTTGAACACACAATTCAGAACGATGTTGCATGCTCAGGATAAGTCAGTCGTGGACTATTTATGAATTAGTTCATCAATCTATTCTGCATGCACACAAAAACAAAGCATATATATGAGCATGAACCCATTCCTTTAATGCTAGATTCTCAATATTATACTCTTAGGTCACCAATGCACCTCAATAATTTAATTTCCATGAGTAGTAAGACTAAACTGCTTCCGTTTTTAATGACTTAAAATATATTATAATACACTTTTCCCCTTTTGCTTGTAAACTGCAAGAACTCATTAATTAGTTAGTTATATATTCACTAGTTACTTATACATAAAGCTACAAAACTGACAGACTGACTCACTCACTCATTGATACGAATTCCTGGGCATTTCTAATCGAGCTAAAAGGCTGGAATTTTCAGAAGAGGGTTAGAATTTGGTGACGAGTTAGGAAAAAATCGAAAATCCCAATATTTTTCATTCATTTTGAGCCCAGATAGGATTTTGTTTTTTAATGGGATTAAATGAGAAAAACGAATAATTTCCGTGTAGAGTAATTTTCTTTCATTCATTAAAATATGAAATAATTGAGATACAGGTTTCATTCTTCAACCAAAATGACGCCAAAGCATCAAAGGATTTAATTCTTGCAACCAATTTTTCTCTATCTATCTTATATTGATATCGATATCGATAAACTTAATTATTTAAAGTTTAAATGCAAAATAAGAGCAAATTTCGATCTTTTTTCATTTTCGTTGCCAGGCAATTTTTCCATTGTTTCCGAGACTAGCAGTACCTTATATGCTGGCTATCAACGCTGCATTAAGGAGAATTTAACATTCTCGGTGCGTATTTTAATCGCTTTTAACGATATTATGCCTTCGAACTACACCATTTACAATGTTTTTGTCCACCGATTTTAAAGTATTGGTATATATCTTTCGCAATTATAGTTTCAACGCTTGGTTATTGCGGTTTCGTCTCTTTTTCAAGGTCAAAACAATAGCAAACACCATTATTTGGGATTAACTTAAATTTGATTAACACCTCAATAGATAGAAAACGACAGACAGCTCGCGGACTTCATTGAAATGTGAAAATCCATTTCATTTAACTGGACTGGCATTCATTTAATACCAAACTATTTATTAGTAAATATGATTTTCAATGCACATGCGTTAGAATTGCCTAGCTAGCTGGCTCATGGATTATAACAGAAAATGTATTAACACAAATTTACAACGACCAAAGCATTTTTATCGATCATGGACTCATTCATTCACGGTTAGTATCTTAAAGTAATATTATTTGCTGATATTCATTTAAAATCGCCAAACTATCATTTACCATGTATCTCATTGTTACATTCTTCCTACAACCCTGTCACCCTACAACCATGAAAATTAGAGAACAATATACCCAAATGAACAAGGTTTAAGTTTCTTCCACCGATTTCAAGGTATTAATACATATGTTTTGCAATTTTAGTTTAAACGCTTGGTTATGGCGTTTTTCCTTTATTTTCCAAGATCAAAGCGATACCAAACAGCATTTTTTACCATAATGTATTAGACCTAATTACTTTCGTTTTTAATGATTTACAATGTACAATCATACACTTTACCCCTTTTGCTTGCTAACTGCAAGCACCCATTTACTAATATTATAACAAAGCTACAAAACTGATTCACTGACTCACTCATTGATACGAATTCCTGGGCATTTCTAATCGAGCTAAGAGGTTGAAATTTTCTGAAGAGGGTTGAAATTTGGGCTCAAGTCAGGAATAAAACGAAAATCCCAAATCTTTTCATTCATTTTGAGGTCATATAGTATTTTGTTATTTAATGGGATTAAACGGGAAAAACGAATAATTTCCGTGTAAAGTAATTTTCTTTCATTCATTAAAATATGAAATTATTAATATACAAGTTTCATTCTTCCACCAAACTGAGGCCAAAATTTCCAAACATTTAATTATTTCAGCCGATTTTTCTCTATCGATCGATAAATTGAAATATTCAAGTTTAAACGCAAAATTAATGAAAATTTCGATCTTTTTTCCTTTTCGTTGCTAGGCAATTTTTCCATTGTTTCCGAGACGGCTACGTTTAAGGAAATGTAGTTCTATCGGTGCGTATTTCAACAGCTTTTAACGATATTATGCCTTAGACCTAAACGGTTTACAATGTTTTTTTATGATTATGTATATAAATGGTCATTTATAACATTGTATTCTTGCAAACTAAAAAAGAAAGGAATCGAATAATGAATCGATTTTTTTAAATATTCATAAACGACACAGTATTTACTCTTCCACATTAGTAAACTGTTTTTGTGCTCTGATATTATGTACAAATAAAAGAAAAAATAACTAGCACTCTCATTACAAGGATGCGTATTTTTGCAAACTATGAATCAAATGAATTGAATTAAGAATCGCTTTACAAAAGAAAATACTCATAAACGGTACAGTAGTTACCCTCTCACATCAGTAAAATGTAGTCAAACATATTATATTCTATTCAAAGAAAAGATAACCAGCACTCTCATTATAGCGATGCTTGAAAAAATGTATTTGACGGAGGCCATGAATTGATTAACTACTCAATAGATATAAAGGCGACTATTCCTCAGTAGAAAATATTATGATATTTTTAGGTATTTAACAGATTAATGTCCAAGTTAATTTTAATAAATGATTAAATTACCTCTTTACTAATGTATACAATATGTAATAACATTTAAGGCACGCTTTTTTCAAAACTTTATTGAAATATGAAAATCTATTTTATTTAGCCGGACTGATATTCATTCTTTATCGAACTATTTTTTCGCTATTATGATTTTCTATGAATATGCGTTAAAAGTAGCTAAATGGCACATTGGTTGTAACAGAAATATATAGAATACACATTTACAACAACCAAAGTATTTATATCGATAATGGACTCATTCATTCACGGTTAGAATCCTTAAGTTATATTATTTGCTGATATTCATTTAAAATCGTCTAAATATTATAGATTATTACAGTTTTCGTTCACAAGCAATAACATACAATGTAGAATAAGGGTGCCGATTTTGCTACCCACGAAATATTTTATGCGGCCTGTGAAAAAATATGCATAGCTTACAGCTGCTAATCATTTGAATTTAAAGACTAAGCCATTCAAGGCAAGAAGTCCTTCTTTATTTAATGGGCTTGAATATGGCACGAAAAATCCTGAGGTACGATGGGCTTCATAAGTATGTTGCTCTCGCATTTCGTGATTTACAGAGGAACTTCTTATCTTAATTTGCTAGCAACCCGCTTGCATTTTTCAATTACAATGCCATTTTTATCTTCAAGGGTGCACTCAATCAAGCTTAGGTTTCGCCAATTTTGTTTGCTTGCTTATTACTCGCATCTTTGAATATTTTCGTGGACTTCGTAAGCATACTTATTACGCTCTTATATTTTTTCAAGGCATTAATATAAAAATAACCGCGGGTATTGCTCCGAGTTCCAGATCAAAAAGGATTTGGTTTTTAATGCTACTAAAAGAGTAAAATTGAAAGTTTCCATATATAAAAAGTTATTTCGCGAATCTTTACATGAAAAAACCCTACAAATATTAAACTTAAAATATGCCAAACACAATATGAAACAAAAAACCATGAAACCTAACGAGAACAATATGCCAAATTGACCAAGGTTTTAGTTTCTTTCCACCGTTTTTAAAGTATAGGTACATATATTTCGCAATTTTAGTTTGAAGCTTGGTTATAATGAGCAGTGAGACCGTATTGCTTTCGTCTTTAATGATTTCCATTGTACAATCATTCACTTTACCCCATCTGCTTGCAAACTGCAAGCGCCCATTTACTAGTTATTATATCAAACTTATGGACCAGATGTCAATCTGTGTATTCATGTGCAGCAAAGATGTATAACTTTTAGCCCAATAAAGTATCACCAGCCATGCAAATCGGTGAAATTACTAATACTTAATCAATTCCACTGATTCAGGTACTCGTTCAAATTCACAACCTGCGACAAAAGCATAAGTTACATTAAATGTATTAATTGTACAAAAAACCTCACCTAAACTAAATTCTCCATTACTCTTGCCTTCTTCATGGTTTGTGACATTATATATCCCGCCAAACGCCTCTGCGACGGCTTGTATTCATAATATGCAGTTTTTACATATACTATGCCCCATACATAACTATGCCTACGAGAAAAAATGGAAATTTCCCTGAAATAACTTCTCCATTGCATCCCAGACGAATTTTTTCCCGCCCTCATTTCCCCCTCACCTCGCTCCAAATCCCAATTCAAGTCTTTTCTCCTGACCTTCCCCCTTCAAAATTAGCCTCTCACTCAGTCCCCTCCCTTCACTCCCCCCTCGTTCAGTTTTTCCCTCGATGGTCAATCCGAGACGGAAGCTGTAAAGGGACGATCGCTTTGATGCCAAGACGCACTGGGCACGAAATTGCCCGCAAAAAAATAATAAGATGGCCCTGAATAAACTCATGGGATGCATATGCATGGTGTGCGCGCCACTTGCGCGGCACATGCGAGAAAGTGTGATTTTTTTCCTCCCATGGGGGCATTTATCCGTCCTTTCCACTCGAAGAGAAAACCGGGGACGAGAAGGAAAAAATTACACCCGAGCGCACTTACCGTTCCGATGCATTTCTTCGCAGCTGCCATACGCGTCCAGGCGTACTTTCGTCGTCCGTGCTGTGCCAAAGTCACGCCCAAGTGATAATCACCGCCACGGAATCCTGCCACGAAATTTCTTCTCTCTCGCCTTTGGATTAATTTTCTGCGACAAAATACTTCGGCATCGCTAACCCACGACGTTTCTCCTTGGAATTATTGATATATTCACACACGGAAATTGTGTGTGTAATGATATGGTACCTAGTTGAATAGAGCAAAGAATGAAAAGGTATTTTCCACTGGTTAAATCGGATATAAGTTATCCTAAAAAGAAAATAGTACAAGGCATAATGTATTTGTTGAACGTATGTAATTAAATGTTAAAAAATCACATTTCAACCAGATTATTCGCAAGAATTTAAAAAGCTGCAGAGATATGCACAAGCTTATTTATTTTTTAATTTTCAACTGCAGTCGTACAGTCAATATACGCTGCTTAAGAGCCTAATTCCCTTTTTTCTTTCTTCGAGAAAAGCAACGGAATATTACAAGCAAATAAAAAATTATGTAATACATTCTCAAAATGTGTACGCTATCGGTAAAAGCTACAATCTTAGTAAAGCGACGCTATCCGCCTTTAAAAAGAATATCAACCAGGTAGGTCAATATCGGAAATATATGATTTTCACAAAAAATTGAATAGTCAAAATTCGTAAAAAAAATAATATGTAAATAGATGCAACATTATACACACCCTCCAAATTTTTATTACATATTCACAATTATAATCAGCCATAAGATTGAGAAATATCTCCATCCAATTACTCCAACACTTTTAGCACAAACTTTCATTGCATCTTAGTAAACGAAGTCAACTGCAAGCAATTCCATGTAATCAGTTACTCCTTAAATTATTATTAGCGATGTGCCGAGCGCTACGTTTCAGATTGAAAGAAGCAAGAAGGAATTTAAAAGAACTATTGCCCACTAACCAATCAACGATCAATCGATATTAGTCTGTGTGGTCTGGACTGAATAATAACAAAAATTTAAAATTTACTGCTTCCAAGTAAATTATTCCTACTGCTTCAACTGCCTAGTACAATTATTCCTACTCCCTTTAGTAAGAATAGTAGAGAACTACTAATTAATTTACAAATCTTTA
This sequence comes from Pyrrhosoma nymphula, assembly GCA_963573305.1. Lineage (NCBI taxonomy): Eukaryota > Metazoa > Arthropoda > Insecta > Odonata > Coenagrionidae > Pyrrhosoma > Pyrrhosoma nymphula. Next base: position 54,229,958 of record OY754330.1, read on the forward strand.
CCTGGGGTACTTACGCCAAAAGTATTAATCGCAACGCTTTTGGTAACTGTTCTATACCAGAGGATTTTCTGAAAATGTAAAACGATTGCATGCAGTTAAATGATAATTAATCTAGAATCATTAACCTCACAATCACGGGAAATATAATCAGCTACTTTGACGACAAACATTTTGGAGTTCCTGGGAAAGTTTATGCATGAGATAGATATGATGTCGAAAATGGCCATGTCAAGCTCGTGCATCCGTAGGTAGACACAGGCTAATTGAATTGCTTCATGCAAACCTTACGTCTATAATTTAATGTAATAATTAACTGCAACATAAAAATTATTCATCAGTGGCATTGTAATGAGATACTCGGCATCCAGGACTCACTCTGCATAAATATTTCTCTACGAATTGAAATTCTTCTTGAAATTGAGTTGCTAGCGTTTCAGATTTTGTCTCTGGGGAAAGAAACTAGATGTTAATTAACTGAGGCCACTAGAGCCATCTAAGAGGTTAACAATTCAATCAGCGTCAAAGTAAGACGTGTTTTGCGAATAATATGATGTATACATAATTTAAATGAAAGTTTTTCCACTAAAGTACCAATTCATAAATATATTGAGTGCCATTATACTACGCAAAAACAAAATATATTCACAGAAAATTAAAAGTAAACCCATTATTTACTTCACTGATTTTACTGATTTAAAGGTTTCACTGGCTCATATCAAGTTATAACGAACGGTAACTTTTCTCAATAATATTTCTCGATGGCTTACTACCTTGGACAAAACGTGATTCAGAATACACATTAGCTGATAAATCTACAACAGCTTATTATTTTGTAGCTTGTACAAATTATCAATTAGTTCAATTAAAATTTATAGGCAAATGACAATGAAGTATTTCAAAATAAAAATGAATACCACTCAATCTAGAACCATAAAAAATTATATTACTGCAATAATTTTACCCATTAATTTTCCCGCCTATGCTACCAATCGTCCTGCGGAAGTCAGGGCCATCTTTCACTTTATTATGGAGTGGTCAATAAACTTGAGAAAGCAAAACATCGTACGGAGTGAATAACTATAAATCACATTTTTTCCGCTATATTGCAGTCGCCATCCATTAGAAACGATGCCAGGAAACAGATTTAAATGGTAATTTATGGCAAGATCTAAGAGTTGGATACAAAAACCCTTTACGGCAAGTCTCTTTATGCTTGGTCAGTGCAGGGCCTTATCCTTTGATGGGGCATAATTTATCGAGGATTTTCGGTCGAGACTGCATGGCCAAGGGGATAGTGTACAAGGGGAATTAAGCAACGTATATTGCCATTCTGGACATCTGGAACAATGCCATCGAAGTCCAAACCGGAAGGCTCGGCTCGTCGAATGAAGTGAGATAGAGGGACCGAGAATGTGGGACCAAGGGAAGAGGAAGCGTGGAGGAGGATGGGCAGTGGTCTTTATGGCTAACACCCCCCCACGGACGCCTCTTTGCGCAGACAATCCGATACAAAAAGTTTTCCTCCCCGTTGAAAACTTATAGTCCTCCCCAATACTACCGCGTGGCATTGAATCCGACGATATTACGCAGCACTCCTCTGTTAATCAATTAAACCCATCTTGACTCAGTACGACGGATATTCAAAGATTTTTGATTTAACAGCATACATTCACGAATGACCGCAACATCAAATGACCATTTAATACCGCTGTTGATTCCATTAAACCGACTTACGAGCGCACCATAAGAGTAAATTAGAAGAGTACCAAAGTAAGCCAACGAAGTAATTTTAGGGCAGAGCTTTTAACGCGTTTTGACTGAATAACGAAGACCTATTTCAACGCGAGTTTATTTCTGAAAGGGCACTTCAAAACAATCACTATTACAGCCGCCTGTTAATCCCCTGTGCAAATCGCAGCATTGAGCGTCGGAACCATTTGAAGGAGCTAATCGTAAAGTGTAAAAATACATACACTAAAGCATGCTTTAGAAAACATGCTACGTTTTATTTCACAAAACGTTTTAAAAGGTCATTTCCGAGGTGATTTAGTTTGTATCAATGCAAGTTGAATCTTCATATTTTCCAAAATTATTTTCCAAGATAAATTAACATCGAGCGGCGTAAATTAATGGAAATGGCAAGTTCCAATTCAACTCCTCAGACTGACAAAAATGATAAAGAAGTACGAAGGAGGCCCTAATTCGTCACTTTCAATAATAATATAGCATTACTCGGTATCGAATTCCTGAAACCATTCAAAGTAATACTTATTACAGGATAGATTGTCTTCAGCCTCATTTTTGCCAAGCGACTAAATTAATTCACCTTCCGCGTAACTTTAGATGCTATGTCTTATACATATAATTCCATCTGTGGAGATAAAATCTCCAAAAGGAATTTTTATTGCTCAGTTGCTATTACCCCGGTGGACATAAAGACGACTACATTAATAAAAAAATAACCATATCAATCCTTAAGAAAGAATTATAAAAAGACGCAGAGAAAAAATCGACAAAAAGACAACCTGAAACATCTTATCTTTCAACACCAATCAATTTCCTCACACAACCGAACAATAATTACATCAATATAAATGCTATATCGATTCATTTACTCAAGTGTAACTATCACACATAATTACCAATAACTCCCTTATGAGAAATCCTGCGTTGTAGTGAATGATGCACATACCTTGAATAAATGTGTTTGAATGTCTCACCTAAGAATCGGATTGCACGTAACAGTCGGCGGATATGATTTAATCAGGCATGTTCAAAATCCGTTTTATAAGTAATCCATGCTAATGACTTATAGAAAAAATTGAACATTTCATTTTACGCTCTAATATTCCCCTATCATCTTCAGTAATGCTTCGTTTGGTTTTAGAAAACAACGGATATTACGATGATTGTTTAAGTTCTAACGTCTCTAAACTTTTCTGGAGACTGGGTGCAGGAGAAGCATGCATCAGGATTTAAAAGGCACTCTTTGTCAATGTTTGGAAGAGATAGCAGTCCCATACTATGCAAGGTTCTCCTAGCTGCTAAGTGTTTTTAATACTAAATTTGGTGACGTTAAGTGTAAAGATGCCATAAGTAATCATCTGGTTTTTCCACTTGCGTAGCGTTAAACCCATCTAAGTTTATTATCAATAGAGTGAGATGTGTGGTAATGGTTTAAATGATGTGAGCTTTCCGTGGCCGCTCGTTTTACAGTTCAGCCGCTCTTGCATCAGCGATTTCCCAGTGTGCACAACGGACCACTAAACATGTGTTTGCAGCAGCAATGCAGGCATGGTGCTCCTGTGGTGAAAAATGTGTTTGTGTACTGGGAGATAGTGTTGAGAAAATATAGAAGTTTCCACTATTTGGGGTAAGTAGTTTGTCATAAAAATAAGGAGATTTATTTAAATTAAATTAATTTTAGGATAATAATTTAAAAGCACACCTCGTACAACGAATAGCTCAGTTAGTTGAGATTATTCGAATACTGCATTTCGTATACCATCCGTATTACTTCAAAGAAAAGTAGCTGTAAGTGAAGTTGAAGGAGGTGCTGCTTGAAAGTCCTTGAAACAATATTAACCATAGCCAGTGACATATCTATTTCTCTACGTCTACAGCACACTTCTCTCTTCAGCATCAATTCTTATATTCATTGGGAAGAAGTAACCTGAATCCAGTTCAAAATAGCGTAATTTTCAACGTTTAATCGTGGAATATATTTTAGAACTTTTAAAGTCGTAACATAAAAAAATAATGTGAATGGATTTGACTAAGTCAATTATTATAAGCAGGGTACAAATCGATGAGGGATTCACGTGGATCATGAACTGATTTCCTTGGGCCATAAGGCCATAAGACCCAAGGAAATCAGTCGATGATTAAATAACCGGTCGCATTACGTTGAGAATTGGTTAACGTTAAAATTTATTTCCATTTACTACGGCCCGTTCTTAGTGGAAAAAAGAAGATTTTGTGTTAAGTGAAGCAGTATCATGTAGAATTAACAACTCATGCAATAACCAGCAATTAATTTAAAGATTGAATAGGAATGCAAAGCTAGATATCGATTGCGACATAAGAGAATAATAAGATACATCAATTAATATATATATTTATGTAACTAATATATATATTAGTTACATAAAATTAGGGTTCAATAAAGATCATGGTACTGAATTACATAACGCATTTTGGAATTGACCATTCACCACCTCAAGAGTCCACCATTCACACCAGTATACCTTCAACAATATCGTTGCTATCATTGCCGTACCATCAGTTTCCTATTAAGATTCGTTGTCGAGAAAACACTCATTGGTTTCAGTTGTGGGGTAGCATCGACATTACTGAAAATTTATTTCACAAAAGTCTATGTTTATTACATGCGTGATTCCAAAGGCCTATCTCCCCAATTAAAGAACAACTTTGATCGCACAAGAACTAAGTACAACTCTTAGCATAGGAAAAGGCAAATATTGATATGTTAATTGAATACTTTGACTTACATAACATTTAACCTCCAGCTAAGCTGATTCACCATAAGCTACGCCGATATGAGAAAATATTCTCATGAGGTATGTCTATTTTTGTGAAGCTATGCATGCTTGAATTAGTACGACTGAACATGCTCATGGTTTTTGAAGGGCCAGTAGAATAGTGCAATACGTAGTTTCCCGGCTGCACCCCCTGGGGTATCAGATAACACTTGACTAATAACAAGTTTAAGGTAGGTACTCCATTAAAAATTAAAATGCTTATCCTTAATAAAACCCCATCCTTAAAGTTTGACAAAAAGGAAATATGGCCATTAAGAATGCATTGTTTGCGTACCGACGGGATTTAAAAGAAAGATCCCGAGGATAGATGAATCACTAGTTGGGGGCAATATTCCATACAGAAATTGTACTAATTAGCTCAAAAATCACTATCAACGCTATTTCCATAGAGGTTCTCTCACCCCATTTTAAATTTCCCATCCACTTGCAAACGGTAGGCCGTTTTTTTCTAAATTGTACCCCGAAAAGTTGAATTCAGAATTGTGTTTCAATATGTTTACCATAGTTTTGCTATTTAACGACGACTACCCCTAAACTTCCGTTCCGCCCGAGGCTCCATGCCACTACTCGTCCCTAAAGGCCGTTTTACACGGGGCACGTCATTGCGCAATCTGACGTATGTCCGAAGGCGCAGTCAAAATTGCGTCGTGTAAAGAGGTGAATTGCGAGAACGCATGCGAGAATGCATGGATGCGAGATGGCAAAATAGCCCCTGTTCTAATTTCGTTCATGCATTCGCGCAATTGCCCGCCATATTAGAAATTAATGCAGCTCTAACCTGCGCAATGACGTGCCCCGTGTAAAACGGCCTTAACAGACACCAAGAGAGGAACTATTGTACAAGGTTATTTTTCCATACGCTCTACGACCGAGATTTGGAGGTTCCCTATTGTATATAATGACTATGACTAAGAAACCCTAAAACCCCTAAACCTTAAGTCACCTTTCACCACCAATGAACGCTAAACACAAAAAACTATAGAACGATTGACCAAAAAGATGTCAGAAAAACGCAAGATACATGTCAACAGAAAAACATTTACAATATATATACATGATTTAATGAAAAGAGAGATGGCACTTTTCCACAAATTTATTGAAGTACAACGCGCTTCGACCGTTAGGTCATTTTCAAGTAAACAGTGTACTTGAAAATGACCTAACGGTCGAAACGCGTTGTACTTCAATAAATTTGTGGAAAAGTGCCATCTCTCTTTTCATTAAATCAGGATGTCATTCCACTATATCTCGCCTGCCTCAGTTACTTTTAATATCTATACAATTATCCATCAGTTGTAAGAACTACATGAAAATTTCCGATAAACATGAAGAGGATATTCCCGAAATAATTTAACAACGCATCCTAACATTATTCTGCAAGCCACAGCAGGAGCATTTGGTACGGGGTGATAGGACACCAGGGATGGAATAGTAAAAAGGTATTGGAAGAAGGAAAAGATGAAATTGAAGTGTAAGTTCGGAATTTCTTGGTGCCTCATCGCTATTTTAGTCATAAATTGTGCTGAGAAAGGAGGAATGTTTACCCATTATTTTGGCTGATTATCACTTTTATTTAGTCTAAAATAATAACCTCCATGCCACCCTGTAACTCGCGTGGTCCGAATATTTTTAAGTATTTACTTTGTTTATCATAGTCAAGTTTAGTACTCTCTGAAGAAAAAATAGTAACCAATACAGATCAAGTACTCAATTTTGGTAGTCATCTTTTCTCAGGAACTTTATCACAGGCAGTTTTCAAATTTAATTTTTATTTTACACCCGGTAAACAAATTCATTAAGGTGTTTGCCAAGGCCATTGTGCATAGGTATCTTTGCAGACTGTTCGGCAAGAGAAAAGAAATAATCTACTCTGGAATCTGAAGGTGTTGTATACCTAAAATTTCTAATCGTATAGGGACTAATATATTGACAAAAAAATTAGAAAATATACATAATTGAGTGAATAGATATCAGTCGAGAGGCGAGCGCTTACAACCCGGCGAGAAGCGTTCTCGCCCGTATCAGGCGCACAAACACGACAACCGGAACGCTCTTGCCATCTGTTGACCAAAGTGGGAACTACTACCGCAAAAGCAGAGGCGGGAGCATTGGCGTTTCACGTGCGCGGCTCTTCCGTGCACTGCTAGAATCACTGTTACTCGATCATTCAAACAGGTAACGATTTTCTTTGAAAAAAAAAACGTAAAATTGTACATAACACAAATAGAAAAAATTTAAACAGAGAATATAAGAGGATATATAAATAACTACTATCGATGATTTCAATGTTCTACAATCAATTTACCAGGCAGAGTCACACGAATCTCTTAACATAAATCGATTCACCTTCAAAATGAGCATGGATTGAACGCTTTAGTAATAATTTACCTTGGTAAATCTAATTATTTTGAAAAATTGTTATCCCGATTGGCAATTTTACGTTTACATGTCTTGACTCTTCGTTTCAACAGTAAATACGCATCTCTTCCCCGTCAATACTCAGGATAGCTTGCTAATTCCCTTCCTCCCTCTATTTTGTATTAAATTCTTATCCTTCTATTCAAGGTCCCCCGGTAACAGAATACTCTTCCTACTTTTCGCATCTCGGCATTCAATTGCCTCTTATTACTCCCGCGTAATCTTCATGGCAATTCTTCGAAGGTAATTACCTACATGCCGCAATTAAAAGTAAACCTATCCAATGCATGCCACATATTGATAACTACTCCTGTACCATTATTCTTTCGTTTGATTGAAAATTGCAGCTGGTAGATGAAACAAAATTCGAAAGCGACGTATACAAACCCTTTTTGTAACCAAGATTATAAAAACTAGATGTTTCTTTTGTGAACTGCCTTTTTTAGATGCATGCTTCCGTTTTTATTCCTTGTTTTAGCTGTTTACTAACTGCAAGTCTTGCAGCTAGTAAAAAAAATAATGAACCGATTCAGTAGATAAATAAAATACACCCATGCCGAAATTTCACTAATTTCACGGTTATACCTTCAGTTGGTTGAACTTAGGAACTCACACTGAAACATAAAAACTAATAACAGTGTAGACAGAGCTATTCTCGGGTTACACAGCAGATCAAGTCCTCTATTTCTTCCGACATTTCGATGTGCGACTTGCTCATAGTCTTTCAGGCTCCTGATCCCACAGCCCTCCTTGATCAAGAGCCCTGAAGACGATGTGCGAGTCGCGCATCGAAACGTCGGCAGAGATGGAGGACCAGACCCGGTGTGAAACCCGAGTAGAATTAATCGTCAGCATTCGCCGGAAATGAATCAGTCTTTCATAAATAATGGAGTATTGTATAAAGAATGGTAATAATAATGATGAAAATTGGTTAGCTAAAGACGTCCTCCGCATAAATACGAAACATTTAGCTTAGATAATCATTTTGTTCTTTGCTAATGCATGTGTAGCCGAAGTAGCGGATATCATATTCATGCTTCAGTAGTAACTATCGAATTTAAAGTTTATTTTCACATTACCCTGGGAAATGCATCAGACGTGCAAATAACGGCAGCCGTTTTGGCATTCACGAACAACTGTAGCAAGAAGAAAAAAACCTGAAATGAACGTCTTGAACCATGCATCTTCTACAGAAATGTTATCATCAAAAACTCGCCGAAAACATTGTCGAGGCAATAAAATGAGCCTTGATTTACGATACAAGAACAGATTCTCACAAATATATCTTGTAACCCCGTCACTTCAGTATGCATTCAAAAGTTTACGACCTCCATCGGGTGACAAAGTGGAACAATCTTAGTCTCGAAAATGCCTTTTTGAGCTATTTCAACCCAACTGAAGCCCGAATATATAACCTTTTCTGGATGTTGGATACCGACTCAACACCCCCACCAACTCTTAAACCTCCTGTAGAGGTATCTCCCCACCTACTACCCCGGAAGAAACCTTCAAGCCCACGAATATTCACCACCCCCTTCCATTCTTACCATCCCCCCGACCCAAAGGAACACATTAGGCCATCATTCTTTGAGTCCCCGCCATTCCTCCCATGTGCCGACTAGTCGTTTTACTTCACGTCCCTGCGCCCTAACCCACCCCTTCCACACCCCTGCTCATGAGTCCGTCGTGCTCGCCCGCTCTCATTTCGAGTACCCCCGCCCTTTATGCCCATTAAGTTTTTTTCTCCTCCTCCTTCGCCTTCCACCCTCCCATTCGCCCCCTTCCCCATTTTGTCGCCCCGCGCTGCCCCACCTCGTACTCTGCATCCGCCGTCCATCTTCCCCAAACCTTCATTCTCCCAACCTCACATGCTGCCACCAATCTTGCCCCGACCCACCCCCGTCCCAATGCCTCTCCCTCTCCCCCCCCCCGCCCCTTCGGTCGATAACCCTTTTCCCGAAAGCATTTTGCCCACCTTCCTCGAAGATTACCCCTGGGCTGCACATTAGAGGAAGTAACCTGTCCCAACCACACGGTTTCAACAGATAAACTTCCTAATTTTTGACTGGAGACAGCATCGCTCAATGAGAACTTCCTCCTTCACATGATCCCATTTAAAAAATTACTGCGTTCACTGATAACATGTCCATACTTAGGGTAGGTTAATCGATTAATGTATTTGTTAACGAATAATTTTCTCGAACCAATGAGCGCTCTTTCCAAATAGCGCTACCAACGAGACAGTTCTCTCCTAGAAACGTACTTGGTTCGCAATAAAGGCAGTAATGAACTAAAAACAAAAAAAATCAAGACGGAATAATGCCTTAATTCTGCCACCATGTCATTTCTTGGAAGAAGAAAAGAACACTTTTGCTAATTTTTACTTAAAATGACATATTGCCATTTAATTAGAATAAATATTCCTAAACTATGCCCATTATCCCCTTATGGCGTTGTTCTGTTGACTTGATTGGAATTATTTCAATCAACAAGTACGCAAGCTTAAATTAATCGGATAAATTTATGTAAAATGGCGAATTATCATATGTACCATACGACTGAACCTAATTTGCAGTCATAGATGCATCTAATCCCACTTAACCTGCCTCCGCCCATCCAGCTTCTCTGCTGCATCAAATATTCTTCCATTTGGCCGAAATGAGACGCGTCAACTTGCCCGCAATCCCCATAAGGGTGAATGAAACCAGTCCTATTCTCTTCTACGTGAGAGAATACGAATGCAAAGTATTTCAGCTGGAGTGGATATGAGACTCGCAAATGGACGACGCTAGTGCTACATACCCTAAGCCTTTCCTCCGAACTTAAACCTAAACTATAGGAAGTATGAATGAAATCGCAATTTTTCACCACAGAACGACGGTTACTTTTGGTACCTGGTGAGAAGTGTCCATACCTGTCACTTGCGATTAGTCCCTGACATCACGCACAAAATTTTTAAACGATTCACGGGCGAAGTATAACAAACACGAACAGTGTTGGAAAGTATCCGTGGAAAGAACGCTGGTCAAACCGGTGGGAAATTGGTGAATCCATCGCTGGAAGCTTCTAATGACAGACCTAGGTATGTCAAAGCTACCGTACTTACATCGCACCTTTTCTAAATGCATGTGCTTAAGTCGGTCACGGCTAGCCACGATGGAAAAATCGGCACCAAATTCGTCACCAAAGTTCGGTATTAATTAGCTCTGCTCGTATTAGAAGGGAAATCCTCCGATTTGTCCCGAGTGCCTATTGCTGTCCGTCTTTGAGGGGCACACAGTAAGTGAGAAATGACCTCACCTGTGGAAGCACTAGGGCTATTTCTATGTGTGCCATTTATGAGCACCGGATCTCTCTGGGAAACAACAACGAGCAGAGAAAGGGAGTGAGCCCCCAACTCTGATGCTGGAATTACACTCACTGTTGGGTTGGTGAGCTCTGACATCACCAGCCACATCAACCATCGTGTAGAAGACTACATTTTTAAAACCAGACAGTGAGCGAATAAGGCACTTCCGCCAAATAATTTGATCACTGAATATTTTTCTCGCATGAATAGAGACGGATCAAATAGATTAAGAGGTATCGTAGGTTAACCTTTCAAAAAGTGAGTAAACAAAATTCCAATTATCAGAGGTCGCGATGAAAATCAACTTACATAATGATGACGGAGAATGTTATTAATTTATCACTGATCACTAATTTCAGGTAATAAAGTGATATAATAATATGATTGGTGACATTAGTTAGTAATTATTTTATTGCCTATCACTGTTATCCCCCAAAAAATTCTACCGCCGTTCAATGCTAACTTAAAAATACAAATATTAGATTACTTATGATGTGTTTAGCATTCTATGCTTTCATGAGAGTACTAAATAATGTAATTTATTTCAAATTTGAGTTTTTCCTTCTTGGAACTCATAAGTTTTTAATAGTTTCTGCTAAAGAAATAAATAATTCTGATTTTTCATTATTTTACTAAAATATTGTCAAGGATCAATTTTACAAAGGTAAGTGATATCTCTGATTTATTATTTCATTAATAGACTCCGATAATATGAGCGGAATTGCTTATATCTAAATCGATTTGGAAAATAGCCGAAAGTAGTTTTTAATATAATAGCATGCATTATCCCGCAGATTAATCGCACATTATTCGTTAAATAGATATTTTTCACTTAATTACACTCCCTACAGCTTTGGTGACCAAGTATTTATTTTCGCAACATTGTGTTCAAGTTACGCTGGATGTGGCTTCTAAATTAACTATTCCTACGTACCCAGACCAACACCCATTCCCACATTGCCTTAATGGGAGACTCTACGGAAGTTTTCCACGGCTTTTTAGCTGTAGAATATATGCTTTATTCCACCAAGTTTATTGATAGTCAACTTTTACATTTTTAATGGCCGTAATTAAATTTGGCACCTTTAATCACCCGGGAGTTTTAATTACCATTACATGAGGCTGCAACATCCATCACGGGGAGCCAGTGTATCAGGCCTCTCCCCCATTCCGGTGGAAGGGAGTAGAATGAAACCTCCGTACGAGTGCAAGGAGTATAGAACGAAAAATAAATAAAGACAAACGGACACACAAAGGAATGGAGTTTGTAAGCAGGGAGGACTGGAGGATTATTTTCCTGAGGGTATAAGGCTAAAATAACGGCCATCTCGCCACCCCCCCCACCCCCTCTACAGGACGTCCAGATGTACAAATTGCCCCGGCATGAATCTCGATTCAAAAGCTAACGAAGTTAGTACAACTTTAGCGACATCTTATAAATTAAAGGAATCATAAATTTCGCTAAAGGTGCCGGGTAATTTCGCCGCGTTCCGCGAAAAGTGTCTCTCCCAAGACCTTAAGGGAAGATAGAAAGAATAAGGGGGGGAAGAAGGAGGGACACGAGACGGGGAGGAGGAGGTAGAGGGATGGATGGGGGAAGAGAAGAGGCACGGAGGAGACCTGGCAAAGGAATAAAGGGAATTGGATGCGCGGACCTGTATTAGGTATAAGATGTCAGAGAAAATATAATGCCCCTCCCTCCCCCATCCACGTCCCACCTCACTTATCCAAATTTTTCACGCTTGGGGGATAAAATAAGAACTTGTTAGTGCTAAGCCACTCAACAAAAAAAACTGCCATCCGATGTAGTTGCCCGGATTTCACGCCCACCTACAAACATCTGGTTCGGCCTCATCATCAAGTCCGCGGGTTCGGCTTCCGGGTGATGCCGCCACTTGCCACGAAGCGGTCACATCATCACTTCACTCAGAGCCGCGAGCCAAGATACTTGAAGACAACAAATATCACACAAGACGTTAAGAAGGTGTAGGAAATTGAGCAGCAGATTACCTCAACATTTTAACACAAATTATAATGGCAATAATTACCGATAAATAACCAACAGTAATAAATATTATTCCTTTCCGGGTTAGGTTCGAGCTGGGTCCGAGTCTATCAGTCAACCGTTCCCGCAGGGGATCTAGGACTAGCATAAGGAGCCTGTAAGACTAGCAAATAGACGGATCAGTTTCAGACCACAAAAATGCATATTTCAATCATCAGTCAGTACGTACCGAGAAGGTTGACGCGGGGTAGAAATGGGATGGATTGGATATAGATGCAAGGAGAAGTGCTCGGTAGAGGTCGTAGGCTACGTGAAAATATTTGGTCAATTTTAGGCAGTTGATATAAGAGTACTAATAAAAAGTTCGTTTCTGCATTGGGGGAAGCATCAATAGCTTGATTAGTCGCGCATGTAACCGCGGTCCGGAGAAGACCAACCTCATTGCTCTGAATAATTATCCAAACGGAATACCATGGATGAGCCGTTAAAGTATCTACACAGTTTTCCGAGTGATCTACATGGTATTCATCACTCACAAACATTTATTACTCGAGGATATCTGACTGATAGCCAGAAGCATCACAGGCAACCGAAAAGTTTAGCCGAGAATTTGGCTTCAATTCCAACGTTGAAACAGCCATAATGAAAAGCCAAGAGGAAGTAGTTGTTGATAATCCATAAATTACATAAATTAGATGTCCTTATTGCAAAAATATTCATTTTGAACTACATAAGGGTGTAAAATATACCACTCACTGGCGTTGATATCGTATTTTGGCAGTTACACCGCAAAGTCATCAAAATTCCAGGAAGACATGAAGAGAATTTCTCGTGGAACACGATTCCTCCTGACCAATAAAAGGTTCTATTATGATATAATATTTCAAATCTATATGGGACTAAAACGGGCTATTGTAGAGTGCTACAGTGATAAATACTTTTAAGGTACAAGCTACATCGACATATCGGCCGCATGAAATAGGATTATTAAAACATTCGACCATATTTACCGCAATCAAGGGTTGAATTTTCCACGAATACGCAGGTTTAATGCCTTTCGTTTCAATTCATCCCTTTTTATACTACGGCTGACGAACACTTTGATTCAATGATAATAAAACTGCCTCTTTATTAAATCTTCTGGTTAGTTAGAACTCCTCGTAGAAGGAAAGCACAGTAAAACAACGCTGGAGTACCTATATAATGAATAACTGTGTCCCTGTACGAGTCCATATGTAGCATGAATACTGAATTACCGCGTTATACATAATCCTTCCAACATTTAAAAAGAACTTAATGGTGAAACAATACTCGCTTGATCATGCAAATATGGTGCTTGGGAAAATGGCCTAAGATTATATTCCGCGCATGTGAGGCAGAATGAGGCCCAGCATGCGGTCAGAAAATTTAGGCCCTCCGGTTAAATATTTTTTATCATGAAATCCGAAGCCAATAAGTAAGTTCTTCCATCGATCAGGCATACGTCAACTAACCGACAGTCTGATGTAATGTATAAAACCTAAACCCTCAGTCCACATCGAATTAGCGAAGAGGCTACAACATCTTGCGGTTTGCGTTAACTGGACTTTGATGAACCAAACGCCAGACATAAATTCTCAGATGGATCGGGTTGGTAAGGTGGCTTCCAAACCCAGGACTCGGGTTTGAATCCCCACAGTGGTGGAGATTCTTCAGTAAAATTCAGATCCATAAATGACGGTAAAATGGAGAGAACTTAAAGTGAAATGCTCCGTCCGTCGGATCAGACGTTAAACTGCCGACCCGTCGGCGCCGTTCGTTAACAGTAGACTAATGCCGACCCCGGGTTTCGACTCTCCTCTTCCTTCATTCCCAAAATTACCTTCTCTTACGAACCAACCCATCTGCATCCTTACTGGCGCAAATGACCTCAGTTGTCGGCTACCTCCCCAGCCTTTTAATTCAGCCTTGCATTCTAAGCTATACAGCCAAACTTTAATTTTCAGGTAGATCCAACCGACTCGTTTGTTCCCACCACAAAACCATCCACGTCGTGCCACAACGATACATGCACGGATAAATTAGGGCGTCCGTTAATTGGACGAAAAAAATTATTTTGACTTTTCTTCCATGCATATACCATACCTTAGTTCAACAAGGTAGGTACTAGTTCATTTGATACAAAATTTCAGCCTCTTGGAATGACGTTAACCTGGGCCAAATAATATTTAAAACTTAAATTTTCGTCTGAATTTACCGAATGGGATTTGATATGCGACAGAATTTGTTACGTGGTAGAACGCGGAGCAAGGAAAAAACTCAAACATATGTAAGGAAACGCACGTTTTCCTTTAATACCGTATAAGCAACAATTGCATAAGCTGCTGCATTAGTTTCAATAAACAGTTCTTTAGAAACAAGAGAAAAAGTTGAAAACCAAAAACATACCAAGTGAACCGAATCGACAATGGAGATAATATTATATTTATCGGGAGGTAATTCAATCATATTTTCCGGACAGCTTCGCAGGGTCAGATCAGTTGCCGCGCACCAATCTCAGATATAGTTAACAGAAGAAAGGTATCTAAGGGGTACGAGTTGGATAATTCAGAAGTCAGGGATTAAGGGACGCCCTAATACGTATTTATACATATATACTTTAGTTGGAGGAAGTAGAACGGTTGGATAGTCACGAAGGGTGGGTTTTAAAATAGAATTATTAGAGGTGATAACGATTAGGAGCTGCTCAGCGAGATTAAACTTCCGATTAGGCATTCTCCGTGGGGTAAACGGCGTCCCGGAGACACATCGGGAATTATCCTCGCCAGGGCGTCAGACGGATGGTGGCGTGAGTGGGCATGGAGGTATGGACGCGGCGCAGTTCACGCGATATTCTGCATCGAGGACGGATCCCTTCGCCCCCCTCATCCCACAACTCCCAACGCCACCACCGATACTCCCTTACGAGACCATTAAGGCAGCCTCTGGTAAGACGCCAATAAATCTACGCCCGCCACGTAATTAAACGCACAATTTACAGAACACATACAGTGATCACGCTACCGTCCTCCACCACCCTCCTTCCGTCCCTCAGCCTTCCTTGCTTTACCCCAACCTACAACCCCCAACTCTCCATCACCTTTTTCCTTCTTCTGGCCGAATCGAGGAAAAGCGGGGGCTCATACCCCCTCCCCACACAGCATACACCACCACCCTTCTCCCGTCATTTTGCAAACCTCCTTCACCCCGCCTCACACATCGTCTTTTTATTGGGATTTCCTTCACGGATCCTTTCTCCACTTCACTTCCCCCATGCCATGTAAGGAAATGCACGTTTTCCTTTAATACCGTGCAAGCAACAATTGCATAAGCTGCTGCATTAGTTTCAATAAACAGCTTCCTCTTACCACTCATCCACGGGGCAAAACCCTAATGCCGGAGGGTTTGATGTCCGGGTAAAGACTCATCTACATCTATGAAATACCCTGCAAGCCACCTCAAGGGTGAGTGGCAAGCGGTCACCAACATGCATTTCACTAAACCCTAAGGTTAGTGTAACTACGACTATTAATGCATTAGCATAAATCGCTAATTCTTGTCACGAGACGAAGCCTCACAAGCATGCACAACACTATAAAGCTCGGCAAGGGCAAACCGTATAAATTTATGCACTCAGCGATTTTCCGTAGGTTCGTGGTCGCGATATTTCGAGCTAGACAGAGGAGCGGTGTCCAACAATTGAGAGGAAGCGTCCAGGAGAACATAAGAAAAATATGGCTGTGAACGATAACCACGATAGTCAAACAGTATTGTCCGCTATCATTTATACACCTTTCGTAATCTCGTAAATACTCAATACGCAAGAGCACCAGACTGATATTGTTCATTTTTTATGTCAGTAACAAATCAGCGTTTGGAAGTTAAGTAATACAGCTAGTTATAACTATGGTGATGTCGGAGTTTGTCTACCACCACAACAAATTTCGCGCGCTCCCTCTACCTTAGGTACGCTCACGTGTATGCAGCTCACGTGTATCACGTGTATGCAGCATAAAAATATAACCGAGGCAATTAAAAGCGTAGAGATTCGTCTAAAAATTTCAGTTTTGCATGAGTCGCGATATTCTGTTATACATCCCTACTTTTATCATTGACGCCGACCATGTGGGGTATTAAGCGATGAATTCAAATTTTACGCGTCAGAAAAATCTATACTGTTCATGTAAGTAATCTCATTGAAGTGCAAGAAGAAAATGTATCTAAATTTCAAAGTGGATATCTCATTCGTCAATTTTTTTAAAATATTTAGCGTTCTACAATATGAGTAATAAAAAAACTTAAATATTCTACACTTTTTAATTTTAACCGACCATGGTTTCGGTACCATTTATGTATCATAATCATGGAACATACATCGTAACGAAACTAGGGTCGGTTAAAATTCAAAAGTGTGGTAATAACCAAGTGCTTTTATTCCTCAAAATGTTCATTGCAAAGTTCTGAAAAATTACACATTTTTACCCAGCACAAACAAAGTTGAGTTGTAGGGCGATACGGAGGATATTAATTTAGCGCCCCTTTTTGTCACTAAAACTGATGGAAGTGACAAAATAAGAGATACACACTGTCGTACTGAGATTTTAAAAATAATTTTATCTTCCCACCATTAGAGAGTACAGCATAAATGAGGTCAAATTTAAGGCACTCCGTTATCATATGTTTCATTTCCGTAATTCTGATTTACGAATATCTTTCCTTTTGTAATCGACATTTTCATGCCCTGCCAACCGATTAACCATTTCCCATTTGTCTAACTAAGGGAGTAAACACTTCTCTCTATTTAAATTAAATGGGAATTGCTGATCCCTAAAATAGGCAGGATACGTATTGTAATTTTTTTACCTCCAAAAAGAAATAAAAACCTCGGAAAGAAGAAAAATAGCAATAATTACGCATATATAATTAAACTTCGCAATAAGAAAGTAATTATCCACCGACAAGTATCACACGTCGAGATAACAAGCTTTCTCAAGACATTAGTATATTCTAACACCCAGATAAAATAAAAGTTGTACCACATGACACTTAATCCATATTTATTATAATTTAGAGTGCTAACCGGGACTTGATATTTAGTTTGAATATTGTATGACTGGAGCCGCCCTAGAAGGTCTCACACGGTCATTGAACTTGCTGCACGTACTGTAGGTGCGATGTATGCGAGGAAGCTGTGTTTCCATTAATATCATATCGCACTTCTTCAACAATTTTAAATTAAGCAAGCTAAGTCAGTTTTCACATATTGTTGATTTAACGGCCAGGAACACTA
Source organism: Pyrrhosoma nymphula (assembly GCA_963573305.1). Classification (NCBI taxonomy): domain Eukaryota; kingdom Metazoa; phylum Arthropoda; class Insecta; order Odonata; family Coenagrionidae; genus Pyrrhosoma; species Pyrrhosoma nymphula. The sequence goes on from OY754330.1 coordinate 54,247,600, forward strand.
TTAATAGCTTCAAGGATTTCTAGAAGTGAACATTGCACAGCGATGAAAAATATACGTGATTGGTCGACAACAACTAGAACCTACTGGGAGCGAGTAACGAACTAGTACCGCACCAATTATGAAATCAAGTAGCTCAGCAAGAAAGATAGCAACCATGCTTGTTAGCCAGCATGCTGGTTCAGTATCGCCAGGTACTGAGATGCTATTATACTTGCGAGTATCCTTGAACTTGTGCCGGATCATGTGTCGTTTTATGCGGGCGAAAGGGAGATTTATACTAGATTCAAATATTTCCATGTTCCTAATTTAACGCACACAATATGTGACCTTAGCTATGCACCAATTATTTTAAAGAAGCATAATACTTTTCATATAGAAATTTTTTTCATTCACATACACGAAAAAAAATGGCTGATGTCCTAACACCCCCTGCCACACGCATTTTGGCTAGCTTGCGGAATACAACGCAGATGTAGGTGCCGTACCCAGGACTGATAACGCCGTGCATAAATAAGCCAACAAGGGCTCCTTTTTCCTTCACACCCCTGCTCAACTCTACCGCCCTACTCAAAAAGTCTTAGAAACCGCCGAAAAAATCCCACAGTTGCCAAGATTCAAATTTGAAAGAAATTATCGCAACAAAGAGGCAGTTCTCAGTAAAGCTTCAGTTGCATGAATAGCATGAGCGCAGAAAAAATATTTGTGCATCAAGGATACATAAAATCCACGATCACCGGAATTCCTAACAACAATCAAACTAACCCCTTTCCACACATTTTCCCGCGAGGTCTAAATTAAGGCATTAATCCTAATACGAATAAAACCGTTATTCGAACCGCGATATCTGGGTTGCCATGACGACGTGAGGAAGTTAAGTCGTAGTCATACGATACAAAATGCGAATACATTCATTAAATAGGAAATAACTGACTGAACCACGTCTCAAAATAAAGATATTTGGTAGCAGCAAGGCAGTATTAAAAAAGTATCATCTACACCTAGGGTATATCACGGTTAAGGAGTTCTTGGAAAGCTGAAGACAATCTCGCGACGCCCCGGAAGTCAAAACCGACCCAGAAGTCAATCCTGCGTACGCCACTACCTACACCTTCAACTGCAAATGTAGATACAAACCCAATCGGAGATATCATCAAACTTTTCATTGAGTATTCCGAAAACCGGCGATTTACCCACATTTCAGGTTTGCGGTAACATAGAAATTACATAGCACTGTAAGTGCTGAAAGATCTTTTAGATCGATCTAAAGACAAAAAGGTTAAGTTTGACACAGAAATATTCATTTTACACACTGACATATCCAAACCATTCAAACTATTAATCGTCATTTCCATCAGAAAGCACTTGTTTCCTGGACGTACTCTCTGACACGTTCAACAGCTAGTTAACACTCATCACAGCAGCCATATCCATGATACTCAAGACGCTTTGAAGTTCACCATTACCGTAAAATAACACGTAAGAAACATATATCACCAAGGGTAAAGTCACTAATCAACAGGCAACATAAATAGGGCTAATTGAGAGAATTCTAAGAGGCACCTCTTATTAAAACAAGACAATAATGAAACTATTCTACTTACTTAATGCTTAGCTCTTCATGCGAGTGAAATCGCAATCCAAAGATCTTGTGTTCCACAAAACGGTGTTATTAGGAAATAAAACGGAGATCCAATCTATTTAAAAAGGAGAATGACAATTTAAAATAGACGTCCCACAGTTCCATGAAAGGGCACGAATTACAGGTTAATTAGCTCAAGGAAATATTTTAGCATAATTGCTGGGCGACATTTTGAAAGTTTCGATGGCTGAAGCCGGCTATCGAGTCGAAACATCTCATGGAGATCATTTCACACGATGGAAATCACAAAAAGGCATTGCAAACAAAAGGTTTTACAGTAAAAAGAGATCATCATTTAGTGGATGACTTCTGATAAATGTCATTTGAATATATTTAGATTTTAATGGCATGATCATTGTCTTACACAGTTGTAGTAAAAGTGGTAAAATCTACATTACTTACGCGCAACAGACAGTGAGATATATGTCAAGTACCAAGACATATTTGTTAAAATTCTTTGCTCACAATAGTGTCTAGTCCATTTTGACATCCTCAGGCTAGATAAAACACAATATGAATTTTTCAAGTTCATTTACACTCAATTTCTACAGCTTCCGCGCCCCGGATGTCCACTCGTTCCGTTTCGTATTTCAAATAGTTTGCCAAAAACGGAAGGACAGCCTTCAATTGTTTTTCCAAGATGGGAACGCACACAGATTGTTTGGGTCTTGGCGGGAGTAACTTTTCTAACGTTTTAAAGAAAAGTTTAGAGTGTTCTAAGGGTGCCCCGAAAACGAAGAACATAATTGATTGTAATGAAGATATTTTGTACGCCTGGAACCGGCAGGATAGCTGCCTTATTACAAAAAATCTAAGGACCAACGATCCGGAGGAGCCGTCTTTACAGGTAAACAAATGAATCTCGAAATTGATGCGAGAGGCATGGATTTTAGAATTCATTATTTTTTAAATGTAGCTTGACATTGGGAAATAAGGGTAGTTGGCTAAAATTTGTTGGCATAACCATCACCAGTTTAAGAATGTTTACTAAATGTTATAATGTCTAAATTAAATACATAAGACATCTCTTTTGCATCTTCCAGAGTTGCGCTTCTCTGATAACTTCACGAAGTAATTTCTTTCATATTTTATTGGCAGTGATAATTGGCTCAGTGGCAGTGTGTTAAAAATCGTGGATTTGCAATTTACTCTTGTGTTTAATATCTGCCCTCTATGTGTATTCATGTGTGAAAATAGTTGTCGTAATAACAGAGATAGGCATGAATGTTTTGCTTTAGATATTGGGTTCACATGATGTTTCCTGTGAGAAAATACGCAGGTATGTGTGTAACGTTTGAACAGGAACGAGCTCTTTGCCCAGAATACGAATTCTGGTGCTGTTATAAAATAGTTTATGTACATTCATTATGAGCGTACTATGGCGTGCCGGGAAAGGGATAGTTATTACTGGAATAATATCATTCGTGTTAGTTTGTGTGGTGTTATGCAGTGTTTTAAGAGCAAGATATAATGTACAGAATAAATTGTCGTTGGTTTTACGCTGTTTGTTTGCGTACCCTTGAGATGCTGTTATCTCCCCAGCTAATAGCGTATGTTTGAGGTCTCTTTTTATCCTCATTCTCCTGTTACAAATGTAGAACTGTAAATTATTAGTTCAACATATATTCCCTATTTTATACGCCGATACAACGACTTATTAGAAGCAGTTTTGTATAATTAAGCCACTAGTAGTGAAGATAATCGTGCAATGTATTGGTATACCTAATTGATATTGTTGGTAATTGATGTTATTCCAATTTTTTTCGTCTCATTTGCAGCCCTGTGTTTACAATGCCCCATTGCGTATATGCGATGCTTTATTCAAACCTTTTGTTGTCAATCATTCCAATATCCCCTTGATGTCTCCTTTCATACCCAATATATCATACTATTCTGAAAGCTTAATTGTTTATCATCACTCTTGAAGGTATTTTAGGAGTACATATCAGTATTTGAGCTGTCTAGTACCTATAGTAAGGAAGATAGTGCATGAATGTCGTATGAATTTTTATTTCTAAAGGTTAATATTGTTTTTCTAATTAATACAACATAAAGGCATTGTACTTCATGTTATTTGCTACTCCTTATACCAGGTATTTATTTAAAATTGTATGGTTTGAATAATGCCCTGTTATTAGGGTCGTAAACTATTTCAGAATTAGGCCATTGGGTAAACCTGAGTACCTATTAATTTGAGTAATGCCCAAGAATCTTGTTTCCTACGTGTCCTCCAGAAAATGTGGTAGACATGGTATCTTTCTTTGAGCATTGTATGTCAATCTATGCTTTAAAGGCACATATTGGTCTTATTTTAAATTGCTTTTAAAAGTTATTAGTAATTGCTCAAATTAGTGAAATCAATCTTCAGTTCAATGCTACATTTTCTCTCCATATTTTCATGCTATAACAAGCATGCTTCCTCCATTGAGTCACTTAATTTGAAAATTGTTTTTTACAGTTTGGCACTTTAAAAGACTTACATGACCCAAAATTGTTCTACTTGATCGAGCATTTTAAATTTTAGAACATGAGTTCAGAGTACACAGGTTTTCATGTTGCCATAATGTATTTTCTACTGTTAGCAAAATCATGAACATATTTTAAATTTTGCTCATCACTCTTTCAAGCAGTGTTATTCTGTTGGCATGGACACAATTGATACTTGTAGTATTGGACATCCGGTCTGTTTTGGAAAACTTACTGACAGCTTGGAGGGTGGTCGGGCTTCAGCCATTGCCATATTTGCTATATTTCTTTGCTCTTACCTTTGGAAATTTTAATGCTAACCTTTGACTCATGAGGACCTATATTTGTTGTTCTTGCTTGAATTTAAGACCTAGATACTTAAGCAAGAAAGTAACTGCTTCATTTTCGTAATTCGTATTTACAGTGTAGCAGGTTCATTGAGCATCAAGGAAATGTGTATCATTACATATGCCATCATCCAATAATTGTGTTCGTTAAATCTCAATAACTGTCATGCATATAACATAATGCATGATTTTTCCTGTATTTTTGGATATGCAAATTAATTTTTGCTTTTCTATACTCTCTAAAGTGTTGGAGATAAAACACTCATAAAATTTGTTTTTCATTTAACACTTTGAGTGCTGGGCTTTAAATTGGAGGCACTCCAAGAAATATGGCAAATTTTAAGTACTTACCAAATTTCTTTTGGAAGACTCTTCAATCTAGGTTTCGAAAGACTTCAATTTTAGACTTATATATGTTCTTCGGGATTATTTAGGCACTGCGTGGTAATAAGTATGGTTATCACAAAGGCTGCAGCCATATCCTTACATCCAGCTGCCGTTCAATTAATGATAATCCATGGACGTCTGAGTACGTCCATCATCCTTCTTGGAAAAAAATAGAGAGGAAGTATATTTGCATTCATAGTACTCAAAGTGCTAAGGGGCCATTCAAGTATTACGTAATATGTTTTTGGGGGTGGGGGGGTTGGGATCATCTTACATTGTCTTAAATGGGGGCAGGGAGTCTGGAACCAATAAATTTACGTTAGATTTTTGTCTGTCTTGAAATGTTGTGTCGTTTCCAAATGAAATTTACCAGTGACGAGCAGCCACTCGTAAATAGGGTATTTTCTGTGATCTTACTGCTACAACAATGCTCCTATTCTGTTGCCTGACTGGCTAGCTACATTACCTCCATGCTCAATGAATGTGGTATTCCGACACTACATATTATATGATATCCAGCGCTCAAAGCTGTACGATGGCTTCTATGGAAAGATGAAACTGCAGAAAGCGAGCATTTGATGAAGAGTAGATACAAATAACTAACGTCTTACGTAACACTGAGAGAGAGGGGGGGGGGGACCACCTGAAGATGTCGCTTATGCGATGAAACTGGTCGTATTGAATAAAATCCATTGTAAAATTTACAAAGTTTGTTTTGATTCTGTCAAAATGGAATATTACAAAGTAACGCCTGAGAGTATCAGGAGTGGGGGGGGGGAGTTAGTAATATCTTACCTTGTCTTATATCGGGGGAGGAGGGGGGTCAAAAATAGCAAAATCGTCTTACGTAATACTTGTACTAAGTAGCTGCCAACTTTTAAAAAATTGTTGCATCTTAGTGTAAAACATCATGGCATGAAGGCTTCAATGGCATATGGACTCAGAAGGCTTTACTGTCTCAGAACTAGCCATGTTGATTCTAATCAGTTGGCTACAGTTTCCTGACAATAGCTGCTGGAAATCAGGTGAAATTTTTTCTAGTTGATGATCCACCATGCAATGATTCCTGAGGGAATGAAGCATTCACTAAATCTCTCTGGCAAGTTGTTGGCATTACTTCCAAGGCATATTTTAGAGGAATTTGTATGTTTTTCAATTTTTCCCTCTCATTCAGCTAGTTTTATCATAATCTTCATGTTTTTCTTACTATACATTTCTCTACTTCTACTAGCTTCCATAATGGTTCATTTGAAAATGCCAATCCCTCATTGTAAAGGGCCATGGATTTGCCTATGTCTGCAAAACTTCTGCACTATTACTGTCTAGCCTTCTGTATTATATGCTGTAAAAAAAGACTGTAAGCAATGTACATCATTGAGTTTGCTCTATAGAATTGTTTCCCAAACTCTTTTGAGCCACCACTCCTTTTTGTTCCACTAATCTATACCCAACGCCCCCCAATCATAAGCTTGAAAATCATAGACTAAATGGCCAAGTGAAGCTGATCATAAAGATTAATGTTAAAGTTATTATGATTTAAATAACATTTATTTCAAGTACAATAGATAAATGGTTTATTCATCCCAGGACATGTATGTGTGGTACTGAAAAGACCCTTATTTCTATTGACCCCCCTTAGATTAAAGCACTGCCTCCCAGGGGTGGTGCTTTAATCTATGTTGGCAATAGGCATACATGTTATTTATTTAAATCACATAGTTATTACCATGTTCATTAAACATCAGGGGCAATATAGGTATACATGTTCATTTTTTTGGGATAGCCTTGTGATTATTTTCTCTCTATAAATATTTAGGAAGGTGCTGTTCAAAGTAAACCTTTGGTCATTTTGACATTCATGTCGTTGTCTAACTAATACATATTGGTAGTCCCTCGTTATAATCAACATTTTGAATTTATTATGTTATATATGATAGTATATCTGTTACCTTCAAATTCAAAACAAACATAACATTTGCTCAAAATGTATTCTTACTCTGCTACTACTGATACTGCGACTCTGATATTCTGCGGTTAAGTCAGCAAATGATCGGCAGTCGATGAGATCACCTTGTAAAATGCAATGGTAGTCATGGCTAACTGTGTCTCCTAGAAATTGCCCATTATGAAGTTAGAAAGAATTAAGCTAACTTGAAAACTGTAGATTAATAATTAGGGACATAGCTTGGAGTGGTTTATAAGTACCGCCCAACTGCACATATTAAATTAGTATCATTAAGGTATCTTGACAATATAGCATATCATATGCTGCATATGCCTTGTTTTTGAAGTGGTAGAATGGGATCCATGACATTAGATCACGCGACAACAGATCACGCGGCAACAGATCACAAATACAATATATCACGACGACAACAGATCACGCGACACTAAATCACGATTAAAATGGGAAAATTACTTTGAAATATACTAAATATCATTTTTAACGATTTATTATAAACTGTATAAACAAACTCAACAAACATAACATTTAACAAGCGAAAAACTTTTAAACAAAACTTATAGAAACATAATTTAACTTATGGTTTTTTCTAAAACAACATTCAATACAATATTTTTCAAAAACTTAACAACATCATCTTTATTGTAAGCTTGCACAACATTATTTAATCTGTCATCGTATTTTTTTGTTATTAGGTTTATTCTATCTTTCACTTATTTAAATACAGCATTTTTTGTACATCATGATCTATTGTCACGTGATCTGTTGTCGTCGTGATCTATTGTCTTCGTGATCTGTTCTTCGTGATCTGTTGTCACGTGATCTGATGTCGTTGTGATCTTCTGACGGGGTACCGGTAGAATGATCTTTGTATCTTGATTTTGTATCTGAACCATCCTAAGCACTACATATTGCTACTGGTCAAGTTATATGCTGATGTAAGAAAACCTTAGTGAAACAATGGATACAAAGTTTGTGAACAAAGATGATCATGGTAATGGCCACCAATAGTTTTTGTAGGTATGGGGATGGTATTCCTGGCTTTGCATCCCACATACCTGGGTTCAAATCCTAGAATTGAGATTTTTCCATCAAATCCATATCCTTGCTTAGGTGCATTGTGGATAGCTCTTCAAGCACAGTACACTCTCAATTATAAGGTATGTAAAACTGTGGACCCCTTGGCACCTTGTGTGGCTACTGCCAATACTAGTTTTCTCTCCACTGTTCCTCATATTCTGAATAGTTCATCGCATGTCTTCTTTGAACCTGCTCTTATTTGTTCAAATGGCCTTATGTGTTGGACACTTTCCTAAATAGCCTACTAATTGATATTTGTTTGTGGAAACGTTACTCAGCCCTGACAATTATATAATATCTAGAATCAGTTATGGAGTCCACGCTATTAGGATCAATAGTTCTATTCACTTTTCATTCTTTCCTTCGGAGTGACATATGGGTCATACAAAAAACTCAAATTGTGCATTCATGCGTTACAAATCAAGGCTCTGCTCTGTACATATTAGCCCTTTGTGACTCTTTTGATATTTTATTTTACTAATGCAAATAAAAAGTATGAATATTGTGTTATTGTATACTTATATATTATGAATATTATATTATTATCATCATGCAAGTATGACAGTACTTTAGAAGAACTACCAGCGAGTAAGGGAACTGGCATTAGATTCCAAAGGATAGAGGGCTACAGCCAACCAATCTTAGGATTGAATGACCAATGATATGTTAATGGTCCATGTTATATTTTTTTATCTGAAGAGCTTGATATGTAGCCTTTAACAGGCAGGAATATTTGCCAGAATATGAAAATCCAGCTAACTGTATATGTATATCCTTGAAGTGTCTGTATGCTTCTCTAATTGCCATTGCTTTCATGTCGTTATTAATGTTTATCACCTAGTTATCCTAAGCACAGTCCACTATCAGAAATCCTCAGATTAGTGACTTACTATAGACAGATACAAATTACCCCTGCATGCTTTTATGACTGTAATCATATTGATTTGGTCCATTGAGGAATATGTAAATGCTTCATTCTGTTTAAATATGGGGATTATGCATGAACTATTCCTAACTTGTTTAGAGCCATTGATTATAGCCAGACTGGATACCCACTGTGCTACCTATAGCACTTGATCTGATTGTTTCTAATGTGGAGTCTCCTTTGTTTCTACTATGATTTTCCCTCTCAAGATTATAGTTTCATCGTAAAACATTGGGTGCTGAATTAAGGGTGTTTATAATTTAGGTGTATTGCAAATAGTGTATTTACAGAGCTCTCTGTTATTGTTCTCCTGCTCTGGTATTTTTGTTTAACGTGGTTCGACGGTTAAGGTCATTTCGCACTTACTGTCAAACACGAGCTGACAGGGGCAACAGCACTCGGACGAATCGGAGGATCACCCCTCCAAACTCAAGCCAAGCCCAATGATGCTTAACTTCGGTGACTGATCTGGAACCAGTGTTTCCATCGTGGCAGGCCGTTGCCCTCCTGCTCTGTGTGCAGGTGTCATAATAATAACTTAGTAGTTTCAATAGTAGTTCATGGTTTGGGTTTTGTTTCTGTAAAGATTTTTCTTGTTTAAGTTGAATAATTATCCTCAATATTACGATCAGGTATGATCTAGTATACAATATTTGGTATCACTCATTCTATGAAAGCACATATTTTTTAGAATAGCATACCTAATGGAAAGTAATTAATGGTCATCAATTTCTTTCCTGTGGAGGTTGACCATCTGCATCGATGTATTAAACAACTCTTATATTCAAATTGCATGTTTTCCCCGAAAAATATCAATGGCTACATGAGGCTTTAATGTATAGGTGACATCTGGTATTAGTCATTCATTTGAGTCCATTAGTAATATAATGCTCAGAGTATTGAATTCTCAATTTCCAATTGTTTTGGTTGGTTATTGCATTCCTTAATAATTCAAAATTGAACATTGGTCCCATAGCACCTTGTAATGTTCCCAAGTGTATCTCTGGTCACCCTTAATTTATCCTTAACTTCATTTAATATATTTACTTCAAATTCCCTTTCATTGTACTTTCTTGGATACCCATCACAATGTACCCTTTTGGGGTAGGCACAATCAAAAGAGCTTATTTATTGGTGTTGGTTGTGGGAAACTGGCTCTGTTTCCATATTTTCTTCCATACCACCCCATTCTAGCATACCTCTTTTGTTCCTATTACATTCATGCATTGCTTCATTAATTCTCTCTTGTTCTGAAGACTACCAACTATTCCTACTTGTAAAGAGTCTCGTACACCACATGAACCCATGACTTTCTAGTCCTACCCCTTCCTCTGTCACAGTTTACTTCTCTATCTTAAATCAGTATTGTTCTTCATTACAATTGTTGTATAGGTTGGCTCTCTTGGAAAATTAAAATATTTCTTGATGATACTCATGCGATTGTTCTTGATAACTAGTACAGCATAGAAACACAGAATCGGTGAATCTTTGTTTTTTCCTTAGTAGCATTGTGAATTTTTGTCCCTTGTGTCATTAATGCTATGAGCCTTGGCTCTTGCAAGTGCACTTTGATTGTAGGTTTATGTTTATTATGATATTTTTGGGATCTTATGTTCAGACTATGCTAGTGCTTGTAAGTGCCACATAAACTTGAGCTAGTTCTTTGTGTGGGTTGTTGCAATAACTTCCTTCACTTGCGTCGCTTTCCATACTCTGGTTACAGCTGCATGTCTCTGTCATATGTCCAAATGCAGACGAACTATTTAAAATTCGGAAATTGTTCAATATGTGAATATGATAAAATCGGAGTGTGGGGCAACCTCATTTCCACCACTTTCGTGGCATTACCCACGGATATTTTCTTTTATCCTTCCGATACGTAGAAATTGTGTCGTAGTCGCTTAATTGGTCTAATGGCCATTGCATGTCATTATCGCTGAGAAAATCTTTCGCCACTTCCGTAGTTAAGATTTTTTCATTCTTGCTCACCTTGGATTTTGTAGTTAAGGATATATTAGGACTTCAGATTCCTTTGCGGGGTCATCTTTTTTACTATTGGTGGCGATCCTTAGCCACCTTAGCACTGACATCATACAACCCGAGGCGCACTGGTGACCGTTATTTATTGTATTGGTTTATTGTATTATCTTTTTCCTCTCTGCTCACTGTAAAAATATGTGGAGGTCTGCATTATTCAGACAGCCGTTTCGTTGCACTCAATCCGTGTGCATAGCGATGTGGTGGCGGTAGCTAGGTCGCAAATGTGTAGGCGTGGCGACCGTAATTTCGCGGGTTCGTATCCTGTCTCGGGCACTGATGTTGTGTTTGTCTCGGAATTCAAGTCTTGAGTTTGACGGTGATGCATTACGCGAGCAGTTGGAGGGCCAAAAATAAAATTCTTCCATTACTTTACATATTCTAGAGAGAGAAACACTGGTAAAATTCTTGTAGAAAACAATCTCTTGGATGTGGATGCCTATCGTTTCTACAAAGCTAGGGCCAGTACTCTTTCATATACCATTACTCGGCTTGCCAGCGAAGAACAGTGAGTGGTAAGTGTGGACGGGATGCGCTAAGATAACTTGCATCAATAATTTGACCTCTTAAGGTGGTTGGAGCGATTTTTGTTTATGTACAAATTTGTGTGAAACTTACATACGTGTTTTCATTAGTGAAATGTATAGATAACAGTGAAAAAATAGCATCATCCAATTTGGTTTTTCGGCAATTCAAAGCTATTTTAACACGTGTCTTATGCCACATGACTTATATTTCGTAATAATTCGATTACAGTGTACAAATTTTCTTCTAAACGCGTAATTATACATTTCTTATTATTGTAATGGTTGCTAACAAAAATCAAGGTGTCACGCCGAGTCAAAGATTCTATATAAAAACATATTTCAATACGTCTAAATTTCGAATGGCGCACCGGAAAACGAGCCATAACATGCTTTAATTAAGGAAAACATTAAAATTTAATGCTTGCATAGTTTCCATTTGCCTGTTTTGTTAGTTCCAACGCATAAAATTATGCACTTAAATGAAATATGGTCCAAGATTTTTTTCAACTTAGGTACTTTAAAAAATATTAAAATGCGCACTCAATGATCTACGATTTTCTAGGCCTTGCGTCCAAGAAATCGTGTTGGGTCACTATAAAGTGACCAAACGCGTATATGTTTTCGTTTCATCAAAGAAAAATAAGGATTTTTTGGACTTCACCAACCAGTGTCCCACTGTTATTCGCCAGTTTATCATTGATAAATTATTTTTTTAAATGAGAGTGCTTATTTTTTCGTGTTTGATATATTTAATTCATGTGCCCCTTACTTGACCTTATTGTAGCTTCTTTGCTTATAAAACTGGCCGAGAGAACTGATCTGCAGAATATCACGTGACACCGGGTGGCGGAGAGAGGGGTCCAAGTGAAAGTCATCAGTGGGGCATAAAAGATTAGTCTGAAAATGTCGTATGATTAATGGACTCCCTTTGAGATGTGTTTGCGCGCCGCCGGAAAAAAGGAGTGTACTACTGCATATAACTAACTTGCTATTTGCTCGAGGATCGCCATGCGTGTGGTGTTTCGTTCATGGTCTCGTGTACTTGATATCATTCGGCAGTGGGAAGTGACGGTAGTATACTTTCTCCCCATGGTTCGTGTTTTTATCCCCACTGGATATCTATCTCCACCGTTCTTTCCGGTTGAGTTTTTTCTCCACAAAATATAACGTGGGTTTGTGCATGTAGTAAGATATGGACCAGGCAGGTATAAATACTGCTAGCGTAGTCGTCGGTCCATTCGTCAACGACAGTGATAACCGTTATACTTCGATTATTCATGTATTGTTCTATTAAGTGTGAAAATTTTACAAAATGGACTTAATATTTAGCCGTAATTAGGAGTATTAATAGCGATATGCAACGCCGCAAAATTTTTAAATTTTACGCTCGAAAAATAGGACCTAGCATATACTTGCTTGAATCACAGCAGCAAATGTGTGTCGTATATTCGGTCATTATTAAGATTAATTTATAGCAAATTAAATGTTTGTTTATTAGACCTGGGGCTTTGAGGAGAGGTATAAAGAAAACATTAGTGAAGACTAATTTGAAACGTGGCATTTTATGTTTCAGAAACTTGGTCCTTGCGGGAAGAGGATGTGCTTGGACTGGGGGCTTTTGAGATTTGGGTGTGGAGAAGTATAGGAGATTGTGAGCTGATAGCGAGTTAGACGAACGAGGTGGTCTTATAAAATTTATTTAATGTGTGAGAAGAGGAAACCAATTACTTTTGGAGATAAAGAGAATGCAGAAAAAGGGGATGGGGGACGTATTGACGGTGAGGGCATGTCTAAGAAAGCGATAGAGAAGATTGCGCTTGGTAAGACTTGAAAGAACAGGATGGGAATTTTGGCGAAAGAAGAGGAAAAAGAATAAAGAACTTGGAGAGACAATAGTGGTGGGCAAGGTGGGCAAGTAGTACTGAGTAGGGCTATTACGATGACCCCGAAAAATGGAGGTCGAACTAAGGACCGTCATAAAGTCTACTAATCGGTTGGTAGAATATTCAATGAATGAATATCCAGCAATGATAAACGACTTACAGGAATATTTTTTAACGCTAAGGTTAAGAATAAGGTTTAAAATTACGGGGCAGAGCTTAACTTAGTACAGGTCGACTTATGTAAACATTATAAGTAACGAGTGATTAGTAGAAGAATCACGTGAGTGAGAGGCTTACAAGAGAACTTATGACAGGGTTGCTGCCGGTCCGGGAATACCTGGAAAAGTTCTGTAAAATGAAAATGGGCCTGGAATAGTGATAGGGAAATATTAATTAGCCTAGAAATTTACTTTTTCCATTCAAAATATGAATGCTTTCAATAAGTCAGGAGTGCTATTGCAGGCACTGTCTGCTGCTGTGGGATGTTACTACGCTGCCTGAATGAGGCATTGGAGATATTATTTGGTGTTTAGCAATAAAGTGTGCCCCTAAATTTACTTTCAGGTTGTGTTCTTTTCACTCATGGTGAGGAAGATGGAGTATTATTTCTTCTCAGATTTTGTACAAGTAATTCGTACCCCTCATTGTGAACGATACATATGCACTATATGCCGTGAGAAAGGAAGCCGATTTGCCCCTAGAGCGATGGTGGTGGTGCTCTGTTTGTTGGGAACCTTAATTGCCTCGTAGAACATGCGTTAATGTGTGGTGCTCCTATTCTCGAGCCTTCTTTAAAATACACATTTACCAAAACGGATATTTTCACCTGAAAAAATAATAATTTTGGCCTACAAAAGTCCTGGAGTTTCATAATTTCTGGTTTGTAGCAAACCCTAAGATGATTTCTGGTTCCTTTGCTCTCTCTTCATCCCGGCGCTTGTTACTCCGGTAATCTGGATATCCATGGCCCCTCTCCGGCGTCGACAGCTTCTATGAGGCTCGGTCTTGTCGCGAGCATGAACGCTTCAAGTCTCCTCATACTCTCCCTTCTGAAACCAGCGCCCCTCCATCCCCTTTCCCGCCCTTGCCTCTGGTCGCACTTTCTGCACGGCGAGATCTCCCGTCATCCTCTGCTTTTTTTCTGCAACCGCCCATCTCACCCACTTCTCTTTATTTCCTCCCCCATCCCTTCTGCCGGCCCTCATTTCGTATTCCAGGCCACAGTTTATAAGTTATTCTCCTCTGCGTGTGCCTCCCCCCCCTTCGTCCTCCTGCTCTTACCTCGCACGCTCTCCTGTCACCCATTTTTCTATCTTTGCTCGACTTATTTTTTCTCCTGGCTTATTTTCATCCTCAATCAGTCACCAACAACGTCTTGTTTTCCGTCTTACTGTGCAGCTAGCATACATGGATATCTCTACTCGACGGCGAGGATGAAAGTCTCCGATTGAGACCCTGGCTCGTGCCAGAATTTTTAAAGTGATTTGACGTGTCAGTTGATGATTTGAGTTCGTCGGTGGGGAAGCAGTTCTTATTGGACGCCACTGTTGAGTTCAATCAAAATCTTGAAGATTTGAATAATAGATGGATGACTAATTGCCTGAAGACGTCACTTTTAAAAAACATTTACAAGCTAGCGTTGGCGAATCAAAGAATGAGAATAACCAATAAACTTTTCTCCAAAAAGTGACTTTAACTTTGGCTAGTGTAGTTTCTTCTCTTGGGTATAGCTTCAAAAATTAATGTGGTGGGAATAATGGTGTATTGGCCTCTAATAGTTTTCCTGTAATAGCACTCGTAAGTTCCTGAACCTTCCGTTAAGATTGGTGTTACGTTATGGACGAACGTCTTTTGGTGATAACCAGCATTCGCTTCGAGCTTCTCTTCATCATTATTTCACTTCCTTGAAGTAAATTATATTCTCCAAATGCGCGTTTCCTTATTTTTTGTTTGGTTATCTCCAGAATTCCATTCATTTTTTCGTTCATTATGTTATGCTCCCGAATCTCTGTCTCCACGATAAATTAGCGTATTTAAAGGGCCCTGCAAGCCACCTCAAGGATGTTGAACTGAGAGGCCATAGGAACGTCCTATGATGGTAAATTCTTACCAAGTTTTCTTGAGAAGAGAAAATATCAGTATCCACATTCTATTTATTTTGTGCCACGCTTCTTATCCATCGCCATATTCTGTGGTCATCAGGTTTTACCTCGGATTTCAAAAAATGTTGCTTACTTTAAAAAACGAATGCTATGTTTTAAGGTTCATCTATAGCTAAAGCCATTTTGTATCATAATCCACTCTCTTCTTTGAGGGCATCAAGTCTCAAAACAAAGCCTTTGCCAAAATAGGGAGAAAATCTTCATTTTCAAAGGGTATTCTTTTTTCGCGC
Source organism: Pyrrhosoma nymphula (assembly GCA_963573305.1). Classification (NCBI taxonomy): domain Eukaryota; kingdom Metazoa; phylum Arthropoda; class Insecta; order Odonata; family Coenagrionidae; genus Pyrrhosoma; species Pyrrhosoma nymphula. The sequence continues at coordinate 54,263,246 of OY754330.1, forward strand.
ATGTCTCTTTTTTTAGTGCTTTTTACAACCTGAAACTTAAGGCGCCGGAAGATTCATTGGGTAGTCAAGCATTTCGTATATGCAGCAAAGTATACATTTATGCAGTGGATTTGCATTAGGCTCTAGAATGAAAGTGTAATTTTATTTTTAGAAAAACTGGATACTGGCCATCATCTTAATTCATTCCCGTTTGTTTGAAGCGCTTTCGTCGGTATGCCTGTTTTTTCATGTACTCTTCCTGTCCAATTATTCATTTTCTCAAAATCATATGTTTTCTATGGATGCTTAAATCAACGCAAAAGTTTGTCGTCCTTATATCCTCTGTATGAATACTTACTTCTGTATCCCTTCCACTATACAAAGGTGATCGAATGATATCCAAAATCGCAATTATTCTTTGGACCTCGTAATCGGAGTTGTATGTAAGTATACATGAATATCGTGGCATATCTGGTTTTAAGTTCATTGATGCGGGATATATTTCTATAAGCGGAAAGCCATGTGAAACAGAGACCATCGTGTTCTCGCTTTTTGGCGTTGAATGCAAACATTTGAAATAAACTGGAGTCAATATTCTTTATTTTTGGGCAATCCATAAGATTATTTTTAATATCAGAGAAGTATAATTTTTCGTAAATAATTTTGCAAAGCTTCAATGAATTTTGTGATAATTTGTCTTTATTTTGAAGTGCAGCTGCTGCATGTTACTTTTTATTTCCCTGATGTTGAAGTGAGATTCATTGTGACTGTTAAATTGTTCATACGAGGATGATAAATATGAGCGTCTTGGCAGAGGCACTTGGAAATGCAATATCGAACTCTCGCCGAATGTAAAGTCCTGGGTGGTCTCAAGGGTGCGCGAGGAGTCAGCGAACGCCAACTCTTGCGAGGGCAATTAGTTACATTGTTCGCCTCCGGCCGTTCATTTGTCCGAAATGAGTTAATCCATTATCGTCCCCAATAAGCCGAGTTCCCGAGATTGAGGGCAGGGACTCGAGTGCTCCCCAGGAGTCTTGGCAGAGCGTGGACTCGGAACTCCCCGCGCCCTCATCCCCTATCTCACTCAGGCAAAGTAATAAGTGCCCCTTCTACTACCCAACACTTGATCCTCCCTCACCCTTCTCCCTCAGCCGAAGTGGTGAGTGCTCCTTCGACCCCGCACTTGATCCGCCTCTCCCCTCACCGCCTCCTCATCTCGGTGAAGGAGTTGAAATGTGCGCGCGGAGGTAGGAGAGATGGGAAAGGGAGGCCACGCCTTCCTCCCCGGGCATTAAATCATAAAAGGGGCAAAACATGGGATCCATCCTTCGCCGCGCTTTCGGGAGCGTGGAAGAGGACTTGCCGCGCTCCCAGAAGGGTGGTGGTGGAGGAGAGTCGGTTCGGGTGCCGCGCGAGATGAAATACAGGGTGTGGGATCTCCCTCTCTCAGATGTATGGCCCGCGCGTCGCTGCATGCTTAAGTCATGGCTGAAGGATTCCGTGGGGAGGAGGGTGTGCACTCGGTACGTGGGTGGGTCGTGTGGAAGGTCAAAGGGAGGTAATATGGGGTGTAGAGGCGGTGCCAGCGAGTGGGAGGGAGGTGTCGAAGGAATTAAGGGGTCGAGAGAGGGCGGTTTGAAGGAGCTCCGTTAATATCCCCACTTCCCCGTGCCTCATCCTGTTATCGTGGCACTCTCACCGTCGTTGATTTACTTAACTACAATAACCGCCGTGTATTCATCATGCGTGCTTACACCCCCAAGCCTCCGCATCCTCCATGGCTCGCCCCTCCTCCAGGCCTCATCCCCGTTAATGCAGGCACAAGTCAGCCTCAGCGTTGCGTTGCCAATTCTTAGGTTTTGCGTTCCTCCGTCGGTCGGGTCGGTGCCAAGATGTAAAACGTTCTTGTTGATTGAACTGGATGCGAAATGCTCCCAAGTCCACGTGTTTCATGCTAGTTAAAGGGTATTTAGTTACCTTTTTATGAGAACCTTGTTTTAATTCCGTTATGGGTTACCAGGGTTCAGATTCATTTCTAATTCTAGTGATGAGTTAATTGCTTCACCCATTTGCCATTTTTATGTAAAAAGTTAAATATGTATATGCATTTAATTTATCTAGGTTGCTTATTTTACGCTTTTAAGTTATGTTAAACCAAGTTCTGGAGAAATGAAAATTAGATCCAACTACCCCCGCCCCAAAATTTGAGGCTGAATTTAATGAACATTTCTGTATCATGATTTCTCCATGATTATTTCCAGACACTATTAGCTTTTTTATTTTACGTATTTCTTCATTTTTTTCTGCTAAATCTCGTTCGGAAGTCTCTCTCCCTCTCATTCTTTCTAGTTGTTTTAGATTTCCTAATGCCTATCCCTGTTTAGGGTGGTTTCATACGTGTACTTGGTGTTGTGATTTCCCATAAAGTGCTCTGCGTCTTTTTTTGTAAATTCCCTTGGAGAGAAAAGTATAATGACAACTTGGCGAAAAACGAGAGACTAGCTTCTTATCGGGCGAAGAGAAACGTCCTGCCACGATCGGAACCACGTCCCAAACACCGGGTCCCGTTTAATCACCGAAGTTAAGGTGGCTGGGTCGTAATCGTGGGTCATCGCGTAGACATTTTATTATTTTTTTAAGTATGAAAATCATTCTTGGACCACATTTCATTTAAGTGCATCTGCTTATGCGTAACTCACCATGCAGGTATTAATGGAAACGATACAAGAATTATATATTTTAAAGTTTTTCCTAAATGGAAGCACTAGTTTTCGGCATGGTATTCGAAATTTAGACGAAATTATATTGAAATATGTTTTTGGGAATATTGGACTCGTGTTGCCGTGATGTTTGTTAGCAACAATTATGATGATAAGATATGTATTATTTCGCGTTTTTTGAAGAAAATCTGTTCGTATGTAATCGAATTGTTAGGAAATGCATGTATCCGAAGTCTACGTTATAAAGTATCTATGAATTGCTAATAAATCAAATCTAGATGATGCAATTTTTATCACTTTAATCCATGGGTATCACTAATGAGAACACATGCGCAATTTCACGCAGATACGTGCATAAACAAAAATTGCTCCAAACACCTTACATGCTACGCGGGAAGTGGTGTTTTCAGACTGCTGGGTTTTTGATATCCACTGCTGCATGGCATTAAATAATAAATTTTTCATAACTCCCGTCGTTGCTTAGAAGACGGAGCAATGGGCGAAACGTTTTTTGGCAAGTTGATACTACTTATAAAGGGAAGAAAAATTCGCACACATAAACGCAAAAAATGGACAATTTTGGACGAAGAAAGAATTTTGGTTTGGGGAGTCACGAAATCCAGCTACCGTATGTGTTATGCAATGATCCTTCACCTTTGAAATCAGTCTTTTCTCGAGAATACAGGTTTCACAGAATTATTCTTATCGTGATATCCGAGGAGAATGCCATACGCCTTCCTCGGTGGGCGGTAAGAACTTCGTTTTTACGACCGAATCTTTCAGGAAATTACTAAATAGTACACGTATTTGAGGCTCTATTTTCACTTCTTTGTTTCGCGCCGTGCGCTTAAACGCTTTCACAAGCGAGGAGTTTTTGCGATTTTATGAAAAGTATTACGGTGGCCAATAAATTTATTTTTACAATTAATTGATCTTATATACGAAGTACTCGCTGCTGCACTTCAGACCCAATCTGTGCTTCTGAAGTTCCTAGTTTTTTTTTTAATATGGTCTCTCTGGAGCGTACAGCCGCGATATATCCGATGGAGAACTGCGTTTATTTTTTTTACATATATCTTGAAAATTCGTGCGGTAAGTAGCTGATATTTGGAGACCACCGCCGCGATATATCACATTGAAAACAGCGTTCATCTTTTGACGGATATCTTTAAAATCAGTGCGGTAAGTAGCTTATATTTTGGTATTAATAGAAAGGTAAGGTGTTTTACTGTAGGTATAATGAGGCCAAATTCATTGATGTTCATTCATTATTTCGTTCATGAGTAGTAATACCTAGCTCAGGCTAACTTAAACTAAAGTAATACTTCTCGGGCGAACTCGGTAGTCGTCGTCATCCTTCTTACCCCCCTCTCTTTTATTCCACTCCCCCAGCAGCGCCACCGCGAGAGCCTTCGCGGAATTCTTTTCGTTCCGTTCCTCTGCGTATACCTCCGCAATCTGTCCCTCCCTCCTGTTCGACCCCCCTCCCGCCTCCCCCATTTGGAAAGTGGTCCTTGGTGAACGGGAAACGGAGAAAGAAAACCGTTCCTCGACAAGTCAGTAGTAAGGTAGTCGCCCCCAAAGGGGTGCGAGCGGGAATATTTTATTTCTGAACAAATATGCCTCCTTTCCCACCCCTCATACCTCCCACCCCCGCTTTTCTCCTCATCCCCTGTAGCGCTACTTTTTTATCTCCACACAATTCTCTCCCCGTTCTCCTCCCGCCGTCGTAACCCCCCTCGCCTGTTTCTACACCCTCAAAATCCGCCCTCCCACTTCCACCCACTTTTACTCACTCCCCTGTGGGCCACCAAAAAGTGCCGTCGTATGTATGTAGCTTTCCTTCCTTGCCTCCGCCCCCCACGATCTGTTGAGCCGCCCCCGACTTCTTTCCCATAGCCACCGATGCCCCCTCTATACGCCCCCAACTACACCCTCCACCCCCCACAAGCCCCTTTGCCTCCTATTACCATTCCTCCCTTATGCTCCGGTAAATCCCTCCCCGTGTGCAAACTCACTTTACGGCACATACCTCACCCCTTCCAAACTCTCTTCTTCCCTTCTCTCCCCCTTGCAGCATCAGTCTTCACTTTCCCCGCTCGCCTCTCCGACATCCACCTCTCCGCCATCCACCTCTTCCTCCACCTCCCGTTCAGCAGCTAAGTCCACAGCTTCGGCTACAGTTTTTTTTCTTATACACCACCCCTTGTGAAGGTTCGCCTGCCCAAAATCCATGAAAACCGAGAAAAACCGGAAACGAGAGAATCCTTTAAGAAAACATGTTTATAAAACTAGAATTGAGAAGTGAAGTATGGAATTAAAAAAATAAGATCGTAGCCGTCGAAACTCTCGACATTCTTAGAAACGGTGAAACCAAAGCAGTATTCATTCACCTATACGGCTACACTAATTTTTGAGGATTCAATGGATGACTTTGGGTTTTTGTGCAGATTTTACTTAAGATAAATGTAAAACACCGTCTCAAGCTCTACCTTGTGGAATTGCTTTACTGGGTGACAATGAAAAATTTCGCTTTACAATTCCAACCGGATTTGTTTTAAAAAACGACAGGTTTCGTAACAGAGTTAAATCTTCAGATGTAACACCTAAAAATGTAACTCTGTTACGAAACCTGTTGTTCTTTTATAATAAATCTGTGTGAAATCGCCACTTAAAAGTTTCCTTGGTACCCAATGTGAGGTAGATTAATTGAAGGTAGTAAAGCAATGTACATATAGTGATGCACAGTAACGCTTTAAATACCTAATATATCTTTCATAATTTAAAATAGTATGGAAGTTCAAAATATCATGTAAGAATGCGTTTGGTCGTGTATGCTATTATGTAATTCTAATGGGAAGTTTTAATTTTCATTTTACTTATGCTATCGTTCGCGGAGCTACTTATATTTTGCAGTGAATTGTTTCAATTTTTATGTAAATTCTTTAAAAATGTTTTTTTTATCTGGGATATGAATGTTTTACTAATCACTGTTCGTCTTGTCCTTCACTTACGCTCCTCTTTTATTTTTCTGTACTTCCATACCCTCGCCATTGGTCTCGAGAGCCGTGTTAACCTTTTCTTAGACCCTAGTCGCTTAAAAATTTTTAATCAATCATTAAGCTAACTTTTTATGTATATTCTAAATAATTTAATGCATTTTATTTTCACTGTCAAGTTCATCTGGAAACTTTTTTTCAATTTTTAGATTTAGCAATTTATTTTAAGATGGGATGAATTGTATTTATCATAAAGAAAAGGTTATCGTGTATGTATAATAAGTGACGAATACAAAGTAAAAAAGCCTTCTTTGATAATATGGCAGTAGCGAGTTGGCGTCGATTTAAGGACAGGTGGCAGGAAGGGGTTAACCAATTGTTCGAAGTGAACTTGAATATGTAGTAATATATTGAAGATTTTATTTAGTACGAAATAAGCATGCGCCGCTCACAGTACGCATGTTTGAAATAAGCCGCATGGCTCTATAAAGCAGGGGCATATCGTTAGATACATTTTGGAGATTTGGATCAATAAAGTTTGATTTTTTCTTCGAATATGCTGTAATGAATTGCAGCATGAATAAATTGCTATCATTTGCATCCTCTAATCGGAGGTTGTACTTCTTTTTTGGTAGCTACTGTTTTTCTGGGTAGGCTAATTTTTTATCCCTAATTCATTATTAGCTAACTTACGCTGCGAGTTCAAGTGTGGGCTTTCGTAAGGTTTCATTGCTTGTTCATGCGAGTTTTATCGAATATTGTTTTGGGCTATATGCCTCAATAAATAGTGAGTGAGTCAAGGATGAACTATGCCCATGCCACAAGTATGCCGTATCGTTATTTAATAGGTATTTTATTACTAATTACGGTCGATTACGGTGCCACTGTATGTACCACAAAACAACTAAAATCACCTTTATCAAAATCGAGGTGTCTATTTCTTCAGCAACGTATCTCTGACTTTTTAATTGACGATTTGGCTTTTGGCTGAAACTTGCATTTATCATTTTACTGCTTTTTAACTTAAGGGATTAATGCAGAGCACAATGCGAGGATTCTATTCCTCGTATCCTACTTTCTTCCTGTTTATTTTTTACCAAACCCTTCGCACGCATGCCAGCCCTAGAGAATGTCGACGTGCATCCGTGTCCTCGTGACGTCCTGGCCTCCTATCACTTCCTAACTCGCCCGTTTAACCGTACTTTTCTCTTTTCGAGGGAGACTGGCATTCTTCCTTCATCTTGCCGATAGCGTAGTCGGGTGTGGAGGTGCGGGAAGAGAACTGGTGCGAACCCCCATGGTTGAGCGGATCTCGGGGAAGGAATGAGTATGGTTCCAATTCAGGTATACCACCTCAGTTTATACCATATACTGAAGTGAGTATGAGTGTTCGCCATATTTGCGAAGAGGGACAGACAACTAACGGGTGTATATGTACGTACATGGGGTCAAAAATACGTCAAATAAGTAAATAAGTGAGGGCAGCCGTCACCAAAGAATGTCTGGTGAGAATGCGAAGAGCAGTAATTTTATCTGGCAATGAGAAGTTTTCTGGGCAAGGAATGGACATTATAACAGTTTTTTAACCTAAAAATCGCAGAATAGTTAACATATGGATTCAAATTTTTCCAACACGATCACTCTTGGTGTTCACGATCCTTGCCATATCAGATAACATATTGAACTAGTACGACTGATGCAGCCGGGTAGTAAGCCTTTCTTCATACTAGCCTGTATCGTTTCGTGGTCGTAAAGTTGAGGTGGTGACTTCACTTCCTGAACTTGAGGAGAATGAAGCACGGATAGCACCCCTTAAAGTACATTGGTACACGGTATATTTATGGGCAGAGTAGCCAGTCAGATGGAGAACGCGAACCGAATAATTACAAGGAAAGCTAACAGATTTTCATCTCATTTATGTCACGTTGATGCCGTTCGCTATTTCTATCCGTCACGCTGTCATTATTTCTTTCCTCCCTCCTTTGTCCTCCGCGGGGTACTCTTACCTACTCATTACCTAGTTTTGTACAGCACGCAAATATTTTGCAAATCGGAGAATAGTCAAGGCTCTTGAGGCATATGGTTTTGTGAAGATTTAACCCAAGCCAGAGAAAATGAGTCAGTTTTAACTGACTCATTTTCACTTGCTCATTTCATCGCTAGAGTGACTGATTTCTAAGTATAAGATTTAATCCTCCTCTTTTTATTCTAATTTTCTGCCCTTATTTATGAGTGGGATTTAATTCATGTGATCCGGGCTATTTTCTGAGGTTTACATGCCATCTTCAAGAAACAGCCATGCTCTAGTCGGAATATTCATTGCTGGGTATTCGATTTTATCGTTGCTATTTCTTTTCCTTTTATGGGTAGTTGTACTTGGCTGGCTGCCCATTAGCTCTAATGTTTTCACTTTTTCAATTTACGTTGTATCAGTTTTTAGGGAAACATTTGATTTCTTTGCAATTTTCCATAACCGCCGCGTTAAACACTTATACTCATTAAGAAATCTTCTCCTTTTTTCATTACGCTAAGAAGGGATTGGATTTTGCTGTCCTGTATTTCAGTCGCCATATTATAATTTATTCCTATTCTCCTAAATGATTCTCCCTTTACATGTAATCATGTTAGAATTGTGGAGTTGAATGAATGGTGTGGTGTACGGAAATGTATATGAATGAGAAATTATGGTGGGTGAGGAAACTAAGCAAAATTAGGTGGAGGCAGAGTAGAAAAGTGGAACAGGTTACATGGGGCAAAGGGATGCGTAAGGCCGTGAGGGGGAGGATGTGTGGGTAGTGGGGAAGGGGAAGAACGATAATAGGCTTTATAATATTATATGTATATAGTTAATAGTATATTGTCTCTTCTAATGTTCTGTTTATTCTTTAAGCCATTTTCATGTCATACCGTTAGGAAAAAAGCCCAATGTCAACTGTCTACTTTATGGTTGGTACCCATTGAACCGAGGGAGTAAGGGTGCACTTCAGCTTCACGTTTGCGCTAAAGAAGTTGAAATATCACGTAGAAAGATCAAATGGTGTGGGAAATCCGGGTGAATAAGGTTGCACGCCAAGTCGCACTCGTGTTTCGGCGCTGAGTTCGGAAAATCGGTGAGGCTCGTATATCTTCCTGGCAAACGGCGAGGTCGCGCATGCTTGGGACCCTCGAATACCGAGTCCCTCCGGGAATTGTTGGGTCCAACGAATAATATTGGGGCTGGGAAGTCGTTTGGTTGGATTGGTAACGAGGGTGGGAGAGTTTGTTTCCGAGGATATTTGTCACCTTTCATATGCAAAACATGGATTCGTTCGCGGTTGCGACGCTGAGGGTGGGTTAAAGGGTGGCGGAGACGGCACTCGGCATCGCGGACTAGTTTGGAGGGGCGTGTATGCTGCAGGGAGAGATGTGGGAGGGGTATTTGAGAGAGTAAATGGAGCGAGGAAGAAATATCATGTGAATTTTGAGGCCAATATCCAATCCCAGAAGTGAGCACAATGTCGTATGAAATGGTAGTTGATTGTCGTGCTGAGCTGGTCGACGGAGTGTTGTGGGGGAAGGCGAGTATAAGACCTGGGAGATAGAATGAAGAAGCAATATTTTAGGGCGGAGGAGGGGAATTTGGGTCTCTAAAATTGTTAAAAAATAGACTTGAAAAATTTGATTTTTCGTTTTCTTGGAAGGTTAGCGTCCATATTATTTTTGGTTATCGAGTTTTCTCCTAAATGAGATCATTACGTAATTAAAATATCATTACATTAAATCTTATTTTTACACGAAAATAGCATTCTTCAGAATAAAAATTACTTTTGTCATTCTGTTCGATTATCTCTTTCCCTTATAATCCTTATTTTCCATGTTCGGCGGCTTTATTAATTCAGTATTTGTACTTATTTGGAAAGAAAGTCAACCTTTCGTGTTCATCTAATTGTAAGCAGTAGGTATCGTGCCGGAGAAAATGCATTGTCAAAATAAAATTAATTTTCCTTAAAAGTTTCCTCTTAAATAATCCGAATTTGCTGGCACTAATAATAGTCAGAAGGCATCGTAAATTTACGTTTGATACAATGTTTTTTTTTTAATTTTGAGGACTTAGAGGCTGGCTGTAAATAGAGACGGGCGTACGAGATAGTGCATTGATATATTGTTGTTTTTCCCATGTTATAAGTAACTGAAGAAAAGGTGTGAAGTCTGAAGTGAAGTCGATGATTATTTTATGGAAAAAAGTATTTGCTCCACCGTTGCGTTTTTTCTGGTGTCAGTCATTCTCTTTTAAATCCTGTTATCCTTCACTGACCCTTTCCCAATGCTTTGTCCTTCTTTTTCCCATTATCATCATCTTTAACCCCCCAGTACCCTTGTAGGAATGCGCCGGTTGGTTCTTTTTAGTTCCCTTTTCGCCGCCGTCGGCGTCTTAACGTTCCGAAGCGTTTCGTTGCTAGTGTGTTCGCGTGAACCCGTGAATACGTTTCTGCTCTCAGCGGTCGTGTTATTTACTATTTTCGCAGATTCCCGTGATAAAACTCGCTACAGAATTACGACGCCGACTTCCTCCCGCGTTTACGACTCACTTGCGGGCGTCCTTGTCGTCGCTATGCAGCAACAAAACCATTCTTCCCCCATCCCGACAACACCTACTTCAAGCGGAGTGTGCAAGGGACCCCCACCGGATCCAACCGGGAACGGGGTTTCATGGCTGCGGAACACCTTTGTTCCAGCGAGCAGACGTGTATATCTTGTTCATATGTATATATATACACACACATCTTATTTCCCTTCCTTCGCCTTCCGCGGGTCCTTTCCATCTTTCCCAAAACTTGTATTCTTGGACCGGGTCTCTCCTGAGGAGTGGGTGGAGGTTGAGGAGCCGGCCCTGAACTCCCTCGTGCACCGTATCAAACGGCGGCAAATGAGCGGAATCTCCCCCGTTGAAGGGAGCTCTGCGCCGGGAGATGCTGTTCTTCACCCTCCCAGGAAGGATGGGGGACTCGCGACTGAACCAAAAATAGCTATCCTCATACCCTCTTCCCCTTGCTACCCCCTTGTGGAATAATGGAATGAAGCCTCTCTCACCCCATCCTTCCGGCCGGCTCTTTGTTTAAATCTTAGTAAACAATCGGGAGCCATCCAGGATTGTCCTCTCTTGCATCCTTCCTGCCCACGCTCTTCCCTTTGGATAAAGTGTACGTTAAGTGTGTGTGTGAGGGGAAGAGGCGCATAGGTTGGGGAGCAGGCGGGTGTTGTACGTACCCTAGCCTCCAATAACGTTGGTCCTTCCTTCCTTGAGCGATTCAGGTGTGCCCTGGGTGTCGTGCAATGCTCCCCTCCACTTTGTCGCCACCCTCTCGCCTTCGCTCTTTCTTCTTCCCGGCGTGTGTGTTTCCCCCTTCTCCTTTTCCCTCCCACCCCCGTCTTCCTCTCACCCCCCCCCCCAGGAGTTCTTTCATCCGCAAGTGGAAGCTTTGTTTCCCACGGAAGCAGTCACTCTCGGACCGGCCTCTCAAGGTGTTCCTTAGAGTTAAGGAACGGATATTGCGACGTACGCGGTCTGAGATCATTGCACGGATGGATGTGGGAGTCCCTGCGTTGTGTGGCGCTCAGTATCGTTCTATCCCGTTTTATCGTCGTGCTGTTTCGCTGCTCTCCGCGAAGCTTTCGTCCTGTGTTCAGGACTGCGCGAATTTGAAGGCTTACGCCAGTCCTTTCCTAATCATAGTGATGTGTTTATAACCATCCAACTGATAAGGTTATATCACACCGTGTAACCTAAGGTCTCTATCCATAGAATAATGCAACTCTCTTAAATGATGTATGCAGTGGTTTGAGGCGTCACTTGATCCCTCACGATAAATCCGAATAAGAATAAATTCTGCTCGTTCCACAATTCCATTGACTACTTGTGACTGGTTTCCATACAGAGTATAATATTCTGCCCCGTAGATGATACTCTTTATTGAAAGTAGTCGCAAACAATAAATGCAATTGAGGATCGAGCAACGTTTATCCTTACTCTGATTCACACTTCGAATCGAGAATTGAATCTGCGAAATTTTGGTTACCTGGGTGGCACATGGTTAATTTGGCTACCCTGGTTTGATGTTTCGTATTCTAATAAACCCTTTATTCTGATGAGGATTTTTGCGTTGGCACAAAGTAATGACAGTATTAGGAAATTTGAGGCGTCTCAGATCATTTTTAAAATGCGGGTACTTCAGGGCCCCATGGAAAAACATAGAAACCGCCACTCCCTTAAATAGTTTAATCCATGGAAAGGGTATTATCAAACCAGAGATCTTCTATGAAGTGTCAACCGGATTATTGTTTCTGCATTAGCACTTAGCATTCTTCTAAAAATTGAAAGTTATCGGCAAAATCGATGCCGATTCAGTATTCATTTCTTTCGCTTGAGTTTATCTTGTAGAGGTAATTTCTCTGATATGTGTTTCAATTTCACTTGAATGAATCCTACTCTCGAATCAATTACAAAATTGTTAGTGCGTACTTTTAGAAGGAGATACTCTCTATGTGAGAACAAATTAAAGTTAAATTTCCCTATGTCTTCAAAAATATTTATTTACCAACGATTGATTGAGCGTAGTATTTTTTCTTCTCTAAAGCATTAGTATTTTAAATTTCCACTTGCCTGCATCGTTCTATTTATCTGTGTGTTATTCAGTATTAATAAGGCAGTACATTTTGCAATGTATATTTTAATTATTCAAAGTTGTAATACATGAAACTGCATTTGTTTTAATTTGAAGGACTCAAAAAATCCGTGACTCTGTTTTGATACAAATCACTTTTTCAACGTCTAACCCGTGATTCCTATTTATTCTTATCTATGATCTAAGCCTGATCTGGGATTTCTCGAAGAACCATAACCATAAATGATTCAGTTAAAAATGTTTAGCCATGAAATTTTCAGTCCATTTAGCCGTCTCTACCACTTACAGTTCTCATTGCAAAGCGTCAAATATCTTATTAGTGTCTGATATTGGTGCAAAATTGACAAGATTTCGGCCCACCATGCGATTTAGGTACTACTACTACTATTTTACTTAAATTTCATTATGTTATCATTTGTTCAACCTAAGCTGCTTTTTGGAATTCAAGGCCAACTATTTACGCTTATAAGAGTGGTTTGTTGTGATTTTATTTTAGTCTGTTATCTATCGTTAAACATTGTAGTCATGGGAGTGCACTGAGTTGTAATGGTTATCGACAAATTTGGGGTATATCGATGAATTCAGGTAAAAGATATTCACATCTGGATGTAAAAGTGTTAATGAAGTTTTGACTGACTGATTACGTGATATTGATGCATCATGAAAACAAATTGGATTTTTTTTGCCTTACTTCATTCTTTTAACGAAACTTTCATCTATTCAGCACGTCATAATAATGCTAAAAATGATGTTAATGCCGTAATAGCACATTTCGCTGAGCCCTCACCCATGTATAACATTCATCTTGAGATTATTTTCCTCGCTATAGTACACCCCTTTGAAACCATATGCACCCCAAGTCTTCCAGGATACAAAAGGCCATTCTTCATTTGTTTACCTTCTACTGTACGTAACTGATTGTTGTGAGCCAGTGTCTCGCTCTACCTTATTTCCCCTAATCTGTTTACCTAACAATTATTCCCCGAACGAATATGTAATGGTTCCTTTATCGTTCCCTCTGGTATGCACTGATTTCAGTAGGATAATAAAGATGGCATTGTATTTGCGATGTATTCGTTTGCCTTTTTTGTCGGGCACTCGCCCCTTCGAAACCGTTTCGCGTGCCCCTGTCGCGTGATGGTGTCACTTCCCCCATCAGGGTTCTTTTCCTGCCAACACCGCCTTAGCGGTGGGGTTGAAATAAAATAAGCTCGCGAAAGAAACCAAACAGAAAATGGGGAACGACTGTGTCATAGCACGGCAAAAGGGGAGTCAACCTCGCCACATTAAGTAGAGATCTCATTACTATTCTTTCTCCTTCTTCATCATCCACCACCCGCCTCTTCCACCCACATCACTCCCACTTCCTCCCTGTTTTGTGCCACCCCCTATACCGGTCCCCGACAGATTCTACCCCCTTCCCTCCCGAACACCCTTCTTTGTACGAATACTCCCCCCCCCCCCACCTACCCACATTATATCTAAACCGTCTCCTTCACCCCCTCGAGAAGGCTCTACCACCCCCCACCTTGTCGCCACGGCCATAGTCACGCAGCCACCCTCCCCTATATCAAACCTCCCCCTCCCCCCTTCGCTTATCCCACACCCTCCCTCCTGCAGTACCGCTCTCTCTCCTTTAGCGACGACTGGAGAGGAGATAATACCGTCCATTGTCTCCCTGTCTCTCCGCATGGGAAGAGGTTAAAGGATGAGCCGTATCAATCTTTGAAACGGAAACAAGCGTATACCGGGTTTTATAGCTCTTAGGGTCCTTTCTCTGCCTCTTTCATCTCTCTTCCCTCTCTCTATCCCCTGTATCTACATGCCCTTCTCTTTTTGGTCGGCCACCCAGTTCCCCTGCTTGCCTCACGTACTTTTTTAAATATTTTTTTACTCCGGCCAAGCACGTAGTACGACACGTTTCTCCGCCTCTATATCTGGTCCTCCAAACCACTCCCTGTCCCCGACTTATTCTTTCCACCCCTTCCGCGGGCCTTGTAGCTCTCACCCCCCTGGCTAACTCGACCCCTATCCCACCTTTCTGCCAGGGTCCTCTCCGGTTCCGTCGTCCTTCCAACTCTTTTCGCCCTTCCCACCTCTGGCTCCGGTCCTGCGTGTTCCTCCTCCCCTCCCCAAATTCCCCTCTTCGCCCTCACGCCCTTCATTTTTTAACCCTACCAAAGTCCGAAATGTTTCCCCATCCCACTACAGTTCCATTTTTGACACTCATTTTATTTTATCATCTACTTCTTTCCGCCCCTTCTCTCTCCGTGCTCCACCCCCGTATTACCCACTGCCCTTCGCTGGCTCTTGTCCCCTTTCCTCTCTTGCCGCCCGCGGAGCGGCCAAAGCTCCCGCCTCCGTCCTTTCTTCCCCCTCCACCCTCCTGCTGCCCCCATGCTCCCCACAACCCTACCCCTTTTTATTCTGTGGTGTCGCATAATCAGTGTTTTTCACTTCTCTGAGCCACCCATATTTTATCTCCGGTCTCCTATCCCTACTCTCCCTCTCTCGACCACTATCCTCCTCATATTCCTCTTCTCCCTTGCCCTTCCCGCCACAATCCGTGGTCTCGGACACAGTTACCGCGTTTGTTGGCTCCCAAAAACCCCTGCCCGTCCTTTCACTGTGTTTCCCTCCTTGCTGCTCGTCCGAGTCAGGATGGCTTTACGGGTGTTTCGGATCCTCCCGTCCGACTGCCGTAGGGAGCACCACGACGCGGTTCGCGGGATATTTGAAAGAACTCAAACAATCCACGTTTCGTTTTTCTATAGGGTAGCTGGGTATGCAAATGTTTCCGAGAGATCTTCAGTTAGAATTCACCCGTTCTATGCATTCCTTACTCTCGTCATTATGTGACTACCGTTCGTCTCCAAGACTGCGGTAGTATAAGCCCTTCGCGGAGTTTGTAAGGAAGGTGGGTGGCCCTTTTGCACTCATGACTTCTCTCTCTCTCCCCCTCATTTTATTCTTTGTTCCTCTTCCCGTCTGTTGCCTTTTTCATTGAGAATCGATCCATCGGCTTCCGTTACTCAGTTTCTTATCCTTCACTCGGTGGAGAATACCCCTCCGGACTCATCTCAGGACTCAGGCAGTGATTACTGTGGTATATTAAATTGACTTGAGCGCTAGTAAGTACCGAAGAACGGAATTGATGGTACTCTGTACAAGTATTCACTCTTCCAGACAGTTGATACAACATCCATTGAAAATGAATCAATGCTAATCAGTCGCGTTTGGAGAAATAACAGTTCTACTGCAATTCGCATAGATGGCTTTCTCCTAAGATATACTTGATTTCAGCGCTAGTGTTGCACCACAAAGCTTGTCGGTGTGATGTATTGTGCGAAGAGTTAGATTTGATAGAGGTACATATATAGGTTTCCGTGGATTCCTTTCAGAACTATTCCAAATTTTTGTTCCCTGCGACGGTTATTGCTATTTTGCTTATTCCGTTTGTAATGGGTTCAGACTAGTGATACTGATGGTGGTCACTCTGGATCTATTTTTTATTAACATATTTCATGACGTGAATTATTCGTTGTGTCGCTTTCAGTGGCGTTGCTGGACCCTCTGTCGTCGCAGTCACCTCGGCTCTTATGAGCACTTTACTTCCCTCGATCGAACATCCCCACTGCGTCCTCTCTTTTCCCCTAATATATATTTTTTTGTGCTCCCGCTCTCATCCCATCATTCCGCGGAGAGAATCGCGTACCCCTGGAAGTTTCGGTCTTCCTCCCACCCACCCTCCTCACCCCCGATCCCACTTCCACCCCCGACCCTCTACTCCCTCTCCACCAACGTCGGTGTATCACTCTTCCTCACCCCTTCCCCAAAAAAAAGTCTCACCTTTATCCCCGCTCTCAACCCCCTCCCCCCAGTCGTTCCCCTTAAAACAAGCGACCCGTTCTCTTGCTTTCTTCCCATCTTCAAATGATGAGAATTTATTTCCTCGGATGCTTATTCCACCCTGCCTACCCCGCGCTTCCTCCTCCCGACGCTTCCACCTCCCCTCCCACTCCCGTTTGGTACGTGTGCGAGTTTTTAGGCTGCTGCGACCGGGGGAGGGGGTATTTTCGGTAGGTGGTGTGGCTCCCCTTATGAAAAAAATGAATTTTTGAATGATACCCTGTTTTCTGTCTGTATGCGTGTGGGTGACTCTAGAATGAGGGAGCCAGCCCGGGAGAATGTGTGTAGGTAGGGTTCGTGGGGGGAGGGGGGGGCCTTTTGTTCGTGGAAAATGTCTGTGAGGGCGAAGAATTATTTACTTGGCATTATTACCGGCCGAAATTTTGTGCGAGACTGTGTGTCGCCGCGGTGGTCGGTGTGTGTGGGGTTTAACTGCAATCTCTCCCGAGTTTCTCCCTTTGCTTGTTCGCAGGCGGGCACTCCTTTGGAAACGGTGACGGATCCAGGAGTTATTGGTGGTCATATCCAGCAGCCCGAAGAAATAATGCTATCCCTTTTCTGTCGCCTTGCTTTCAAATGCAATTTCTCCTCCTGCGCGTCTTGCTTCTGCGCGCGTGTGATCATTTCCACGAGGTTGATGTTCCTCGAGGTTTCTTCGTCCACCAGAAAGCGCTAAACTTTTGGTAATTTTTTGATTAATTTTAATATCGTCTATGCAAGCCCTCAAATACTGATTTTGAATTATCCCAGCGTCGTAGTATTTCCTGGTTCTAAATTCGTATTCGGTAAACTAATCGTAAGTGGGTCGTCTTCTGGAGATTGTGCTGTTTATTCACGGAGTTCTTGTAAGTGTGGCAGTTGAATATGTTATGTGTCTTTTCCGTGTTCCTGCTGTGTAAATGCTACCACGTTTTATGACCGCATGTCACCGAGGCTTTTATTGTTATTTCCTGGAGAAACCCGTGTCACGGGACATGTGGCTCGTTGTGGCAGAGTTTCAATATTTTATATTTCATGTTGATTCATGACGTAAGTTTTTTATGCTAAGAGATGGAAATTTTAATTTTGCCAAAATTCCTTAAACGTCCTTATACCTTAGTATAAACACTGACCTTTAGAGAAATAAATAGGCTCCTGCGTTCTTATGATAAGTTATCAAAATCTTCACACCAGATTTTAATGCGCTTCTTTTACATTTCTATCTATCCATTTTCATTACTAATGTACCACTTATAGACTATGTGCATTAGACAGTTACTTCCAAGCTCACAGTTACCATCGTTTACTTAAATATGCTACTCAGTGACGTGCTGGTCAGTAAACATCGTAAGCATGTAACATTAATTGACATGTTAGTATTGCCTGTATAGTATTGCAAGAGTAACTTCTTGCTTAAAAATTCTAATTTCCCTAAGAAACTGTTTCGGGCGTAACTTTGTGTTAGTCTTTCATTGTAGGATCGTTAGATGACTTTTCAGCACGGCTTTTCCACATGTAGTATTAGTTTTCACGACCATGGTTTCGTGACAGGATCTGAAGATGTTACTCTGTAACGAAATCATTGTCGTGAAAAATTAAATTATGTGGAAAAAGCTGTGCTGAAAATTCATCCAACTTTCCTACTATAATTTCCCCCCTAATTGAAATAAAGTAAAATAAGGCATGTTTCATTAGTTCTCATGACTGTTAAAAAATGTGTAATTAAAATAATTGAAAGAGAAATCGAAGAACCGTTGAATAAGGCTCGTGCCCATTTTCGGAGGACCGTGCTGAATCCGATATGCTCGCGGTCGGCGAAAGGTGCCTTTCCGCATCACTTGCATAGCTACCATTGGCAATCTGTAACGAAGAGTTGACTCCGGATCGGTATCCTAGAATCGAAGTAGCTCACAGCATGCGGCGGTAATTTAATGTAACCATGATCCAGAATCAAGAAGCCGAAAAATGATGGTCGTACTAGATTCCCGGGTTATTTTTTCATTAGAATTTTGATGGAGCCTTTGTGTTTAATTATGGGCGCAAGAATTCTACCCCTAATCGGGAAATGGAAGAAAATTAATCCAAAATATCCCCGGTAATTTTTCGCACCAGTAACGCGTTTTTCCTCGAATGTACGTCGGAAAGAATAGTCATAGCTAAATTATCTACACCGTGAAAAGTTCCCGAGAAAATTATTAACTAACTGCTAAGAATTTCGCCTCTTGGCGTAATTATCAGGTACTCTCTTCCTGAATATTTTAGGGGAAAATGTATGCGGATATGATTCTGGAAAACTATTTTGAGAAGGGTAGAGCACTAGAACTAGGGGAGATCGATGCTTAAGGTGGCTGGAAACAGTAATCATGGGTCATTGAGTGCACACTTTAATATATTTTTCGAGGTCGGAAAACAATTCGTGTACCACATTTCACTCACGTGCATCTGTTTGTGCGTTAGAACTCACCATGCAGGAATTAATAAAAATAGTAAAAGAATTATATTTTGCATATTTTTCCTTAATTAAAACACGTTATGACTAGAGGTTTCGGCGCGGTGCTCGGCATTTAGACGAAATTATATTGAAATGTGTCATTTTCGAATATTGGACTCGGGCGTTGCCCCTTCATATTTTTTTGCAACAATTGTAACTTGTAACAAATTGTAATACTTAGTAACAATTTTATTATTTCGCGTATAGAAGAAAATCTATACAAACGTAATCGATATATTACGAAATGTTTCATGTGTCATAAGGCTACGTGTTAAAATAGCATTTAATTGCCAAAAAACCAAATCGGAATGATTTTTTTTCTCAGTTTTATCGATAGATAGAATTTTCCGTTTAGAGTATGCTGGAAAATATTTTGAGAAGGGTAGAGCACTAGAACTGCTCAAAGTGATGATAATGAGAAAACGTATGATAAGTTTCACGTAAATCTGCACATAAACAATAATCGATTCAAGCAACTTAATGTGGATTTGTGCTGTTGTGAAGTTTACAGCTGCTATTTTCGTGGAGTGGAGACGCTATTTTTAATCTGTAACTGTTTTTGTGAGATTTTCTAAGCTAAGCGCTTCCGAAACCTTATGAATCGTCAGGTTGTGCACCTTTCGTTTCGTTACACCTCGCAGAGTCATGCCCGTACGTCGAGTTACGCGACACCGTCGTATCCGCCGTATCGTTCATTTACAGCTCTCATCCCTCAGCACTGTATTCTTCATCCCCGACTCCCCAAGCGCAGCCGGTCGACCATTCTCATTCCATTTCTTTTTTTTTATTTCGTCTCGCTGCTCCGGCTCCATCTTTGCTCTACTGTTCCCTCGTGGCCTCTTCCTCGCCGGTCTCTGGCGTAATGAAAAGTACATCGGCTGAGCAGGAAGTTGTGTATGTGCTCCTATATGTGAGTTTGTATTCGTTAAGGGTTGGGGAGGGGGTGGGGGTGTGAGGGCGAGGGGTGTGGGCCGCGAAGGCTTGTTGGGGCTGGAGGAGTTTGAGGATTCATGCATAAAAGTCTGTATTAATGAAGACGGCGCGCGGAGGGACATTTGCATCGGCCGTAGGGTGTCGCGATAGGTCGAGGAGGGAGCGTGTAGGGGCGAGACTCCCGGTTTTAGAATCGGCCTTTGTGCCCCACTGGAAGCCTTTTTCATCCCGTAGGTTTCGTATTTCTATCCCCATTGTCCTCACGAAAGCTGATACACAAACGTTCACCTGCTCAATATTGTTGTGCGTGCTGAGTGTTGGGAAGGTCAAGTGCTTGGGATTTCACTCAGGTAAATTGAATGCCTGCCTTGCTCGAGCTGACTAGGTTGTAAGGAAAATAGCTGCACTGCCGTCGGAAGTGTATATTTGCGTTGCAGTTTACTAACGTTTTCCGAGCTGACCCTGATAATTTCTTTTTCGTTCTTTTTTACAGTATTTGTATCGTATATTCCAACTTTCTACACCAGAGGTCATAGTTCGATTCAGTTCCCGTGGTATTAGCTTAATTGAACAGTGCAATAGAGCATATTAGGAAAAACCATGGGAAAACTCATCAGTGTACTTCCTATGGGATGTTAATCGATTTATTTTCCATGGTTATATCTTCCCGCCCAATGCCTCCAATATGTAGTCATAATTTGACGCATTTTTAATCGCTTCCATAGCGTGTTACCTGTTGGCCGTTTGGCTGGTTACCTGTTGGCATTATGTGAAGGTACTCCAGTCAGCTCGTGGCTAAGGGCTTATTTTACATCCCTGGAATGACTTAGACAAGGAATTATGTTGTGTAAAGCCGATTCCCTTTAAAAGCTTATCCTATGGATGGCAGGGTTCGCTTGTGATTACGGATGGGATCGGAGTAAATCTTTTTGGTCCAGCTTAATATCATGTGTTGTGTATTGAATAAATTCTTGAGTAATTATTTGAGTAATCAGTCTTAAGTTTCCTTCTGCCGTAATTATTCATGGTGAGGCCACTGGTTGGATGTCACAGTGTAGTAGGTGCTCGGAAAATGCATGTAGTTTCTGAATGATTGAACACTTGCGCTGAATCTAGCATCCTGTACAATAACACCCATTTCCTGGCTAGGCTACCGATTCCAAAGCAGGTGTCCTCTCTTGATACTTAATTCTCAATATTTAATGCTTGTGCTGTTAAGGTCCTGGTGAGTGAATTTCAAAATAAAGTCATACCTAATTTATCATAACTTTTGGTCACCTAAACTTTGGTGGTGGCGTTATAATAATTCCTGAAATTACCATTTCTCAAGAATTGTTCTCCCAGGGCACAATTGAGCACGGTCAATTTTGCCCTTGACATCGGGAAGTAAGATGGCAGCATATGTCGTGACGGTTTGGTCACATTTTTTTGCCGGCCCTTGAATGCAGATACGCATCGTAGGGGAGGAAATCATTTACCCGGTGCGGGATATGAACACGTAGGGATGTATATTGGGATTCCGGTAGGCACCTTTTTGCGGCCGAAAGCGTTAAAGCCCTTGTCGTCGGAGACAGTCGGCTTGGGGGATGTGTAATCTCTAAATATCAAGTGCACGTAAATTATATTTATTTATTTTGGTTTTCGGAGAGGATTTCGTAATTTATTATTTTCCCCAACCCCCTATTTTTTATATTCTCCTCGGAGCGTGCTCGCCGACCGTATGGGGGGGGGAGAGTGGGGGAATTGTGGGGGTGTTTCTCTTTGAGTCGTGGAGTGAGTTGTGGGCGCGGTTCTCGTGTCGTTTCGGAAGGACGCGACGACTATGTTGGGGAGGAAGCAGGGGGGAAATTGGGGGAAAGAGTGGTTTCGGGTACGCTACTAAAAACATAACCTGGGGTGGGTTCTCACGGTTCCTTCTTTTTCGCTGTCTTTATCCGAAACGAAAAACCAGAAGGGAAATGCTCAAAGTTACTGCGCAAAGAATGTACTCCCTCTCAATAAACTCAAATTATACCTAGAAATTTTAATTAAAAAACACCTGACGTGAGTTGAAGAATGACGATCACGTTTTCGCTCTCATGAGAGCCATTGAAAAATAACAATAACGCGAGCGCACACGTTTTGAAGAACCGTGGTCGCACCCCAGATGTTATTTTATCTCGACCTCCGATAAGTATATTTTTTCTTCACCGGGGCTGTAATGAATCCACAGTTTAATCGAACTTTTATGAATCGCAGTACGTCTGAATCTTAGCTTCGATTTGAATTAATTTCGAGTGAGAGAAACGTTGCTCACGCACAATGCGGATACAAGAATGATATTCTTTTCTAATTTTCGAATATTCGACGTACAGAAGTTCGAGTTATCTAAGTTCGACTGTATTTACAGAGAATTAGTAATTCACATGTGCAATATTTCATTAAAATTACAGGATAAAAACAGCTTCGAGTTTTTGTTTGAAACTTAGAAAAAATAAGGGCACTCACTTGCTAACAAAAACCTGTTTGTTCACAAAAATGTTTTTCACCGTGTAATTTTAGTGAAATATGGTTAAAAATGTGAATAATTCTTTGTAATTACCTATTTTAAATTCATTAGTCCTGATGAAACAAATATGTATTTGCGAAACGCTGGCAATGAGGTAATGACGTCCATAACTTATTAACCTGAAAAATAAGAAAAATAATTTGTTTTAAATAAATAATGGTATGGGGTGTCAAGAGGAGGGGATGCGTTGTGGAAAATTCGCGCGACTGCCCCCTGGGCCAGAGAAATCTTTTCTTCCCTATTCTCTCTCCCCGATCCTCTCTTTCGCTTTTAAGTCATGTCCTCACGTGTGGCGAGAGAGTGTGTTTTCTCCTCCTCTGCGCAAACACGCGTGTGCGTCCCACCCCCCTTTCACGCGCGCATCCTTCCCCTTCCCGGGTGTTCGGCCCCCAAACCCTTTTACGGGTATAAATTCTCGTCGAGCGAAGAAAAAGACGAATGACCGCTCTCCACGCGCGGACCGTGCGAAAGTACACTTTCCCTTTCACTCCTCCCCTCCCCCGTCTCTCTTTTTCCAACCCCCTCCGCTCCACGCGTCGTATTTTGCATCATTTTTAATTTTTTACCCATTTTTATTTCCAACGCGCCCTTACCCTTTATTTTGTTTTGTCCCGGGATAAGGTGTGTCGCTCGGTTCTCGATTAATCATTGAGGCAAGTAGACACTATGAAGTTTCACCTGATCACGGCTCGGATTCATCCTTGGTTTAAAATGAAGGTTAATCCAAATGATTATAATAAAATTCAATTTTTTCTCTCTCTCTGTCCGAAATTCCCATAAGGAAATACTCTTATTGAGTTAATTTTATATACTCTTGTAGTCTTTTGTTTTCTTTTGCACAGTTAAATTATAAATACTGAGCATACTAAGTCGATACGAACGCCAAACAAAAGTAAACATAAAGAAGATTAATATTCTTTCATGTGAATTACGTTTACTGTTCGAAATCGTGGAAACTTTGTTAGAATGTTGATAAAATAGCTCATAATGATGCGTTTTTTGCTAAACAGTCCCCTAGAAGACATATTTTTTTTTTAGGTGTCATCTGTGTTCGCAATGGGGGAATGCAGGCTCTGAACTAGAGCATGGGTTATTTTCCCATTGTTAGTTTATGCATTTGCGCATGCATTCTAGCTATTCACATACTAGCTATTACTTTGCTACACCGGTATGATTTCGAAGGCATGCGCGCCTCTAGTAATCCGAACTACGTTGAACCAAAATACAACTTCCCTCTGAGATTTTTTTGCAGCGAGGGATCGACCAAAGCAGTCAGAGGAGACATTCCGTCAACAAATCACACACCTTGTCGTCGGTCAATCGTCTCCCCTTCCCGTCCACCTTCACCCCCCTTCTTCCCCTAGCTGCTCGAGGTAGAGGTGGGCAACATCGTTCATTCCGATGACCGACTCATCCATCGGTCGTTCAGTAAGAGGAGTCGATTCTTGAAACTTGTTCTCGTTCAATTTTTTTCGTAAATCAGAGGTCCCAAACTTTTTTATGCCCCACACCCCTAAAATTTAATTTTTTCTCGCGCCCCTTAAAGTAATTATTTATTTAAGAATGAAAGTGAAGACAACCAAAACAAATTTTTATGATCGATTTTAATAGTATAAAGACAAAAATGAAACATGAAAAAGAAAAAAATATTACAGAACTTATTAAAAGTTATATATATCTAATCCCAAAAAATACATCTTTGCATGAAATTTATTTTTTGACTTAAAACGTATGTTCAAACATCCTCTAGTCAACTTAGCTCATGAACCTTTTTTTCTTGTTGTAACATCAGATTTTTTTAAAACGTGGCCAGTTGCTCGTAGCAATCCGTATGGCTGCTTGTGCACCCAAGCAATTTATTTCTAGTTGTTGTCTTGATTGACAAAAGGGAACTAAATCCATACTC
Source organism: Pyrrhosoma nymphula (assembly GCA_963573305.1). Taxonomy (NCBI): domain Eukaryota; kingdom Metazoa; phylum Arthropoda; class Insecta; order Odonata; family Coenagrionidae; genus Pyrrhosoma; species Pyrrhosoma nymphula. The sequence continues at coordinate 54,287,372 of OY754330.1, forward strand.
ACTTGAGTATGTCGTCGCGAAAAGGTCGAGTACAGTTTTTTCACAAGATTTTGGAAGTTTCTCGAATCACGATTATTACGTCATTGCACAACACCAATAAATAATACGAAATTAAAATCGAAGGCAATTCGCTACAAAACACTAAACAACAAGTTTGACTCCTATATTAAATGTCTCGATTAAAAAAAAGTTATGGGGCGATGCCATGAAAAAGGAAACAAAGCGGTTGTCTGTCAGGCACACAGTGTACCCTCCAGACTGGAAGATCCCTTCCCTTTCCCCCTCTCCTGATCCTTACATTTGGATGCCAAGAAATTTGACGAAGGCCTCTTTTCTTACGTACATTACTATTTCCTCCACTGTGCCCTCGAGCGAAGAATAGTGCCTATGAGCTTCGGTCACTTCAATGTTTCCCGATAGCTTCGGGCGACCTGTCGTGCCGACAAAAATGTAGAGGTCGACTTTTAAAATCCCAAGACCGGACCCCTGGACCCCTCAGTTTCCTTTGGGTGCCATAGAATTCCTGGGGCCTCACACAACTGAAGATTATCCCGCTTTTTAAGTGTTGTCACATTAAAAACGCTCCATAAAATAAAAGAACATGTCCAGTACCAACCCCGTAACCCACACACGATGGAAAACTCCTCATGAGAACCGTAGAGCTAGGGGTGGCGAAGACGTCTCGCTTGTCGGCAAGGAGCAAGTGGAAAGGGAACGGGTGAGTATTGAATCATTTGAGGTGAAAATGAATGTATCCATCGTGTGTGGGTTAGCGGCGTAAGACTGGACACGTTCTTTTTTCATTTTATGACATGGAAGGCATCTAGGGGGAGGATATATCGCCCTGGATATGCCTCGAACCCAAACCTCCGTTAGGAGTTACACCCTAATTACGAGCATGTTCCCTTCGCTTTTCCTCTTCCCCGAGGCACTACCACCCGACCTTACTCTACCTTAGAAAACAATATGCCTAAATAATTTAGCATCGAGCATCTTACATCTATAAATATATACATTTTTTTTAGCATGCTTTAAAAGTTGTCTCTGATAAGAGATATCATGCTATTTGTTGAAACATATATGTATGAAACCTAAAAATGATGAAATGCAAATAAAAAAGTGAAGGGATCTTTATCTCTCGTTGGAAAAGATGACGCGCAACGCCGGAAATTACGACAAATCGAGTCTTTCAAGTGTTAATCGTTCTGGGTGTGTAAGTGACAATTAAAATATTTCAAAAAATAAAGGAACTTAAAACTCTGCCAATGCGAGTTTTAGTGGACAAAGTCCAGCACGTACATTTATGAGGAATTATTCGAAGGTTACTGGAATCGAACAAGGACATCAGATGCAGAATTGCGCTTGCTAAAGAAGCATTTTCGAAGAGAAGGGAATTGATGAGGGGGGGTCTGAGAAGAGACGTAAAGAAGAGGCTGGTGAAAACTTTAATATGGAGCGTGGCGCTATATGGGTCGGAAACTTGGTCATTGCGAAGGGAGGATGTGCGTAGACTTGAGGCGTTTGAGATGTGGGTTTGGAGAAGGATGGAGAAGGTTAGCTGGATGGCGAGAAAGACGAACGAGGAGGTAATGGATATGGTCGGAGAGGAGAGGAAGCTTGTGGCAGAGGTTCGGAGAAGGCAAAAGAGATGGATGGAGGAGGTTTTGAGAGGAGAGGGCATGTTGAAAAGAGTGATAGAGGGGAGAACACTGGGGAAGCGTGGAAGAGGAAGGAGGAGGATAGGAATTCTGGACGAAATAAGAGGAGGTAGAAGATATGAAGAATTGAAGAGGGATGTAATAACGGGCCATTCTTAGGAGGGAAAGCGAGACAATGTCTATGAGGTTGGGATGCAGAATGGGGACTATCCAAGAACCTACCAATCAGCTGGTAGAATACTTGAATGAAAAACTAGAATCGAACGGAGGTTGTCAACGTAACGTACAATGCAGCAAACATGTTTTTGAACATTTCAACAATGCTATAAAAGTTATAGTAAAAATACGATAAAAGTTGGCAATGAACATTTCTCCAATGATCTCCACGATAAAAGTTAATGTTCGGTATTACGGAAGAAGTAAAATAACATAGTTAACTCCACTAATTATTTATTATCCTGTGACCTGAAGATGACACCAAGTGTTGAAACCCGGGTCGTGATAATAAATACTAGTGGAGTTAACAAAGTTATTTTAGTTCTTACGTAATGGATGACTTCCACAAAATCAAGCCTACAGCCGTTTCCTTCGGGATTTCATTGGTCGAACCCCAAAACTTATGAATAATTCGGGTAAAGTTAATATATTTTTGTTCTTTATAACCACCACAGACCATGGAATTCTGAATTTTTCAGAACAAAGTCCCCGTAATTTTTTTCTGGAAGTTAGCGAAAAATCGCATAATCCTGTGCGAATCAAGATTCATTGAAAATGAGTCAGGAATCCTGGATTCCTCTGGGATAACCGATTCCTTGAGCATTCATTGACTCTTGGGTCTGCTACTCTGTGAAGAATCACCGATTCCCCAAAGATTCACTGAATTTTATGAGTCCTCGACTCATATGATTCCTCGTTCGTTCGTGGTGTCTGTTGCTTCCCATCTTTGCCGAGTGGTGCGCCCATTATCATCTACAAGGACGCCGAGTAGTCTTGGGGCCGATTCCTTTTATTGCTTTCCTTGCTTTTATTATGTTGAAATTCCACGACATCACGCCTGATACTTCTCGTCATCTAAATAAACTAATGTTCTATGGTTCAGTACTAAGATAATATTCCAAAACTACAATCAGACGTATATATGACACCTTGGCATATAACTTCGGACATTAATTCATTAGGATATTCATTGATACTTAAATACTATCCTCTAGCTAGTCCCCATCATTAACCTACTCCTCAACCTTAATTACAATTTAAACACAACCTTCTTCTCATCAAATCGAATAGAAATACGTATAAATCACTTTTGCAAGACCGTTCACCGCCTGTCAAGAGCTTTCATGCAGCATATATGATTACCTACCTTGAGATATATTAGGCAGCTTTTAATCATTTACGCTATTTCTCCAGGCACACACAGCAGCACTCAAATAAAGGAATAATACTTGCTAATGACATCACGTCGAGTAAATGAAAAGATAACTTTTGAGATGGCAAAATTTACTGAATGATGCATAATGAAAGAAGATACATTTCATAAGTAGACAAAACAATTATCACCCTTTCACTTGGACGTATACAACCACACTCGCAATTTAAGATACTCTAAAATAACACAGTAATCCCTGCCCAGGACAAATCAAAATGCCTATTGCTAATTAGTCATTACCTGCCTTAAACGCAAACGGATTAGTTATTTAAATAAAACCACATTGAACACAACAATGCAATGAAATAAAAAGATGACACTTGGGGTGCCACAATTCCCTGAATTAAGAATAATTAAACACTACACTGTTTATCCTTTCACTGAGACGTAAAAAACCACATTTACATGTCAAGAGCAATCCACGAATCACCAACTTCAATTCACATAGGTTACACGTCTTAATTTAGTCAATATGTGAAAACAACGAAATGATTGCTGTTACGTCTTCTCCAACAATTACTACGCATTTGTTACACTTTTAATACCATTTCTGTCATAACACATTATTTAAAGAGAACAAGTCTAGCTAATTAACGTAAATATATCACCACTTAGAATCACGCCATCCAGCGCAGCACATAAATTTATACTTGTCATCACTGGTATGTCTCAATGCACACAGTCTAAACACTCGATAAACCTTCGTTTAAATGTTATCACCAAAAATGACACGGTTGTTTCTTGCAAATCGAAACCTAGTGATTCAAACTTTATTTAAAACTTAAAATTAAATGCTCCATTGGGAAAATTTTCTTTAAATCGCCGCAGCTAAAAACACACGACGTGCGGTCGAAACTATCTTCCAATATTACCAAACACAGCATTCTATACCACAATTCACATTTGAAGTCCAAGAATAGTATGTTTTAAATTATTTGTAGCTCACAAAATATATCACACTGCGATACTTATACATTCAAATGAAAAACCAAAATATACTGTTCTTCGATCGATAATGGCCGCTTCGGCATTTATTTTGATGCCGAAGCCGAGGAGTCGAGCGTGAGGCAAAAAAAGCGTTCGAACGTGAGTTACAGAATCGCGATCGTCAGTTGTTATCGAAATATTGCCCACAATCCAGCGAAAATGACTCTTTAACGGTCGAACGTAAATTTATAGAATCGGACCCCAGGTCTTTATACGTTATAAGTTAGATGGCCCTTGCTAAATTTTTAACAGCGCTACCGACGGAGAATGTGTGAACTGTTTGGTTTCCATAGTGCGTGAGGCATATCCCTGGGCAGAAGTCATTGACATACCTCAATTACTTTCTCGAATCCTCAACAATGTATTTTTTAAGTTTAACTAATTATTTTATAGATTTCAGCAGACAAAGCATGAAAGTTCTTCTCTAGAAAATCGAAAATAATGGCCGCTCTGTTTCCCAAAAAGCGATACAAAAGGTTCTATCTTTGCAATGAAATATATTTTAAACTAGGCTTATTATTGAATTTATTACATTATTGCCATCTAGACCCATCCATGTTTCTATAAATTGCAGAAAACTGCGTTCCAATATCTTGATTCCGGTTGAAGCCATCTTTTAAGAAAATAGGTCTGAAAACAGCTATATACCACGTCCCCTTGATGACGCACATGACTTAAGCTGTAACTCGCCCCTCCATATCAATTGAAGCAAATACCTTACTTAAGATTTGGTTCCAAAGACTCACTCCTATGTTAATCAATAGCAAGTGCTTTAGTTTTTTCTGCCCAATTGGAACAATAAATTTAAAATTGTAATTTTGAATAAGAAAAACTTTCTAAATTGTAGGGGCACCTTGCTCGATTTCCTTCAATCCTCTTATTTGATTTGTTGATCTTTTTGCGAATATGGATTATAGTATGAAAAAATACATATTACAGGAGAATAATTTATGTGAGAGGAAGGAGTGCCCTAAAGATGTGGAGTAACTGTGGTCGAAGAAGTCGGAGGCGAGAAACGTAAGGTAGAGGTGCACGAACGACGCATGAATGCGCCAAAATTAATCTAGTATTCAATAATTTGGTCATGCGAAATAAATTGGTTTTATATAGCATTTGTTTTTGTCTAATATGGCTAGTTGGCTAGTTGTCAGCAAAATAGCCAATGAACGGCGGACGCATTGTTGAAATGTGTTTTTTCCTCAATTTCACTACCGGATGGTTTAGTGTCTAATCCCCTGAAACGTTTTCTGAACTCATAGCATTTTTATCATGTCGTTGTATGAATAATGTATTCAATTTAATGTAATATTTCTCTCTGTCAGCCTGGTATCCATCGCTTTTATGCCTTGGATATGGATATTCCATTTTATTTTGGAGATCACAATTAAGTATCACTTTTTATGCATTCGAAATTCTTACTGGATAGTGTATTGATCCAGCCTGGAAAGTCTTAGTAAGATATTTTGAGGGAATCTTTAATTCTTCAAGAAATGGATCATTTAATTTCGTCGAATGAAGATGGGTTCACGATATCCATTAAATTTTCTGGGCGTTCATCTTAATCGAGGAAGTCCCGTGTTCACCGAGATATTTTATCGCATCACTCCTTTTTTTAAGGTGGTCGTTATCTCTTCATTCATAGAAACCTTTTTAATAGATTCTTTTTTATACATTTTAATTTATGAGCGTAGTTTGGAATGAATGGAATGTATCCTCGAACCAGCGCCTTGAGCATATATCTCCGCGGACTTTCTTCAACCCTTTTTCTCATCTCCTTTTTTTTCGATCAGATAGCCGCGCTGGCATTGCTCGAAAACCTTTCCGGAGAAAATGAACGGGTGGGGGGGGGGAGAGTTGGGGGAGTAAATGTGGACGAGGGGAAGGAGGAATGCGAAGGGGTTAAGAGTGGAGGTTGAAGGAGAAGACTTCCGTCTCCTCCATTATTCACGATATCATTCCGGACCATTAACGGGTCCGACTTATTTTTCCACCGAATGGAATAGATACTGCTGTTCGCCGCCGTTCCAAACGGATCTCCCTTTTATAAAATCCCCACTTCGCAATCTTCCCTTCCCCGTACGACGACATCCTATCGCCCGGCCCCTTTTCTTCTCCAGGATATCCCCCGAGCCATGCACTTCAACCTTCGCCCATCGCCTCACCCCCGCATCTACTTCTTATTTCCACCGGAGGAGGCCAGAGGACGGCATTGCATTATTTAGGATTGACTCGTGAGAACCCTTTTACTTTGCTTTTTTGATGTGGCGCAGGTTGTCTCAAGCTGCGGAGCGTTTTTCAGAGCGGATTTCTTTAGGGTGCCCGGTTGCGATTTTTGTTTTTGATGCCACTCGATTCAAGTGCGTCCACTTAAAGTTTCATTCCAGCGTTTTCCTTGTGTCTCTAGTGTTCCCCAATGAGTAGTTAAGTTTAGAAGAGACATTTTTATTCAAGGTCCTGTTTTCTGAAACTTATCCTTGATGCTAACCGGATTCTTCCTCTTTTATACGCCTCTGGGATACTTACTTCATGCATCACAAGTTATGTTATGTTTAATTTTAATTATACACCATCTATTTAACACGATAATATGTAGTTTTTTAGGCTTTAAATGGCATCTAACAATATGTTGTAGTATTCTTCACTATGAAAACATTGGTGCTCTTAGAATTACAGAAACCTACTAATGTAGCTCGGAAAATGAATTCCGCGTTTGTATTTTGCCTCTATTAAGTTCATGCGGTGTTAAGTTGACAGCAAGTCAGTACGTGCTTTATAGAACATGACTATTTGGAACGGTATTGCACTACCGCAGTATAATAACTACTGATGATGAAGAAGTATTACTGATAAATAAACATTGACTTTGACACAACGAGTAAAATTATCATGGTTCTGGTGTCGTGATTTACACGGATTGCACTACTATAAATTGCCCCAAAGCTCCCAAATATTAAGCTCCCAAAATATTTTGTGTTGCAGAAAGGTCGCATGACCGAAACTGTTGAAATCAACTCAATATTTTATTTTTCAAAACCTGGCATCGCAATGTCTTGTTAGTGTTGTTTTATTTAACGACTATCCTCACTGTTATACTCTGACTGCTGTTCCGCTATTTTTCTCCTGGGAACTCTGAGTTAACTCGTGACTAAACCTCTGTATCCGAAATCGACGTGTCCTCATTTAGTTTTTTATATTTGTTTTATTTGTATTATTAAGAATTGGAACTTAGCTTTGTCCATATAAGCGTTGAATCAGAAGAGTTGAAGCGTGTCTAAGAGCTAAATCCGTATATAGTTTTTAAATTAATTACCTAAATGCACTTTGAAATATTATTATGTATCGGAAGTGCGGTCACACTTAATTTTAGTTCGTGGGTGTAAAATTTTTATAGTGCTGTTTCATTTATAGGCGGAGTATTTATCAGTTTTGTTGTCCCTCGACCTTTTACCTATGATGTATAGCTCACTTCAGTGTCAATTGTATCCCTGTTGTATTGCCTTCATTTCAACTTAAATTTTGAAGCTTTTAAAATTTTGCTTCATCAGGACATTTAATTCAAATGATCATACGTTTTACGCAAAACGTTAATTTCCTTTTGTGTGTCCCCAAGGGAAATATGCTTCCTGCAATGCAAAATAATAGTATGACTTTACCGTTTCCGATATTTTTTCTTATTCTGTATTCTTCAGTTATTTATATTGTACTTATAACTCTGTTTCTTTCCCTCTCTGAAGGTCTTCTTTATTTGTGTCACGACAAGTTTGTGTCATAATTGTGGAGTAGGTTATAGATTGAATTTCTTGGGTATATTTGGATCTGCGACCTCCTATTTTGACAATTCATGCCTTGGTGTTTCCGGGATGTGCTGAAATATATTTGATGATTCCATAGTAAATTCGAAATTTTTCTTATGTATCCCTTCTTTTGCTGCAAGTATCATGAATTTAGAATACTAAGGGAGCACATTTAATGATTCGTCATGATAATATGGTCTTCCGTGAAAAACGTTCGACCTTGCTTGAGGAATCACTTATTTCCTTTGAAGGACTTCGTTGAAACCCCCTTCACTAATTAATTTAGGTGTGATGCATTCATCAGCAAGGCGTGCGGGAACGAATGCCTTTTATCATCCCGTTCCTACCCCTGCTCGCTCACTCAAATCAAGAGTTAGCCTTCGTAGTCGGGTAGCTCTAATAAGATCGCACCACCCTCCTCTTTGCGAGTAGCATGGCGTTATAATATAACCCATTAGCAAGAGCATGATCTCGGATGTATGAATAAGTGAAGAGGTTGCACCTTCCCGTGGACCCCGAGGAAGTGCCGACGGAGGAAAGATGGGCGGCCGGGAGTGGTGGAGAATTAGGCCGGAAGGAGCTACGGAACGGAGGAAGATGTCGCTTAATGCAGTTGCTCGTCTCTTGATTGAATCTCAAATGTCCTGATCTCTTAAAAGAGGCGGCGATTCTCATTGAGTCATAAGATGAAGCAAAGTTGTATCTGTGTGTGTAAGAGAGTACTAAGGCTTGAGAGACAAGATTGGAGATATATGGACCTTTCGAGTGAGTAGTGTGGGACCATAAAAGAGTTAAAGCTCGCGAGGTGGGAGTGCGGGAGGGTTGGAATAATGCAGGTTCGGAGGTGAAGGCACAAGATGTAGTCTTCTTTCTTCCCACCTTCAATGCCTTCGCAGGAGCGTCAAGAAGAGGGAGAGGCGATAGGAGAGAGTTGGTCGTGCTGGTACTGGAGAAGTTTCACCACCAAAGGTCATGCATTCAAGGTGGATCATTTGAGTAATTGCTCTTTCCACTTCCAGACTTTCTGAACATTGCAAAAACCTATTATTTATTTCTTTCTTCATGTTGAGACGTGCATTTTACATCAAACATGTGTAATCAATCACAAAATCATACTTATCATAAACACCCATCCATAATTTTACTATGTATATTTTAGCCCTGCGAAATATGGCTACAGATTTTTCCAATGTTGATATAGGCTTTGTGTGAAAACTACGTGCTAGCATCCCATCCTAAGAGACCGGGCTCGAATACGGGTGGTGGTGATTTGAAAGTGGTGTCATTATCCCGGCTGAGTGGTCTGGTCTGTGATCATATGATCAGTCTTCCGTTGCGTAAAACATTGGACCTCATGGCGCCTGTTTTTCAGAGATGTCTACTGCGTGTTTCTCACCATCCTTCCTCAATCTCCTCAAATAATTCTAGCCCTCATTAGACTACCCACTCGTCCATAATGGCACAATAGTCCTAGTTGCCGGTCGCTTCATCTTAACAACTACTTCTACTGTTCTTCCTGTGTCCTACCAAAAAAATGACTTTTCTGGTGGTCAAATTCGGTTTCATGGATGAAAAATTTAATTTTCAAGAAACGAGATGGATGAAAAGTTTTTGGTGATCCTCATCTTAGGTTTGAAGTGTATGATGGGAAATGTAGTGGGAAAAGGGAGTCTTACTGCGTATAAATGTGCATCTATGAGACGGTACAATGTTGCATGCGGGGAGGATGGTTGTGGAAAGCCATCCTTACATGTGTGTCACTCCTCTCTTTTTTTGCATTTCAGCGTCTGTAAGAAGTATGAAATAAATATTGTAGTATTAACAGCGCAAAACTCTCAGTAATTAGATTAATATTTCTACATAAGTCTCTAACTTGACTAATTTTTTCCCCGCCGTACGGCAAAAAAGCCTTCAAAGCAGCAGGTTGTTTTGCTATTCTGTAAAAATTACTGCGGTGAGTAATAGATTAGTTTTTATAAATAGTTGAGAAAACATACAAACTAAACACCGTTAGTTTTTTGACGAAATCTAGGTGTTATAAAATCCTATTTTTTTCAATATTCTCCCTCTGGAGCGCACAGCCGTAATATATCCTGTGCCAAACAGCGTACCTTTTTAGGCAAATTGCTCGAAAGCAAGGGGTTATTATTGTGATATCATTGGAAAGATGAGTTATTTTCTTTTAAATGACGTCAAATTCATCAAATTCTAGGTGAAGTGATTTTTCGCTCAAACTACCGTTCAAGCCGTTTTACACGGGGCACGAGGTTGCACAACTTCAAACTGCATGTTTTTGTCAATAGGGAGAGAAATCGTTTTCGAATTGGAGCGGGGGCTATTTTGCCATCTCGCGTTCATGCATTCGCGCATGCGTTCTTGCAATTCACGGCTTTACACGATGCAATATGAAATGCAAGTTCGTACGTACTAGATCAGGTTGTGCAATTATGTGCCCCGTGTAAAACGGGCTTTACACCATCCGAGAAGCAAGTCCTCGTCGGCTGCCGCGCCACCTCCGCCCCCATCTTGGCCACGCCTCCCGACCCGGCCACGCTTACGTATCAAGGCGGAACAAGTTGGCAAGCGAGAATATCCCCTTGCCCCCTCGGGAGATGGTCTCCTTCTTCATCCATATTGAATATTCGGACTTGGCCGACCTGCCCCCGTCCTCATCGCATCTCACCTTCGCCTCTCTCCTTGGCCCTTTCCTTGGCCAATGGACGAATATTTTCCTTCCTTCAACGACTCATGCGCATATTTTAAAGGCCGTTTCACTCATTACATTTATGTGTACAATCTATCGTGCGAACGCATGTGCAGTCATGTGTGCATGAAAATATTCTACGAACGACTGAATGTCGCTTTACACGATGTTCGGTTCGGATAAACGCTCAATGTTCGGTGCAATTTAGCGGTAGAAATCGATCGGAATTTGCGAGTGTTTAGTTTACCATGTTTATGTTTCACTCATGAACATATGTTTCACTCACGTATTTGACACCTTGAAAAGCTGATCACCTGAAATTGGGAACCTCGACTCGACCATCTGCCTACTGATTATTTTCCCGGTTTAGACAAAGCTCTCTTGGACTCATCTCTCTGGCTTTATATTCGGCCTTTGCCTCGTTTCGTTTTTTCTCTTCTGGATTTTAGTGCGACAAGTCATTGATGTTTCTCGCCGAATCTCAACTCTTGATAAACTCATTTCGTAGGTTCATTTCGTGTGTGTGATGAAGTGTTATTATCAAGTGGTATAGCGGAACACGGGGCACGTGATTTAACTATTTGTATTATTTTTATTATTATTTCCTTGGAGCTGAATTATCGTTGTGAGGTAGATCAAAATTGTCATTGGCTGCTGTTGTTCGCGTATAACTGTGTTTCTTTCCCCTTCCTTTGAACGATCTAATAGGTGTCGCGTCGTCCCGTTTCGCTTTATTTGCCGCAAAAAGTAATTTTTGGTGTAAAAATGTATGAACCCACTTAAATTTTTCTTTACACATCTAATCCATACTTATCACTGTGTGCTTCATCTTTTTCTCATGATGTGGTAAATGAAGGAAAATTTGAATTATAGTTTTACTTTCTCGTAACATTGGCTATGTTGCTGTTCCCTTCGTAACTTATATGAATGATCCTCATCATCAATATCCTTTCCTTGAAATGTTTGCCTCCCTTCTCCTGTCTTTTTGCCGTTCGGCCACTTCATCCCTTCCTTTCTGTCTTGAAGTCCTGACTTCTTAATTAGGGTAATTACTAAAATATGGGCAAGGGTTGGACGAAATGGAGGATGGTCTCGCTGGAGGGCAAGGGGAAAGCATTCTTGGTTATCGGGCCTTTTATGGGGGGCGGTTAAGTCTTAGGGTAGGTGGGATCCATCACGGAAATACCTCCATCTTGTCCCTAACCAACTGATGCGCCTTTCAGAACCGTCCCCCAAAGGTGAGTTCTAACGACCATCTCCCCTACTACTCTTTCGCATATGTACGTCCTAAAATACGCCTCAAGGCTTCATTCTCTTTCCCTCTTAGTCCCCTCCCCCGTACGTAAATGTCCGTTGGCCCATTCCGAATCGCCCCCCTCCCTCCCATCTGCACTGTCCCAACACCTTCTTATGCGTTATGAACGCGATGCTCTTCTGAGGTTCTGCGCCAAGGAGTTGGGCCTTTAACCCTTACCCATCCCAGCCTTCTCCTACTATCCCTTGCCCTCTTACGACCTCTCTTCCTTCGTGTCACAGGCCCTACCCTCCTGCAAAACCCTTTCATCTCTCCATTCCCTTAAGATTTCATTCTCCCCGTGTCTCTAGGGGTCTTTTCCGCACTTTCGCCAACCTATCACTTAAACCATTCGTCTTCAATAAATACTCTCGAATTCCGTTGAGGAGAAAGACTTGGGGAGGGCATGTCTATCAGTTTGCCTTCAGCGTCCGTTTTCCTCCTGCGGAGGGAAAAATCTCTCAAAGTTTCTTTGAGTTTTCGTCTCTCATTCGTCCTTCCTCGAACTTAGTGAGTCCGTCCATAACTTGTCTTCTCTCCCAAAAATTGATTGGCTCCTGTAAGAATATTCTTCTGTCCCATTCGAGTGCTCTTAATGATCTATTAAGACTCTCTCTGAGTTATTCTGCTGTAGGTGTTCCTTTTGGAGAGTATCCAGTCAAGGAAACGAATGTGTAATGTAAAATGTACACCAATTTTAGCCAAGTTTTTCGTAATTACATATTTCGAAGAGGTTTGAATTTATATCCGATGGAAAATTTTGAACTAAAGTTTGTAACTGAATGACATTCCTCGTCTTTCATATCAAAAGGAAATAGTTACATGTAGTGGTCGGAAGTGTTTACAAATGTTAGTGTGTCAAGCCACATTATTTTCTGTCTTGATGCATTTTTTCAGTAAAATGCTTATTAATGGTTATCTGCCATCAAATGTTATTACCTCCTAATATACTGGGTATATTGTTTACTATATCCCATCCGTAAAATCATTTACGTCCTTCTTTTAGTAACATCTATTTCCCGTGAAGATTATTATCTTTTTTTTTTCTTTGATTACTCTCTGGTACTGCTTTTGGATTTCCATCTATCCTCTGCGCTTTAACGTTCTCTATTTTTGGTAATTAATAGTTCTCAATCATTCTCTCCCCTAATGTATCATTCTAGCAGTGGATATCATGAGCCTGTTTATTACTTTCATCTGGCATATATTTTTAGGCAGATGCCTTACATATTCTATGTCACCATCCGTGTGCTTAACACTGACATTTGACAACAGTATTAATGGCAAATGGGAACTTTCAAACATAGTTAGTTGGAATTTGAAAACGGAGGGCGTAGTGATCAATTGATAAAATAATGTTCCCTTGCTCGTTTGTTAGTTTGATTTTTTGTCAGTCGTCTTGCATTAGCAACTGAATTGCGTCTCTTTTCGTTTATGTGCTGTAAAATGTGACCGTCGCAGACTCGATGGCTTTACTGCGTTCACTGAAAATATTACTTCCTACGACCATGGTGTTTCTTTTACAATTGGAGCGATTTTCCCGCAGTTTTTTCATGCTATTTCATAAATCAATGTTCCTAATTAGGAACCCGCATGTGAATATTTTCATCCATCCGAATGTATTTCGACTCATTAACGAAATACCTTGATGTTCCTCCTTCTGTATACTCCCACCTTCTTCCCCTCGTCATGCCTTCCCTATTACATCATTATCTCAATTACGTCATCCCTTTTATCCGATTTCGCCCCCTGGACCTTTCTCGTCGCACCCTTCACCCACCCCTCCCCAACCCTCCCCCGTACACGTCTTGTCCATCGCCACCACCCCTTCGTGCCCCTCACCCCGCGCGTCTTAACTCGCCCTCCCCCCCCACCCCATACGGCGACCTCCTCCCTGATGAACCACTCAACGACTTCCCGATTCTCTTTCATCTCCATACCGCCCTTCGCGTCTTACATCTCCCGGGCAACCCACGCACTCCCACGAAGCGTTCCCGACCCGCCCCCCTGCCTCCCGCTTAACTCTTCCTTCCTAGATGGATGGATGTGTTTGTGTGCATGCCTAAGTATGTACCGTGTTCAACATATACAGGAACGCACGTTATATGCATGCTCCCACGTTTCCGGCCCATCTCGTATGCCCTCTCTCTCGGCCCCCCTTAATTCCTTGCTAATTCTCGATGTGTCTGTTTGACGTTCCCTTCTCCTTCCCACTCCACGTACTCCTCTCATCACTCCTTTATTTCCTCCCGCTACTCGTCTAACCCCGTACCGTCTCAGTCCCTCTTACCCCTCCCCGCCCGCCCCCCTTCATAATCTCTCTTTTCTCTCCCGTTGAAACATCCCTCCCACTTGGCCCTTTTACTCCTTGCCACGCCGTGTTGCCCCGAGGCCTTGCCCTGGCTCCTCCTCCTGCTCCGGAAGCTTATTGGCTCCCTTAAGGGTCACTCCCGATGCTCCTTTGAATGTCTGGCCGCCGCGGCCGCTGTCAAGGAGCATCGCAGAAATGGAGGTTGCTCTCTCTCTCCCTCTTTCTTTCCCTTGCTCCTTGGCTCTGTGGTCTCTCTATCTCATTCCCTCCTTACTCCTCTCCCAGCTCCATTCCCCTCCTCCTCTACCAGCGTGTTTCTTTCTTGTCCAATCGAGGGGCCTCCTCACTCGCTGGACCCTCGTGCGCTCTCAAATGGCATTAGGTATTAAGCGCGAGGACCGAGAGGATATTTGAACACAGTCAGAGAGCTACTCCCTACCCGCACTCTCGATACTAACTTCGGCTTTCAAATATTCACGACGCAACATTTTGGTGATTGAGGGGTTTTGTTTTAATTATAAACATGTTGAGATTCGAGTCGGCGCCCCTCTATTTTGCGTTATGCAGTCATGACCTCAATTGTAACCCATAATTTCTCGTTTAATGGGAATTTCATTATTCGTGGGCAAGTTGGGTTAAAAAAATGACGCAGAAGCTTATCATTTCAGGTGCGAAAACTTATTTTAATGCGTGCATTATGCGTGTATATTTTTATTTTTCTGACTAATTTTATATCCTAAAATGATCTTTGAAAATAAAATGGAACTTTGTTTTTCCACTATCCTCATAAATAGTTTTTATTGCACGATAATACGAAAAATATATGTTTTATTTTCAAATATGAAGCAGTTCCACAATGTTGAAATAGATACAGTTAACTATAAAAATGACCTCATAATTTCATATTCGAGTTTCGATAAAATATAATATTTAACTACCCCTCTCTCATTTATGAATGTGTGTATTGTATATGTGTCTGAAAATAGTTTTATAAACGCCATAAAAGTGTAGGGTTACCCTCAACACGCATACCTAAAAGTATAATATAATTCCTTAAAATAATTTAAATTCATAAATTTCCTTAGTAGATGTAGGTATTCTATCTTAAATGAATCGATTTGTTTTTGTCTTACTTATTAGGACTGGTATTGAATAGAAAGGATTTACATTCATGGAGTCTACCTGTAAGTGTTTATAGACGGTTAAATCAGAAATGTTACTGTATTTCTTCCCTATACTTTCTCACACCTTCTATTGCTGGGTGAGCGAGAGTGTGATATTAAGTTATAGAGAGGAGCCTTACAGGTCATCCTCAGAATTAATTTAAATGTGCTGAACGTTGTTCTTGAGAGAGTTGTCCTCCTATTCTCTTTCATGGCTCTATCTTCCTGGGCTTTCGGGAGAATTACCAGAACGTCGCTTATAGAATTTGTGCGGACGTCTCTCTTGTACCCAATTTCTTTGCCGGACCCGTTATGCGTCGAGTAGCTTCGCAAGACATTAACAAGTTTGTCCCGTCTAACCAACAAATTGTTCAACATACCTAAATAGTCAAACTTGGGGAGGATCCCTGAAAGGGACGAATTCCGGCGAAAATGGAGATGCGCGGGGCAAAAGGGGTGGTAATTCCTGCCTTAAGGAATGGAAAGGGGCACCGAGGGGGGAGAGGGAGGTGGTTCGGGGTGGACGTGACGAACAAATGAAGGTGCCACCTACTTCCCCCCCTTACCACCCTTTGCGTACTTTCCCTCATCACCCGCAACGTCTTCTCCATCCCCTCACATCATGTATGTACCTACCCACTTCGCCATCTTTGTCTTCCTCTCGCTTCACTACCTTCTCACCAGGGTACCATCTTGGGCTCCTTCTTCTTCAACAACTCCCTCACCTTGCTCCATCTCCTACTCCAAACCTCCTCCCCCTCCCCTCCGTCCCGCTCATTTCTGTGGTTCCCCCCACGCCCCACATCGCCCTCCCACCCTCCGCTTACTACTACTACAGTGTCGGTTTGGATGTGTATTTTGCTCCCCAACGTCTCAAGAAGACCATCTTCGTCCCCATCTTCCGCATCTCCTTTCTCGTCTCCTCCACGGTTTCTCCGCACCCTGCCGAAAGGGCTGCTGCTGCCCACCCTTTCCCCGTATCTCCCTTCGTCCTCCTCTGAGGTCCTGGAGCGTGGGCCATCTCAAAGGGACCTCCTCCCGCTTCCCCCATCTTGCCCGCTGCCACTCGCGTTCGTCCAACCTCTCTCCCGCGCTCACAAACACTTTCTCATTCCCCTGTCTTATGTTTGTGTATGTATGACTGTGTGGAACCCCGTTTCCCTCTGATCTCGTAATCCGCCGTACAACTCGATCCCCTTCCCTCTCTCGCACGTATATATTCCCCCTCTCTCCCTTCTTCTTCGCCTCCCCCCGGTGTAGTCCCTCATTCCCATTATGCCGGCCTCTTTCCTTCCACCACCTTCTATCTCTCTCCCACCTCCCCCCAGCATCTCACAACAGGCGCTGTCCCTTCTTAAGTCCGCCTCAGTTTTCCTTCCGCAATGGGCATCATACCCCTCTTAAAGGCTCCTTCTATTATCTCAAACGTTTTTGGGGCTTTTTCTCGCCGTTTTTGCCTTGTGGTATATTTTTGCTGCGAATTTCCATCTCCTCTGGTCTTTTGAACCCGTATGCCTTCAGGTGCATTAAAAAAATCTTAATCATTTTTTTAGTTTCCGTTATAATTGACGCAGTTTGCTACCGGTTATTCCGCGATCTTTTTCGCGATAGTATCCTACCCTTTTTTAGTTGTCACCTTCCTGGTGCAAATTTGTACCCTTACCCGTGAACTGTCACCTACTTTATTCCTCAGTTCATCTATGTGGTATTGTATTGGGCATCTATCTGACCATAGGGAAGTAGACACAATTTTGAATTCCAAAATAACGCGGAAAGGTGAAATGAGCATTGGAGGTTGTTAGTGGTTCTGAGATTAATCCGCTGATTATCCGCTAACTTATTTATGTGGATTGATATTATCTGAAAGGTTATATTAATATTCGTCATAGTACTTTCATGTGAGACTGCAATAGTTGTTGATGAGTACCGCTCTAGTATGTTACCTACATCTCACCATGATTGTCACGGTAAAAATAGATTTTTATAAATTTCACCGCTGTGCAGTCAAAGGCAATTAAGTATTCCTAATTCATAAGTGGTGAGAGGAACGTAAAGGAAAAATATCACTTTTCAATTTACGGTTCGCCTCTTTCACGTTTTAGATTCAAGTTGTTGGATTTGTCCGCTCGTATATAAGTTACTGGGGGTATATATGCCCAGCTCCTTTCAAAATGAATTTTGCGTGGTAAATGGAGAACACCTAT
Source organism: Pyrrhosoma nymphula (assembly GCA_963573305.1). Classification (NCBI taxonomy): domain Eukaryota; kingdom Metazoa; phylum Arthropoda; class Insecta; order Odonata; family Coenagrionidae; genus Pyrrhosoma; species Pyrrhosoma nymphula. Next base: position 54,304,916 of record OY754330.1, read on the forward strand.
CCGAGAACGTTTAGAGGAGATGCATGCGCCTGACGGTGCCGAGTATTTCCTATCTCTGTGTTTTCCGAATTTACTTTTACTTAAAATACCTTCCTTGCTGTTTCTCTTTATTTGTTGGTGACGGGGAAATGGCCTGCTATTTTATCTATATTTCCGAATAAATCCACTTGTCAGTCGTTACAGTAACAATAAGCCCTGCATTTACTGGATTACTCTGCCAAAATTGGTGTAAAGCATTGACATTAATTTCGATCATCCTGTAGGTAATAAATAATACTATTTTCTTTAAATATTTTGCGCCTAGCATGTTCCGCATTTGTGCCACTTATGTTTAATATTTTATTATATTTATTTAATTTTTTGACATTTTTTAGTTTCAATTATCCTCCTAAATAAATCACTGCCTTAGCTCTCGAGTTAATTGTTATATTTAGTGAATCTTGGAAACAGTTGAAATCATACCTTTATAGGTGCTTAGTATAGGGTTTTTTACCTTTCGTTGCTTATTTTTTAGCCTCAAATTTAAGAACAAATATCGACCCAGAAGGAAGAAGCTGTATCATAGGTACTGTGGGCGTGGTTTTTTATTCTGCTGTATATATTTTTTCGAGAGCGAAATTAACTTAAAAGGTGTGCTGAGTTAATTGATTGGAGAAATGAATGGAAAGGAAGGCGAAAGGATAAAGCCAGTGCGGCTATTCAGTCACTCAGTATAAATGTTTTTGTTTTAATACACGTGCTGCTTATTTAGTATGAATAAACATTTTTAAATTATTGAAGTAATCTCAAGATTATTTATCTTTTTGCTGATATGTCATCTCTTTGAAATAGGTTGCAAGATATGTCTGCAGGTTATATCGTTTTGAGTTTCCAGTTCACATCAATCGTTCAAATACTAGTGTGATTAAGAATTCTTTGTTTATTGTGAAGTAATACAATTAATAGTTAAATCCATGCCAAGTGGAACAAAATACCTCTCTTTTTGTACGCTTGGAATGGATTTTAGTGATCATTCCTAGAAAAAATACTTCAGTAGTTAAGAAAACTTTGAAGTGACTACATTGGTTATGCATCGCCTTGAAATACGTTTCAAATTGGAGTTCTTCTCTAGTTAACGTCGTCCTCGAGAAGTTTCTAGGCAGTGAAACGAAGGCGTCCAAGTGTCGCACGTATCGTTTCCCCGTATTCACTTTGGCAGCGATCCAGGATCGCTTCCCCCAATTCATCACATTAACCCAAATCCTCTTCGGTTTCCCCACGGCCGCGATTTTCCCTTCCTCCTCCTCCCCCCCCCCCCTCCCGCGCCCCCATCTCCGTCGGTCGGCCGCGATTAAAATCGCGTGGCATGCAGGATTTTCGGTGGAGACGACGGCGGGGCTTGTTCAGGGGAAACCTCAAAACCCTTACAGCCTCTCTCTTCCTTTACGACGATGGCGCTCCTTTACGAAAACCGCGCCCGTCCATCCGTCATCCGGAAATCCCGTAATTGACAATCATCCTCCTTCTCCTGAAGTGGTGTGAGGCCCGGTAGACGTTCGCCGTGTAAGAGTATCGAGAGAAAGAGGTAAGACGAAGAGGAAGGATTTCAGTCGGGCCTTCTCCGTGGGTGGGACCGTGGGAAATCACTCCTTTACCCTGTCTTCCCTTCCGGGCGGACGTCTCCCATGTCAGCAATACATCCCCTTGGCGTAATTGGGGTGATTATTCCCACCGAATTCATGAACTTCCGGGAAAATACCCGATTCATTCCTTTCCTTCGTGCTGGTAAGTTCATTTTTCCGATGGAATGGCTCCATTAATTCGTTGTTCATATACCGTATCCGTAACCCTATCTGAACCAAACGTTTCTTCCTTAGCAGAAAATAATTCAGGTTAAAGAAATAATTTTAAAATCTGTTAAAGTACTTTTTTCTGAAATTTGTCTATTATTTTTATTGCACCGGATCCTGTGCATTGGGCGTTGGTAAATGAGCTGAAATTACTTCAGAGGTATGTGCCGAATTCGGCACACCAGACGTCAAAGGGTAAATGAATTTCAGGTATCTATTCCACGATCTGCTGTCCAAAAACCATTCTTGTCTTAAACAGTGTACTTAAGCTAAATCTGAGTCAGCCGCATGCACAACTTCTAGAATACTAATGGGCTCCGTTAACATTAAAAACCATTAAGTCAATGCGTAAAGCCTTGGATTATTCATTAGACTGGAGATGATAGCGAATCAGAAATTAAGATCTTTTAAAACCACTCCGAGAAATTTGAGCATTTGAATTGGAGCTATTTATTTTTTGTTAATCCTGGGATTATGAAACGCTTTCATTGAGTTATAATTTATCTGTTTAATATTTTGTGCTGATAAAAAAATATAATTAATGCAAGTATTATTCTTTCATTAAATTACTGCTTACAATCATTAACGTCGAACAGCCTATCGATCGCAGGCGACATGAATACCATCGTCCATTCGCCCCTTTATAAATATTTAAATTGTGAGCTATGCTCCTAATTCCTTAATGCCCCCTATATCCCTTTGATGAAGCATTAATCTGTCCATTTCCACCGCTCATCCCCATATCTTACTCCGTGACGTTACAATTCCCTCCTTAACGATGCACCCAAGTGCCCTTATCCTTATTTCGTTTGAAAAGCACACGCCGCTGCAAGCCTCGCCTCTTGCTTACGTAAGCCCGAACTCCCGAAGGTTCTCTTCGTTGATTTTCCTCCTCCTCAGTTTTCGTTTCCCTCCCCCTATCGTTCCCCTCCCCCCTCTCTTTCCCCTGTACCCTGCAACATACCCCGCCCTACCAGGAGGATCCTCCCCTTATTTCCCGACCGATTTTCACCGCGTCTCAAACCGCTCCGCCACCTTCCTACTCAAGACCTCACCTTTCTCCCCATCCCGCCTCCCTAACCGCCTCCTTTCATCTCATTCCGTTTTCGTGCCCATTCCAAGATTGGTGGGAGGTGTGGTACCGCAGAGAACTCCTCCTGCCTCCTCCTCCTCCACCCCCGCGCCTACCAACACTACCTCATCACTCCTTTCGCTCCACGTCAAAGACCCATTTGTCCCTTCAGGGCGTTCGGTAGGGGGGTATCCTTATAAACCTCCTTGAATGCCCAAATGCTCTAATCTGCCTTCATTGCCCGGCGTCTGACAAGCAGACGTGCTGCTTCAGCCTCGGCCCAGCGCGCCCTCCTTTTCTTACGTCGGCCTTCCTTCACCCTCTTAACCCCCCTGAGGCCGATTCCTCCTCTCGAATCCGGCCCGTGCCGCAGACAGTATTCGAGTTCGCCGCCCTTTGCTGTTTGATCCGATACGGAGGTTGTTCTGCTCGCAATTTCATGATGAGTGGTGGGAGGGCACAAAATAGAGCCGGTTGAGCAGTTTGCGTGTCTAAGTAATATTTTGGAGAAAAATGGCTTAAGTTCTGGGGTCATCAGATGTAGAATTGCCCTGTTTAAAGAAGCATTTTCAGAGAGAAGGGAATTGATGAGGGAGGGCTGTCAAGAGACGTAAAGAAGAGACAAGTGAAAACTGTAATATGGAGCGTGGCGTTGTATGGTTCGGAAACCAGCAAGGATAGGATGTACTTAAGAGACTGGAGGCATTTGAGATGCGGATATGGACAAGAATAGAGAAGGTTGTCTGGGTATTATGTATGGTGGGAGGCCAAAGGAAGTTAGGGGCAAAGGTTCGGAGAAGGCAAAATCGATAGATAGAAGCTATTTTAAGAGGTGAGGGCATGTTGAAGAGGGTGATGGAAGGGAGAACACTGGGAAAGCGTCCAAGAGTAAGGAGCAAAATAGGAATCTTGCACGGAATAAGAAGAGGTAGAGGGTATGAGGAATTCATGAGAGACCTGATGGTGAGCCATCTTTAAGAGAGAAAGTGATATGATGTCTCAGAAAAAATTTATGCAATTTTTTATATTTTTTCAGAATTTTTTTAAATTTTATAATAAGATATATTTTTTCCTGTTTATTTTTTCGCTACTGCGGCAAGCTTTTATTTTCCCTAATCTCAAATTCGGTTGTCCGTAAATGTTGTCTTATTTCATCAGCAATTAAATATAGAAAAGTGAAGATATTGAACATTAATATTTGTTTTTATTTTTGTTTCTTTTGGTTTTCCACAATTTTCCAAAATTATATATAAACACGGCATTGTGCTTGTATTGCTTATGTCTATGTGCTTATAAATTTGGTAAAATTTTATGTTTTTTTCTTTGTATATTCTAGAAAATATCTTTTTTCTTTACAGGTAAGCTCAAGATCTTCTTGTGTCCCATGCGGCATTTCCTCGGAATTTTACTGAGTGAGTTACCTCATAATTTAGGCTGTCCATTTTTGCCTGCTCATGTAGCTTAGAGCTCTTTTTAGGATTTTATTGTAAGTATTTCTTTACGCCCCTCATTCAGTGCTCCGTGGATGTAATACGGTTTTCCGTTTTGTCAATATCTTGAACATACACCTACATTTTACAAAATATGCATTTTTTTACTTTTCCCTATAGTGTATTATGATTAATCTGATGGCTTAAGATAAAATGCGTTGTTTCTTTCCCGGGAGATTTTACTATTGCATCCAAGAATGCTTAAAACTATGGCATGTGCCTGTCAGCGTATTGCTGCGCATCATTGAACTATTGGAAGATAGATTTGCGCATTTTCTCGAATACAAAAACAATCGCTGGAGTGGAAATTGATGATTATTCTATGATTTGGTTGGGAATTCCTTCGAGTTTTTTCTGTGCCAAGCGACTTGCAATCGATGTCCGACAATTTCCGGACATTTTTGTTCTGCCGGTGCTTTATGTTATACCAAACAAGGCCTGCGCCGGCGTACCAGCAACAAGGACGAACCCGTACAAAATACCATGAGTCAGTGATTACGGCATCGATGTGATTCAGACCTAACGGCACGGCGTGTGCATTGTCTTGCCGCCGTAAAAGAGGAATTTTTGTTCGACTTCCCGAACGATACGGGAATTCATGTTTTCCTTTGGAGGCCGTGCAAGTGGTTTAGGCGGCTGTGAACAGTGCTTTCCTTGTTGAGTCTCCTTCATCTTTGTCGCAGCGGATTGTTTTGAGTACATTTCGACGGTTTGTGCATTTCATTAGCGTTCCCAAACGAATGCGACGAGATGCTCCATGGGTGCGATTCCGTTCATTCCTCCCCATGAGTACAAGAGATCCTTCCCCATGTGTAATCCCTTTCATCTGTACTCTCTCCCTGAATCTCTTCTCTCTCCCCAGCCGCGATCCGGACGCCCTTTCCCCCCTCAACCCTTCTCTTCGTCCCAGGGTCGTACCCTTTCGCCCCTCCCCCCACACATGCGAGACACTTAATTGCCTTTCTTCCGCCATCGCCTTCCGCCTCCTCCGCCCGCGGTTCCCCACCGCCTTCCCCCTTGTTCCCGCCACCGGGGACCACCATCATCCCTTCCCCCCCCCTCCCCCGCCCCCCAACGACTTATCTCCCCGATATTCATTCCTTCCTTCCGTTCATGTGGGAGGGTTGCTTGGTGGTTTGTCTCATCCCCCTCTCTCTTTTGTTTGCATTTCTCCATCTTATAATCCTTAATCGTCATTCTTTCCTTCCGGAACACGGGGATGGTCCTCCCATCTCCTAATGCTCTTCTCACTCTCTCTCTCTCTCTCTCGTCCTATTACTCCCCCCTTCTTTAACTGTATCTCTCCACCCCCGGCCCTCCTTCGTTATTCTAATCTTTAGGCCCGCGTGAGCAAATCATTGTCTCTCTCTCGTCTCACAGCCGTTTTCTTTTATCCTACTTTGACGCGTCTTCCTCCTGGACTGTTATTCATTTGGATCCCCGGTTCTCATCCCCCTTCCCCCACCCCAACATCCTCGTCCTACCGCTCCTCCCAATCCCTTCTCTGTGCTACTCATTTCTCTTCCCCCTTCACTATCCCTCTCCCCACTTCCTTCTCCAAGAGAACCTCAGGTCCTTCCTTTTGGTTCTCAGCGAAACGGAAACTCTTCTTCCTCAGGGCTATCGTTTCTGCCTCTCTCTCTCTCGCTGTGTCTCCACTGAGGTGGAGTGTGAGTTGGCTGGTTGGTTTTAGCCAGGTCTGTCTCCTTTTGTAGGTCCCAGTTCGGCAAAGAGGTTTAGGTGTGTGTTTATTTGTCGCCTAAAGGGTGGAAAATGATGGTAAAGGGTAGTAGGAAAGCTTGGAGGTGGTAAATGCAGGAAAAGTACCTATATGTTGATCGGTTACCCGGAATCATTTCTTGCAAGATACAGTTTCAGACGTTTCGTAGTGAAAATTAATGCAGATGCCAATGGGAAGTGGAAACCGGCAGGTAGGAGATGCGGGAACATTAGTGATTGAAAATGCCTCTTGGGTGTCATTTCTACTCGTATATATTTTGTCTTGTTGTGGAAACCGTGGATGCGGAAGAGTAAATGTTGGTCCGTATTGGAAATAATTTACGCATGTATATTCATGTATATCCGCTGATCGGGCGGAGTTTACATCGCACTTGAGAAACATATAAAAGGATTATATTTTTCCCATATAAGGTAGAGAGGTTGATGGGGTGACTTTTCGACTATACTTCGGAATAATGTGGCATTGGGTATTGGAAACCGTGTAGGTGAGAAATACGGGAATGGTATGAAAAGGAAATAACAATCAATTATTATTACATATCATTTCTGCATGTATATCTTTAACTTAACCGGCGATCAGATGGAAGAAACTTGGATCGCTTTGAACCGATGTGAAGTAATTTTTTCTCCTCCTCCAAGGCTGAACTCGTTTCATTTCCCAGTCACTATTGAAAAATAAACAGTGCCACTACTTCACTGTGTCCATGAGTAATTCAAGAGTAGGCTGACGACCGCGCTTCTTACAAAGGTAATTATTAGCTCATTGGAAGCTTTCTCTATCAGACAAATTCTGAAGGACGTCAAAGTGAAGAATTATGAAGTGAAGCTGTTAGCTAATAGAAGAGAGGAGTGGAGAGCTGCAGCAAACCAGTCTTCGGATGTATGAATATTGATGATGGTGAAGCTTTATATGTAAACTAATCGGAGATCATTTCATTTTTTAATTCCCTTGGCCGATATATGTGATTCTGTTACTTCTTTTGCGGAGGTACTTGTTGACTAAATTGTGTTTCATATTCATGCAAATTCCTATTGACGTTTCTGTGCAAGTTATCAATTGAACTTCAAGCGTAGTAGATTTTTAAAGTGCAGCATATCTTATCGAGGTGGAAGATTTTTAATTAATTTTTCCTATGGATTATTCCTGGTTCGATCACTTTCTATGGTATCTCCATACTTCCTAATGAAGTTAGAATGTCATCGTCAGCGTTCATCATTCGAAAGTCGGTTGGCGGCAACTCTCCACGCGCTCCTCTTTTACTGCTTCCATTATATTTCTCACGAGAATATTAAGATTAATTGATGTCTCAAAATGAAAATGCAATGAAAATTGCAATGAAAATAATTTTTTCGATGCTACTTAGAAAAGGGTCTGAAGATGCGCGTCTTTCAGCATTTATTTTTGTTTGAGTAGTAATTGTAACATTGCAGTTATAGTTGTGCCTCTCTAGTTTGTTTATTTTCATATTACATAATTCTTTGAAATAGCACTAATTGTTAAAGCATGATATATTGTATCTAAAAGTTAAACTTAATCTGTAGGCTGAAAATTAGACAGGAATAGATGTAGTGTTCAGTGCAATGCTGATTTGACCCAAGTACTTACCCTCATTTAAAATGTCCATTACCGCATACTCTTCCTTTATTGAGGTGGTGAAACACTTCTTTAGTAACTTAGGACTTAAATTTGTCGTCTAGTCGAGATGGTTTTATCTTCCTTTTGTCTTTGGCGTAGTCTTCTTTTGGCAAGGCTGTGGATCGTTCATATTTCCTCCAACGAGCACTTTTTTTCGCTCATACCGGCTCTTACTTCCACCGATTAAACTTTCCTCTTCATGAGACGCATCTGTAGACTCTGAACTCAGCGTGAACTCTCTTCTTGAGAGTACGCTGTTTAAAATTTCCTCGTCTTTCAAACCCATCGCCGTCGAAGATTTCCACGACGCCAAAAGGAAAATAAACCTTCATCTTTTCTCATCCGTTCGACTGATGTTTTTCGATCCCTCTGCGATTTTCTCGAGGAATGAATCTCCAATCCTAACCCTTCCCGCAGGGGGCGCTGTTGTGTTGGTGCATGCCACGTCGAGGTATGCCTCAAAGGATTCCAGGAAGTGAGATATTCTTTTTGTTTTTATCTTTTTTTTTGGAAAATCCAAGCGTACTAAAATATATTCATCCTCATAATAATCCTAGTGGTGTGTGCGTTGTACTTTGGAATTTGCATATCTTTGGATCTTTTTTACCCATGGATTGGAGTTCGGAGTGGCTACAAATGCGTGATGATGGAAATTTAGTCCGTTTATTCTACTGATTTATATCTTTAGTATGGCCACAGGTATGGGCTAGGTAGTTGATTTTCGTTCACGGTTCCCCCTTTTTCTCGGACGAATACTTAGCCTCTTTTTTTAATTCTCGACAATTCTGTATGCTAAGTTATATTTTCACCTTACTTTGTTATGAACGTGAGAAAGCATTAGATCACCACCAGCTTCGGTATTTAAAACAATTTGTTCTCAATGAAAGCCTTACTATACTGAATTACTTGTTCGCCTAACTTTCATAAACTTGCGGCTAGACATGCATCTTGTCTGCATAAATGCAGTGAAAAGTTCCTATCCATCTCTTCATGTACGTACCTACTATGTGGTGATTAATTGATATATTCTCTATGATGAATAGGCCGCCATTGAATTGTCAGTTTTACGTTTGTGGATCTGAAGTGAAAGTCTCTTTAATCCTTGGTTCAAATATAAATTTTTCATTAGCTAGAAAGCTTTGGTTTCCTGGGTCTTTTTGGAGACGGGTGTTATCAGTTTTCGCTCCGGTCACGGGTCGGTTTCTGGCTCAGAATCCCTGTTCTCCCGCTTTCTCTTAACCGCATTTTCCCCTCTCCCGTTGTTTTTCGACCCCCCCAAAATGGTTCTCAACAACACGCGTACGCCCCGTGACGCGTCCGCCCTCACGGCACCAGTCCCTGAACGGAAACCCGTGCGTTTATTCCTTCCCTTCGTTCCCTCTGCGCTCACACACTTTTAGCCCTTCGTGCCCGCCCTATTCCTTCCCCCTTTCCACAACCCTTCCTCGAGCCCGCCAACCCCACTCTTTCCTTCCCTTAATCGCATCCTTAAATTCACACCCTCGACCATGCTCCATGGCGATTAGTTAAAACCTCGCAGAGTCCCTTTTAATTTCTTTCTCTCGGGAGGGAAAAAAAGGAGTGGGGGAGGGTGTCAGGAAGAGGAGCTCCTTCCGTTCCGTAGTCTTCCTCAGACCTCCTTTACCCTACCGCGATCCCTTCCCCCCTTCACCGGTGTCCCCAACTCCCCACCCCTGCCAGGACCCCTCTACTATTCTGTCGGGTCCGCAAGTGTAAATGACTCCGAGACGATTCCAGTCTTTTTCCGTCGGTTCTCTCGCCCCGACTTCCCTCACGCCAAAGCCCGATCTCTTCCTCTCTTTTCCTCGCCAACACACTGCCCGTGGTGTCTTTCTTTCCTTCAAAGTCTCATCCCTAACAATTTCATCTTTTTTCCTCAGAACCTAGGCCCCTGTACCCACGTACACTTGCCCATACGCCCTGCTGCCACGGCTCTTCAACCGATTTCTCCCGCATTTATTTTCTCGAGGGATGTGAGCAACAGCGGCGTGGATTTGGGTCTCTTGCCTTCTTTTTCTTTATTCGTGTCGCTACTATAATTTCTCTTTATCCTTTATGTCGTTCCTTTTGGTGGAAATCTACCTGAAAAACACCTAAAACCTAAAAATACAACTGATTCAGAAAATAGGTGATTCATGATGAATAAAACAGTAATGTTCCACAGATTTATTGAATGGCACGACGCGTTCGTTTCACCACTGTGGCGTAATCATGTGCACTTGAGTACAGAGTTGTGACGCGCGTCGTGCCATTCAATAAATCTGTGGTAGATTTCTAAGTGTTTTATTCATCATGAATATCGACGACTTCCACCAAGTACAGCCTGACACTCTTAAGCCCGTTTCACACGATACTTGATCTACCACAAGGTCGAGGATACTCGCTAGTATGATAGATTTCCAGTACCGTGTGATATAGAACCAGCATACTGGCTAACAAGCATGATAGCTATTATACTCGCTAGGCTACTTGATTTCGTAATTGATGCGGTACTAGTTTGCTTCTAGCTCCCAGTAGGACCTTGTAGCCGTCGACCAATCACGTTAGCTTTACAGTCGCAGTGTGATCTTCACATTTTTAATCAGCGCCTCACTTTATCGCGGGTATTACGCACTCTTTGGCGGTGAAAATGTGTGATGAAAATGTCTCGACAATCTCTGCTATTACTGCAGCAGCCAAAAGCCGCCTTCTTTCATGGAGGTTTTCCATTTTCTTTTAACAGTTCGCAACAGTGGGCGACAGTATCGCTTCGCCGCAAGCACAAGTTCAATGATCGTGTGCAACCTTCTATCACGGTTTCTATCATACTGGGTTCCGTCCTCAATACCAATTACCAGCTAGAATACTAGGTCTTGTGCTGGATCACGTATCGTGTGGAACGGGCTTTATGAAGTGGATGACGATGAGTAACGAAAAATCACTTTAAAACATTGAGACACTTAGTCAAAAAATTAATATTTACTGAAGCTATTTTCATTTTGGACTTGATATTTGAAGTGATTCTGTTTAATCAATGATGATATTTTTTCAGTAAGTTGTTTGTAAGGATTATTATTCAGGTATAATTAAAACTTGCTTTGCGGTCAAATTTGTGAGATGCCTTCATCTGTAATGTGGTCGGTTGTGATATTGATGCCCAACAAATTGTGATATTGTGAGATATGGTTTTAGTAAAACGACTTTTAAGCCGTTGGCTAGTCGTGCAGTAGACAAGGGTCAAAATCTCATCCCATATATTTGAATTGATAAAAATACTAATCTAGATAAAAGTCTCAGTCTCGGAAAAATGAACGAAATCGTCTCAATAACCAAGGAAAAATATTTAGCTGTAGATAGTATAGAAAATTATAATTTTCCCTGCGGAACCCTTATCACTTATGTTACCTTCAATTATCTGTCCTACCAGGAAAGTCAGGAAAAACCGTGAATGAGAAACTACAGGGGAAAAAACGGGAATTTGTTGAGTTTCCGGGAAAAATGATGACTCTGCACGCTTTAAAGGAATCTAATCAATCATGCGGTTTTTTTTATTATGTTATAGTTTACAGTTATGCGCCGTGACATTAATTGAATTCTTGTATTTTACGTATAATTCTTTTTAAAGCTTTAAAATATTTACCTGTGGCCAGAAAGATGAACGTGCGAATGAAGTTCTCGCAAGGTGAAATCGGGTCGTATGACCATCGTAGCTTTTTATTTTTTTAAACGCTATGTTAGTATATTTGTAAGAAAACGTTTATTTTATTAATTATGACTACCTGATGGGACGAATACCAGTTTATGACCAATATTGTCGTTTTTGCCTATTGTAACGTATTGAAAATGTCTCAAACTGGTTGCGAAATAGCCGGGGAAAACATAGTAATATACGGGAAAACTGGGAAGGAACCGGGAAATTTATTTCTGTAACTGAGTGGCCACCCCGTATCTAACGGACGCGGGGTATGAAATTGTAGCCGGGGGAATGGGGAGTGGAGGGGGTCATCTGGCTCATTCGGAAAGAAATCCGGAGGGGTGGGAGAGACGGAGGGATAAGAAGTGTTCGGGGAAGGGTAAAAGGAGTATTCTTTTTAAGTTTTTCCTTAAATCTTTTTATTTTTAATTTTTTTAAAGGCTTCTGGATATACGTGCTGCTCATTTAAACGCTAGTTAAGGAGGGTCATCAGGCGTGCTAAATGAGTCTACACCGCTCTCCTCTTTTCTCTCTCCCCCCCCCCCCTCTCCCTCATCCTGAATCCGTCTCCTCCACCTCCTTAACCGTCGCTTGGGCGGGAGAGGGTTGGAAGTTCCACTACCCACCCTTCTCCTCGCCCTTAAATCCCCCCAGACCAAACCTCATCCTTTCCCTTCACGCGCTCCTTTCCCCTTCCCCTCTTCGGTACGGAATACGCGCTGTGCTTTTTCCATCTTTGCTTTTGCGACGCTCGTTAAGGAAAAGCGAATGCCGCCACCGCTGTTACCCCACCACCATCGCTCCTTCTCCGTTCCTTGTTCACCACTCAGCGTTTCCCTTTCCTCATTCCGTTACAGTCAGTCCGGTGATACCTGTTCCTCATCGTGATGAAAGAAATAATAATTGACCTTAGTATCTGTGAACTAATTTACTCTTCCATTTGTTTTCAGAGGTTAGAAATTTGACATGTTTCAGTTGGAGGTGAAAGATATAAAAAATAGGAAAGGGATGTTTTGGAAAATATTTACCTATTTTATGAAAAAATGGTCTTAAGATTCCCAGCGGTCATGAAAATTTAGGCTGGATTGTCAATGGACCTTACACTCGCTTGGGAGAATACTATCCTACTCCGAGGATTTGCTTCCGAGAAATATTCTTCAATTGTAACTAAGAGGGATGAATTTCATGCTTCCCAAGATTCTTACTTACCATGCCTATGATTTTTATAAATATATCACATATGCTAAAGAAGTTGCGGGTTGATCGTATTCTTTGTCACTCGCACTTTTTTGTAAAGATTGTAAATGGTCCATACCTACCGATGTTGCTTCGAAATATTCATGTAAGATAAATGAGTTAAGACTGCCGAGTACTCTCCTTTGTTTGGAAAGCTATAAAATGTGGGCTTTTTCAATTTTTTTCGCAATTAAAGGAATGAAATAAAAATATTGAAGCATAATTTTTGGATAGGAAAGAGCTGGACGTGTGACTTGAAAAATATTTCCACTTGTTTTGTTAAGAATGGAAAGTAGCGGTATTCATAGGTGTGTCAAAATATTAATTTTATTACTCAGGTGTTGCTAGCGTTATTTTTCACTTCATCCCTTCCAAGCGAAATCATTCAGTGTAGGTCTGTTTTAAAAGGTCCATCAAGTCGTTTTCGCTCGGTTCAAAACTGACCGTTTTGCGAGCCCAGTGTTTTAAAGAACTTGGGGTTTTCCCGGCAAATTGCAGCCTCGTTCGTCTCATCCGCTGAATAATCTGACCGTGGTGGTCCGAAGAAGAAAGCCTCATCAGCCCAGCAGAAAAGCCTTTCCTTTCGTCTGCTCTATCTCTCTTTTTCCAGAACCCGCAGAATTGTTCTTTCGAGGGAGTTTAAAAATACATCTCGAAATGCTTTTATCTTTTTATATCTCCGCTGTTCATGCTTGCGTTACAAAAACAGGCGGTTTTTATCCTTGTATCTTTGGGGCGGCGTAATTTTTTGCTTAATTCCGTGAATCACATTTTCTCGAATTTCATTATTACCGCACGCTTAGGTGCTCTCTTTCGGCTACAGCTTCCCAGGTGAAGCATTTGTTTCACCAGTTTATCTAGCTCGCTTGAATTTTCGCTCAAGTATTTTATTATCTGAGTAAACTCACTTAACGTCTTTTTCACTTATTCCTATCAGTCCTTTAGGGTTAGTTATGCTAACGTTCTCGAGCCGTATGGCTTTTGGGTTGGTGCACGTTAAAATATTATGAGCTCCAATAATTAAATGGGCCACTTAGCATTCCTCGGCTATTTTTCCGGCTTGGAGAAATCCTCTAGAAATTTCAACCTTGCTAGAATAATTTTTACCGCATACTTAATTAAACCTTACATCCAGGAATTGTCGCTTCAGCAACCGGTCGCGCAGCTGTTTAAATATTCCCGTCGTTAAATTTAGATTCACCTTAAGAATTATAAGAAGTCCCTGTTCCTCTTGATTACGCTCACTTGTTTTAAAATTAAACCATCCTTTGAAGATACCTTTATGAAATTCTCTCCGCTGGAATTTCTTACCGTGGTGTGTTCCATTCCCCCTATGTAATTCCCTTTTAATGTTTACTGCCTTATTTCTATTGGCTATCGTTCTTCGCTTACGTGGGTACTCCTTTATCCCGTAGGCTCTCAAGCCTAAAAGTCATTCCACTCCTAATCTGTATTTAAGTGTAGTGAGCCGGTCGCCCTATCTTCCTTCTCTTGCAAATGGTCGAGCAGAAGCCACGGGATTTAAGAAGGAAGGTGGAGTCAGCGATGATGCATCGGCTGGAGCGTCTTTCTAATTTAACCGTTGCCTTTTGTGTTTTTTAGGTGATAAGTTGTTCGTTTCATTAAGATCCTTTAGAAAATGGCTTAGCTCTTTCGGGAATTTTGACGATTCAGTCGTTTTGGTGGGTTTCGTAGGAATACTTATTTCATATGTTTAAGAAAGTAACCGCAGCCCCTAACATCCTTTGGCGATAGGTTTTTTTAGAAATGAATAATTACCGGAATCAGGCGTCGTAGTTTTCATCCGGATTTCTGGCGTGCGCTTTAGCTCGCCTTATTCTATTTTTTTTAAAGAATACAGTATGCACGATTTGTATGATGGATTCTTTTATTAATGTTTTTCAAATACAATCGTTTTCCTCTTTGAAAGCATTGAGTCATCTAAATGAAATGCAGCTCATTCCACCATGGTTAACCAAATTGTTCTCACCTTTTTTTATACACGAATAGAATAAGCAAAATAAGTCCTATAGTAAATACTTTTGAAATTCCTGAATCCCAAGACCAACTTAATATTCCGGTCCTCCAATTTGTTACACCTCCTTAACCAGTATAAATTCGCTATTTTGCTACATTTTGCTATTTCACTGTTTTTCATCGGTTGAGGGTGGTCGCTGATTCACCCAACTCATTTAATTTTTGTCCACTGTTTCTGCATCCCGCTTTATTGTTTGTCAGCACTAAATGATATGATTAGCTGCTCATTAAAAGGGCTAGCAGTCCACATCCTAGTAGACACGCTACCCTTCTAGCCGCCATATGGTTGTGTAAGGGAGTGTTGGGTCTAGAGTTAGCTATCCTTCGAGCTGCCGGTCTACGCCGATGATGGGTTGATGCAATGAGGCTGGAGCGGTATTAATGCACAAGTGCATGTTTCAATAATTTTTCAAGTAAATCGACCACATTTCATTTAAGTACATCTGTTTATGCGGTGGAACTCGTCGTGCATATATTACCCAAGGAAAATGATACATTATTTATATTTTACATTTTGGTCGTAGGTACTCATAGAATACTTGAACAATTAATAGCTTTCGGCGCGGTAGTCGATATTCAGGCGAAGATTATATTTAAATCAGTTTTTTTCTAATTTTTGACTCTGCGTTACTCCTTGATATTTGTTAGCAACCATTATAAAATATGAAATGTATTATTTCTCGTTTAGAAAAAAATCAGTACTTATGTTGTCGAATTATTACAAAATATATCTCGTGTGTTATAAGGCGACGTGTTGAAGAGCATTGAATTTCCAAAAACCAAATCGATTAAATGCAAATTTTTCCCCTCTAATCTACTGATATCATTAGTAAGAACTCTTATTAAAAGTTTCACACAAATCGTTTCTTGGACAAAAATAGTCACCTTACTTCTATTTGTGCTGAAGGCCCTTTTCAAAGTATTATTGTTTAAAAACCTATCCTGTAGGTACTTATTCCTGTTTGTTGTGTCAACATCAATAGCATTTCTTGGCGCTGAACTCCATATTCGATTAGTAGTAAAAATTATCATTAGGTCGTGCTGAATACGGAGATCACGCTTGACTAGACGTATTTTGGGCATAGGAAAAAATAATATTTTCTCTCGGTTAGTTCCTCATATTCTTATAATCCATGTTTATGTAATAAATATATAATGTTGATAAATGGATGTTTATAAGTCTCCATTTCTTTCTTTCTTCCCATATTTTCCTCTGCCGTTGGTTGAAATGAATCCGTCCGTTTGGTCTCTGCAGACCCTTCTCTCAGGATGCGCATTGATCGATATCTTTCAATCGGAAACTGTTGATGTAAAAATAGGCGAAGAATGACTCAAAACCCCTGGGAAATCATCCTTCCATTTCAATCTTTCACACTGTGAAAATCAATTTTTCGTGATTGATCTTTCTTTCGTCCGTGGAAATTTCGGTTCATTTTTCATTTTCATCAGAATATTTTTCGAACAGGACATATGCTTGCTGTCCTCTTTTCGGTAGTGTTGAGGATATTATTTGCCAAATTCAGGAAACGTGCATATTTTGCCGTTTTTTGTACCTTTTGGGAAAATATACGGTTTGCTTTAATTGTCCTCTCAAGGCATATATTCACAGAAAATATTTTTTAAATTTAATAATTATAGTTAATTTCAATTTACTTTTCCTGAAAAAATGATCACCTAAACTATTGAATAAATGTTCCGGAAAGTTTTGTGCTTTCGAAGTTTACTTGTATGTATCGGGAAGCTTAATTTGGAATATTCAGTGATATTTTTCCAAAGTTTAGCCCGTATTGTTCCGTAAGTGAATCATTTTGGCGAAGGGCTACTATTTTACAGCTATTTCATACTTGTTTTCTCGATTTAACTCCACTTCGTTATATTTTCCCAAGTTTTATGTCATAAATTGCTTTGCGAGCAAAAAGCACCATAAAATAATGTTCTTAAAACTATTTGCATATTATAACTTTGATGTATTTGTTTTAAAAGAAATATTTGTCTTGTAATATGCAAGCATAATCAATTGCCCAACTCCTTGCGTGTTGCATTTTCTTCTGTTATAGCAGAAATTTTAAAAATCCATTTCGTTTAAATCAAAAAATTTAATCCATCTCTACTAATAGTTTGTTCTCATTGTTTTGTTTAAGGGCATTCAATGCCCCCTAGAGTTAGATTAGGCTATTTAAGGTTGAAAGTTAATCTCACACTATCTCAAATTACATTGGCATACCGTTTATGCTCATCCGGAAAGGTGAAAGTTGTCTTGGAATTGAATTCATGAATTTTATAGTAAAATTACTTCGCAACTTGTTCCCCTTCCTTCACTAGTAAAATAACGGCCCTATATTCTCTCTGAATTTTGATGGAACTAATTTACAATTCGAGTGTTTTAAATTATTCAACATTTTCCAGCTTTGATGTATATTTTACCGTTGCTAATTTCTCCGATTAATAGTGGTTGGTGTATCGTCGGCACGCTTGTCGGTGCTTACATTTAGGAAACCTTGTTTTCGGAAGGCGTCGCACTCGTCGAAAATTTTTCACCATTACATTTATTATTTGCGGCTTATTTGTGGAAATGGCCCCGAAACATGCAATCCATCGGGAAGGATTGCATGTTTTTCCGTATTGAACTTATTATGCGAGGTTAACTTTCTACCACGAACGCTGCTTGTGATAGGTACCGTTTCTCTGTAGCCAGGACTAGACCGTTATGCCCACCTTGCCCACTTTCTCCGCGTTCGAGTCCCTAGGGTTTTTATAGAATTAATCGATAAGGACGGCACTGGCGACTTCATTTTTATTAATGTGTGAGGCAACTTAAAACCGTGTAAATTATAATTAGCTTTTAAATTTTATTCTTTTGAAAATTTCAGCTGTCCGTAGAATCTTAAAGTTTTTGGGGAAGCGACTGAAGAGAGACATCTGGTGTGTGCGAGAAATTAAAAGTTAAATTATTAGGCAATGCACTGAAACATAACAAATAAATAGCAATGAATAGGTACATAGGAGTAAATAAATGAAAATTTTATTGGTGTAATATTCGAGGGAAAAGGTTTTGAAATCAAGGAAGAGTACGATAAAGGAGACAATAATTACATGGCATCCAGGGTGGGCTGGTAGTGGTGGCTGAATTCAATAAACTATAGAGAATGACCAAAGATTGGAGCTCCTGGTTCCTGCGTCAAGGCTTAACATGATAGAATTAAAAAAAAGTGCTTTAAATTATAAATAAATGGAATAAGGAAGAGTTCCCAAGTTCTTTAAAAATGTTAGTTTCTCATTAATATAGCTTAGTTGATTATAAGTGCGATATTCCACAGAGGAAAAATCATTCGCCTTGACCTCTGTGGAATATCGCACTTATGTGCACTTGCGGGTGACTCCGTAAAGGTAACTACCGTGGCTAGTCCCGGTTTCCTCAAAATTAGTTAGTTGATTATGGTTAATCGCAGTTCATGAAAACTCTAAGTAAGATCTGAGTTCTTTCCGTACTTGGAGTATATATTTTCTTTCACCTCCCCGTTGTTGTAGAATCGACCTGAGGTGCGTCGCCACCCACACCGCGGAGGCGAAAACATTCAGCAACTCTCTGTCTTCCGAGACGGAGTTTATGCCAATCTTTCACGAACCGTTCCCATCTCCCTCTCTCGCCTTCGTTCTCCGCCTTGTGTGGTCTCTGTAGCCCCCCTGCAGGTATTGCCCGCTTCCCCATCCCCT
Source organism: Pyrrhosoma nymphula (assembly GCA_963573305.1). Lineage (NCBI taxonomy): Eukaryota > Metazoa > Arthropoda > Insecta > Odonata > Coenagrionidae > Pyrrhosoma > Pyrrhosoma nymphula. The sequence continues at coordinate 54,323,364 of OY754330.1, forward strand.
CTCAGACTGCGGAAGTTGCCCAATCTGCTTCCCCCCTCTCACCCCAGCCCATTTCTCCGATATCCCAATTCACTCCGCGCCCGAAGTGTGCAGTATCACACATCCTTCACCCTTGCTTGTCTTTCGCCCCATGTCTATCCACACCATCCGTTCCCCCGGCCGTCTTCAGCCCAAGGCTGCCAACCCGACCGATTCTCCGAAACACATCTCGGATTTGGATTATTATTTTTTTATCATTTTGGTAAACCAATTAGAGGTTGGTCTAAATGAAAGCGAGTAAAATCCTCAGCCGGTTAAGGTAGGTCTCTATGGAAGTGAGTAAAAATCCTCATGGTTTTACATCCGCAGGTCCCTATGTCAATTTCTTTCTTCATCTCGGCGTACGTCCTACCTCTCATCCCAATCATAAAACCTATCTTCTTTCTTCCACTTCCCCGCTTACCCAACGCCCCTCCCCCCCCCTATGACGACCTCCAGTATCCCTTCGCCTCTCATTACCTGTTCCAACTGCCTACTCTGCCTCCTGCAAATCTCCTTCAGCAGTTTTCAGTTTTCACCAGCCATACCAAGCACTTTCTCGTTTGTCTACCTTTCCGTCCACAGCAGTTTCTCCATCCCCATACAAACCCACATCTCAAACGCATGCAGCCTATTTACGTCCTCTTGTACCAGAGTCCATGTCTCTGCACCACACAACGCTATACTGCATGGTGAACTCTTTACCAACCTTTACTATCCTTGCCCAAGGTCCCCGTCTTCAGCCCCATCCTATTGCTAATTGCTTCTTCTGCTGACTCTATTCTCATTCTTTGTCATCAATAGGTACTACTATGCCCATTTTCCTTCACCGTATTACCGAATCAGTTGAAATGTTTTACTTTCTCTAGTTTGTAGCCTTCTACTTTTATGACCAGCATCGCTTTCACTGGCCCAAAATATCTCATAACTTTTGTCTTGCGCTATAATTTTTTTTATTCTTGCCTCACGCTTTGAGGCGCTTTCCTCGCATTTTATGGCTTTAATAACAATTTTGCAAAAAATTCTTCCCATCATTTCTGTGTGATACGATTTATAATTTTTCATACGTTAACTTAAACTAAAGTAACGGAAAATGAAAATGTATATCAACATTTCGTAATTTAAATGATTGGTACACAGTTATAAATACGGTAGAATTTGTTTAACAATTTTACTTGTTCCAAGAGGAAGTTGAATTGATGCTGAGTACTTATTGAGGATACATATTCAATGGTTTTTATAATCATTCTTATGAATTAAAATCCCGGAATTTCTAACCTTTGCAACGGACCTCTATACGAAATCAACTCTGCAGGAGTTGGCATTCGTGCTTCAGCCCCCTCGATTTCTCTCCTTCCTCCTTTTCCTGCGGCCAGGATATTTTTCTTCGATGTCTCAAGGGTTTTCTGGGGTGAGGGCTTGCCTGGAAAGATTTTCAGGATCTCTTTCCGCTGTGGCCCTTTCGCCATTGTTTTTTCCTTGCGATGACGGAATCGGTGGAATTCTATTCGTGTTATTCAGTCGTAGTGGCCACACCGCCTCGAAAATAGGGAGTAGCCCCCCTCCCTGAAGTAACCTCACAGTCTATAGACTGTGGTAACCCGGTTAATTCTTTATTTTCTTGTTCGCAAAAGCAATACCCTTATGTGCAGTTACGATTCCCTCCTTGGTGTTTTTTTTCGGGCTCATAAATGAGTAAGGGCTGAAGGATTAGAGAAACTTTTTCAATGGATATGTAATAATTTTTATTTTTGTTGCCCAAGATGGTAGTTATTATTTACAAGCGTGGTGTTCTTTCGTATTTAATTTTCTATTCAAATTATTGCACCAGTGTCTTCATTGGTTATTAGTGATTCATCGCTTGTGGTTGATTGAATCTTGTATGAATAATTTGTGCCTCATACAGCTTCCAACCTAAGTTTTCCAATATTTTTGTGCCGACGTCATGTCCGGCGTGTTCTTTTTCAGCAGATAAGGCATTTGTCCGTTACTATTGTCTATTTTAAAATTGTAATTTTGCTCAGTGAGTTGAGCGAGTACTCCACGTGTACTCGAGGTAAGATGGGCCCCAATTACTGCGAAATTATCCGCCTTATCGATGCTGTTCAGTCGTCGTTCTATATTTTTCGCTAGATAGGACCCCGTTTCTCAAATGAACCCAGCAGTCGTTCAACCATCGTTCTCTCTTTTTCGCCAATTTCGCCAACCCCGCCGTCATTTTAACTTGTTCCAGCTTATTTGAAATCTGCGTTTTAAAGTTCATAAAATGATAATAGGATATCAACCATAGTATGCGTGTTATGTGTTGTATTTGAAACTTTAACAAATATATAAATGGAAGTTTTTATGCTGAACACTGTTTTCTCAAGTGGTCTGATTACCGGACGCTTCGTTAATGTGGAATATTCTTTATATTCTACCTTTGTTAACTTTAACGTTCTTTGTGCTATCTACTCAGATTTTTAAGTGGTGACTCAAGAGTGCGCTGCACTCAATCGGTCATTGTTGGGAAAGTCTTACTTGTGGGGCTTAATTACTTTCTAGTAAAGGAATTTTTATGAAATTTCCCGGTATCATTTCACTTAGTAACCACTATTTTCAATGCTTGAACTTCAAGAGGAATCAAATAATTGCCAATTCTTTGCCTTAGAATCAAAGCATTAGCATAAATTACCTACTTGCAAAGGAAATTTTGCCATTCATCTACTCCTCAGAATTCCCTTAGATGGAAACATTTCCTAACTATTCACCGTGACAAATAGGTACTCCGGGTACTACGCTCAACCTCTGCGGTCTTCTTAAACCTTAAAAACACAGTCGCAAAATATAGAAAAATGCTATTTTTTAGCCGGGTAATCATTTAAGGAGCAGATAAGTTAATGAATGCTGCATTACTATCAAGGATATTGTACCACGTCCTCTTTTTATTATGAAAGCTTTCCTTGAGAAAGCAGTAACACAAGATGTATTTCCGTGTACAAATTTGACATATTGACAATTTTTCGAATGTCGTTCTCCAGAAGGTTGTATTTTTTATTATTTTCCGAATGCATCCGCGGCGATTAGATTCTCTCCCGTGGCAGCGTGTCCTCTTACCCATAAAGCACTGGTTGTGACTCTAAGAATACATCCATCCGAGTGATTTTTTCGGGTATCGGGCGCCGCTCGAAATTTTCACTCTCCTTAATATCCATCAGGTGCCATCGCCTTCGGAGCAAATGAAGGGAAGATGCGACGCATTGACGTCCAATCACCCGTAATATCGGCGAATTCTTAACCTCGAACCCTTCCTCTCTCCCTCGCTCCCCACCTCTCCGGCCTCCTCCTCTCTCCCCCCGCCGCCCGCTGCAGACGGAGGAGATGTCCTTAAGGGAGTGTAAGGGCGAGGAGGAGTCCTTCCAATCCAGTCCTCATCTTGCGAGCCTCCCCATCCCCTGCCGCCTCCCCAACTCCTTCCCTCATTCGAAATAAGTAACATTTTTCAAATCGACGAGAAAGCCTTTCGGTTCGTTCTTATTTCTTTCCGTATCATTTTTCCTTCTGCCTATTTTTTTTGTTCGAGTCCCCTCTCCTTCGTCCCCACCCCCACCTCCCCCGGTCACTGTCCCCCATTCCATTCGCTCGTCTGCAGTTAGGTGATGGCCCCACGCTCCACCTCCCCCTCCCCCCCCCCCCCCCCCAATGGCTTCCGTCGAGGAAATATTGACACTATCGGCGCCCCATTCTCCTTCCACCCCCTCAATCCGAAGTTGAATCCCCATCTCGATCTGCTCCATTCCATCTTACCGTATTCCCTCTTCCCCATCAATGCCCCCTCTCTTTCTCTCCCCCCCCCCCACGCCTTTAATTTTGAGGAAAGGCGGAGATCTTCCGGAAACTTGTGTATGCATCCACACGCATTCGTTCCCCCACGTCGAATCTCCCTCGCCTGTGTCCTCTCAGGAAATCACTCCTCTTCCCGTCAGCACCACTCACCTCCTGCCCCCCTTTAAAGGTGGATTTACCCATGGAAGTTGACGTATATGATGTGTATCGATGTCTCGATGTGTGTTGCTACATGAACGGCATCGTTCTGCTTACGCATTACTTCCGGCTTATCCTCAGATAGATAGCGTATTGGCCAGATTCGCCGTCAGTGGAGAGAGATGTATCCACAGCATTAGCGAGGTGCGCGACGTTAAGAACTGAAAGTCTGCCGATATAGCCCGAAAGGTCATCCTTTAAGTAAGATGAGCTTTGGCTGCCACCGGATGCCTCAAGCATTCTACCGGATGTTATTCGAAATAATCGCAGAATCAAATGGTACTTCCAGGGAAAAAAGAAGCCATTCTATTTTCAGTGGCAGTTGGGACCGTGGTAGATAGTGTACCGATTACTGCCCCTATTGACCCCTAACGCTGCGTAAGTCCGTGATTACACTTGAAAGTGCTGCTTGCAAACGACTTGAATGGTTACTTCTGTTGAAGTAACTTCAAGTGTAAAGCTGCCTTAAAACATATCCGACACGAGAGCGGGATTTAGCTGGCATAAACGTCAGGAGAAATGCTTCGTTCAAGGTAGAACAATTGATATTGTATTCTTGGTACAGTATTATTATGGAGGTTGGATTTTTGAATGAAAGTTCCGTCATTATTTTGAATTTTTAGTTCTTACAGGAAAATGTTTCCAACGGCTAGCGTAGGCATTATTTCTCGTGGTGTTTTTTACCGCGAATCGTTCTTGGGATTATAATTAAACTTCAACAGGAGAGAGCGGCAAACAGGATATTTTTTAGATCTTAACAATCTTATTTATCAAAAAGCTGAATGCATATTTTTCCTGGAAATCGTGTCTAAGTGAAAGCCCTTGCTATAGTTTGAGTCATTATTGAATTGCTGCTATTATTGTAGATTAAATGCATTCGTCAAATAGAAATGGTGTTAGTAATATCAGCGCGCTTTCAGCAGCACCTACATTCAGTTGCACGGGATAGCTTGAATAACAGCTCTTGAATTTTTATTATTATTTTCGTTATTGTTTCACCATTACAGATATCAGTATTGAGCATCTTTATACCGAACGTTGATTCTAAACTGTGACGAACCAAAATAAGTATCAGAAATGAGCGAAACCAAAAAATAGCAAAAAAAAAGTCTTGAAAAATAAATTTGTTTCTGTTCCTAAAGAAGACTTATCTAAAAAATATGGCGAAATAAATGGTCTTCTGTGATAGGTTCAGCCTCACTTCTTTTTTCCTTTTAAATCAGTGCGGTAATAGTCGATCCGAAATGAAATGCGATTGTCGAAACGAATATGGAATGTCATCTCCACAAAAATGTCGTGCTGGTTTAAAAATGAGTAATGTTTTCACCACCCTCCCTTTCTGCACACTCACCCCCTCGCCTGACTTCCCACCCGATATCCCTCTTCATTCACTCCCCATTCATTTGCCAATCGGCCGATACGGCGAACCATATTTCCTCCCCCCCCCCCATCGCACCCCTCTCCACCCCCCACCCTCAGCCTCCTCAAGCCATCTCCATTCCGCACCATCACACTCGCCCTCTCCGCTCTTCCGTACCAGTCCCCCGCCCTCCCGCTGGTCCCCCCCATTTTCGAAGAGCCTCCACCCGCCCACACGACTTCCCTCTCCTCTTCCTTCCTCAATCTTATGCCATCTCTTCCGACCCTATCACTCCGAACTCCCGATATGTGTATATATATATGTGTGTATATATCTCCAGTCTTTTTTCCCTCCCCCAGTTTTCCGAGTTCTATGTATTTTTTTCGAACCTCTCATTCCGATCAAAATATTAATGTTTAATTTCTTCCCAGTTCATCATAATCATCTATACGGATCTCTTTTCTCTCCCTCCCCCGAATCTCCCGCGGCTCAGGTTTTCCCCTTCCCCTTTTATTTTTGTATTTCTGTCTCCGTCGTATATTCACGCGAACCCCCTCCTTAATATTCATATTGAAAATGACGTCGCCGTGGTTCTCACATATGGCGATGAATGGACGGGTTCGAGAGGCCGTGGGGCCGTGTTGCTTAACTCCTTCTCATCGTTGGAAATCTAAAAACCTGGATATAACCAGCATTTTTGGTGTCTTTGTAAGGGTACTTTAGCGATAATGATTGTTATTTAATGCTTATCCTGTCAGATTTACGAATTGAAGTCTCTTCATGGCCACTTTCCTATACTACTCTCATATAATTACTTTATCTTGGAATTTTTAAAACTTTTCTTATAGAATGAAATAAGTCTTAAAAGTATTTGCAGATGTGCATGCAACAAATTTTAACGTCAGGAGAAATTAAATATTAATTTTATGATCATTGTTTCAAATCGTATATTTATTTGTGGCTATTCCTTTAAAACATTTGATACCGTATTCAATTTATTGATATCCGTCAAAATAATTTAACTGTGTGTGTTTTTCATGTGTATGAATTTCTTTTGTGCATAATTCCTAAGGTCGGAGCAATGGCCTTGCGTTCCAAGCACTTCCGTAAATAATTATTTTCTAGCCTTAATCACTAATTTTACTGTTAAAGCGCCGAATTTGGTTTTTTAAATGTTTTAAATGGTTTCCTTTATGTATAACGTATTTATATCATGCTTAATCCAATTATAAATTAAGCGGGGAGTCTTTTTTAATTGAAGTATTTTATAATTTGTATTTTTCTCTTATATTTTTGCGTTTTTAATTACTATCTTATTAATCCAATTTTCTTGTGGAATATTTATTCATAATTTAACCTATCACGACAAGGGACACGAAAAATCGCTGAAAGAGTGACGAATTTTTTTTTATCACTAAGTTAATAGATATTCTTCCGATCTCCGTTTCTTTATATATCCTTGATGAATCCTCCACATTGCCTAATTTGACTATTTTAATAGCGTTAATTTTTTTCATCGTCTTGAATCGTGAGTAAACTACCGTATTTACATCTCATTGTTAACTATTTAACGATAAGCAATTAACGCAAAGAGATTGCATGAAACTGCCCTCAGGTCTTCCTCGCGGTTCCTTTTATTTTCCTACTGTTTTTTTTAGAACTCATCGAGAGATAACCCCCTAGTATTAACTCCTGGTAGATATTTGTGCCATGGTATATTGAAGTGTCTTCCATGTGCTAGAAGAAACACCTTTTTTGTCGCTTTTTGTAGCCTGCTGAAAGTTTCCCAGTTTCCTCACCTTCACAGTCGTAACCCTTCGACCTGCCTCTGCAGTGCTTCGTAAACTCATTTCACGGCGTCGCATTATGTAACATGGACCACCTACATCCGTACTAGTTCCCGTTTTCTCTCGGCTCCTTTGGTCAGTACCTCCCCCCACCCCTCCCCGCAATGTAAATTTCCTCTTTCCATACCTTTCAGATCGAAGTGAACCTTCGGATCCGCGACCTGCTCAGCAGCATTGGATCCCACTTCCTTCTATTTGTCTTCCGTTGCCTTTACGAACAGATGTCTCCCCACTCCCGTTGTTACTCGACATCAGCCATCGAAGCCAACCCCTTTCTATGCCTCCTAACGAAACCTCCCTCCCCAAGCCATCGCCACAGCTTCCTAGCTGTATGTTATGCCGTCGTTCCCCCTCGCTTCCCAGAAGTGGTTCGGCCGGTGGGTAGGGGAGTTAGACGTCAGCAGTACCAAACTATGGAGTGAGCGGGAGGGGGTTTGTTTTTTTCAGAAGACAGCTGGCAGACGCGTGGCCGGGAGCGGGGAGAGGGAACGTTTGAGGGGAGGGGGGAAGACAGGACGCCCCCCCTGCGGGAGGAGCGTTGGATGAGTAATACCGCCGAACACTATGCCGGGATATTTCGATATTTATTGCAGGTATTGATTATAGTTCATCGCTTATGGTAAGATGCAACTGTTCCACTATACTTAAGTGTCTCGCCACCTTTTGGCTGAGTAGCAATTATTATCATACCTTTCTTAACCCAGCTTTCGCCATTAACGGCCAATTTAGTATGTTTAGAGTAACACGTAGCCATGCTCTGGACGATGAAAAACCGCTTAGACGAAATTCTGCCCCGCGGCCGCCAGGCCGCGGTATTTAAATTGGCGATAATTGCACGCCACCGATGCGAGGCCAGTTTTGGCCATATCCTTGATGAATTCACTTTTACTCTTATTGGTTGTAATTGATATTTTGGTATGCTTATGATTTTTAAATTCGTGCCTTTGGTAAAGTGACACAAATTTGGATATTTTTTGGGGCTTAGCATATTGTGCCTGTGTGTGTGATCGGGGTTTTTAGGAAACATAAAAAGTTTAGTGAGTGGGACCTTATTAGTGCAGTAGCTTGAGTACTGGCTTTCCATCTCGTGGACCGGCATTCCAATCGCAAATTACCTCAGTTGCCACTCATGAGCGATTGCTACTGCACCATTGAGTCTCGTCACATTTTGATCGATTTTGCAATATTCCAATATGGATCGTAGTTTTCTCTGCAGTGATATGGGGACTAGTTAATAGAGGCCGCGACTGAGCTCATTTGCACTAGTACGGATTGGATGTTCGATTGGCTGGTTATGGTTTAGCGTCTCATATGGCTGTGATTAGTATCGGAAATTTCAACGGGTACAATATAAAAGTCTTTGAAACTATTATTTTATTGGCGATTCGGCCGCCTGCGAATGAAAGATTTCAGTCTTAAGGTGGTTTGACCGAGATATCACTTCACACAAAATTCAAAGTATTTGGCCTCATGCTGATGAAAAAGATCTCATATTTCGATTGGTAACAGAGTACCTTCCTACTTTTCGAGATATTTACCAAAAATACTAGCCGTTTTCCGTGAGGTATGGTAGTGCCGTGTGTGCCTGAGAGACTTAATTTAAAAAAAGGTAGTTTTGACGTATAGTTCGCGTCAGAGATAAAATGCTTTGTAGTTCGTATTCTTTCTCAAATATTTAAAAAAATAAATTGATTGATCTTCGTAATGCTTTTCACAATATCGCTAGAAAAAACCTTCGTTTGCGATGGCGTTATAATCGTACGGTGTGAAACAAGTTAGGCAACTTGAAACTTATATAGATATATTTATTTAATTGCTGAGAATTTCAGGAACCTAAAACAAAGTGTTTGCATCATAAATATTACTATATTACTTTCATGCTTCGTACAAAAACATTAAAAATAAAATTATAATACAGTCTCTATAATGACTAGAATAAATCTCGCTCCAACTACGTTAAATCTTGGTCAAATTTCTTCTTAAAGAAACTCCTGACTGGCGTTCGGTACCTAAAGATTTTAATCTAATCACATGCTGACTGCTAGTAAAATTCTCATAGCCTCTAGTTGTATTTCATCGAAATGAGTTTTTTTTGCATTTTTATAACGTTTTCTTTAATTATCTCCGACGACTTTCACCGGGGAAAAACGTTCTTGTGAGGGATGCTTCTGGAGGATCATAAGTCTAAGTTTTTTTTGCTCGAGCTAAACTAAAAACAATGAAGTAAAAACGAGTGTAACTTCCCAGTCTCGGCTGGATTTCATCTGTAAAATTTCCAAGGTAATTATTTTAAGTTGTTTTAATGTTGCAAAATGAAAGGTTGTTTGCTGGTAAAATTACAATTTACCTTACGAATAGGATTTTAGAAGGCAAAATCGATGGAATACGTTGTTTTCGCAATTTTTCATGAAAAAACTGACGATTCTTAAATTTTGATGGTGGCATTTTTACTTAATGGCCGGGGAGCGTTTTCACAAGCATATAATGAATTAAAAACGTAAGTTTTTTTTCACTGGATCTAGCTATCACTATGATTTTTGAGAGGGAGCTAATAGCGAGAGTGCGTGAAAGAGGGCAGCAGCTACCAAGAGGTGGATTTTCTACTTTTGCTCCCGAGCTGTGACTTGGAAGTGGCTTTAAAAATGCGTGTTGTGGTCTAATGTGGATGCGACTAATTATCTATGGGTGACTTGGGACATCATCATGTTGTACGCACACTTAATTCGTTTAACACCTATCGACTTATTTATATCTTTAATAACATATTTACTTATAAATAATGATTCTTTAAGATCTATAATAAGTCTTGTATTTTATAGACGTTTCTTCTATACTGGAGGCGTCTTTAGATCGACAAACCTTCACCTGAAGACGCCTCCAGGATAGGAGGAACGTTGTCTTTTAAAGACAACACGTGACCGGCATCCAGGAAATATAGAATCACTGCGAACACGTCGCGAAAAAATTCAACACTTGTGTGGACAAGATTTCGTCGTCATTAGTGTGGGCCTAAGATGATTTATTCGACATAGGTACCACACAATAAATGTCCCAAGTCTCCGTCATCGTGCTGGTTTCCATTTGGTGAATGGGGGCGTAAGTTAGCATAGTATCCCCTACGGAGCCAGTTAGTTCTAATACTGTATAATCTAATATTTCTTTTTCATCTTTTTGTGAGCCCTTCAGATGGTTTCTCTTCGAAAGAACGAAGAATCTAAGGAAACAATTTGTGAGCAGTGCGTGTGTATTCTTCACCATATGTTCCATTTTATAAACCTCTTCGCTAACGAAGAGAGGTGCTAAATAATCTTTTACGATTATTTAGCCCCTTTATAGAAGCATGTGAACGTTAGGAAATTTAAAATTCAATTTGGTGGAATTATCATTTCACGTCCCCAATACAGAGAAATTTTATTTGATGTTTGATGGTTTATTTTTAGGCGTCATTCATACTTTTATGCTTCCTTATATTTTTCGATTCATTTAGTCCGCTCCTAATGCCCATGGAACGCGTTCGTGAAGCGTAGTGTATGTATATGTATAGACTAACTACTAAACCTTTTTGTTTCTTTAAATTTTAGCAAGTATGAATTCACGTTGGATATTTCCCGAATTTGTACTCGTTTTTTGTTTGATAATTATTGGGATTCGTGGTTTGAGCACTACCGATCTTACTTCATATCCTTGGTTCACTCCTATTCCTCATGTATTTGTAATTCATTTTTCATCCCTTCTCGTCTACTCATCAGCTTATTTGTCCTTTACAAAACTATAAATTGGAGAAAAAAGGAAGTTTATTAAAATTTGAATGCACTTCCCCGAGATTCGTGAGTGAAAGTCGTTCAATTCCCAGATTGCGGTGAAATTTCAGTGTACCCGCACAATCTTATATTTGTTATAGTTTATAATTAGGTATGCTGTCCACTGAGCAAGCCAATTAGCAGCCAAGTGCCCGATTACTTAATTTATCTGTAGCGAATAACAAACTCAGGTGGAGTGCTTCGCTTTTGGCCCGTGTTTGACAGTTTTCTTGAGGGAAAAAGGATTGTGGTCATCCGCACCGTGTGCCTCTTGTATTCAGTGCTCCCATTTCACAATAAGTGCCTCTGTTCACTCTGCCGCCTTTATTTTTCCTTTCCAAATCCACTCCGACGTCAAAAGTGCCGACTTAGGCTCGGAGTCCCCGGGGCCGATGCGGCCGCGGCGTCCGACAACCTCCGACCTCGCTGCCGCGCTCAATCTATCCACCCCTACTCCTCTCCTCAGCTCCCTTACCGGAGAGGGATGCAGAGGGGGAAGGGTGGGGTGAGAAAGGCGGTGAGGTGCCGACGCCGCCCGGGAGAGGGCGGGGAGACGGAGAAAGATATAGAGAGTGCGCGTAGGGGGGCTTGTGTGTGCGCAGAACGCCGGCCACTTAGGGCCCTCTGTGGGCGTGGTCGGCGCCTTTCGGCAAGGCCCTCCCTCCTCCACCTCTGCGGCATCTCTCCTCTCCTTTCCCTCATAGTGGGGAGGGTTGTGGGAGGGGGAGGCTGGTAAGTGGGCGAGGCAGGTGGGTAAAGGTTTAAATCCACCCCTTCTCCTCTCCCCCTGCATACTGTAAGACCTCCCTCTGTACACTCTTCGGGAAGAGGAATGCTCCATCTCCGCACAGTAATTTCTTTTTTTATTCAACTCAGCGGTTTTTTTTTGCATAATTGCCTTTTCCCAGCCGACCTGCGATTTCTTCTGCACCTTTCCTATTTCTTCTGAGTGGAAGAAGTCAAGAAAATATAATTATATGGTGTTCGTTATCAGCCCTTACTTCACTGTTATTCCTTTTTGGAGCTGTAGGAAATTTATAATCATCAAAACTTGGGTAATCGATTCTCGGATTTATGCTTCGGTTTTATGCTCGAGGGTGCGGTGCTCCTAAGCCTAATAAGGTGACGTGATTTAACTTGAAAATTATTGATTCATAGCTGCATTTCCATGGCTCGTGCTGGAGCCTTTTAGCAAATAAATTGTATGATTTCGCATAGAATAGGAGAAAAGACCTTCTTTACAGCACTGGAGTTATCTAAACTGATCATTTTAACGTCAGCGTCCCTGTTGCCATAATTCGTTGTTTTGGTGATGATCGCGCCTTGGCGTATTTGTCAACAATCCTATGTGAGCGCATTTAAGTTTCTCCATGTTTAGAAGGGTGATTTTATCCTTATGTTGAGTTTTAATAATTCCCTGGCATTAAATTTACGATTGATGGACTACGAAAATAACTAGCAATTGCAGAGAGGGTCAAAGGTCGGAATGATCGTCATCCGAGAGTAAAGGCAAGGACACATTTCGGCGCGAGAGTGATACACCTCAGTGATAAACCTCAGGTAGCAGACAAGGTGTATTTCGGAGAGCTATCTTTTCTAAGACTAAAAAATATACTTCATTGGCTGTGTCTTGTAGTGGAATCTTCGACCCCTTGAGCAAAACTCTTTCCTAGCTGAAGTTATGGGACACTTTTTCAAATAATAGGCAATGTTCCCTTGCAATGCTACTTGGCCCTGCATGGCAAGAATCGTTTTAAAGGTGCATGCTAGCTAATAAGATCGTTCCTTTCAAAAAACACCAATTTATTCATTTCCTAAATGGTTATTTGTTGAAATATTATCAAGAGCATCCTTATTATAGGTTTTTAAGAGGATAAGATGCAGGATGAATTATATCTATCAGGAGGAAAAACATTTTCGCCGATATTTGATAAAAACATATGGTAATAAGACTATCATATTATTTTGAATACCTTTCAGTTCGTAGAATGACACGGAAAAACAAGCTCTCTCTACTTATCCCGTTTTCTGCGAAATATGCGTTCGGAGAAATTATAATGCTAGTTTTCATCATTCGTGGACTTAAATGGTTTCGTCGAAATCCTATGGATATCACTGTTTCTCTTCAGCATGAGATACTGCTGGCCACTTTTGGAAATTGATCTTGAAAAATATTTACTACCCTTCGATCTAGCTCATCAACAATCCTTTTTGTATTATTTTTACATTCTGGTGTTTATTTTGTTTCCCTATCTCCTCCTGCATGCTTCTCTCACCCTGCAACTCCATGAACCTTTTATATTGTCCGTTCCCCCGTTTATTCTGCGGGCTCTGCTCCCGGTAAAAAGGGGACTTAACAGTCTCTCACCAGATCCAGGTAAACAAACAAATCAAACCAAATCCCCGGGGGAATATATATTTCATCGTTTTTGCCCGCGATTCACCGCCTCCCACCTCCCTCGTCTTTTGTATCTCCCGCGTACCCACCCTATCCTCCCTCCCCTCCTGCCCTTCAACATGTCTTGTCCCACCTCCTTCCTCTCCTCCGACTGGAGGGCGCGTCCTTTCAAAGAGGGGGAGAGAGAGGAGGAGGAAAATAGGGAAAGGGGAGGGGTGATCGCCCTGGAAATGTGGGAGGGTATCAGCTCTCCTGGCGGCTGTGTGTGGTGGGTCTCTCCTCCTCGATATCCCCGTGCTCGCCACCCTCTCTCGACCTCCGATGAAACCGCCTTTCCCCCGCCCATTCCGATGAAATCGCTTGCCTCGCGTTCGCTCTCTCTCTTTCTCCTCCTCTCCAATGCCCTCCCACCTATCCGACACGCCATGAGGGGGCGGGGTTTGAACCGATGGCGGGCCCGGACGGGATTCGTTCCCATGTCCCGGTGGGGGAAGATCGTTAATGGGTCGGGTTTAACGGTTTTTGCGGGGAGGAGTGGGCGGTTGAGACGGTAGGTGGGGATAGGTGAAAGAGTAGGGTGGCATTTGGATCGGTGGGAGGAGGCGGATTTCGTCCTGGGATCGCTGAACTATGCGCAGAGGTCAATCATTATATATCTCCGAGAGCTTCCTCCTCTTTCTCCGGGGCCGGGTATTCAGTGGTTCTCCGGGTCGGGTCAATTACAGCGTCGCTCGCCTAATTATCGATTTCCCTGATGGGTGTGGATCTTTTGCTAGAGAATCTGGACGTCATTCGTCGTCTTGCGGTCGCGAACTTACACTTGGCGATCGTCTATCTCTCTGGATATACTCAATATTAAGCAGTTTTTCATTTATTTTGAAATTTTCTAACTTTATTTAATGATACCGATCAATTTCACTCACGTCTAATAATTATAAAAGGCGATTTTGTGTTACTATAATATTTATGGCATTTATAGCATTAATTACCTTTGGGACTTGCATTACTTGATTGTAGGATCAAAGATCTAACCAACATTATTTTAATTTTCCGTATTAATAAGAATTTTTTATGCCATATTAATATTTCCTGGGCATTTTCTTATCGATGCAATTATTTGTCTTCTCTTTTTCGCACCGTTTATGCATTGCAAAGATACGTTTAAGGTGTTTAATAATTAAAAGTCAAAGCTCCAACAATTATATTGTAAAATTAACATTTTGTTACCTGTCATTGAACACCAAATCATCTACAAAAACGCCTGTGGTTAGTAATTAATGATATAAATAACATTTATATGCTAATCTCGTGCAAACGTTAATACAATGTCGGTGTATGTGTTAGAACGCATTTGACATTTGCAGAGAAGCATTGGCTGAATTTCATAAGCTACCGATTATCAAAATGTTCCACCAAATTCAATTCTCTTCTTTATTGGGCACTACTATGAGCACATATGGTATTGAAAATACCTTTTTACTAAAGGTGATATTTTTTATGTTGAAGGCGTCGCAGTTTAATAATATCTTTAGGTTCTTATTTTGTTGTATATGAATTTAATGCTCTGAGATAAGGAACTGTTCTTTCCTCTTCAGAAATGGCAGGTTAAAAAAAACAGCATTACATTAATTACATTACAAATACACAAATTACATTATTCTATTTCAAAATTCAATAGGATATCAACAAGAAGAAATAAGTGGCACAGTCCAAAGTTTAACTTTTTAACTTTAACTAACAAAGCAATGTTCTAAATGATACTTTAGCAGTTGCACTTTTCGTTAGGTTTCAATTAATATTTTCCGGAAAGAATAGGTGACGCAGTTCAAAGTATTTCTTTGTAATGGTGTTCAACACTAACCACTGGAACAAAATAATACTCCCTCTTTTAATATAGCGTTACCGTCCTGGCATGAATTTACTCTTCGGTGTGGTAGAATTTGGGGAAATTATAGCAGGGAATGTTTTCGTTGTGAATTAGCGTGCCCTTAAAGTAGAAGGGCAGTGGGAGTTTTTCCTTTGTTATGGATTAATATGCAATATCTTGAATACTTTGATGCTGTACTCTGCACCCTCTCGAGGTAATTTCGTTTGTTTCACAGTGAAGTCGTTACAATCTGTAGTACACAGCTTATCTTTTTAGTGTTCTGCCGTAATATTTTCCATTTTTTATCAATCGTATTTATAATTTCAATGCTCTATTAAAAGAAGTTATCTTCCTGCCGTATAATTTGCTTTTTCTGCCATCCGCTTTTTGCTTATTACTCATGCTAGCTTAGCTGTAGCTTATCATACTAGCTTGTTACATTAAACTGCCGCACTACTTCGTACCAATTTATATTACCTGCGCATTGGCCCTCCGTTTTTCGTCCTAATTTAGTCATCGTTTTTAAGATATTCCGCTAATCCCGCCGAGAAGAGGAGCCTTGGACGTAAACCATGTCAATTCTCTCTGATTTCTTATTCCTGATTCGCAGCTGTTCCACCAGTACATTTCATGTGTTATGCCTTCCCGTGTTTGCGGCAAATCCTTAGAATCTGGGAGTTGAGGAGAATTGAATATAAACTAGTAAAGCTTTATTGAATTGATTTTTTAAAACACAAAACTTACTCATACTAGAATTTTCAATCAAAGCAAAGATTGTAATGATTGGCGTCAAATCCTGTGTGATAAGCTGTCTGAACCATAATCTATCTCAGTGCAATCCCATGATCTGTAAAGGATGTTATGCATTTATTGAGGCGATTATTATGTAAATATTGAATTCTGCTCTTCGGTTCTCCTGACTTGAGTAAATAACAGTGGCTATTTTCACTGGTAACATACGACCAATTTAATTGGTACAAACCTATTTTAATCAAAACAGGGTTTCGACGAATGGAAATTCGAATGTTTGTCATTTCTTGTTTATTCCCTGAATATTTACGCACTATCCAGCAATTACTGGACAACTTGTTCACTAAATTGGTATTCACATGCTGTAAAGTGCTATCGGAAATTGATGCTGACGCACAAAAATGTCCCTTCTACGAAGGAAAAAAGGGCGTGACGCAGTGAAGCTATTAACTCTCGGGGAAACGTGGAAATGCACTCTCTGGAAATCATGGACCATCGGGACGAATTGCGGGCTTCCTGTTTATTTTACTAACAATGTTATTGATACCCTTGTCCATGATCTCCCACCTCCTTGGTGTTCCCTGACCCCCTTCCCGCGTCCAAACCGCTTTTCATCCCCTTCCAAAGCGCAGACAGTGTCTCTTCTCATCGCCTGAAGGCGAGACATTATTAAGTCTCGAAAATTTGTCGTTTTTTGTGTTTCTGTCGGATCCCCTCCTATCTAAATCGTATGTGCATCGCCTAACGGCTGTCTTCGATAGTTTCTGAATTGTGTGTATGCATGTTTGTGTGTATATTTATTATTATTTTTTCTTTTTTTTGCGTGACCACCCCCCTGCCACACTCCACTCCCTCCTCCCGCCGCCACCACACCACCTCCGTTGGCAAGCAAGTCCTCTCTCACGCGCCCTCTCCGTGGCATCCGTCAACCCCCATAATCGTCATCCCTTCGATAACCCTCATCGCGCATTTCAGATATTAAAACGAAAAGAAAGGGCGAGTCTAGAGACAAATGAGTGGAAGAGGAGGGTGGCGCGTTTTTAGGGGGTTGGTTAGGAGGGTGACGTCGCCTCGTGTGGTGGAAATGTGGGCCGGGGGGAGGGGGTTGTGTTATGGGGAGATGGCAGGGGGGGAGTGGGGAGAGCTCTTTCGGTCGCCACTCT
The DNA here is from genome assembly GCA_963573305.1 of Pyrrhosoma nymphula. Classification (NCBI taxonomy): domain Eukaryota; kingdom Metazoa; phylum Arthropoda; class Insecta; order Odonata; family Coenagrionidae; genus Pyrrhosoma; species Pyrrhosoma nymphula. The sequence continues at coordinate 54,340,590 of OY754330.1, forward strand.
TCGCTGAAACAATGGCCGCAATGACGAAGGGGCAGGGGGTTTGTTACGGAGGGGAGAGGAGGGACATGTCTGGTGACGGAGGTGGGGAGTCGGTGGCGTCGGGGTTGAATGGATATGAGGTATAAGGGGGTTGGGAAGTGAAGCAGCGAATGTAATGATGCGACTTGGGGAAGAGAATACAGTGGGCCGGTGATCGCAGAATTGTCCGAGAAGACGGAATCCATATGTGACTGAAGGAAATTGTTTTCTGCCTGATATATTTTTTTCTTTTACAATGTTTAAAGGGTATCATTTCAAATCATGCCATAAAAGTGAAGGTATATTCGTTCGTTTGCCGATTATTTAATCATATTTTCTGTGGATGGCTGCTACTTTTTCGCATCTTCCTTGAACTTCTTGCATTTCCTCTGCTAGGTCGTTTGGACATGTATGGATATTGAATGAGGAATTATGGGGAATCAATTGACATTATTTTAATAATGGGTATACTTTAAGTTGTTCACTAACACAATCCATAATAGAGTAGGAAGTGGTAAAATTGGAGTTCCCTGGTGCTGGAAGGATTGGACATACCAATTATTGTTCGGGATTTGGACTTAAATCCTTCTTCGACTAGGAATAAGCCTGCTGAAACATTATCAAAAATTCTAGATATTCATGTCTTCGTTGTCTTAATTAAACTTTTGATCTCTTCCTCAATTTTTAATTTATGTGTAATGAGGTCCTATTTACAACTTTTGTATGAGATAGTGTAGATAGGGCAAGGCACGTGTAAGAGTCTATTGGATTTTCTCTGACTTTCATCACAACCTACCTCTAACCGGTAGATTACTCTAATGAATGAATATGTATTGTTAATATTAATTTCCCTCTGAACTAGAATTACAGACTCATCTCATTGTTTACTCCATGACTGTCTTGTCAGACCAAGTAGACCTGCTTAAAATGTTACTATTTATCATCACCTCCACTGAGCTGGTTTCAAATGTATTCTTTTGGATCTTCATCCTTAATTTTAGGTGAGAGTGAATTTTCTCTGAAATGAGGGCACATCGTGTGTCTCATTAGAATGTTAATGTTTTTTTCACTGCTCCGCTTGCGTTTTTCCTCTACTTTCTTGTTCTAGGGAATAAATTTGCTAAGCTTAACTTAGCTTTTCATAGTGTATTTCGATTCATCCACCGATTCGCAAAAAGGCCTTGTTTGTTTTATTCTGCTCTTCCTCTGCCCAACAAAAAAATAACATGCTGGAAGAGGTTCCGTGTACCAATTGTACCATGTGTTCTTCATACGTCAATGTTCTTCTCGGGAGGTGCGTCATTTTAAGGTATAGTGTTATTTAAGGAAATGGAAATATTTGCACAATTCTTGTATTCATCAGACGCAAGAAGTTAATTGATTTTGGACCAGCGCTTTTAGGTTCTTAAATCTCAGATTTTATCTTCTCTTCCTAACATTGAATTTCGTTTGCCTTTTCATTGTGTATGCTATTCTTTTGTGACCTCTTTTAGTCACCTTCATTCAGAAAGCTAAAAAAAATCCCTAATTTGGTGTTTCTGCCATGGGTTAGGTTGTTGCGCATTCCTGTTTTTAGAACCTCAATCTTATTTCTTTTGTTTTCGTCTTTATATTAACGTGTACGGAAAATTTGATAGTTTAACAGATTTTAGTATTTTTTTAAAGGCGTGTAGACGTTTTCATTTTAAGCATTTTGTATTCTTTTAACATTTTAAGAGGTTTCATTAGTTTTATTTACATATATTTGCGCTACATTCTTTGATGCATCCGTCAACAATTGATTACAAATGCGGTCCTATTTCGTGGTTTGGTATTCATGAACAATTTTATTAATTCTGTAGAAGAGGGCATTTTAAATGTCATCGGGAACTTGAGGTGTCCTGAGAGGTGCTTAGGGTATTTTAAATTTTTCTTGCTGCCCGATTCAGAATTTGAGACAATAAATTAAACCGGTTGAATCGGTTGAGTGCGTCGAATAAATAATATACCTACATGTGTTATGCTTTTTTTAGATAATAGTATCCTATTGCTATAAAGTGATCTGTTTTATGCGCGTTGAAGAAGTTGATGGTAAATTCATAGTGCGAGGTTGTTAAATTATTGCTTTTCCAGTAGAGATAACGTCGTCATCTCACTGCTCTCCATTCCACTGGGGATGCGGGATTATTTGATAATTTTACCTTGGGGAGAACAGCATTCAATTTTTCATTTGAAAGCCTGAGCAATACAAAAATAGGTAGCTTAAGTTTCCTCGTATTCGGTGCTGGAAAACTTCGCCTGAATTGTAGAAAAATAATGGAACGTCTCTCGTGAGCAGAAACTTCGTTTCGCATATCCCTCGACGCTCTTAGAAAATTAAAATATGAGGCATTATTCCCAGTAGCAGGATGCGGACGGTTGGTGCTCAGTACTCCTGGTGGTACGCCTCCGGCCGTCTGTGAAATTGGAAAATGGAACTGATTCGAAGGTATTAGGAGCTAGAAAGGTTCTTTCCTATGCCGTAGGGAATCGGAGAAAATTGCATTTGCGGTTTTTGGTGGCGAGGCAAGAAATAGGAAATAATATGGGAAATAGTCAGCGGTATGTCCGTGAGTGGATGTCTGTCAAGGGAGAGCCTTTGGGAGAGGCTGCGTGGAATCTTGGTTTCCAATTGCATATGGTACCTCCTTCCATCCCTTGACTCATTGTCTCCGCTTCGAACTCCGTGTTGAGACAATGGTGTGCAGAATGAGGTGAGGAAATATCCTTTTCTGTTACAGGTTTGAGAACCGTGGAGTAGGAGAACGGGAGGGAGTTATTAATGGCATGCAAGGAGAGTCGCGTGCTGTGGAAAAAAATTTAACAAAAACGGTGGAAGTTATAGCACGGCAATCGGGTACTGCCTCGGACGAGTGAACGAATGGATAGCGAACTTGGCGGAGATATCCTCCCATTTTCTTCGTGATAATAATAATAAAAAGAAGAGTTCGCAAGGAAAGCCGTGGCCCCGGAGGAATTGCAGCGATTTAAGAATTCTTATGAGAAAGATGGATGGGATGAAGGGAGGAGGTAGAATTAATAAAAAAAGAATAGTAAGGCATGAGAGGAGGGTGGTGGTCGGTGTGGAAATACCCGCGAGGAAATCTGAGAATAAAATATTTTAAGTATGCGTAATGATCCTTAGAAATAATTTTCGAGGGGAATGAGGGGGTAGGGGGGAAACCTTTTCTCTTTCTTCCTCGTTTCTCCATTAGTTCGATGCTGAGGTATGTGGTGTTGGTGGTCGCGTTGGCGACGACGAGAAGTCGCGGATAATAATGGGGTGTTTGTCGAGGTAGGATCGGAGACACCGTTTCAGAATTGGTCGCCATCGCGTTCCATTCTCTTCTTCTTCCATCGCTGCCTTGCCTGAACGTCCCGCTCGCGACTCTTAACTCCCCGGCACCCCACCACCCTCCTCTATGTCTCCGAGAATGAGGGACACGTAAGGGGGGAATGACGATAATAATAATGAAAATAATAAGTCGTCCGCTCCCCCCAACACTCGAGGCTAAGGGTTTTATCCGATGCGTGTTTGTGTGTCCTATGCGGGTATTGTTCCCCATTTGTTTTTCACGATGACTCCGAAAAATCCTCCTTTTGTGTTTTTTTGTAGTCCCTGCCTTCTCACTCTCCCCTTTCCAATCTTCTTCTCTCTCCTTTAACTCCTCTTATTTCCACGAGAACTGCTCGCTAGTTCTGTCTCGGTGGTTTCAATGTGGAGGTTCATTTTTTTGTGTTCGTTATAACGCGGAACGGAGCATTGGAAGTGGTGGTTTCCAATCCCCTCTCATTCTTCTCTCGCCGCTATGCATCCCGTCTTCGAGGTGTTCATACCCTTAGTCTCTGCCTATCAGGCGATGCGATTCAACGTGAAGAAAATCTCTCTCGCCTCTGCTTGCAGCTATTTTTACCATCCATCCATTGAGCGGTTTGTGATTTCTTTTCAATCCAATCACCCTGCTCTCAGCTTATTTGTTGGATTGAGAAATTCAGTATCCTGAATAATGACGGTAACCAACATTTAAAAAGATTGAAGTATATCACTCTGATTAAAGAAAAGACTTTGTCGGTAATAATCTGGATAATATCACGAGCTGGGAATACGAAAATTTCTCGCTCTTTGCCCTTATTTTATTGTCGCTGATACTTATAAATATTTGCTTATAATTCGGTTTTAAGATTTGTGATGAGAGATACTGGAATCAGTTAGACATTTTTCATGAAGGATTTTTGTACAGTTCTGTTCAAAAAAATCGTACCGCCGAAAATGTTTAAGTCCTGAGTTTACGACGATGTGACAACGTGGCCGAACCACGTCCCCCTGAGAGGGGGAGCAATAACCTCTCCAAGCGAAACGAGAGCCCTTTCTCTCCGTAGCTGGGGGAGTTGAACCACCCACGGAAGGAAAATTTGGACCTGCGAAAAGGATAATTTCCGAGGGGAGGGGTTTCTTTTCTTGTCATGTGTGAGTAAGATGAAAAGGCAGATCTGCGGGGGAGTAATAAACTCTCCGAGCGGAACAACGGTCCTCCTTCCGAACTCACTTGCCGAGAGGGAACCTCCACCTGATGGACGATTTTGACCTGCTAAGGGATTTCTGAGGAGATGGGTTGGATTTCGGACTCCCGTTTGGTTATGCGTGAGCGAAAATGAATAGATGAACGATCGGTCTGTCGCCAAAGTCACCCGATCTCTCTCGTAATAGAAAGCTACTATGTAGAAGCCAGGACTCAAATATCTATTGAAAGTCTCCATCAGAGTACGGGGAATAATACCGCTGCAAATGACATATCTTCCATTATTTTTTCTCTAGAAAAGGTTATTACCGCGAATCGTCGTTCGAAGAGATCGAATAAGGTCGAAGATAATTTATGAATTATTTCATTTAGATTTATTCAAATAATTCTAATACTTGAAAACATCATGACTTTCTTGGTATTTCTGCTTATTTCGACATTCTTTTATATGTTATAAGTCACATCTATGACGCTTTCGACAGATTTATAAAATATAAAACTTAAAATGCAGCGGAAAGCATTTTGACGGCATAAAAGTGTTTTTGCTTTACCGGAGATAATTTATTGAAAGATAAAGGAAAAGAAGCCTAAAATAGTCACTGTAGCGAAATTAGGTCTGTAATTATGTTCCCTCTGAATGTCAACATTTTCGTGCTCAAGACACTTATTTTATGCCATTTGTTGCTCCATTTTTTCAACGCCTATTTTTAGTGAAATGGCTTGAAATTAAGCCTTAACCCTATGCTTTTAATAACGCGGCTTAATTAATTTCGTTTGTCTGATTCGTCCATGTAAAGGACCCTGGCATGTAGAATGACATGGCTCACGGTTTAGATTTTGGAAGGGCGTTGGAACTTCACGTTCTTACAGCGAATATTTTCCTGAGAATGCGGGACTCAGAAAATGGGAGGGACGTGCGGATGGAAATAATGCAGGTTTCGTACTTATGCTATCGTTTTTGTGACAGTAACCGTTTTGTTATTCAATTTTGAACTTCAATTAAGAGCGAGTATAATCCGTGAACCAAAGAAATCATATAACATAATATGAAGATCATTAAGCAGGCTGATATCTCGATTGTACCCACCTTCCATTCTAGAATCCTATCATTACGGCCTTTTTTACTCCTTTATTTAGTTTACAATTCATTACGGAGACAGTTCCTAAACAGAAAATTTTTGAAGAGAAGTTAGAAGTGTGTTCGGCTATCGCAATTTTTTTTCACGCAAGGGAGCTGAATAATACCTAATGAATTGACGAATCCAAAATAAAGATCACTTTGCTCAATAACATCGATATCTCATTAGGGTTGCTTTATCCCCGATACTCTTCTAGTCCAAGTCTACGTCTGAAGGCAACAATATTTATATATTTTCGAGGAAAACACCTCATATCTTGACGATTTAAACTAAGTTTAGTCGATATCCATGATTGACTGAGTTTTGTCTCCGAGCTCCTAATAATTTCAAGCGCCTCTTACCTACGGCGATCGTATAAGGCCCCGTATCGTATAAGGTTTGTCTCCCTTTTGCTTCACCGCCATTACTGAATTTCTTAATTCCCCTTCAGTCAGATTTTATCACGCACCATGCGCGATTAATTGAAAGTAAAACATTCGTAAAATCAACTCCTACGATGTGTATTGTGGATTTTCTCCAAACTTAATTCCAGAAACAGTAAATGATTGCAAGGAAAAAAACTGAACCAATATGGGGTAAAATGACAAGAATTAATTATGGTATCTTGGAAATGATATCATTACCGATTGTGGATCTTTAACGACAAATATTCAAGTATCTGGCTATTCATTATTTTTAGATATCTTTCATGTTTTCAAACAATATTTCTTTAATTTTTCTTCACTTATTGACTGAGTTTTTTCTGTTTTCAAAGTGAAAAGGCAGGCCACAACATTTGAGTTATTTTCCTTAGTAGATACTACCGAATATTTTGATGTTTTTTTGATTAGTCCGAGCTAAGCATTAGTGGTGAATGGTTGTATGAAAATTTTGTAGTCATCCTTAAGGCCTAAAAATCATATTTTAATGTTTATAACTCTTTATTTATTCTTATAATCCAATCAGTTGTATAGTTGTGTAAGAAATATATTTACGCAACATTTCCAGCTTCCTATTTTTAAAAATTTTACCTACGATTTTTCTATAACTATTCTCTCATTTTTATTTAATAAGGATGTCTTTCAAGGTTGGCCCTATTATTCAATAAGGAAGTGAAAATCTTTCAAATAATGATAACGAGGGACGCAATTTATGCATTATTTGTAATGTTATATAAATATCACGTTTGGTATGGATGTATCTTTAAAGTATTTATGTGGGGCTTTATTGATCTTCTCTTGATTCCGTGCAAATTCGTCTCGCGCTCTCTTCCAGTGCGAGGAAATGAAGCACGGCTATTGAGTGTAATTATCTTCCCTTGACCGGGAGATTTTACGTGCGGTCCCATTTTCATTTTATTTTGTGGAATCACCCGAGATCGTTTTCAACTTGGGAACCCGTTCATTTCTCTCCCTCCCGGTGCTCCCTCCCTTTATTCACCCCCTCTTCACGCCAGCCATTGTCATTTGAACCCCACTCTCAGCCGGGCGACAATTTCCACCCCCTCACCTCTCCCCCACCCCCACCTTCTTCCATCCCCCATCAAATCCTTTTCCGCTCACTCACTTCTCGCCCCCCCCACCCAAAACCCACCCTCCGAGCGATACACCATATAAATGTCCACTGGTGAACTTGGAGAACCTCGATGCTCTTGACCGTTCCCCACTCTTTATGTTTTTCAAACCATTCGAATGCCAACCTTCTGTTCTCCCTGACCCCCACCCACTACCCGACGCCCGCACTGTCGTCAGAAACCACCCCTCGGAGTCGTGTCCTTTCTCTTTCTTAGCTATTTCTGGTGTGGTCGAATCGGGGCGGGTTGGGCGGAAAAGTGTACCAATTTGTTCCCCCGCGCCTGCTCTTTACGGTGACCCTTCCTCCCCACCCATCCTTTTCATCTCCCTTGTAATAGCGCTGGTCGTTATTGAGATGGTCGAGAGGTCTCTGAGTGACCAAGGGGTCGAATTCGCAGGGCTCAGTCGCGATATTTTCCTCCCTCCTCCTTTGTATCTTGCCTCACCCCACCGATTCCTCTTCCCCTCGTATTTTTTTCCTCTCACACAGTCCTTAGCCAAGGGCAGCGAGAAATATCTGCAATTTATCTGGATAAGTATGTAATATTGATTTAATTGAGTTGATACATCAGATCATTCGAATACTCTACTACCAAGAGGCTTCCTCGATAAGGCAGTATAATCAGGAAAACTCGATGCTATCAAACTGTGTCGCTAAAGTCGGCCTAAAATCAGAGATAGTCATTGAAGGGACCCAACGTGCATTAGCAATGAAGGAATGAGAACGGGCTGCTTTCCCTGCATTGAGGATGTCATACATAGGAATATGTGAGCGAAGCACTCGGGAAATTTTGGAAGGCTTAGTGGAATTTCACTTAACTTATAGTTTCTGTCGCCGTTTTGTTGGTGATAAACTCTTTGAAAAATCATGTCGGATTTGAACCCGAATATCCTAGTTTTCAATCGGGTTTAGAACCTTGTATAGCTTAATCGGTTCACAAATATTTATTTGTATATTCGTGCACCACTTCGGACAGTAAACACTTATACAACCATGTGAAATTCTTGGGGCAGTGGTGTATTTTTATTTGGTAAGGCTATAGCAATATGTGTGGAACCTTAAAAATGTGTGGAATATACTTATGCGAACCAAAAATTCATTAGGCCGAAAATATAATGCTTGAATAGGGCTTATCGTGAAACTCAACACACACCAATGTACCCTCCATCGTAAATTCACAACAAATGAACACATCATTGTATGCATTGTCGTTGACGATATAGATGATATCATTCGTCTACATGTCGCAAGTTTACTCCTAATGGTTAGTTAAGAGCTGCTTCACTGTGATTCAGGAATTGACTGCGTCAAGGAGGGAGTATGTTTCTGTGAATCTTTAGGACAATTTATTTCTCTCTATGCAATCAAACAATGAGTATCTCGGGTCTTTTTTACAGCTCTAATAAAATGTTCACTATGTATGTATCGTAATTGACTCCCCTATCATTAAGTGCTCCCTCTGGCAGCAGTTTTCTAATAACAACCGTAGCACGGGTTTTACTTACTACATTCAATGTGTTCCTTTTAGAGTTAGTTTTCGATGGCTTGTTTAAGCTGATATATTTTAAGGCAATAGTTGTTAAAATTTTATTTTTATGACTTCCTATCATTACTGATTCGACCATTCATCTCCGATTTAAATATATCTATCATAAAGTCCGTTGGACCTCCTCGTCAGGGCTGGAGTTTTAAATGGGCGAGAGTATGAATCACTTTATGTAAGCATTTTTCTCTCCTCAATTTTTTTAAATTTCTAATTTCTCGGGCAACAATTTCAGGCGTACGGGAGTTTTAGTAGGGTTTTCCCTCCTATTGTTTCCCGCGGGCTATCGTCATTCCCTGGCGTTTATACGCTCACTTACCGGTCTTAAGAAGTATCGTTTCCACTCTCCAACTGGTCCCTCCCTCCAGGACCCCGTCCCCAGACTCCTCAATGGCCCCTGGCCCCTCGCGACCCCCACACCGCGTCGTCCTCTCCTTTAAATGACCAACCGTTTTGTGTCGAGCATCGAGACCGGACCCCATTGTCGCACTGCCTCTCATGGGACCCTTCGGATCGGAGACCCACCCATCGCCCCGCCCCCTGCACCCCGCATCTCTACTGTATTTCATGAGAGCCACTCTCGCCTCGTGGAAAGCCGATAAAACAGTGGACCCGCCTTCTCCAAGTCTTCCGATCCCACATATAAAACTCCGAAGTCCTTCTTCCTCTTCAGGGGAATCGACCACGGCCGTTCGGAAGGGCGGAGGTTCCGCAGCAGAACTACTTCTCCTTCCCCCCCCCTCTTTCGCCTCCGTCGAATACTTCCATTTTTTTATCCTTTCCTTCCCCACGTCCTCATCCATCTGTTCCCTCCTCCGATCTCCCCTGTCGCTCAAATAGGACGTGAAAAGTGCAGGCCGCGAACGTGCCACGAAATCGTTCTTCTGGCGAAGAATTCTGAATGCTTAGCGTCTCCATTCCACGAAAATAGCCACTGTAAACTTCACATCAACACAAATATACATTAATTTGGTTGATTTTGGTTTATGTAAAAATTGGCGTGAAACTTTGCATAGTGTCCTTATTAGTAATATCTGTAGATGAAATTGGTGAAACACTACGTTATCAATGTGGTTTCTTGGTAATACAGTGCTATTTTAACAGTTAGCCTTATGGCACATGACTGTGCAATATTTGTATCTGTTTTGGAAATGTTTCTTGGTACCCTACATAATAGCTTCATGTGTGCACGTTATCGTTTAATGTCTATCCTGCTTGAGTTCATGGGGCAGAAAATATTTGTTCCGAGGCCCAATCCTATTCCCAATTTGTCGAGAACCAAATACGCCCAGATGTAATCGCCTAGGGAATGCTTGGGTGTACTGAAGTATCCTTACCCCTTATGCTTCCTTTTGTACTCACAGGCCAAAGCCGATGTTAGTTCCCTAGTGAGCTATGCACCAAACAGCCCAAATAGTTTCTGTTATCGTTTTATTCAAAACGAGATATGAGACTCCTAGGCACGGTTTTATATCTATGGTTAATTATTGTCTCGGTAAGATAGCGGAAGTTAATACGTTCTACCTTGCAAAGCGCTCATGTGTACTAACCTCGAGTATTATGTTGCAAATATAGAAGACCCGAACTCTCAGTTTGAAATTGCATTAGCGAAAGGGCTACTTAATCTTGTATTTAATATTTACAAGACATAAATCCGGGGCCTTTTGTTCTATAATCGGTGCAAATATTGGCCTTTTAGGTCAAATACTCGTAAATTATTGTATTTTTCATATAAATCAGTTTTACTTTTTTGCTTCCTTGCTTTTTCTTCGATTCATTTTTTTAACATCATTGCTGTTACGGAAGAAAACGTACACAGAACTTGGTCTTGAGTTAGTCATTTCTTTTAAGTGGAGTAATAAGATATGGCTTCACCCACCACAGAAGAAATTGAGGACATAGGCATCTTAAAACATTGTAATCGTTTGCTGAGATTGTATCAGCAAAATCCACTCTCTCATAAATTGTTCACTTCATGTATTGGTGGAAAAGAATGATTAAATGTCGTTCATCTTCCTGCGTGATCTTTAATGTTTAATCGCTGCCGTTTACCCTTGTTAATTATCTTTTATTTGGTTTAATATATGCAGATTGAATTTCGCTTTATATAGATTCTTTTTATCTGTATGTTTTATCGTTGCTTACGTGTCGCCGGCTTGTCTGTGCATCCAATTAACCAATAAAAGAAATTGTGGAAAAATGTGTCCTACTCAAGAGATACCTCGTTAAGAAATCCACATCTTATTGGTCCCCTCTCTTTTAACAGTCCCCTTGTCCGCCGCGGTATTGTCTTTGTTTCAGCAATCGTTTAAGAGGTCAAACCATACCATTGTCTCTCTTCTCCGTTCCTCCGCCCGCGGGTCCAGCCCTCATGAGGCGTGCGGTGGTCCTAACGACATCGGAGACCATTATCGTCTCTAATTCGCGGGATTAATCGCTTTTCTGAATCGCTCTCTATCTCCCTCTCTCTCCCTTTATTTCTCCTTTCCGTTTAATGCCCGCATCTTTAATTTCAACCCCTAATAGAGTTGAAGGGCGCGCACTGCAACAGTGGCCCAAGTGGTACAGGAGTGCGCTCGAAACCTCCCTCCCCACTTTTGTGCTGCACTCCCGAGGACGTAATTTCATCGCAGTTGAGAAGGCGCCTCATCCTATGCCAATGTCTTTGTCCTTCTCGCTTTCGTGCGTTTCTTGCTTCTTTTATTTTATTTTTGTTCCTCGAGGGCTCCCCATGCGGCGGCGGCGGATACCCTCCTCCTCTGTAACCCTTCCCTTCTCCGCTCACCCCCTGCCTTCCCTCCCCCAACAGTCTTCCGCCTCACAATTGCCCGCAAATCCCTTGCCTCGGCTTTTGTCTCGGCGCCTTTTTTGCAGCAGGGCAAGGATTATGCGAGGCGTCGTCGTCACTCTCCTTTTCTCCTTGCGGTCGCTTTCTGGGAACTTTTTTGAGACACGAATGGTGAACTTTTACAGGTTGTCAACTGGGTAAACCACTCCGTAATGTTAAATGGTCGTGGTCTCTTTGCACGTTTCAAACTGCGGGACTCGGTCGTTTAATACCTTGGTTGTTCTCTCTTCATTTTTTGTGATTTCCAGGTGATAATGTCGTCGGGTTGTCTGTGATATTTTAATACAGTAAAACCTGCCTAAGGTGGAATCGCAGGGGACCATGCTATATTTCCGATTCAAGCCAATTTTCCTTCATAGGCAGGTTAAAACTATGGACATGGATTTATTTGGCATATTAATAGATATTTAGCAGAATATGGTCATTTTAGTTGGCCTCATGGTAAGGAAAAGCAACATAAGCACAGTATTTGGTATTCATTTATATGAAAAATAAATAAAAATAATGGATCGAAGAAGTACATTTATTGTAGTTCAATCATTTGCCTTTGAAAGCCCACAGCCAAAGTAGTAGATTTTTGGAGCCAAACAGCCAAAAAGTTCACTTTTAGATTATACAATGCAGTAATTACCAAAAGCAAAATATCACCAACAGTTATTTGAAGAAACTGTCCAATTGCAATCGTTCTGTTTTTCGGGAATTTCCTCATTCAGAAAACCCGAATTCCACAACGTTTTCTTCAAAATCACTTTCCCCTTCATTTTGGCATACTGTCTTAAAGAGTTAATATGACCTAAGGCCTGTAATTATGTTGGCATTTCCTGTTCCTCACATTCTTCTCCACTCTATTCATCATCTGAATTTCTCACATTGTCATTAGTTTGATATTCTATCACAGCTTGTAAGTCAATTTAATCAATTTCTGTGAAAACATTTTCATGGATGTTCACAAAACTTTCTGCGTTCACAACACTAATTTCCCCTTTATACATCTCTTCAATCAAAGTTTGGAATTCACTGGAATCATTATTAATTTCCTCACAGTCAGTGACATCATCAAAAATGAAGCCATAGTTTTGGAAAAACTTGCTTATGCATTCGTCTTTCACACACTTCACTGACGGACTTAAAAATGTAATTGTATCTAACACATCAATTTTTACGGTTATGTTTGACACTCCTTTACATTCATCAATACTTGCAATAAGATGATGAAGCGTCAGTTTCCTGTAATTCAGTTTATATTCAGTGTGATTCCATTGTCTAGAGGATGTAGAACTGATGGTGTGCAAGGTGGCAGGAAGACAAGCTGAATATCTGAGAGTAGAATTCTTGGGTGGCAAGTTGCATTTTATAGAAAAAGAAGAATATTCCTTTTTTGCCTTTCTATTTTTATATCAAATTTATTCAAAAATTCATCAAGCAAGGTACTGGTCATCCATGCTTTCTTATTCGCTTTACATTCCACAGGAAGTTCGTTCTTAAATTTTTTTTAAACATCCTGGGTTTTCACTTTTACCAATCACTAATGGTTTTTCTAGTTTTCCGTTGGAAAATGCGACCACAAGTACAGTTAAGCATTATTTTGACTAGCGACCTCTGGAACTCTTCTCCTTACATCTGAAAGGTTTTATTAGGTCGGGCTCTGTAAGACAAGGAACATTTGCATTATCTTCGGGATAGTAATGCCAGACTATTTCCTTTATTCTACTGTGCCAACTTTCCACTGCAATTTTGTCAACGTCATTTGCTTCCCCACTGGAGATATTAAATGTTACACTGTCTTTTCATAAAACTTTGTAACCACCCATTTAATGCAGCAAAACTATCTAGCTCAAGTAATCCTGCAGTTTTTTTTTCTTTTTCTTGTGAAATCGGACCAGAAATAGGAAAGTTCTTTGCTCTGGCTGCTGAAAATCACTCAAACACAATGCGATTCAGTTCCTTTATTTTATCCTTTTGTTGAATGATGTTGTAAATTTGTGCCTTTCCACATTTAAAATGAATTGTCACTTCTTAATAGTTATTTTGTTCTAACTGACCATTTTGATAACATTAATCTTTTCCTATGATTTAAAATGTTTAGTTTTTGATCTCTGGATCCGTGAAAATAAAGAAGGTATTTTCAATATTAAAAAAGATCACATCTAAAATCGAGTTAATGTTGCCATAAACCTAGCAGATTAATTTAATGGATACTTACAGCAATTGCTATTTAACTGTACTGTTGTAAATGTTGAGAGAAGAGAGCAGAATGATCACACCAATCACACCTCACACACCACGAGATAGAGATTGTATTATTACGGAGGGAATCGACTCACGCTATGTAAAAAAATGTAATGAAAAAAATAAAAGAGTTCAGATGCCAAGTTTGAAATTTTCTTTCCATCTTTCGCAGACTCAAATTCTATTTGTTGCAACACGAAATGCAAGGCATACCGCTTTCCGACCGCGTCTCGCAGGTTTCGCTTTATTGAGAAAAATGTTATCATTTAGCGATGCAATTTCGATATTTCCGGGTTTGACAGGTTTCCGCCTTAAAAATAATCTGCCTCTCACAGATTTTATTGTAATAGATGGAGTGGCTTCCTTGTGGAATTCCTTGCTTTGAGTTGCGAGTATTAATAAATACTGAAGATCAGGTCATGCCTCGCATCCTATATTCCACTGTTTTACGATTTAATTACGATTACTTGATGTTTTTGTGATTTCTTAAAAGATTTCTTATTCTCTATATAAGGTATACTCCTTAAGTTTCCGTACTTTATTTGGAACCACCCCTTCGTACTGTCGGTATTCTCTCACATTTCTTTTATAGCCCAGGCAAATTAGGTTTTAACCCGGAAATAATTAATAACAAAGCCGGACCTTTTGAGATGTATTCAGGACCCCTTTGAGATGAACATATCAAAAGTCCCAAGAGCTCCTAGGTGGGATAACGAAAATATCCTGGAAAAACCTGGAAATACTGGAGTTTTCCTGGAATTCGTACTGTTCGGTAACTAGAAGAGAGGCGTTCTTTTTTTCGGCACACCTGTTTTTAGTGCGCTACATTTGTGAAAGGTGTTCGGTAGCTTCATGAGGCTCCCGTTCTGATCCTGGTCCACTAGAATGTCATGAAGTGCCACATCATGTACTAAACTCGCATTAAACCGATATTTGCCGGACTACTAAGCTTCTAAACGGCATTACTAGAACTTGTTTCGCTGCTTGACACAAGTATAACCTTTCTGAGCACCAATACTTGCAGCAGCACCCCGTCCTACCCGCCTACAAGGTGCGAGAAGTGCCTGATCGTCTAAATGCTATGCTCTGATGCATTTAAAGTGTGCAATTCGCTCGAGTATTCCTTTTTCCTGGAGAAAATTGTGTTTGAATTGTGACTCTTCACCTACTTTTCTCTGTTGTAGCCAACAATTAGCCTCACTGCGTTAAAAAATTACCGTATAAGGTTAACTTCAAGCGAGAGATCTGTAAATAAAATGTCCTCAGTCATCCCGCTGCCTGCACGAGCGCACGGTGGGGCAGCACTGGGTTATTGCGAGTCTGCGACACTCCCTCCTCCCCGCTACCCGTGGCTGACGCTTACTCAAAATCCTCCCCTCCATCACGGCCTTCACTGTCCATTCCAACCACCTACTCTGCTTCGATCTTATCTCCTTCTTTCCTTTCCTCTCCCACCCATGAAATCAAGCACTTCCTCGTTCATCTTCCTTTCCGTCCATAGGACTGCCTTCATTCTCCCTCACGCCCACATCTCAAACGCCTGCAGCCTATTATCTTCCTCTGCTATAAGAGTCCAAGTTTCTGCACCATAAAACGTTACACTCCATTCTAAGCTCCACGCTAACCTTTTTTTTACACTCTTACTCGGAGTAAGTGGACTATTTTGACATTAGACTAGCATATATTTTTGGAAAATTGCCACGGCCTGGGTCGTCATCATCTCATGTTCTACCGACAGAATTGTTAGAATGAAAAGTTCTCGGGTTAACCACCGGATAATAGTGTTCATCGGCACTGAAGTATCGATAGCGTAGTCTGTCATCTTCTTCAGCGCGACTATTCACCTTGAAGAGAAAATTAAACTACCCTATCGAAACGTCAGTGTTGATTAACACCACCATCCGGTGGGAAACTCGAGAACTCTTCATTATAAATATTCGTCGGAAAACATAAGAGCTTTCAATATATTAGTAGATTATATTTACAGTCTCTACGTCAACTATCCCTAAAACACCTGTTAGATGCATGCTCGCAGTAAACGCTAAAATTATACAGCAGAATATAAAGTTTAAATACCTTGGCATAGAACTGTCTTGATATTGAAATGTTGAATCCTAATCCAGACAACAAACAACAAAAGACTTAAGGATGACTGGATGCTTGAACGAAATAATATGGAACAACCGACTTATAGGGATAGAAGAAAAATCTAGGTGAAGGTATTTCAGGTCTGCCAAAAACCGGTGATCTAATTAAGTAGAAACCATGACGGACCTTTGCCTTGCCGGGCCAATTCACAGACAAACACGCTACTCAGGCTTCCTGATTCCTAAGGCAATTTGAGAGTATTTAAGGTAACTAGAATTTCAGCCCCTAAAGTCGATCAAGGATCACACTAGTCAGTTAAATATGGACCTCTAAGAAGTTACTAACCACGGGGATAAATCCTGTAACATAACTTATTCCGTAATTGGCTACGCATGATGACATTTCAGGTCTACTGAAAACCGGTGGTGGAATCACGTAGAAATTGCCTTAAGAATCAGGATGCCTGGGTATCGTGGTGGTCTGCGCTTTGGCCCGGCAAGCCAAAGGTTCGATCCCTGGTCCAGGTTGATTATTTTCCTGCAGCAATTTGTACGCAAAATCAAGAGTTTATAAAGCTAGTATTTGATCACTAATGACATAAATGGTGGAGATTCGGCCAGACACAGAAAGAACAAGAAGACTCTTGGAGACTGGTGAGATAAAAGAACTGCGGAAAATCACCGGTGAAACATTACTGGTCTGAAAATGAAATGAGAATACAAGACAAATTTGTTAAGTAGTACTTACACATTAACGAGTGGACCTTAAAAAAAGCACGAATGGAGTGAACACATAAATCGTATGGGCGAAGAAAGAATGGCAAAAATAGCTCGTGATAAGTTACCGTTGGGAAAAAGAAGTGTTGAGATTGCGTAGGTAGATTCAGGCCTGCGTCTGTAAAAGTCAGGAGTATTTTTTTCTTACTTCAATTTAAACCTACCGTTAATTTAGATTACAGTGATGATGATTCACAGAGAAAAAAGCTCATCTTCAAGATGATATCAAAATATCAGCCACTTATCGCAACATTTATCGAAATATTTGCAAAAAAATATGCGGCTGTGATCTCCACGGAGACATAAGAAGTGAGGAGTTTTGTGTTACAGATAACGTAGTAAATGTAACGGTGTTTATTTAGTGTTGTCGCAATTATTGTAAAAAACATTCCCCAAGGGATGCTATTTTTTAAATAGTTAAAAAAACTCTGTATTTAAATTATTTTCAGAATAAGGTGTGAAACAAATAACTCAAGTTTCAGCTTTAAATGCATAAATTTTGTTAACTAATTTTTTAATAAAATTTGAATTTGGATGAAAATTAAAAAAAAAGAAACAATTATAACCAATGTTCCGCAACTCATGTCTCCCGACGGGATTTGTTAATTGTCCCCTGCGCCTTTTTCATGTGCGCTAATTGTGGCCTTTATCGACATTGGCTAGTCTACAAATCTCATCTTTCTTGACAGTCGACAGTATCGGTGATTAATAAATGGACTTGGCTCGCTTTTCGCGTACATTCGCTTAGTAGGCCAATATTATATGGGTGTCTCCAGATAAATTGCTTAAAAGTAGCTTGGGTGAACTGTACCAAACTATTCAATGATGGCTTTAATTTTTTTTCAAAATTTCTGATGCGAATGATGGTGAGAATGACATGTCAAGTACTCGTCGCAAGTTCTGTGACGCCTAATAGAGTTCATAAAAGTAAATATTTTTATTTCTGTTAATTTTTATTTTTTAGAAGAGACTTCAAACAAATTTTAACCGACAAAACACTGCAATAAGTTATAAAATAAAACAAAACACATTCAATGTTGTGAATTTTTATTTGTCTTATCTTTAGCACAGGAACTGGACTTCATTTACTACTATTTTTTGACGATCGGGCACTTCTCGCACCTTGCAGGCGAGCAGAATCGGGGTGCTGCTGCAAGTATTGGTGCTCAGAAAGGTTATACTTGTGTCAAGCACCGAAACAAGTTCTAGTAATGCCGTTTCGCAGCTTAGTAGTCCGGTAAATATCGGTTTAAGGCGAGTTTAGTACATGATGTGGCACTTCATGACATTCTAGTGGACCAGGATCAGAACGGGAGCCTCATGAAGCTACCGAACACCTTTCACAAATGTAGAGCACTAAAAACAGGTGTGCCGAAAAAAAAGAACGCCTCTCTAGCTCTTCTAGTTACCTAACAGTACGAATTCAAGGAAAACTCCAGTATTTCCAGGTTTTTCCAGGATATTTTAGTTATCCCACCTAGGAGCGCTTGGGACTATTGATATGTTCATCTCAAAGGGTCCTGAATACATCTCAAAAGATCCGGCTTTGTTATTAATTATTTCCGGGTTTGGGTCAAATTTTGTTTATTTTTCCTGGGCTATTAGCATCATAATCCGGCCCTTGGTAATATGCCACGTCAGAAGGATCGAATAGTTCTATGATATCCTCACTAATTCTTCCTAATCATCCATTTAGCTATAATTATTGGTAGTTTCTGTTTCTTGATAAACTTGTTGAATTATTTTGATTTATGTTCAGTTCAATGTTCTTTGTGTTATCAGAGGTGACCATATTTGTGGTTGGTAATAAATATTTTATTCTTATAATTTGATATCTATACACATCTGTCAAACAGCTGTTGACATAACTCAGTTGCGAGAAATACGGGGACGTCTGCACTACAATACTCAAAACTAATTAGCCTGCTCACTGCCCTGATCGTATCAATGCGCTGTCAAGTATTCTTCATAAGTTTTGCGATATCGAAGATTTTCCATTGATTTCTTTCTTGTAGAAAAAGATTCTTTGAAATGAGACCAAGATTTTTGTATGAGAGTCAATATTGACGACCAAGATTGGTTTAGAAAGTATTACTTCCTTATTGACCACATTTTTTAGTTAAACCACACAAATGTTTAGGAAGGGAAATTGAATTTCTCTGTTTTTCTACCGGATTCAGCTGTTACAACTTCCATGCGAGGCAGGCTGTGTCCGGGTAACGTTTTCGCAATGTTTCGTCCATTTATTCCGTATGACCACAATTTAGGCCTCCTCCTCGGACCCCCAAACCAATTGTCGGGTGGGATTTCTCCCCATGCGTCTGGGTGAGGTTCCGAAGGACCCCGCAGTAGCCGCCCCAGATGCTCCTCCCCTCCCCTCTCTCTGCCCCCCGACTCACGACTGGGTCGATTGCACTCCCCCACTCCATCCCCGCGCCCTCCTTCCCCACTACCTCCTCCCCCGCGCCCCCACAATACCCTCCGCCTCCCTTGTTGAGTCGGAAGCCACTAAGCTGCCACCGGGGCGAATCCTCCTGGAGTCCGAGGGATCCGTCGGCACTCAATATAAATGCCATCCGCCCCTCTCCTTCTCTCTCGCCCCGTTTTATTCCCAGCCGCCGCCCCCCTGTGGGCCCCCGCGGGGGTGGAAAAAAGACCGAGGGGTGGATCCCTTCGCCGCTTCGACATCAGTCTTAAAACTACTCGCGCCCACCCTCCTCCTTTCATTCCTCCCGAAGTCCCTGTCCCTCGATTTTTCTCCCGCTTGGGTCTGTCTAGCTCTCCCGGGCGGTCCCTTGAGCGACGCAGTCACCCTTCTCCCGCTCACCCTCTCTGCCACCCTCCACCTCCGCCCCCCGGCCCTTCCCCCTATATAGACAATGTATCGGCATTTGTCTTGATCAGCGCGCACCGCCATTTTGATAATGTAATTTTCCCTCTTCGGCCTCCAGACTCGGCTTGTGGAAGGGGGGTGGGGGTGGAGAGAGGAGGATGGAGAGGGGAGGCCGGGGGAAGGGGGGGGGGGGGTGGGTTGACTGCCTTCTTACTTGGGAGTGAAGGTGGGGAAGGTCCAAGAGGGGTGGTCGGGAAGGCAAGGCGAAGTTTTCTCGCGGAAGAAAATGAAGAGAGGAGTGGAGAAAAATCGCCGATTTGCGGGAGACTGTGGGGAGGAAGGGATGCACTCCATCCCCCCCTCTCCCCCCCCCCACCCACTTCGGGTTGGGGGGTAAGTGACGTGAGAGGGATGGTGGGGGAGATGGTTGCGCGTCCTTGTCTTATTTTTTTCGAACCCCGCAACTTTCCTCGCTTCAAGGGTTCTTCCCCCATCCTAATGCCTTTTTTTCCATTGCAACCATAGCAGAAGCTTTTGCCTTCCTCACATTGAACTATTTTGGGACTGAAATGGTCTGTTTTTTTCTAGACTCTGTTTCTGGGGAAAGTATGATAATGCTTGTATATGAAAGGGTTTACGATATCATAGTCCTCCCTCCCGGATTCTAAAGGCTGACGCGGTCTAGTTATTTTCTCTTGAAAAAGTATCTGCGAAAAGGAGAGTCTCTGCTTTGTACTTCGCAGAAACTTTTGACACTCGCGGATTGCACAATTCTCAAGGCTGGAATAATTTATAAGCCTGGAAATGTTTTAACTGGGAAGGAGGATAGTGTTTGTGCGTCATGATTTGAAGTATTTTCAGGAACGAGCCTATGTTGCCAGCATTTAAATTTGGCCCATTGCACCTGCAGTCTTTTACTAAGTCGAGGCTCTGGTCACTCTTCTTGCTCTATTTTTTTCTCTCCCCATGTCTTTCCCCCTCTGCTCCTTCATAATATCTCGTTAACGCTCTCGTCCCAGGTAGTCACGTTTTTTTGCACGTGAGTGCGGTAAACTTGTGAGATATCTATTAGTGTTTGATATTGGTTGTAATATCGAATTTCACTGCCCTGCGTCCACTCATTATGAGTCTTTTCCGCATTGAAATAGCTTGTGATCTCCGGTGAATATTAAATGATTCCTACTCAGATTACTGCGTGCTGCTAGTTGTTATAAAACAAAAGTTTTTAAGAGTGATATGGTTTATTAGAAGTATTTTCGTGGGCGTTTTTTTATGTATAGGTACCTACTCAATTTCCTTTACGTTTTCCCTACCTCCACTCTCTAATGTGTTTTTTAGAAGCTATCGTCATAACCCTTCCTTTCCCGTACATTTAAAAAGTTGGTAACTAACGGAACAGATGCTTTATTAGTGTTTTACGAAAATTTAGCTGCGGATAGCTTCTCTACCTATTCTTGCCTCCAACATATGTGCTGGTTTCTGACGCAATAGACGCTACTGTGTAGTTGCTTGGTTCTTGGATGAGGCGACCGATAACTATGGTCATTTCCGCCATTAGGATGGTTGGGTAGAAGGGTAGTGGAATGGGAGGAAGAGTGAAGAGAAAGACTCAGCGTTGGCAGTATTATCCTACTCTTAGCCAAAGGCGCCAAGGGGACCGCACTTAAACGTCCCATCCGACGCGACGGACGGAGTGCTGTACTTGAGGTGCTCTCCACACAGAACCCAAGTAGGGATCGGGACTTCCTTTCAAAAATGTCCGACACCATTTGGATTCAAACAAGAGCCTTCATGATGCGAAGCCAGTAATATAGCCACCACACTTACTTGACCCCTGCTGTGTATAGTGGCAGCGATGCATGGGGCCATTTGCGCAGAGGGCGCTTTTCAGTGGAAGTGTCCATTCCCGACGAACTGGCTCCGCACGAATGAGGTATTCTCCGTGTTTGACCACCAGGGTTTCAAAGCTAGCAAACCTTCATTGCTAACTTCAAAATGCTAACGCTGTAATTCACAAAAAGGTTTTAGCTCTCTCTGGTTCTTAATCCAAATTTTAGGTGGGTTTCTCGAATGGATTGCGACCAATATCTGCGTATCTATGGGATCTAGCTTAGCCTGGATCGTAAGCACTGTCGTGAAACGCGCTGATTACACTTTCCCGTCCTCTCCAGTTGAATGCAGTTTTGTTGGCGTTCCCTACCATGTCCCGTCCCCTCTCCTCCGCTCCTTTCCTTAGTCGACCCCTTCCTCGCGTGCCACCCCTTGACGTAACGTTTCGCGGAGGCGACTACCGCAATGTTTCGCTACCCCTATAATCGGGGCACATGAATTGAGAAGTAGGAATGGGCCAAGTTGGGAAAACAGAGTGAGAGAGAAAGATGTGGTGTGTGATGGGGAGTGGAGTAAAATACGTTAAGAGATGGAAGAAGGGGGATCGGGGGAAAGGAGGCCTATTAGAGGGATTGCCAGGACAACGTAATGAAGGTTGAGGAATGAGCTGCGACCGAAGGGATATAAGGGAGGTTCGAGAAATGGGGTGTTGGGGGTGCTGAGGGGAGGTGGGGGGAATTTTTGGCGGGTCGGGCGTGGTGGAAGGAAATGGGTGGGGGGTCCCGGGGTTTCTTCGGAGGGGAGGCGGCGGGAGGAGAGAGGGGGGATCCCCGGGTGAGATTGGCGTGGAGTCGGGCGAAGAAGGAGTGCTCTACCAAGTCAGGTATTTTTTTCCTCCTCCCACTCTTCACCCCCCGCCCCAAAAGCGTCTTCTTCTTCTTCCTCCCCGATACACAGTTTTTCCTATTTTTCATTCCACTGGGCCCCGAGCGGGGGAATTGGCCCCGCGCAGTTACTCTCCCCGTTTCAGACTCACGCCCACGCGTATACATTATATATATAAATATATATACATATATATATATATTTTATTTTTTTAGGGTCTGTGGACCTGTTGTGATGGATTCGGCACTTTGAGGCCACAGGTACATCTTGCTCCGCGCTCCTTTCTCTTTCTTTCCCTCTCCTTCCTCCCGTGGGAGATATTTTTAATGGCGGGAAAACAGAAAACACTCCAATTAAGGATTTCGGTAGTTTTTCTTTTTCACTTCTCTCCGTGCTGTGATTGATCCTCATGTCTTCGGTTGCTTATCCGAGCCTGTAAGAAAACTTGGAACGATATCAATCCATGCCTTACTTAAGATTTAGGGGCTTGATTTGATTATTTTGTGGTATTACGCCAGCTTTTATTACATTAGGTAAATGTTTCATCTCCTGTTTTCTAGGTAAAATATATTTATATTTTTTTTAAATTATCCTTTGGTTCCATCAATCTCTCGATAAGGATATACGGAGAATCATTGATTATAGATTACTCTACTAGTAAGATTTTTTGTAAATCTGGAAACTCGGAATTCATGTGTTCACTCCCTGCATAGCGCTTAACATTTTCGTATAAACCTCTATTGCCGTCCTTTGTTACCCCCTTTTAATTTCAATGTTGTTTAAAAGTTACTTTTAATTATTTGAGACTTATTCCGAATTGATTGGACAAAATGTTGAAGTAGTTCACTACGAAAATCTTATTTTTTACAAATTTCAACGTCAATAGTATACTCGTTATATTACGCACTTATTATATTTTACCTTATTAGCCTACCTATTGTTTTACCTTAGTTCAGTTGCGTCTTTTTTCTTCAAATATGCACATTTTGACTTAGATTTATTCGAAAACGTTGACACAGCTTTAATGTGTAAACAACTAGAAAAATGATGAATCTGTGCTTCATTCGTGTTGAAAAATGGAAGCTCACTTCATGAATAATTGGTAAATATTTTGCGTTACCTAGTGACGTTGGCATTCTCCATTTGAAGGGTACCAATGTTACATAAGGAGCGTTTAATTTTAGCAAAGGTTTATGTTCTTAGGTTTGTCAAAATTAATTATTCATAGTTCTATTGCTTGCGGTGGGTTTGAATGGCTAAGAAAATACCTGATTAACGCCTAATTTTGATCAAGTATCTCATTGACAAGCACTGCTTTTTTCTTCCTTGAGTGTAAACGTTTTGGTCACACTCGTGCATGTCAGCCTCGTAAAAACATAAATGGAAGGCTCAAAAATGGGAAGAATTACAGTTGAAGACGGAGGATGAAATTCATGAAGCAAATCAAAAGTGACGTCCAAATGAGATATAATGAAGGAATGAATATGCTATCTAGAAATGGGAATGAGTGAAGTGCAGCAGGAAACCAATCTGTGAATTGATGACTTCTGATCTCAAACACTTGATTATACTTCGAATGTTTTATGTATTTCCGGGCGCTCTAAAATTAACTGTAAAACTCTGCGTTAAGGCGTATGAGTAAGATTTAATCGTTATTCGAACTAATTGTGGTTGCTTACCTTCTATCTCAGAGCCGTTTTCGATAGCTTTTCTTTCATGTCTTTGGAGCGGTTTCAGGTGAGGTGAATGTTTTCTATTCCCTGATGAATCTCGTTTCATTCTGATTTCCAACTTTTTCAATTGGATCGGCGATGCATCGCAGTCGTTTTCGTCGCGTCTACGAAACGTTCGGCGAGTCATTGTGAGGGAAGGGTGGGGTGGAGGCAATTTAACCGCGATTCTTGGGAGTGGCAAGGGGCCGTGCGGGAGCGGCGTTAGTGGAAGGACGGGGGAAAAGATATCGTCGTCGGTTTAAGAAACTCTCCCGAGGTCGGGATGGGGTTCGCGCGAGAAAAATGCCCCGACACTCCATCTGAATCGAGTTAAGACGGGGAAGAGCAGCGAACCAAGTTTCGCCGTTTTTCTCCAGATACTCCCCCATCCTCCTCGCTGATGTCTTCGTCTTCCTCCTCCCGAGGAAAAATTCCTGGCCCCAGCCTTCCACCCCCGCCGCCCCCTACTCCGGTGCCCATACTCCCTTCCTCCCCAGCGTCTCCGACAGATATCTGTCGGATGGATTGCTCCTCCGCCAGCCTGCCCGGCTCCGCGGGATTAGAGACGATGCCCGCCATCCCAAGGGTGCACTCCCGCATTTTTTTCTTCCCCGTCCCTCTGCTCCGTCCCCCATCTTCTTCTCTGGGAGACTGAGAGCGAAATATTCTCTCCATTGGCAGCGAGAGTCTGGATTCAATTGAAAAGTTCCCCCACGTCGTCATCCCCTGGAGAGACCTTTCGTACCCGCTCCCGAGCATTGTCGTCGATTCGCGTACCCAATCTCTTGGCTCCATTTCCGAACGCATTGATACATATTTTTCTCCCCTTTTTATCCCCTCCTCCTCCTTCCCCGTGTCTCCCAGATGAAATTTTCCCGACTTGCCGTGCGTCCGGCGTCGCTCATTTGTTTCAGTGTCGGTTGGAGGCGCCCACTGCGATTTCTCCCACGTCTGATTAGGTCGGAGGTTGCTCGATGAGTGCGGGTTGCTTGGAAGTCGAATGATGTGTCGGGCTGTTCTTAGGTCATCGATGGACGAATTGAACCAGTGTAGGGAACCTTCTATGCCGTGAAGTGCGTGGTAGGAGCGGCGATCTTTTTCGGTATGTCTTTCGTCCTTGAGCAGTGTCCGCTGATTGCAGTTCCAATGATTGCCCACATAAGCATGAATGGACTTTTAACAGTTCTGGTCGATAAAAGTTCACCTTAGAATATGATTCGAATCTAAGGGATTCGGATTTTATGTTACTTTGTATCATTTTGGAAATTCACTGATAAACTTTTATTTCAGGCAATCATTTTATGGACATATATTTCTTCAAATAAATTAATTGAACTAGTGCGTCCGTGTTGCTTTAATTCACTCAGAAACAAAAGTTTAATTGTGGATGTTATAACTTACGGAATTCTTTCCTTGCGTCACCCTCCCATTACCCAATATTTTCTGTCATTCGTTATCTGAAGATTTTTAACAGTATTTGCAAAAATATTTCGCTCCTTGAATGAAGTATTTATTGGTAGACAAGGTATATTTTTGATGGCGAGCTTCTATGATGTGCTTGACTTGATCATTAATCGTATGTAGTTTCGTGAAAGATTAATTTTTAAAAGTCACCATTTTTGTACGGTTGGAGCTACTTGACTTAAATTTGGTATTATATTCCTATATTACTACCGGCTATGTATAATTTGGTTATGACAACTTCTAGAACTTCTTTTGGTTCAGCCTCTCGAAATGGTAATTCTGTACTGGGTTTGAACTAACTTTTGATTTGACGCCCTCTTCCAGTAAACGAGATAATGCTTTCTATATCCCTCCCTTATCGATGCACGCGCCTGGAAGTGGGCACGTCACGTCTTGGTGACAATTTGCGTGGGCGTAGATGTGGAACGGAGCAGGGGAAAATGTTCACCTCACCTTCATGGCAGACTCGCGTGCTTGATAAAGACCTGAAATCCCCCGTGGAAATACTTCGGCCCTACTCTCCCGCCCTCCACTCTCCTTCACTTTTCTCCTATGGACCCCCTCCCCCCTTACCACAACTTTCGTTCACCCTCCTACCCTCTCCCCCTCAATCCCATCACCCCCTGTCTTCCTTCCTCTCTTTCTCTCTCTCGCTGGTCCCTGGCATCCGGTCCACCCCCTCGAACCCGTCCCTTCCTCTACCCACTGACTCTCCCCCACCCCCTTGTCGGTCCTGCCATTTCCCAGGGGTACTCCAGTGGCACGTTTATATACATTACCACCCGTGCTCCCCTATGACCCTCTGACCTATCGTCCACTCGCTCTCCCTTCCCTCCTGGACATGCTCCCTTTTCAATAAAAGCGTCCACGTCCGCGGCGAGTGGTAAATGTCATTGGCTGTCGTCTGCCCGCCGAGGATGTCCCACGAAACACGAGAAATTCTCCGTCGGGGTTATGTTCAACGCTGAGGAAGTCGAATGGGGCTTTTCTTTGTTGTTGTTATCTTACCTGTTAACTTAATGACTTTGATCCTGCTGGTTGTATTTTACTCGGGATTTTAATTTATGATCTTTAATTTAGCTTCTAACTTGTACAGTAGTCCCGATTAGCCGAGGTTCCGTATTATCCGAGATACAAATCTTTATTTTGTGGCTGTACCAAGCCAGTTGAGCTCATGCAAGCAAACTTTAGAATTCGTCAGTTAGTTCGATTTTTTAATAAAAAGCGACTCAAGAAATTTTTTATCCCAACCATGCCAAAATATGAAGTACGGTAAAGCATGCAAGTATCTTATTTTTGTCGGTATTTTGCACTTCAGCTTTCCGTATTATCCGAGTATTTTAATATCCGAGGTGGCCTCATCGCACACAACCTCGGATAGTTGAAACTCCACTGACACGCGAAAATTGCTATGATAGAATGATAACATGTATAATATTTATTCATCTTGTTTTATAAACTGTTTTCCCCTGAAGGATGTCGGTGGTTTTCCATTTTTGCCATTTTCCCCCTAGGCTAATCCTATTTGTCACCTATTACGTTGACAGAATTATACTTTTCCAATACGTTTTTCTGGTTGCTTAGTGTCAATTGATTTTCTTTCTATTTACTGCTCATGTTAATCGTGAAAGTTATTTTAATCTGTAATCGCTAGCATTAAAACCGCTATCACGTCAACCACTCAATATGTTCTCCCTATTATTTCATTTTGAATGCTGTCAAAGTGGATTCGTAATTGATATCAGTAAATATAAGACAGCTATTTATGCTGAGTGATTAAAAGGGAAGTCATAATAAGAGTATTGACGTAAAGGATTTGGAAACGAATAACCTCCTTTGGCAGCTAAGGGTTTCTTGACTTCGAACGTGTATATGAAACACTGCCTGATAATTTGCGAACTGAATGTGGAAACCATTACCTCTATAAGAAGATATTTGTGCTCGTTCAAAAAAATGAAAAGGTATTTCAACCGTGACCAAAGAACATGGCAGTGCGTTCCGTTCCATAGTCATTTGTTTTCCTTCCGAATTAAAAAAAAAAGGCAGCAATTCATCCCGTGGTATGAAAATGACAGTTCCTTCAAAAACCTTCTGAGTCCCTTCTTTTGTCCCGCTGGCAGCATTCCCATCGCTAATTCCTCCATAATGAGAGAGAAATGAGGAAAATACCAAGCCGGCATTTCGGGAAATAAAAAAAATATTCTCTGGCGACAACCCGCAGGGCGAGATCAAAGCCCGGAATCGGGCTAACTGGAGCATCGAAAATTAAGTACGAAAAAAGGAAGAGATATAGCGCGAGCTCAGGGGAAATAAACGCGAATTAATGAAAAAACATAATAGTAGACGAACATAATATTGCATTCAGCAAGAAGGCGAGGGTGGGGTTGAGGGGATGGGAGTGTGGGGGAGAGAGAAGCACCAGAAGGACCGAACAAAAAGGAGGTTCATATATGTATATTTTCCATTTCTCGCAATTCGCTGAAATAAAATAAAATTATAATAATAATAAAGGTATTTGAATAATGGGGAAGAGGCTGTGGATCACCGTCATTTCTGTTTTTGTCTCCACTCGTGTGTTGGGAAAGAAAATGAGGGGCAAAGGGGAGGAGGGGGGTAACGGGTGTGGGGCGTGGATGATGTCAGGGAGAGAGGGGTGGCGTGAGGGGGGTGGGGTAGTCGGAGAGAGGTGACAGTGACAGCCAAGGGGGGTGAGGTCAGGGGTGGAATAAAGGGGGGGGAGGGTGGAGTTGCACGAGAAGCGGAAAATTAAACAGCATGGGGGGGACGACGGGGGGAGGGAGGGATGGGCGTTGTGGGGTGAGGTGTCGTAGTAGTATGGGCGGGGAGGGTGGGTCGGGAGAGATCTGTTACACGAGAAGATTCACTGATAACGCCCACCACGCCAAAAATGTCGAGCTTCCTTCAGAGCCACACCGACTCTCCTCCTGCCCCCCCCCCCAATCTTGCCCCTCCTTGCACACCGTAACGCAGCCATGCCCTTCCACTTGGGCTCCTTTGGCCTGCCCTCCCGACCCCCTCTTCCCCTCGGATCCGAATTGCGAAAGACAAGTGAGATAGGCGAGCGTTTCATGTTTTGGGAGGGAAAGGGCGATGGATGTATAATTGTTTCATGAAAATAAACGCTCTCTCCCATTCCCTCCATCAGGGGCTAATGCTCCCCGATTGTGGGCAAATTCAACCTCGGCATCGGTCGCACGGTAAAAAAAGACGCCTTTGATATCAAATCAGCTTGCGTTTTGTGGAGAATGAGTGCACGAGACCGCGAAATCGCGGGAAGTGTATCGCTCAGGTTGCCCCTCCTGCACCTGTCGCTTGAAATTATGTTATCATCACCTGGTCTTCAAATTTGTAAGTGGTTTCTCGAGCAGTTGGCATTATCGCCTTGAGCTTTAGGGCAGCTCGTCGGTCATCTGTTGCTGTGCGTAGCTTTGGAGTGTCAGTGAGAATTGTTAATACTTGCTCTTACCAGTAATGAGGAATTCTGCTGTTTAATCGGAATCTGGCGTTATCTCCTTTCCATGACTTTTGTAAATTCCATGTTCCTGGAGCCTGTTATTCGCCTTTACAGAGAAACTTTCATGGTTTCCCGCAAATGATAAGTATTTTACGTGTCAGCATATCTTAAAATTTGTGGTAAACAGTTGGGTGAATAACCACCTCGTATCCTTTCATTGTGAGGGTAAAGGTATTAAAAAATCCCTGTTTATTCTTTTGTTATGTACTCACCTGGTACCTAGCGGTTTCTCAACTGTTCTTTCTGGTGATCTAATTGGTTCGAATTGCCTTCTCAGCGCGTCAAGAATTTCATGATAGCCTGTGATGAAAGACTTTATTTTCCTTCTGACCACTCATTGAAAATTGTCAGCTTTGTATGATTCTCGTTCCAGAGTTGTAAAATGTATTTGCAGGGGGGATTGAAATAACTGCTTGGTTGCTGGTTTTGTGGCGATGTCGTTATCTTGCCCTATATATTTTGTTAACTAATTCGTAACCCAGCCGTCATGAGAAGCAACAATTTTACATGAAGAAATTGGTCAAACCTTTAGTTTTCTTTATTTAATGATTACATATGAGAGACTTGTTAAAATCGAAAAATATTTCTTTGTTATAGCTGAAATCTCTTCTTCAGCACGAGAGACATACGATGAATTCTTTCGAAAGTCGTCAGACGGTTTATTAATGGCACAACCTTTATCTTTCACTTTATGCTAGGTGCTGTTTGTTCGTCGAGCGAATGAAATGAAACCCGTTTTTTTATCTTGCTAGATAGCCGGCCACCGCAATGCACCCCTCTCTTTTCCTTTTGTGGAAGCCTTAAAAAAAGAAGAGGAAAAAACTGTGGCCCGCTTTATCTGATTGCGTATGGCCATAGTCGATCCCTCATCCGCTTCATTTATTTCCTCTTTCGGTTCGCTAATTTAATTTCGGCCTCCCCCTTCCCTCCCCCTCTCGCTTCTCCCTTGCGTCGTTTAATTTTCGGTCACACGCAATTTCCCCGGTGACAGATAATTATTCAAGCTTCCCTTTTTGACGCAATAGTCCTCTCGCGAGGAGCGTGATAGTGGTAAAGGGGGGAGGGGGACATTCGGGAGGGGCAACTCACTGTCTTCTCCACCCCGCGTTATTGATCCAGCATCGAGGCCGGGGTCTTACCAACGCTAGGGAAGCCTTGGTGGGCCTCGGCCTCCGGTTGACAGCCTTCGAGAGGAAGAATGATTGTGGGCCCATCAATAGCCGTGGAGACCTTAATTCCGCCGGATTAAGACGTTCCTGGGCGTAGTAGCTGCGTCCCTTCCCAGTTCTCACTCTCTCTCTCTTTTTCTCTCTCTCCTTAGATGGAGCGTTTTAAGCGCTGTCCTCCACCTCCTCCTCACTTCCATCACCCCATTTCTCCCTTTTTTCGCTCATCCTGGGCCCATTTGTCCAACCCCCCTTCGTATATTCTTCCCTCCCTCCGAGTGCGCTGGCCTCTGGACGCAACCACCTTTGTAGCCTGATTTTTAAAACCAGTAAGCCCTCTCCGAGCATTGCCAACTTCTTTTTAGTTTTTTTGGGGTGCATTTCTCATCCGTTGTGTCACCTCCATCTAATAAAACATCTTCATCGTCCGATTGAAAATGGTGTCGAAACGTTAACCGGACTAAGATTTTATGCACAATCGTTTTTCTTTTGGTGCTGCCTTGGTTGAATGTATTTGGGTGCAGTCGCATGCTTGTGATTATATAAGCCCTAAGTCAAAAATAGCGTGTAATTCCCTGGGTAGCATAAGCTCAATGCGAGCCTTTCATGATCATTAATGGGAATTCCCTTAACTTCCACCATTTTATCTATGTTAAATGTTTCTCCGTCACCATTAATTCCCCCCTTTTAACGCCGCAGTAGCTTACCAGGAACTCATAGGAACTATGAAATTGAAAGAAAAATCTTACAGAAAGTGTTGAAATTTTCGTCATGTAAATATTATTTTTCGAAATACGTCATCTTAATTATTGGGAATACGCCATCGAAATTCTGGGTGATGCGCCGGCCCAGTTTTCCTGATATCTGCATTACTGTAATTTCGTTGGTAGGTTAAAATTTACTCCCAAGTCGCTCGGATAAAGTAATTAAAATAGCGCGAAGAAAGTAGTTAAAAAGGACTATCCCTAGTACTAAAGGTGTATTAAAATTAAATTGAATTAGGATTCTTTAAACCATGTTGAAATCAGGGAAAAAACAGAGAAATTTCCGTTAGAGTTTCTCTCTCCTCCGTAAAAAATATTTTTTTAAACGTTGTCTGCTGTCAATGTTGTCTTCGGTCTTATTCCCAATACAGTAATGTCGTTCATTCACTTATGCGGGACAGGCAATGTGCTATTCTTCCGATGTTGTGGAAATATAGAGCAACATCAGGGTTGGTACAGACCTTGAAAGCCTGGAAAAGTCATGGGAAATGATAAATTAGCCTAGAAATTTGCTTTTCCAGGACAAAATCTGATTTTGTTTCAATAAGTGAAGTGAGGGGTACCATTTCAGGCTTTTAGTGTGTTGGTAGGATGTTTAGTACCTTGCCTGAACGAGGTAGTGGAGCTCTTGTTTGCTGTTTAGCAATTAGTCATGCCCCTAAGTATAAAAAAATGGGGAGAGGACTGGAACGATGGCGGTAGCGCAACGCCTTCGCCTTCGCCCCACATTTCACGCTAGTGCGTTCCAATCCTCTCCTCATCTCGACCCACCTCGACTCGTTCGAGAGTTGAGTACTCTTTATTCAGAATGAAATACAGACATTTGGGGTTCCTTTGGCTTAATCACCGAAAAATCAAAATATGAATAATGCATTCTGATATTTAGTATGCATTACATTCAGTCATTTGTAATTATTAAGATTAGGTTTTACGTATTAGAAGAATGACTTTTGGTAACTTTTGGAAACTTTTGGTATATTCTTCTTGTCTGATGAACAGCAATAGCATTCAGTCTTTTGAATTACTAAAGATTAAATAGAAAAGTTTTAGTTTTTATTTATATATAAAAGAAATATAAACAAAGTGTTTTTCTGGTTTTTGTCTGAAGAACAATAATACAATATTTTGTCACAATTACAGTAAAGATTTTCTTCTTCCTTCTTTTTCTCTTCTTTTCTTGCTTTACAAAAAAGGTTTTCAGGTTTGTTTTATGTCTTCTGCTCTTGCTTCACAAGCAATCGTCTTCTTCAGTCTTCTGATCTTGCAAGAACAAGAGGTAAAGGTTACAATGTTATATAATGTACCCCGTTTGGTGACTAGCGCGAATGACACTAGAGACAGACAAGCGGATGAGTCCACCACCCTTCTGTGCTTTGATTTCCCTCGTCTTGGATGTGAACTAACGTTAGAATAAAATTCCGTCAGTTAGGGAGTCGATTTTCCCCTAGAGCCATAATGGTGTTTGTTGGGAATCTATATTCCCCCATAGTGCGTGCATTCGTACATTTTGCTTCTATTCCTGCGCATTTTTTTAAAATACACATTTACCAAGGAACGTATATTTTCACCCGGAAAATTTAAAACTTAGACCTGGAAAAGTCCTGGAATTCCATGATCTTTGGCCTGAAGCAACCCTGAACATGCTTGTCACTTGTTGCTGTCATTTTTTATCAAATGCGTATCAATTATGGTGGAAGCGGCATCGTTACTCTTATATTTTCAAACAGAAGTAAGATGGTGAAATGGTACCAGCCTTAGCAGCGGAATGTGGAAAAATGTCATTACGACCCCAATGACATATATTTTGTGTGCTATAAAAATTTTAATCTTGATTTTCATTTATCAGCAGCATCTTTCATTTTTTTCGTATGAGCCATAGTGGACTACGCGTATTACTTTTATTCCCTTCTTTTATTTCTTCCACTTGTCTTTCCTTCTTTCAAGACATTTTGCTTTTGCTAAATATTTATTTTACTCTAGGTTTTCCATTGAAATTATACATAAGAATTGTGCAAAAAGGCATTGAATACGTGCGTTCTTATAAGAAATGGCGATGTGCTGATAATGTATAAGGATTAGAGATCTTTCTCTTTTATGTAGCTTTATGAACTTCGGCAAGGTTTAATTGCCTTCAATATTTCATTTTAATTGTTTTTTATTTCTAGAGGATTTTAGGAGCATGGAACTATCACGGATTCGTTTTGAAGTAACTTGACAACGATGTCCTTAAAAATGTATTGTAATATTACAGGATGACGTAAAATATGCTGATAGAACTGCAGCATTAATTAAATTCAAGAACTCCGTCTCATGACGCTGGTCATACTTCCAACCCTGCATTTATGTCCTTTAACACGAAAAATATCATTTTTCAAAGGGAACATATGTTCCCTCATGTCCCTCAAAAAGGAAAGTGCAATGTTGGAGTAGTTTACCTTTTTTTTAATTAATTTCACCAAGTGCTGTGTACAAATATTATTATCTCTGCTCCGCTGGTCCAATTTCATTCCGTCATTGATGTAATAAAATCCGTATTTTTCCTGTGGTTCTTTTATTTGTGGATATTTTAAGTGCGAACTCTGTCGTCGATTAATGTATTTCTGTCACAATTTTACATTTACTTGGCCGTAATATAATTCTTTATTTTTCCCCAAATCCATGCTTTTGATACGGGGCGGGGAATACGTCACATTCTGAGAATCGACCTTTATTGCTCGCAGTCGTTCATCCGTAAAGCAGTAAAGTCTGCACCTCTTCAACAGCCTTATCCATTAAATTTGCCATAAATCTAGACTCCCCTTCCTCCTAACCCCTTTCCCCCTTTAAAAAAAACTCCTTTTCACCCGTTACAAAGCCGTGATATTTTCCGCAGTCGATGCTTTTTCCCATAGCCTTAACGGGGTGTAACTGTCTCACCCATAACACTGGGGCGTATTAGTTGGAAGTTTGGCGCGTCGCGTATCCATATCTTCGAAGAATACTGAACGTTAAAATAGAAGAGGAAAGAAAGGAAAAAAATTGGAAACGGTGGCAATAATCGGGTTCACGAGATGGGAGGGTGATGGTTTGAAGGGTACTCACAGTTTTTTACGCTTACATCCGTCGCGTATCTTGTTTCATCTGTCTGGGGGTATTCCTTCGAATTTTTCGCTGTCATTTAAGGCTGTGCTTCATTCTGTGTAAAATCGAAAATTGTATCACTTTTCCAAGTTCGCCGAGCTGTCCCTCGTAGGGTTTTGTTTATTAACGTGTATGCATTAGTTTCAAGCAAATTACGGGGGATATTAAAATAATTAATAATGGAGAAATGAAGCGGTTAGATACAAAGATAATGGAACAGTAAGGTGCTGTAACCCATTATTCGGATAATGATGGATTATTTTGATGATGATATTTCAATTCCGGTAATGCGTTCATTGCATTGAAAGACATTCTTTGGAATCAAATCCGCTCACAATTGATGTCAGTACTTTAACACTCGGTTGTTGATCTAGCGCAAACTTTATTTTTACACTGTTTACCCTTTCGTGAAAAATTTAAGAGCAAGCGTCTTACCCACTGTACAGGAATAGTTCTGTAGAAAATCCTCCAGGTGGTGGTAGTGGATATTTTTATCCGGTTAGACATCGATCCTACTGCTATTAATCGCCCTTCCTGCTCTTATTTTCCTTCAAACTTGTTGGGCAACTCCGAAGAATTTTTTTCAATACATCTTAGACATTAAAGCCTCCTGAATGCAATGCTATAATGAACAACGAATATGAGAAATTACCATGGAAGAAGTAGAAGATGGATGGAATGCATGAAGCGAACCAAGAGGATGCCAAAATAAGGAATCATTTACGAGTAAAGCGGCTAGATTGAGAGAGAAATGATGTGGTGAGCTGCTGATGAAATCATGTCAGTGGCAGCTATGCACACAGGTGACCGCATTCCGGTAGCATATTTGCGTGTTCCGCTTCCGATACCCTTTCCGTGATTTCCGCCTCGCTTCCCGACGGAAATGAAACTGTTTCTGCGCCAACTAAAATGGAATGGATACCGTATCAGTCGTAATCGAGGGGGGGATTCCTTCTACTCAAATTCCCCCCTCGCGTCACATAATTCACACATCTTTTTTTTTCCTAGAGCTTTTATATATGCATTCGGTCGAGGCCATTTCCTCTCGACTCACTCGAGTGGAGTTTCAAGCCATCCGAGACTTCCGAACGAGAGACTAACGCCCGCCCGATAAAAAAATCCTGATAGCTCCGCGAGGACAAGAATAAAAATGGAAAGGGCATTATAAGCCGTCTCGTGAGGAGGTTGGTTTTGAGAGGGTAGGTCGTGTGAAGAGCGAGCCTTTAGGGTTCAGGTGGAAGGGCGGTAAGGGACTTGATAGGGGATAAACGTCGCTTGCGGGGTTGCAGAGTGTGAGGGAGAGGTGGTGTGGGGCGGGCGGTGCAGTGTAGGGAAAAGGGCATCAAACTCGATAGGTCGTTATAGGCGGCGCATCAAAATGTCAGCGATCACCGTATGAGCCGGTGTGGTTTTCGTCCTTTTTATTGTTTTCCTTTTTTATCCTTTTTGAAGGGTTTTCTCGACACCCTAGCTCGTATAAGCCTCAAATCTTCCCGATTTTCACGAAACAACCGCTGAGGGGACATGGATTTGACTCGTTACACGTCTGTCTCTTCTGGATACATCACAAACATCAGGGTGGCTCTTCCTCAGGGATTGGCTGGCTAGAGCACTGGCTTCCCATCCCGAGGGCGCGTATTTGAATCCTTGCTGTAATGCAGATTTTTTTCTGTGGTAATCTTGATCCCGACATAATAAATAAATAATAACTTATTTAATGGGTTGCTACAGACCTATAAAGTCATGAAAATTGAAAACGGTCCTGGAAAAGTCATGGAAAATGAGAAATTAGTCTGAAAATTTGCTTTTTAAAGTCATAATATGATTGTTTTCATTGGTTAAGTGGAACCCTTTTAGGAACTATCTGTTGGGGTGTGGACTTAAGGTTTTTAGTACCTTGCCTGAAAGAGACATGGGACCTTTTATTTGGTGTTTGACGAGTAATTATGGCCCTAAAATAAACTTTTCAGTCTTATTCTTTACACCCATGCTGAGCATGATGGAACATTTTTTTCTGCTCTCATTGTGCCCGGTTACTTCATGGCCCTAGTCGCGGCAGAGACCTAAGAATCATCATCAGAACGGAAGCCGATTCTCCGAGAGTGGCGGTGCTCTGTTTGTTGGAAACCCCTATTCCGTCACAGTACATGCGATAATAGGAGCGTGCTCCTATTCTTGCGCCTTCTTCAAAATACACTCCAAAGAATGGAATTTCCACATGGAAAAATCAAAACTTAGGCCTGGAAAACCTGTGAAAGTCCTGGAATTTCATAATCTCTGGTATGTAATTTCGAATTTAGGGCTGTGGTGTCCTTTCCTACATTAACTCATTGCAGATTTACATGGGTACTATTTGGAGAGCGCTTCAAGTGCGGTACTCCGTTCGTCGGATTTCGTTAAACTTGGCGCCTTTCGTCAAAAGTAAGCTAATGTCGGCGCCAGGGTTTTTTCCGCCTTCTCCAGTCCCCAAGTAATCCTTCTCTTGCTAACATAATCGCCTATCTTTGATGGCACTTATGACATCATTTGTAAAACTCCCCTAATAACGAAACTATGCATTACTCATTGCTCTTCGACCAAATCCCAAGCAGCAGTTTGAGTTCACAAAGGGATGTTTTACGATAACCT
This sequence comes from Pyrrhosoma nymphula, assembly GCA_963573305.1. Lineage (NCBI taxonomy): Eukaryota > Metazoa > Arthropoda > Insecta > Odonata > Coenagrionidae > Pyrrhosoma > Pyrrhosoma nymphula. The sequence continues at coordinate 54,377,260 of OY754330.1, forward strand.
TTGTCATTCTTCTCTAGTTTTATTTCTAGGCTTATACTGCATTATATCGATGGCTTTACTTTAAATATCAGGTGAGGTTGTTGTTACGTTAGAAATGTTAAGTGATTTTTGATTAGGTAACCTAATGTGACGGATGAATGGAGAAAATAAAATTGATTGACTTAGAGAAAGAGATATCAAGAAGTCATTGACATGGTGATCGAAGGGATGAAGTCCATGGAAGAAATGCAAAGAAATTAAGGTATTTTTTGTGGATGGTAATAGAGATGTGCTAGGAGAGAAAAAAAACGTTTGGTAAGCAATAATTGGGAGGAGAAAAAGGTTAAATTTTTTTGTCGTGCTTAAGGGATGTTTAACTTTTTTGCATTTTAAGCACGGAATTGCGTTTGTGGCTTCATGCTGAGTGACATAATCCACTAGAGTATAAAATAAGCCTGCGGAGCTTAGGTATCTTCTTGAAGTCATTATTCTAATCATATTTAGAGAATCATCTCCTGTTCTGCGGTTTTATAGTCACCTTTGGTGAAGAATTCATGTAATACATTTTTAGCATCTGAAATGACTGAAATATGTATTTCAAACTTATTTTCAAATAACGATTTATTGGTTTCGATGTTTTCACCAGCATAAGTTTTGAAGAAGACCCTGTTATTCTGAAATACATCGATCCTTTAAGTCGACATGCCTACAATCAGATTTATCCTGCATAAGAGTAAGGTCCTTCTATATATTTTACCACTTTCTACTTGCCGGCACAATGACTCTATTCGTCCCTCCCGATATGTCCTACTATCCGCCGCTCTTCCTCCTTTCATTCAGTGGAGACAGAATTTCCTTCCCTTGCTTTGCCGCTGCGCCAGCTGTTGTCTTTTCATGGGGAGGCGCTGACTGTTTCCTCGCACTCCCTCAAATCTGCCCGTAAAGAGCATGGAAATTACCGTCGTAAAATTCGGAAGTAGGTTAGGTTTCGAAATAAAGGGATCGTGAAGATACACATCCTCCTCGTCGTATTCGTATTGTGACACGGTATTCTTTCAGAAGACAGTGTTATGGCTGCTTTCGAGTGAGTACGTATGCCATATGCTGGAAAATCCTCCCCATCTTCATTTGCGTCGCTGCCTTTTGCTATTTTACATTTTTTCCTCGCTAGTAACCCTCCGAAATACTCTATACTTTTTTATATGTGTGGGTATGCTATGAACTTCTCATTTTTTGGCGTATCCTGCAATAATTTTTTTTAATGAGAAGATCCCACCACCTCTTGTTATTGTTCTTGCTACTATCTTAATTAGCTGATGCTTTTACAGGGCTGCTACCGGCCTGGGAAACCTGGAAAAATTATGAAGTTTTAAAATAGGCCAGAAAAACCTGGAAAAGCCATAGAAAATAAGAAATTAGTCTGGAAATTTGCTTTTGAAAGTCAAAATATGATTGTTTTCAATAAGTGCGTAGCTTCATTTTAGGCACTATCTGTTGGTGTGTTGACTGAGGGTTTTGTAATACCTTGCTTTAGTGAGCCATTGTAGCTCTTATTTGGTGTTTATCAAGTAATCATGCCCCTACAGCCAACGTTCTGGTCATATTATTTAAACTGATGCTGAGGAAGATTGAATATTTGTTCTTCTCTGGTTTTGTACAGGTAATTTGTGGTCTTTAGTAGGTAGTGGTCTGTAGTAGTAGGTGTCGGTGCTCTTTGTGTTGGAAAACTTTAATCCGTCACAGTACATGCGTTAATGTGTTGTTCTTCTTTTCTCGTCTTCTTTTAAATACACTCCAAAGATTGAAATTTTCTCCTGTAGAAATTACAATATTGGCCTGGAAAACTTGGAAAATCCCTGGAATTTTATAACCTCTGGTTTGTATCAACCCTAATGAAGATATAGATTCGTCTTTTGCGGTGAAATAGTTTTTTGGAGACATGAGTCTCGTGAGTGGAGGGCTGGTATATACCCTTCTTCTCATTAAAAGAGTGCTGAGCGGGGTCGATCATCTTCGAGATTTAAGGAGCGAGCTTTATTTATGTTAATGATACGCGTGGAAATACCTATGAAATCAAATATTTAACATTTAGAGGTTATACCTTCTCGACCTCTTTTTTATCAATAAATCATTTCTCTATCGAGAGAAGATCGGTCTGCCGATCGATCGATTGCCTCAATACCCACGTTTTGCAATTATATATTTGCCTCTTCAGGGGTACAATGAATTTACAGCATGAAACATAAAATTGTCACTTTGAATATGATACCATATTTCATCATAATTACGTGCAGAAAATATTTTTTTGTTGATGAAGTAATAAAGGTCTACTATTTCCCAAGACCCGAAGTCTTTTCCCGGAGAAAATATTGTTTATTTATAAAAAAGAGGTATATAGTTAAAAACATATAACCACTATAAATTCATATGTCGAATAAAAGCATGTAACTGTCTTATATTTCTTCCGTAGTATGCATCAGAATAAGCACTCATTCGGCCTGTATTCTCAGAACTGTGGGAGCAATAGGAGTGGAGCCCAGTCCCTCACCGATCTAAACCTCTCTCCATTCTTCGTCAAGCATTACATGGGAACATAAAAATTTGTTGCTATTTTTTCCATAAGTCGGAAGAGCGCGTGCCTTCATATCAGTTCCAATTCATTTTCTTCATTCTCCCCTTCTTGTCGTCTCCCGCGAGGCTTGTCATCCTTTCAGTTGCCGTTTCCGAGTGGCTGGGTGAATTCGTTTCGTGCGATCCTGCTCGTCAAGGATTTAAAACGATCTTATTGGGAGGTCGGAGGCTTTCTTGCGCTGAGTAGCGGAGGAAAATTGGAGGTAGGTATAGGTATGCGATTGCTCAAACCTCTTCTCTCCATGCCGGGACGAGTGAGGCTTTTTTTTAAAGAAGCAGTGGGAGAGTCGGAACTACCCCCCGGTGTTCCACGAGATCTTCCCCCGTCATTGCGACTGTCACGCCCATAATTGCCCCTGTCGGCGTCTCATCCTCTCGCCTGTCTCGCGTTCTTCTTTGGGAAAGCGATCCGGCGTGGGGTGAGCGGGGGCATGGGGCGTGAGTGCCATACCATATAGACGCCCACCGAGTGAGGCCTCGCGAATATTCTCGGCGTCGCTCTACTTTTAATTCGGCGCGAGTGAAGGCGGCCTCTGGGGGACGCGCTGTCTCTGTTGTCTTTTCTTCAGCAGGGATGCCCCGTCGTCAGTGTAGCGATGACTTGAAAATGACGCGAATCGGTAGAAAACACGGAATTTGCGACATTTTTATTTCGTTCGGGTTAGTGTGGAGGCTAGAATAATCACTTCCCGAAGGGCACTGATTTGAATCCGTGTGGTGGAGGAAATTTTTCAGAGGTTTCCTGATCATTGCTTGAAGCAGAGCGCTTCAAGTGCAGTCCTCTGTCCGTTGGATGGGGCGTTAAACCGTGGACTCTTTGGCGCCTTTTCTTAAGAGTAGACTGATGCTGACGCTGAGTTTCTCTCCATCCTTCCTGCATTCACCAAACAATCCTTCCCTTACCAACCTATTTGACGAGCCGGCGAAATGGTACTCTAGATGGAACAACTCGGCAGAAAACCCGGTAACCAGTTGATCAACCCTTGGGAGTGTGTGATATTTTGAGACACATATTTGCGTATACTCTGTATATCGTCTTATGCAATCATTTTTATATTTTATTTCGCGAAAATTGAATGTTGGCCCGTCAGTGTGACATGCTATTTCTCTTATATGACGATACCTCAAATACATCATACTGTATAATTCTGAGTTCTTATTTATATTTTCAGAAATAATTATGTTTTAAGTTTTCGTAAAATTGTGCCATTGAATGGTACACATGATAAAATAATAGCAGGAAGAAAGAGCTGAATTTAGAGCTATAATTGTAAGTATCATTGATAATTCTTTTACCTGTATGATCGGTTACGTACTTAGGGTAGTTTGAGTAAGATAGTTCCCTAGTCACAATGGAGACCATATTCAAATTTTATTTTTTTTAATTCAGCGTCTGTAAGAAGTATAAAGTAAATATTGTAATATTATTGGTGCTAAAATATCGTCATATATGTAACACATTCTCAGTAATTAAACAAATATAAGTTCATAAGTCTCTAACTTGGCTCATTTTTTCACGCCGCACGGTTAAAAAGCCTTCAAAACTGCAGGTTTTTTTTGCGATTCTGTAAGCATTACTGTGGTGTATAACATATTACGTTTTTATGAATAGTTGAGCAAGCATACAAAATGTACACTGTTAGTTTTTTGACGATATATAGGTGTTATAAATTGCTATTTTTTTCAATATTCTCCCTATGGAGCCCACATCCGTAATCAATCCTTTGTAAAAGGGCTTGTATTTTCAGGAAAATTGCTCGAACAGTAGTTCGGCAAGGGGTTGATATTTTGATACCATTGGAAAGATGAATTTTTTTTTAAAATCAGGTCAAATTCATAAAATTCTAAGTGAAATGAGATTTCGCTCAATCTACCTTAAATGATGCGCACAAGCTGAAAAAACGCTACCCTGCCAATCTATACTTCGAATATTTTCACATCTTTTTGGTTTTAGCCTTGATTAAATGAACTATTCTAATCGGTCAGCCAATTCTGAGGTGGAAAAGAATCCAAAATTCTTCCCCATCATTTGTTATAAATTAATCTCCTGCGTAGCGGTATCAAAACGTTTTTTTTTTGGCACACCTACTCGAATCCCTAATGGACTTCATATTTTTCTTGCCCTGAAAATATAGGTATTTTAGTGTGACTAACCTCGTTTTCGGGGTTGGAAGTGTCGTTTGTTCCCCGATGATTTAATGCTACAGCGTAGTGGAAATTGTTCGGTCCCATTCTGGGTCTCCTTTCCGCCTGATTCGCGGCGCATGGACTGAAATAAATACACCCATTTTTTTTAAATCACGGATATTTCTTCTCTCTCTCCCTGTTACTGCTCCTCGAACTCCTTTGACGAATGAATGCAATTCTTCAGTCATCCGTCCCGTTCGCCGTTACGAGATTTCGCGTAATGGAACATTAATGGCAGCGAGTGAAAATGAAAGCAGACGCAGCACTTAAAATAATGCCCTACACTTCGCCGCCGCCCCTGCCCCTGAAACCGATTCACTCTCTCTCACTCCACACCCACCACCAACACCCCTCCCACCCTCCTTTAACAGTCAGGGTAATCATGCGAATGCTGCTCCCGAAGTATTGGATATGCAGATCGCGGAGAGAAATCGGGAGGCTTCCAGACACATCCCCTCCTCTCCTACTTGCAAGCTCCGTCCCCTCCACAAGTCTATATGCAATCAGACCGCTCCCCCCCCTCTCTCCCAGACCTTCTTCCTTTCGTCCCCCTCCCCGTTTCATTTCCCTCCCCCTTTTCTTCCCTCTCAGCAGTGTGCTCTTGCCATTGGCAGTGTATCGCATAAATCATAACTTAGGACTCGATGGAATTTCCTCTGCGCTGCGCCCGTCAGTCTCATCGCGGTGCCATATATGCTCCCACCCAAACCTGCCTTCTCTATCCCTCCCTCTTTCCCTCGCCCCTCCATTCCCTCGGCGTCTTTCCCCTTCCGCCTGCCCCTTTTCACAAGGGTTAAACTTCCTCCTTTCCTCTCTCTACCCTCAACTCTTTCTGCCGTCAAATCCAGCCTTTTAGGCACATAGTTTGAGCGAGATTTTTCCATGGCCATAATGGAAACCATATTCGTATTTTATTTTAAGCAGCTGTTAAGAAGTATGAAGTAAGTATTGTAATAATAATAACGCAAAAACATTTTTTAAATCTTACTAATATTCTCAATAGTTAACTAAATACACATATCAGAGGCGTAACTTGACTCATTTCTTTCACTCCGCTCACTGGAAACGTCTTCTCAGCCGAAGGTTTTGTTGGGGATTTTGTAAAACGTATTGCGCTGAGCTATATATTAGTTTTTAAAATATTTGAGGAAGCATACGACTACACACCGTTAAATTTCTGGCGCCATTTATTCGTTAAGAAATCCTCATTTTTTTAAGGTGGTTCCAACTTAAAATTACTTAAATGTCATTACATTTATATATTTGTTACTTGTAGAAAAATTTGAAATATATCTGGTATTGACAGTAAAATGATATCTTTCCACCCTATTTTTCTCGCAAATTAGTCTTGAAATTCCTTGGCGTCAAATGGGATAATTGGAGGAACACGAGGGTAATAGTATTTTTCGATATATCTTTAATGCCATTTTCGTGGAAAATTGTTTAAAAGAACGGAAACTCTTGAGAAATTATATAAAAATAGAGCATAAGCATCTTACCACCATATTGAGTTTTTGCTAATTATTGCGATAAATGATGGCAACATGCAGTAATTCCACGGAAATGGCGCTGCATTTGGCTCCTATGGCTGAAAAAAAGCATTCATTAACAATATATTCGTGGATTAATCTGAATGTTTTGTGTCTTAATTTTGGTTTTCAATGGGCATGTAATCAGTATTCTCTTAAACCAGTTGAAGAAATAGTTGGAATTTAGTATTTGTTTTGGCTCACACAGTCGCGGAGGAACTTCCTCAAATAAAGAAATTAGGTGATGTGAGCAATTCCACAAAGTAAATTCGCCCACTATCACCTTAATTGGATTTTCTTGATACTGGGGCTTTTTCTCCGCACAAAAAGGTAATTTAAGGTAATTTTATTGAAATATCGCTTCGTATAAAATTCAATAAACTTAATCTCATTTTTAAGAAAAAGTTCTCATCTTTATAATGATACCAAAACACCATCTACTAACCGCACTGCTTTTCGAATATTTGACTTGTTTCCATTGGCATGGCTATGTGCTCCAGAGAGACTTCGTTAAAAATGATAAGCAAGTTCTGATACACAGATAGCGTTAAAAATCAAACAATCTGTAGTTCGTAGATTTTTTAATTTTAAAAATTAATTTATTACTCACTGAAGTACTTTCCATGCAATTGCCCAAAAAACTTCGGTTTTGGGTTCTGCAAAAAACTTCGGCTTCGGCGTATTCAGTATATGGCATGTGAGAAATAAGTCAAGTTAATACATCAGTTACATGAATCTTTGTTGGATTATTAAAAGGTTTAGTTAAATTAAACAGAGTCATTGCGTCGTGGGTTTGGTATATCTAATTCGTGCTGCTATAAACTGCCAAAATTTTAAAATAAAATTCTAATATGGTCTCCATTGTGATTAGGGAAATATCTCGCTTAAACTACCTTGCATTTCCCTGAATCTGATTCTCGAAGAGGAAACTCATTTGTGAGATTTAAATGCTGAGTGATTGCTAGAATTTAAGCAAGATTTAAATATGTATCGTGTGACATTCATTCGAATTTTTCAATCGCAATGTTTTATTTTGCATTCTGATTCCTCATTGAAGTACAGGATTCAGAATAGGTTAATTAATTAAACTACTTATTCAAAAGCATCTTACGCTCAATTATTTGGCATTTTGAATTTTTTAGGCCTTATGATGACTTCTTAATAAGTTCCTATGATGTCCTTAGAGTAAAATAAGTTGAGCCTCACCGACTTAAACGATTTTCCCGTTTCCAAACTGAAATATGTTTAACGGGTGAACGGCGTGCTCCCCATTTAGTAAGTCCTACTGATTGCTCGAAAGTCATACAGCGGAGTAGGGAAACCTTATATCCATGTTGATGATGTGATTTTTCAGGATTGTCAGGATCCAATGAAAAAGTCCGTATTAGGCTAATTAGTTCAAATGTAATTTGTGACTGAGTTGCAGCGTATTCTGTGAAGTGAAAAATATACTGATTGTTTAATTATAACTCATACAATCCGGGATTCACGTGAAATATGTTATCTTCGCAGCTTTTTTTATCGTTGGGCTCATAGTCAATGTGCTTTGGCTAAATTGTTTGAATGCAGAATGAAGTAGTTCCCTGAAATTCTTCCTGACCCGGCTTATTTTTACAAGAAGCTGGGGAACATCAAATACGTGCCATCGGTCGAAGGAGAGCTTTCTAGTTTTTTAACTATTCCACAGCCCATACTTAGTCTCTGATGCTTCTAGATCTGGACGGGACTAATATTTGTATGCTTTGCCTATAGCATTTTGTAACTAAGTATTACCCGGAAGGTGAAAATCAAATTTGGCTTACCTTATGCCTAACATCTCGTTGGTCAAAGAGCTTTAGTATTCGATCTCCTGATCCATCGATCCACCTCCATCGGTTGCTGGTTGTATTTACATTCTAGAGAATCGCAGAATATTCCATCCTTCTCCCCATTCCACCCTCCCCCACCCTGCTCAATGCGAAATGCCTCGTCTCCACTTCTTTTCCGTATAAAGTGCCCTTACACCGATTCCTCCCAAACCGCATTCTGCGTAATAGCCATCATTCGTCTTTGTCCTCATTTTCCTCCCTGATTTTTATGGTCCTTTAATATAAATGTATATATATATACTCGTTCCTCCTCTCTTCATGTTATCCCCCCCCACCGACGAATCCTCTTTACTCCCGCACCCCTCTGTGTGTTCTTATTCTTCCCCCTCGCCCTTCCTACCCCCCTCTACCACCTCCCCTTCGAAGCAATTTTTTTTCACGTTTGTATTCGCTTTCTTAATGCGATTTGCCGCTCCGCGCCATCTATCAACTACCCAATTTGCATCCAGTCTGGGACAATTTCTGTCGGGAAGTTTTCCAATCATTTGTCTTTTCTAGGCTGCTATCTCGCGGTAGCTTTTCATTTCCCGCTCAAGCCACAAATTTCGACGTCGTGTTATAAACTTTTGGGGCCCAAGCACATGTTTCATCTTTCGCACTCTTTTACGACCCTCTCGTCCCCGAAATCGATTTTCCGTATTGATACTTCCGGCGAGGTTTCCTCATTCCGCTTCTCCCGCTTGTGGAAATCATTTCGCTGTCGTGGTGACTTATAGCCATTTTGTGCATACTGTATTTTGAGTTTTCGTACCTATGCAAGAATCGGGTATCTTTGTTACAGGTCTGATTAATTTTTATTGACGAGTAATTTATTGATTTAATCTACAACAACATAGGTTCGTTAGGGATACATCTTATCACTATGTAAAACCTTTTGATTGCCTCTTTTGTTGGAACCTGTGGTGATGCAGTCTTCATTTAAAAGTTATTATTGCTAACAATTTTCATAGTGACTATATATTTATAACACACACACTATAATTTATGACACACTGCGAGACAACATTTTCATCCAAATATTTGATTGCAACCAGTGCAAATTTTGATTCAAAAATATGTATTTCTCGCAATGCAACGTGAAATATATTTAATATCTAAACTCAGATTATGTAAGAATTTTAAGGTCGAACCCACCTATTAATTAAGCATCTGCACCTAACTATTGTGCATCAACGTCGAAGTCGCAAGCCTATACCTGTAGATTTTCACTCAGAAGATAGATTACGTTGTTCTCCCTAAGGTACTTAAATTATTCGATCATTAGTAATGGATCCACTGATCATATAGTAATGTTTATTTAGCTATAAATGTTAATTTTATATTTCTTGTCTATATAGCTTTTTCGCTCTTTGATTAAGACGCTGCTACAAAAAATTAATGACAATATTCCATCGACTCTGATTTAAGGTCATTTTGTAAAATTTTAAATGAAATTTTAATATTTCCTTTTATTGTTTGCACGCCTTAGTATAAAATAATCAAAGTTTTATAAGCTTAAATTATAATTTGTGGCGCGTGGGCGCGTCTTCATTATTTGGTAGGTTCTTTGCTGAAATACCTCATTAACAATTTTTTTTGCTGTTTTGTAACTGTCCTAATGCAACAGATTCCTCTTTTTCCGATCCTTTTGCTGTTTCATTTTTGTATTTTAGTCCTATTTTTTTTAATTCGCACCCAAAAAGGAATGTGGTTTGATTTTTGTCCAACTGATATGACAGTAAATATATAATTTTTGCTAATTAAGATTTTCTGCTAGCTCTAGTATATACATAGTTATCATAACCACTTAGCATTTCGTTTAGAATAAACTTTAAAAAGTCAGCATTCTCAATTCCTCTCTATCAGTCCGCAAATCCACTTTTCTTTCGCCTTTTTTTAGTCCTCCTGTTGTTTATCTTTGAGATATGTTATTTATTGATTTTTTTATATTATTTATAACTATTTTTTTCTTCTGCATTAATATGTTTTGCAATTTCAATGTACCTACGAAGCCTACTTTCCTCCTTCGCTCTTACCATAAAGCATATTGGTTTGCGTGACCAATGAGGCGCAGTCTTTTTCGCTTTCGTCGAAATTAACTGTTGAAATATGCCTTGCATCTATTTCAGTGGGCATTTATCATTAATTCAAGCTGGAATATCCTGAAGACACGCTCCTTTCGTGCCAGACTTTCCCGTCAAGGTCTTTTTGGCGTCGATAAAGAAACCCCAACGTCTTCTTTTCTCTCACGTTACCACCGCTTCTTTGTCATACTCCCTCGGTTCCTTTCTTCCGCTTAGCTTCTTCGAGCTTATCAGAATTCAGCTCAAAACACAACTCCCCTCCTCTCGGCCAGCCCTCTCCCATACTTCCTCGTCACTCCCGTTGTGTCTTGAGTTCTGCGCCGATTCAACCTTCATTTTTTTTCTTCCTTCCGAACCTCGCCAGGCATTTAAAACTCCTTTCAAAAAGTCTGCCGCCCTTCCCTTCCGTCACCACTCCCCTACCACCTCCTCATTCCTTAGCCTCCCTCCCCCGCACCGCACCACCCTGCTTAACGGCTTAATTGAATTTCGATTATATTTTAAAGAGGCGTGACCCTCTCATCCTCGCTCCGTTCTTGCCCTCTGCTTCCGAACTCCCTCCCCTGCCCGCCTACCTCCCAAGGTTTGCTCCGTCGAACTTTTACGCTTTTACCCCCCTCCTTCGACTCTCTCTCTCAAAAACTCTACTAGCCTTCCCACTAATTCATCCCCCCTTCCAGTGCATCACCCTCACATACCTCCTCCTCATTCCTCCTTCGTTTTTAAGGGCGGTTCCCTCCTCTCATATCGTTACGGCCATCGCCATCATCTGCAAAAGGTCCGGGTGTGGGGTTCGAAAGGGGAGAGAACCAAGGGTTTCTTACGCGGGGCAAGGGTGTTGGATGAAGTTCGGTTACGACCGTGTGTAAAGTTCTCACCCGCTTCTTTTGGAGTCATATCTAATGTTCTCCGAGATTTCGTCCCTCGAATTAACCCTCCCCCATCACGATTTCTTAGTGTCCTCCCTCTCTCTCTCCCCCTTTCTCTCTTTTTAAACTCTTTGCCCCGCTCGCGCTCATCCCTCGCATATCGCAGGCGCAACTTCGAACTGTTTGTGGTGAGATGTGCATAATAAGTGGGCCGGGACGCGGGGGCAGGCCGTCGGATATTAGTGACAGAAGCTTAACGAGCCCGCCGCGGTCGGCCTACCCGTCGTATGGGAGGGGACGAGAGATTATGCGGATCGGGATGGCGTGTCGCTATTTTTTGGGAGTAGTTTGAAGCGGGGGTTGGTTGTGAGGGAATCCACATTCGTTGTTTTTCGCTTCAATGTATATAAGAGTACGCTCTCTCGTCTGATGCAACACGTTTTAAGGTCGTAAGTCCCTTACGACCTATTATATCCCTCATCTGTACTTTTCCAATTACTCTGTTACTCGTCCAATTTCTTTACTTGCTCCTGTTATTCGATAAATGCAAGATAAATGTATTTTGCTTCCTCCATGCTGATTTTTGTTGAGGTTATATTATCTTGTAGTGAAGAGTGACTGAACGGAATGTTTTTTTCCTCTTGGCTTTGATGCATTCTGTAATTGAGAAACGTACATCTCCTTTGAGGATATGATTGTCGTAAAATAGTCTGCCTATTCAGCTATGAAAATGGGAGCCAGCTGAAAGGTTGTCCGCCGGGGTTCTGTTCCTCGGAGATAAATCTTCGAATATGTTTCCAATTTGGATTAGACAATTAAAAATAGCTTCGGGAAAGGGGAAGATAGATGATGAAGGCTGTTGTGGCACCATAAAAAGATACAATTACAGCAATTTTGAGAGGTGAAAGTTCAGAATTTTTGTCTCTGAGAAAGTTATAGATTTATGAAATTCCCTTCCGAAAAGGACCGTCTTATCTTTGCCTTGAAGCAGCCCTTTGATGGGGATCATGTGCTTTTAGTTACTCTTCCATTTCTCTTCGTAACTTAATACTGAATAACATAAAATATCTTTCATTTTCAATCCACTTCGTTAAAACCTGGCGAAACATTTTTGTTTCCTCGAGTAACCCTCGGATTTTGTAGTTTTCAAACTCCACTTTCAGTTGAATTCTAAGTAAATTCAAGTAAATTATGTTTCTGTGAATGTGTATATAGATGAATTTTCCCTGAAGACGTTTGTTGATCTTTTGTTTTGTCTCCCCTTAGTTTCATTTTCGCGTATCTGTCATTTAAGTCTGGCATGGGAACTGATCCCTGAGTATGATAATGATTTTTTTCCCGGCATTGAAAAACTTCATTGCATATCGGATTTTTCCTTGGCTTAATCGGTAGTTTGCATGTAAATAGCCGTCGTCTGTACTCGTACTTTGCTGGCGAGCCGGGTACCGCGATGGAGTTTTCCTGGCGGGGTTGGAAGGGGGCGGTGCATGGGGCCAAGGGGGCCAGGAATTAACGGCGCGGTGTAAATTTGTGGGGATAGTTTGAGCAAACTATAAGGGGATCGGCGCGGAGGAAGGGGAAAGACAAACGATCGCATAAACAAGAACAAGACCATGTCCTTAACGTTTTACCGGTTAACGCCATGGTAGTAGGCTTGGCACCCTGATTTATCCCTCGCAATACGTTTGCGTCTATCCCTTCCCGCCCAACGTTTCCCCGCCATCCAGTCTTCCCGAAGAGACGTTCAAGTGCCCATTTCATTATTCAGACGACCCATCCACGCCCGCCAAACCCATTAAATGAGAGACGTATGCCTAATAAGGAGTGTCTTAAGAAGCAGCCTTTTCCCCTTCCCTTCTTGCGCTCGTATTTTTTTAAGAAGTATACGATATCCTCAGCTCCTCCCTTCCCTTCCCTGCTACTCCACCTCTTCCCACGCCGTGGAGTACCGCGGGGAAGGGGTTCCGTCGTGATACTCGGGCAAGGAATGCTAGGGTGAGAAGTGGATCGCAAGTTTTGGGAAAGAAATAAATTCATACACATGCGTACCAACCACCCCGTTCCCTTTACGGGTAGGCATAGTCAAAAGAGTTTCATTCTCGGCGTTAGACCTGGAGAACTGGCTTCGAATATTTTTCCATACTGCCCTATTCTTGCATGCAGCTGTTTTGTTTTGTTACCCTCATTCATTGTCTTATATATGCACTCTTTATTATTTCTTCTCTATAGTATCTCACCACCGCATTCACCCATTACTTTGTCGGTCTACCCCTTCCTCTCACACCTTTTACTCCGCTATCATATATGTATCGTTATTTTATTCTCATTCATTCTCTCTACATGGAATGGATGAGAGTCAAATAACGAAATAGATATACGATAGTGGAGATAATTGTATGAAACGAAAGGGTCCACTTAGAAAGTCGTGAGTGAATGTGGTGAAGAATACTCTTAAGATGATGAATATTAGGATTTTAAAGAACAGGAGAGCTTGTATGAATAACTTCTCGAAATAATCATAGTAATAAAAGCCTTCCCAGTGGTGAACAACAAAAAAGTGGGGAATGAAGAAATCCCCACGTTGATTAGAGCGGGAGAAATATTGCATATTTTCTTCGCACTCATATTTTCCTTCCTCTCCCCTCCTTTTTCTTGTGCCATAGTCCATTCAAGACGAAATCCGGCCGTGTATTTTTTCCCGGCGTTTAGATGGGATTAATAATTTTCTTTCTCCCATCCTCCACCACCTTGATTCCCCGGGTTGCATCATCTCCCCCCCCTCCATTTTCGTTGCTTCCGTACATACCACCCCTCTCCTTTTACTTGCTCCTCTCCTCCTTCCCCTAACTTAACCCCCTCCTGCTCATCTCGCCACACCCCATAGTCTCCTGGTCGACCCCAATCCAAAGGAGTAAGCGCGTCGCATTGAAGTTTTAACATTTAACCCTGTCAAGTTTAGTGTGCTCGCGTAATCTCTGCGCCTCTCTCCCTTCCCCCTCTTATCCCTCTCCGCGCTCCCGTCTCGCTGCGGCGATGCATAATTTAACCCCGTCATCTCTTCCCTCTTTCTGTCTTTTCCCGAGTCTTTTTTACTAACGCAAGCCGAGTCAATTCTCCTGCAAGACACTTCCTGCGTATAAACTCTGATTCCACGTTATGTGAAATGTATCGAAAATTCATCCGGCTCTATGAGGAAAATGTTATGAACGGAAAAATGCGAGCCGCTGATACACGAATGTGGGATATTCTTTATATGTATATCAAGTGCCACAATGTCGGAAATTCGTGTATCTTAGGAGCGGGTGACTACTGTTGAAATTTCGGTTCTATCAATTCGTCGTTCGCTGACCGTGAGAGACGAAATTTTAGTCAGCAAAATACGTTCAGGTTCATTGCTGTCGTCGAAGAATTCGTTTAATTTCCAAGAATGAGGCGGTACGGACCAGTACGAGATATGTTCGTTTGCATATCGATGCGAATAATAATGTTCCCCCTCAAAATTCATTATAACAACGGCCTAATTAAAATATTTTTTGAACCGATTTACTTATCACTACTTGGTTCGTTTTTAAATGTCTTGCTTAAGATATTTTTGGTATGATGCCCGATAGTCATATGCAATTGTTTCGATATTGCTAACGTCAACTAACCGGCGATTGATGGACCTTATATAACAAAAAATATGTGTTAAGGTTGCATTAATTTGGAGGTTACATCATATCACGGTTTATAGTTAATCTGACGTCATGAAATATTTTATGGCCTGACCTAAATTTTCCATCACCTGACATTCTTGCATCACATCGAAGTGTTTGCCCACATTCATGTATTGTGAGTGAAGTCCTATCAATTCGCATTTGGGCTCCTGTTCCGATTGAGGATTTAGTTTTATCCCTACATTGCTTATTTTACCAAGTTTCGCATCTCTTCCTTTTCTAATTTCGGGTTCTAATCGCGGTCTTGGAAGCATCATCAGCTGCTATCTATCCACAGATTGGTTTGCTTTAGCTCTCCACTCCACTCTCCTTTCAGCTGTTTTATAATGTCATACTTCCTCATTTTTACATCCTTCATAATTCATAGTAGCTTTCATTTATGTTATAAGCATTATAGTTTTCAGGGGGCTTGTGTGTTTTCGAATGTCTCCAATAAGTTTTTATTCTCTAGGTCGCTGACTTTTCATCATGTATTTTCTCTTCATTTCTTTTTAGGACTTCATCATCGGTGACTCTCACTCTTGGTCTTGAATGTGATTTTAGATTTTGTCCAGTCGATAGAATTCATAGCGCATTTATTCCTCCATTACACATTTACGTGTGTATACAATATCCCTGTTAGCTTGTGACACTTCAATCTGCCAGGCGTGATGACCCAGTGGGTTGAGTGTACGTCTGCGAAAATTTAAATCCAGAGTTTAAATATGGACGATAATTTCCGTAGTTCGTGGCTAAAAATTCCAGCTAGTCAAACTTTTGGGCCTCAGTAGTAGTTTGTTCAGGGACGTAGACGGTGAAGGAATAGCCGCCCGAACACCGAGTTATAATATATTTCGAACGGCATATGATGTCGGCGTGAGTTCTATTACTCTACTCTTCTCCAACGAAACCAAACTTCGGATTGAAAATTGTGTGGATGAGCAATCTTTATCCTTATCTCGCCTTCTCCCATCCCTCCCCGAAATATAAGAATTGAACTCAATAATTGGATATTTAACTTCACGGTTAATGCAGCCGTATTCCCTCTGTGGGATTTCGTCTTTTCCTTCTCGGATTACCGTTGAATAGATGAGAATCACGACATCCAATTCTTTCTGTTGCGCGATCTGTTTCTTCATCGCATTCTCTCGCCCTCTCTCCCCCGAACACAGCTTCTATTTCGGAATTTGTCCTTTTCCGACTCCCGTCTTAGTCTTTCCTTTGCTCTCCTATTACCACTGATTTAAGTACCACGATAGAAGCGGAAGTCCCTCTCTCCCTATCCATTACCATTTGTTACCCTTGCCGTTGAAGACCGTCCATTCTCGTGTTCGGCATTCGTAAACTTTCGATCGCAAACATTTGGCGTAAATGAGTCGTGTCGATAAGCGCGTTTGCCCTTATCTTTTACCCTTTCTCGACTGATCCGCATACATTGTAAGTCCCCTTCCTTTTCGTGTGTCATTTGCTCTATATTCATTTCCCTTTTTCGTGTTGTCCGTTTTGGTAAGAATATGCATCTCGGCAACGGTTTGGATTTAAATATTTTATTTACGAACGCAAAATCACATTATTTTGATATCCCTGTTTTTTTATTATTTGGCATTCTTTAATGAAATTGACAAGTGAGTAAGTGGAGTCGAAAAGGCAGAAGCTGTTTAACATTTCAGCCCCATGATATATTTTCCTGTAATGTGTGTGAACTTATTATTGATTTACTTCCGTTTTTATTTTCAGGTAAGACGCTGATTTCTTCATACTTGTACATAGTTCTTTGATGCCTGTCATATTAAGTGCTGCGAGTATCCTCATCTGTAATTCAGGTAAATGCAATTCATTAATATTTTATTTAAGAATGTACTATGAATAGCGAAAACATTACGTTGTAGTAGAAATTTGCCTCTTTGTACGTGTTTTAAATACATTAAATTTTAGTTTCACTTAAAATAATGTTAGACCTATATTCTGCCTACCTATTCCAAATACGTTTTCTGCGAAGGATCAGTCAGTTAATGTGTGCTGAGAGCATACTTTTCGCATATTCATTTCTCAATGGTACTCCTAATTTTCATAAGTCTTCCGATTATGCTCGTAGAAGTTCTTTTATCTTAAAATGAACTTTGTCTTTATTATTCGTTTTGAAGTGGTTATGTTGGATGCTAGACTTTTCATGACCTGTATTTGTTTCTTAGTGTGTACAATTTCTGGATGGTCATGCATTGCTTTCTTACTTAATTCGCAACTCCACTGTTTGAATGGGGGATACTCTGTGTCTATCTCCAGACATTTTATGAATTTCATACATTTTGATTCCGACCAAGGAAGACAATAGTAGATGCGTGCTCAGTGCCTACGGAATAAAAACTGAATCTCCATTCTTCATGGGTATTTTATCCACATTCGAACTTTATTGTGATTGATTTGTCTTACTACCATTTTTTCCTTTGGATTTAGTGTCGTGTACGGCGTATAATCGCTCCAGATTAGCACTAAAAGATTCCGCTACTCATTTCCCTCTGCCTCTTGGCAATTTAAAAAATAGCGTTGGTTTCTTTCTCCGGTCGCAGTTGTATGTATGGGCCCTTGCAGATGGGGTAGGTTAAATCGAGGAGGGGGGGAGCTCTCCCTTTCCACGCCGAAATCCTCCCTTTGCCACAGACGGAACCAGGAAATAGAATATCTTGAGTATCTTTTCCGCCAGTCTTTCCACCCGCCGTCGGTACCGCAACAACCCCTGCCACCCTCCCACCCTCTTCCAAACTCCCCTCTCACGTAGTCGGCTGCACCCCTCCCATCCCCCCTTGTTCCCCTTATTCCCTCCCCCAGGAAGCTTTACGGCATTATTCAAAATATTCCGTATGAGGACGTCGCAGCCAAGACGATCAATCATGGGCTTTCATTAATCAACCGTGAAATTCTCCCTCCCTACTCTAGTCGATAACAGAAATAAGTCGTTCTTCTCATTCTTCTCAGTCTACCTCCCCCCTCATGCCGAGTTCTTCCGCTTTTCTTCCCCTATTTTCCCACCTCCCCCTCTCTCCCCCTTTCCTGTCTCCCGAATCCCTTCCGTCGTCTCGTTCCCTGGCGTCCTTGTGGTTTTTTTATGGGGGTTGGTGGGGGTAGACGGAATCGCGCCCAGCCGCGCGGCCGAATCCATGTAGTTGGAAGTGAAAAGACTTGTGTGATTCATTCCTCAAATCGATTAATTTCATCTCGCCATTACTGATAGCCACGTTATTTTGATAGATACCCTCCGTGGTGTAGTAGCTATTTATTTGTTTTAGATTTTGTTTCTTCACTTCTGAGGCCCTGCTTTGTATATATGCATTTGAATGGTCTCCAGAAATAGGTAGCCGTAATGGATGATCCTCCCCAATCCTAGCTTATCAGTTTCATATAAATTATCAAATTTATCTCTTTTTCTGCTATCGATTAATTCGCCAGTTGCTTCCCGTTTATACGTGACCATGGAAAATGTATGTCATTGGATCAAACGTTTTCATTGTCAGTTTTATATACTTAGCCTCATAAAAAAATTTCTCGCCTTTTACTAAGGTCATTAGTGTATCATTTTAAAGATATCATTATGACATCGTTGCCTTCTCTACCCGTTTTATTGATAACACTTCTTTTTTCATCTTTAATATTTTAGGTATCAATTACCTTTAATTTTACCTCCTACATCTGTGCTATAGAGTACTTGCAATTTTCTTTGCTAATCTCTTATTGTTTTGCGCGAAAGCGCTGAGAACGAATCTCCACATTTTAGATAATGTCTCTACTTGATGTGCGTAATGCGTTCAGTCATTATTTATGGAATGGGGTTCGTACTAGGAAATTATTGTAATTCTAATATCATTCTTAATCATTGAATTTTTTGGTAGCATTTATGGTTTATGAAATATAGGGAAGCTCTGCACACGCTGAAAATGTTTCTAAACAAATGGAACCTTCCACTCTATATCGCAAAAATTATCCGAGATAGTAATTTACTTGATTTTTTTCTCACTCATGCTGATCCTTCCCATATAGTTTCTCTGTTCAACTCTGTGAGGCACTCTTGCACCTTTTCTTCCTTCACGTCCTCTACAGCTGTTTGCATTAACTTTATCGACACTGAATGCCCATTCATGCACCCATATCTTTTTGTAAATACTTAGTGTGACTTTTTTCCTCTCCTCTTTTCTCTTGGCCTCCTCGTTCCATATTCTGTTGCTGCTGCTGAGCGTTCTGCTTTCGTGCTGTATAGCTATATCACGAATGTCTTCCACCGACTCCCCTCCTTGTATTCTGGTTTAGATACATTTTAGCTGACCACTCGCAAGTCCCCACCAGTTTCTTTCTCCACCTTATATTTTTGTAGCTGCGGGCGATGAGTTTGATTTTTGGAAAGTGTTCTTTGAAATTGATTTATTGTGCTTTTCATTTCTATATTGCTTCCGTCCTATATTATCGTGTTTCCCAGCTACGAAAAGTCGCCCGAATATTTCTTGACTCTGGTTTTCCGCTGACTTTATTGGCTCAGACAACCGTAGAAGTCGTGGTCATCAACCAGTGCGCACCCAGAATATTTCCCTGTAACCCTCGTGTTACTATCGTCTCGACTGTCGTTTCCCTTTCACCCCGCGGTCGTACGTCTTTCCCGTCCGTCCCCATTCCACACGGGACTCTTCCCCACCCTACGTCCGAATTGTGATTTTTCAATTCCTATTCTGCATGCGGTCGGCTCTGTGGCACTGCGTTCCCGGCCGATGATAAGGTTTTTGAGGAATGCCAGTCATCGCTCTTGCTACGCGAAGAAAAGTGGGATATAGGGATTCGTGTGCCATTGCCGTCTCTAGCCGAATGTAGGGTGGTCGAACTTGGTTGGGCCGTGGCAGATTGCGACGGGGAGGGCGATGAAAAGTGGTTGAGTTGGATGGCCTAGGGGGGTCGGTGGCTAAATTGATCACGCTACCCCCATCGGCGATAAGTCCTGTGTTGACGGATTATCGAGGAGGTCGTGCACGCGTACGAGGGAGGAGTGCGTCGTGTCGTTTCATCGCCTTAAAAACCTGGGGATTGATTGTCGTACAAAATTGAGATATTATTTTCTTCCTTTTGCTATGCGCTGGAAGGGACTGCGTATTTCTATGCGCTCACCTCATCTTCCGTTGGTCGATGGATGCATGCGTATGTATTTGATTTATTTTTTGCGCTTGTTTACCAATCATGAAAATCTGATGGTACTCATCCGCGACTATTCACAATTATGTTGGTAAAAATGTTGAAAAGCGTATGTGCTTTTACAAATTAATTCTATTGCTTCAATCTCTCTTCAGGCCAAATGAGCTCTGGATTGAATTTTGTCCACCGTTTATTTACTTCCTCTTATCAGTTTCTTTTCATTGCTTCCTAAATTAAATGCGCATTACTTTTTGTGGTTTTCATGTGTACGGTGGCTATGTATACAATCCTCGTAGTTTCAAATTGGTGGAAAAAAAATCTCTCTGGAATGGCTTACGGTTCATGGAAATGATTCGTCAGGTGCTCTGCGGCTAAATAGGTCTCCTATCATGAAACACTTTTGGTTATATCTGTCATTACTTTCTTTAAAATAGGATATTCTCAATTCTACCAGTTATTTCCTTTATTTAAGTGACTTCAAGTTGGTAATTGGTTATGTTTTGTGTATTTCTCCTTGCTACATCTATCCACGATAAATGGTTTCTTTTTTACTAGTGGGAGACTGACCATTAGTTTTAAATTCGGGAGAGGACTTTTAGGAACGCTCAGCAAAACACACACAGTGGTATTTATGGTACCCTATCTTTCTTGGGAAACGAGCTGCTCCGAGAAATTAACTAACTCCCCTACTCCGGTACCAGTTTCACTCGCAGTTGGGCTCAGTACTCGGTGCACTCCACCCTCGCCAATCTAATCGGGCTTCGAACTGAAGACTTTTATTTAATCGTCCATCACCGTTCTTTGCTCTTGTGGTATGAAGCATTGCTTAGTCGTTAACTCTTGGCTAGCGCGGCAGCTGTCAGGCTAAACATTCGAAGACGTAATGGTAAAGAAATGTTGTGTAACTTCCTCATTGTTAGGCAAAAGTCCTGCCTTATAATAGGATTCGTGAACGGTGAAATAGGTTAAAATCAACGTCTCAAAGTGTTGCTGAAAGTTGACAATCAGCCTGTATTCCTCATGGATGATGCTATTGAGGATGCTACAATATGAAATAAAATCCTGTTGCATCTCAGCTCTCCCGACTGACCTACACGGACGGCCGATCGTTGATAAGGATTTAGAGGAAAGGTTAGGACGTGTTGAAGCCGTACTGTGAGCTAGCATGTGTGAGGAGGATATTTCGATGGGAGGTTTTGCGGTGAGTGAGAAAAAACTTCCGCTCGCGTTGTGGCCCCGTTTGATTAATTGGGATATTCTCGAGGCGGGAGGGTGGGTTTTTATTTCCCTTTTTTCGTTCATTGTGGGTATTGGATTCCTCGATTCAGGAGCTTTACATTTTTCGCGCGCGCGGCGGAGGTGGGGGTCATTTTTCATAAGTGACTCGCACGCTAATCGCTAACCCCTTTTAGTCGGGATTTGACGGATAAAAAGCGAGCATCGATCAATCAAGAGGAGTTACACCGCTTGGCTGAAGAATAAGCGTTTGACCGGGAGAATTGGCTGTTTATATTCTGGCAATAGTGGGTCGTTTTGTAAGCCCATAACGGAAGTCATCGTTCTTGCGTGGCTCCAATTTTTTTTTAAATATCCCAGTTCGAGCAAAAGTGGGAGAGGGCAGAATGACAAAAGGAAGACATTATGAGGGTTGCTTGAATTTATATCTTTATCCAACTGTTTTTTTAATTTCTTACGTCAGGTGATGTATTATTGCAGTTTGCATCCCGAAATAATGGAGATGTCAGTACTGGCTTGACCATAGAGTATCATCTTTGGAGCACCTGTGCTGCTGGCTATGCAAACAATGGCTTGAGTGCCTATTCACTGGTCAATGTATTTTCTCTCGAAATTTCAGGAAATCATGTCACATTTTTCACTCTTCACACCATTAATATCGAAGTTGTAATAATTGCACTCAATTAATTTTTACATCGCAAAAAGTTTTACCCGGACTAGGCGAGCGTATCTTTGAAGATATTTGTTTGAAATTCTGCGAAACTGTGTCAGCTGCATAAACGAAGTTAGTATCCACTTAGTGGAGAGAACTAGTTACAGGACCCTTTTGAAAGATGTGAATGAAAGAAATAGAATGAAAATGCTCACATTTATCGAAGAGAAAGAAGACTTCTTGATGATCTTAGAAAAAAAAATTCTTGGGGAAGAATGGAAAAAGGAAGATGACTTGAATGAGGGGAAATGAAAAATTGTTTACTTGGTAGTTGATTGAATATTTTATATTTTGAATGAATTCCGCATTTAGGCCAAACAAATTCTTAATCAATAACTAAGTACCTATTCATAAATAGTCAAAGGTCATTTTAAAGTTTTCTCTTTAGTTATTCACAGCTTTGACTTCCCTTTTGTTGTGCAGCATTTCTACTGTCTTCCTTCCTTTTCCGTGTTTGCTCTCTTCCAACACCCTCTTCACTCGCTCTCATGATGTACTCCTTGCTCTCTTGCTGCCTTCTCTGAATCTCGACCACCAACTTCCTTTCCTTCGGTCAGCTGTCAATGGACCTCAAATTAATCCTACCGCGACTACTTTTCTTTTCAACCATGTAAAACCCTTCCACGTTAGTCTTCCTCGCTGCCCAGGTTATCCTTTTCATTCTTCTTAACACCCACCTCTCAAAAGCCTCCAATATACCTATTAAAGTCCACTTTTCGCCAAGTTCAAGCCTTGGGTATAACGCCGTCTATAACGGCCATAATACCCTTATTCAAAACTCCCGTCATCTCCTCTCTGCTCTTCTAAGATAACTCCTTAGGTAAAGCAGTTCTTAATCGCATGCCCTTGCTACAAAACACATACTCTCAAGATACGTGTTCTTTCCCTCTTGTCCTAATCGATGCTCTATACCTGTATATTTTGATTAGCCATTCTACCTGTAGAAAAGATCAATCCCGTCATCTTCAAGTGAATTTATTACTTTTTTTAATTATGTGGGTATAGGCATGGTTATTTACCACCAATTTAACCCTTTTGTTTGGCATTTTGTTTGTGGAATATCGCACCTATTTAATTATGTGGGGGTACGTATTGTTATTTATCACCAATATAAACATTTGGGCATGTCCATTGAAATCTGAACTTAACCTCATAAATTGGAAAATTGAATGAAAATTGAAAAAATCAGTTCTTTCGTTTTTTAGAGCATAAGTTGTTACAATATTGGTAGTAATGAAAAAGATGATGAAAACCACGATAATATTCTTCATGCAATATCCTTGATAGAATATATACACTCATTTAAAGTATTTCATCTTTACAAAGTTACTCTGCTCAAAGTTTCTTTACTTATCAGTAACACCTAATTCTAGTAAAAATATTTTTTATATTTTTCCAATGCCTCAATGGAAAAGTAATTACTTTTTATCAATTTTTATTGTGAAGTATCTGGAATTACGCATTGTCTTCTGCGTTGTTGCATCTTACTGACGACAGTTTCGAAAGACAACCCTGAAGTCCAGCTGCTTCATTTAGACCACACGGTGGAAGCCTCCCCAATTTTTATTGTGTTAATAGTATTAACAGACTCATGTTTCGTTATAATATCTGGGAGACAAATTGTATCATGAGTTTTGTAGCGTGAGTTTGCCAATCTACGTATGTTTCTTCTTAAATAGTTTTTATGCATAAAATATAGTTAAAAGTTTAGCCTGTTATGCTGCTAATAAAGAATTTTTTGTCATGAGAGCAGCAGTTGCATTTATTTTGTAATTATGGTATCAAAAAACATTGACTCGGTGCAGCTTTAGGTGAAGTATCACGTCCTTTTTATGTCACGTTAGCTACCTGAGATTGAACTTCATTTCAATACGATTTAGGGAAACAAAAAGTTCAGGGACGTCAAGTTTAATACGGGTCTCGCAGACGCAGAGTAAAGAGCTTTCCAAATTGTTATTTTGCCGTTTTATCACTAAATCAATATCTGTACTAGTTCCCTCTCCTCTTTCATTTACCCTCCTATTCGAGTGGGAGCTAGACTTAGGAAGAGGTGACATCGCACGCATCCTGCATCCGTGCGTTCTTTATCACACAACCTCTCATTATTCTCAATATTCTCCCAATTCCCATTTCTTGATCGGATACGCTTCATTCCTTTCCTCTCCTTGATCTGACGTATCCCCTCGGCACCCGCGTCTGAGATATTTCCCCTCCCTCTCCCCATTCCACTTGCAGTCCCTCCGCCCTCCCCCCATTCTTTCCGATTCCCGGATTCCTGCGCCCGACAAGATAGGGACTAAGTTTTTCTCCGAGACGTGAGACTCCGTGGCTCCAAACCTGGCCGCTCCATCTTGTCTCCCCCACCGCTGCTATTCATATGCATATACGTCTCGGCGATTTTTTCTTCCTTCCCTAAGATCTCCTGCTCTCTTCTCGACTCCTCAGTCATTTTTCCGTGGTGAGTGCTTTTTCAGCAGTTCGCTACGGCTGGTCTTACAAAATATTCTTAAATGAGGATCACTGATTGATTTATCAGTGGTAGACCCTCCTTTATTTAAGAGCTCTCGTGTTCAAGTATACTTGTCCAAACGATTGCTTATGTTGCTAGGAATGGATCCATAGCAAACCGAACCTATGTGATGGGATATAAAATATTTTTTGTTTTATCATGTTTTCATTTTTGGGGGCTTTTTCGCATTTTAAGCGCAAGATGGCTTATTTCATAGTATCGCTGTCCACTGGCTTACCATGGCTGTAGTTGATTTTCATTCTCATGTTTTTACCTTTGTCCTCTCCCTCTTCAGTATTGAATATGCATGTCTATTTATGGGTCTCTTCATCCTATGGATTTAATGGTAGATGCGAGGGAAGTTGTTGCGATGTCTTACCAGAGAAATATTTATTAACCCACACCCTTTACATTTATTAATTGTATCAGTTACAGATTTGAGCTGTACTTTATTTTTATCGTTTTGGAGTATATTTTACAATCATAAAGGTCATTTTCTCTGTCAATTTCTTTGATTTTATGCGTGATGTTATGGAATTAACAATTACCTTATTTATGTTCAGTTAATTATTTTCTTTTTACGTATAATTCCTTCGTAATTCAGCATGACATTCACCTGGCGTTCACACACGATGTCAGAATGCCTTCACACGAGATCGTTGGGATTAAAGATTGAGGTATTATTGCTAAAATTTTAGTTTCAAGATAAATCCCGAAGAATTAATTGGGGCCTTGTTTAAGATTCGGGATAAATTGTTAAGGGATTGCGTTTAATTCCGAATTCTCGTGAGTTTAGAAATATATTTCACTGCTCGTTTCTTTTGTTGAAAGGGAACTGATAAAACGTTTCATATTCATGGAGTTCGCGCGGCAAATCCCCTAATACGTAAAAATTCTTCGTTTTTTCCAATGCTGTCATTTCTTTTCCTTATTCTCCACCCTCTTGTCGACAAAGCGATCCAGCCATCCGCCACCCCCTCCTCCCCTCGGTCCTTCCTCACCCCAACACTCCATACATCTCTTTACATCCCCCAGTCGCCTTCCCACCTCCTCCTCTTCCACCCTGCTTATTCCCATTCATACTCAGTCATGGCAGCAGGAAAAGGAAAGGCAATCTGAGATAACGTGGACACATTAAAATTAGACCTCTATACATATTACTCGCGGTGGTGATTGATGTCGGAGATGGGGGGTGGGAAGTGGGTGGTTTCAGGGGCGCAGGGTTGGCGTTCCCTTTCCAACCCCACGTCCGTCCCCTCCCCTCCCCCCACCTTTCCCCTTGCCCTCAGCCAAAAGGGGATTGAGGCATCAAGGGAGTGTCAGGAGGATTGGGGGAGGGGTGTGTATCGTTGGGAACGACGAAGCTAAGGATGGAGAGAATTGGTGGTGTGGGCAAGAGACGTATATATATATCGCGAAGGGGAAGGATTATGCATTATTTTTCGTCCCAATGGTTGCGTTTTCGAGCGTGGATGGCGCGCGGACGTGAAGTAAAATAAAAAGTGTAACTGCAGCACGCAAATGCTCCGTGCGTTCTCTTCTCTCTGTCTCACACACAGTTATTTTCGAGTCCTTTCATACCGGATGCGATTCCGTGTTCGCTTGTCCCCTCTCATCCTCCCGTTCTTATTCTTCCCCCTTCCCCCTCTCCCCTACCCGCCGAACAACAAATCTTTCCCGACTGCAGCGATCCTCACGTCCCTTTCTACTTGACTCTTCGTCCTCTCCTGGGACCACGGGCGAGAATTCCGTATGCAACCCCTCCACCTCCTCCTGGATGCGTTTTCTCGAGTGCATTGGCAGGACAACAAAAGTTTTATACCTCGTCGTTCTTTCTTACCCACCCCTCGAATTCTCATTTCCTGCGTATATCTCTCCTGCAGTATGGCATGATTTTTCCCCGCACCCGCCCCCTCGTCCTGTTGGAATTACCCTTACGTCGGATCCATTTTGGTGATTAAGTTTAAGATGTGCTAATCGGGAGGAATCGGGCGGGTGAGCGCCATTGGGGTGATCCACAATCTAATAGTGAGGTGAGGTTGACGCCGTCGTTGTGTCATGTTGTGACGTCGCGTCGTGAGGTTGAACGTGTTTATATATTTCTTGTGAAAAGATGGTATTAGGACCCCGCATTCTTATTACTCATTCTTATAAGAAGGATTCAGGCCTAATAATTAAAAATGTATGTAAAATTGACTTAAAATGTGTTTCAAACGCTCTTTTTTATCTAAAAATATGGCCCTCAGGATTTCAGTCTAGGATATATGATAGGCGGGGAAAGAAATCTAAGGAAAACCGCGAATTGGATCGGACACAGATTACGCTATTTGTGAATGTGTCTTATTTTTATAAGCACCTAGTGTACGATCTCGTTGAAATTGCGCACACTTGATTACTTTGCTCTACCTCGCTATAAGGTTTGTCAAATACGTATAGCTTTATGAAACTCGTAAGGCGTGGACTAAATCGGAAGCGCTGTAAGATATAAGGCAATTTTATGAATTAATGTGTGCAATTAAAAATCTCATATGTTCGTACGCTGTTTTTTCAAATTAACGAATGTTTAGGGTATCCCATTATCGTTTTTGGCTGTCCTAGGTTAATATCAATGCTTAAAGCGGTATTAAGTCCAAATGTTCACTGGAATTCCAGCAGACGCGGTAGCATTTACAGCTTCGCTCTGAATGATGAATACACTTCAAGTATCCTAATGATGTATCATTTCAGTTAATGTTATTCTTCAATGCTAACTAATCACAAATAAAGTTAATCGCAGTTACGATGGGAATTTAACGACCGGAGTTGTCTCCTCCTAGTATCAGTGACTTGCTATCAAATTAGAGAGCACTAGATCTTCTCTAGGAACATTTTTACCTTAAAATAAGTTAAAAATTTCTTCTCTTCATTATGTCACATTATGTCACTGAAACCTTATCACCGCTTTTCGATACGCACAAAAAATGAAAATTTCTCTTCGAATCAATGCCTTATTGTTCATTCTAAATCAGGGTATGCTCAGCCAAAGAAAGGAATAAATTGCCTTTTTCAAATTTAAAGTATGCATATTCTTGGTTACCTAGGAATGCACCCCTATGTCTTCTTTCTTGTCAGCGGCAATGAACAACATATTGAGTGTATGCGATGGGATACATACTTAGTTTTAATCAAAGAAATACCTTAGCGTATTTCAAGTGGAACTGGAAATGGGTGTTCAAAACAATAAATATTTCCAGCAGATGCTCTGAACGATTCTCTGTGAGCTGTGACTGTTTGCAGCGGAAGTGTTGGTCATTCTCGTGTTTTCTCTCATTTCCAGTCTTTTAAAATTCTCCGTTGATTTTTGCCGTCGTCCCAGCATTTGTTTTTCCCCATACTGAGCTATGATAAGCCTTTGTTTCCTTGAAACTCTTTCACGAGCATTTTCCTCATAAGGGAGCATATCCACGGTCCTGTGTAATGAAAACGGCTGATATGATAGCTCGCCGTTAAAACTCGCTTCCGCTACGGCTGGAGGGAATTGAATGCCTTCATATATAATGCGGAAAGAGCTCTTGCTCATGCCCGATAGTGATAATGAGACAAAGTGAGATTTTTCCGTTATCTTTCAACGTTCCTCCTCCGTCCGATGCCAAATAATTCCTGCGCCAGCTGCCACGTATGAGCGCCGCATGTCAGTCGAGGGAGACAGTATCACGTGCCTGAATGAAATCCCTATATTTTGTCCTTCCCGTTTCATATTTTTTTCTCTGAGTGGCGAGAGTACTTGATTCGTGGAAGATTTCATCGGAACAATTACCTCTTGGTTGGTTCGCCTCACGAACGACTGGCAATCTGTGTTAAATTGCGGGTCTGCGTGCACGAGTATTGTTTTTTTTTCAAGATAGGCACTCGGAAATGGGGACAAGTTAATGCGCCTCGCGTATGCATCCTTGAAAATGCGGATATCACGCCTCTTTCGCACTTGTTTTTCCCATCATTCACGTCGTGGCCAGTCGCCTGCTATCATGTGTTGCGATCGAGCGTCAAATCTGAAAATAGTTATTAACATAGGTTTAATTTCACATTGCAGAAATTATTTGATTTTTACAATGTGCGTCTAGGTTTGCCAATCGTGCTAGGATTTGCTATGTAAATATAAACCATCCATTTGCTGGAAAAATATACATAAGGCTAAAAAATGAGTGAAATCCTGTAACAGTATGATATCAATTTCAAGTATCAAATTCAAGTCGTCCGCATTGGAAGGTGGCTTGGAAACCCAAATATATCTTTTTTTTAATTCCGCTTCGGGCATGGTTGTCGAGTTTATCCCAGAATGGTTTTACGTTAGACCAGTGTTTCCCAAACTTCCTCGAGACAGCTTAGTTCTACTAACATATACCCAACCCGAAGTTTAAAAATAAGAGACTGCATGATCAAATCAGAAAGATATTAAAAATTGTAGCTAAAGCAGTTATGATTAAATTAATGTTTATTTCAAACGCAATACATAGATAGTTTATACATCCCATGATATTTATGTGCGGTATCGTTCAATTAGGACCCTGCCCTTAGCGCCCCTCTGCCGCCCCCTTGTTGGCCTTCCTATATAAAAGCGCCGCCCCCAAGCGCCCACTTTGAAAAGGTGTTGAAATGCGTTAAACGGTGCGATTTGACCTCAGCAGTTGGGAGTGCCAAAACAAAATCAATTCTATTGCTACTCAAATATTCAAAGTGGCACTGTTTCTTTCCAGTGATGCTCATAGTTAAGATCTCTCTTTTATAGCCAGTGACTACTCCGCTGTTTTTGTTTCAATGATCTCAAGTCACCCGGTACAGAATGTATGCGTTTCGTCTTGGAGCCACCCATCGGTCCTGGGCCTGTCAGGCTACGGCCCAAGTCGATGGAAACATAGATTCCCTTTCGATTTTCGTAATTGAGCATCTTTGGGCATCGAGTTGTGTGGGTGATCATCTGGCGCCAAGGGGTCATCCTTGGCTCCTGTCAAGTGGCCGGCAGTAAATGCGGAACGACGTTTGTTTTCGACGCCCGTTAAACCAAAGCCCTGCTTCTATCCATCATCCGTTGTTCAATTCGACGTTTGGTTCAATGTGGCCTTATCCGGGATATTTAGTGCAATCTCTCCCGCAACTTATTTGCGTTTCCTTCCCACATACTTCTTCATTTTGTCTATGTAGCTGCTCCATGCTCTTCCACGTCATATTTCAAGCGCCTCATGGTGTGGCCTATCCGTCTGGTTCGGAAAGCAATTCTTGTGTTTCCGCGGACAGCATTTATTCCGAGCCAGCTGTTTTAATAAGGTATGATGCAACTGAATAGTATAAAGATCGAACAGTTTCGACGAGTTGGCATTCTCTACCCGGAAGTCATTTGCCGAAATGCAGGACCTCACGCAGCTTAAAGCCTGAGAAACATCTTATTCTACTTTTTTCAGGTTCGTTTCATCTTCTCCTCGTGGTGCTCCTTTGGGGATCTTGACCATTTAAGAAAAAAAATTACTTTTAGAATGTTGATAGCCTTATAGCTTGACGTTCGGAACCACATTATTAGTTCTAGTTAAAATATGGCGGCAATTTTTCAATCTGTGTGCAGAGCATTTACAGCATTTGCAAGCATTGGTGTTAACTTCTGTTTTTCAGGTGTGGTAAGTTTTAGGACGTATCAAAAACAAGAATTTAAGGGGCTACAATTTCATGTTTATATTAACCTTGAATTAAAACTGCTTTATAGTGAAATTTACTACTGCTAAAACTGCTTTATAGTGAAAGTTTGGAAATTATATCGCTAATGTTGTCATTATGAGGGGGAAGGAAGTTTGCCAAACTCTTCAAAGTACCCTTGCACTAATAGTTCGAAATAATTTGAAGCTGGTAGCTGTTGTACTTTTCTTTTTACATTGTTGGAAGAATATGATAGCCGATGTTGTTAGGTAGATTTTTGTGGGGCTTATATTTCGCCTGCTATCCTGCCGGCTTCTTTAGGTCCGTTGACTGAAAAAGCATGTTGGATAGGAGGTGAAATTTCATCCAAGATATGGAACCACATGGTGGAAATCAATGGAAGAGTCTTCTCACATTACTTGTTTATTTCATCTTCATCTGCCACCCACTGAACCAAATGCTACAACTTCCCGGTTCTGTCACTTATCTTACAGCCAGCCTCCCTCATCAAGAGTAACCGATCCCTCGGTCAGAGCTGATCCACGGGAGTGCATCTCATCCCGTGAAAGGTTTTGAACCGTCTCAGTTAATTCTCCGAGCTGCCGTTAATTTTCCTTCTCGCGAGGACACAAACGCCACGGGCCACCCTTTCTCTCTCCCCCACGTCCGCGTTCGCCCGAGTGAGATCGAAGTCCACCCTTTTTTTCCACGTCGTCATCACCGTCAGAGACTTTGGGGGATATGTGAGTTAATTGAGGGAGAGCCATTAAGCAGCGTCGGGCGCGCCATCGTGGAAGCTACACTCCCGCGTGCTCGCGTGTGCCGTAGGCCGGTCGTGTGGGACGGGAATTGGAAAATAAGGCGGTCGGAGGGAGGAAGGAGTGTGTGCGTGGGATATGGAATCGGATGGCGGGAAAGAGAGGGAGGTACGTACACACTCGCCTCTGTTTCTTTTTTGTTATTATTATTTCGAACGCTTTTGTTGTGTGCGGGTTTTGTTTTTCGGGGCGGAGAGGAGCGACGAAATGAAAAAAGAGGGAAATAAGAGAGGAGGACGCGGCGGAACTCGTGGAGCGGGGAAGAAATTGAATGAATAAATGATAAATAAAAAAACAAACCGAGCGTCGACGTGCGTCCGACCGCCAGACAAATTCGCTCGTCCATCAAGCCCACTCGTCGTCGCGGTGTGGAGGAGGAGGTGTAGGGAGTTAATAATGTCTCTGGGTGCTCATTTCCACCTTCACACTGAATCAACAGAGAGGAGGTGGGATGGGAGGAGGCAGGGGGGAGAAGAAATGGGGTGAGAAGTGATATTGTACGTGTGTGGGGAGGAGGAGGAGAAGTAGAAAAAAATTATATGCGCGACGATGACGGTTTCCCGAATGAAAAAAAATGTTTTAAAAAATCAACAAAAAAAAGGTCGGAGGAAGGCGGGGGGGGGAATTGTAAAGGGAGTCGTCGTTGATAAACATCCACGGGCCTCATCCTTTTCCGAAATTAATTAAAAGAATTGGGCGTGAGAGAGGGAGAGACCACCCAAAGAGGGGTGTTGGAAGGGCTGGGGAGGGGGAAAAAGGGTGGGTGGATCGGGTTATGGACGGTGGTGGAGACTGCGACGTCCACCCCCTACTAGGTGCTGGACGTTTGGGCTGGCGCTCTTGTGTACGTGAGGTGGTGGTGGGGAGGGCTTTCTCCTTCCTCCGCCCTACCCCCACCGCCCTCTCCCGGTCAGTTTCTTTGTTATTTTTTCCAGCGCCATCCCGATAGGGTGGTCGTAAGGGAGAAAGCTGGATGGGGGTAGAAAAACGAGATGGGTGGGGGGTAGGGGTGAGTCGTTTAGTTGGTCGTACTGCAGCGGCAGTGGTGGTGGAAATAAAAAAAGGAAGAAGGATATATACGCAGGTGGGGGGGGGGGAGGGAAAAGGTGAGGAGGGCTCTCTCTGATGATCCATTACGGAAGCGGGGGTGCGGCAGAGACGCCATCGGACGCTCTTTTTCTGTATTTTTTTAATCCTCTGCTCGCTTGGGTGGGCGTCATTAGGCGGAGAGCGTGTGAGGGGTGGCGACGACGTGGCCGGGAGGGGGGGGTGGCGATGCCGTAGGCATTGGAGATTGGTGGGTCGCACTTTTTCGAAGTATTTCTCATCTCGGGTGCTTCGTTTTCCGTGTCATTTAACCCCGGGCCGTGTGCCCCGCGTGGTGTGTGCGGTCCGGGCATATCTTTCCCTTGTTTCTTTTTTTTTCAAGTCCTCATCGATTTCTTCCTTTGGGCTTATTAAATGTGTTCGTCCAGAGCATTCTTCTGCGAAAACATACAATTTTAACTTCCAATTGTCGGATAACGGGAATATTTAACCATTATAAGTTTGATCTATTCCCTTTGCTTAGTGACGGAGACCCAGTGTCTAAATTGGTAAATTTATTCATATGATAGAGGAAACGCTGTCCATTTTGGAAAATCATTATGAATGTTGTGAGTTTCACAGGATGTTAATTAATATTGTAGTTTTAGTCGGGAAGAATAACTTATATGGCTTTTGTTTGTATATCATGCGCATAGTAATTTTATAGGAAGTCATGTACGCAAATTATTTTCGGCATATGCGAATAGATAGAAAAGTTTAGAAAAAAATTCAATCAAACTCAACAGTTATATTAAATTTGATGTTTCATTTTCATATATATTCAACCTTTTGACACGCCTCCGGAGAAAATTGGATTACTTTCGAGCAGTAGTAAGTTTTAATCTTTCTCGTCGAAATGTAATGCTTTCCTCGGGGCCTTCTCTGCCTTCAGTAAGTATTGCAGTTTATTATGCTTTTTCATCTGACATGTCTCTGATCTTTAATATAATGAACATCCTACTTACGGAGACATCCGTTAAATTAGTCTTCTTACTTTTTGGAAATGACATTGTTTTGGTTTTCCCGAGAAGTACGCTTGTGGAATAATATGGCTGCCACCATCAGATAGTATAGCACCAGGCACAAACCTGTTTTATTCCTCATCTTGAATATCGGAGTGTGCGATATTTATCCCAGCTTACAGTTTACTTTGGTTGCTTATGAATGTGTATGTTTCGTACAAATTAAACCATATTTTAAATTTTTGTAGTTTTTTATGCTAAATGTAGGAAATCGGTGGGCTCGTATTTCGGTGTTTAATCTAATTTTTCCCTTTAAGTCTTTTGTTTGACTATCTAATAGAGCTTTTTATCATTTATAGTTCAGTATTCAATGGTCGGATGTTATCGTCAACATTCCAACAAAGCTCCATAAAACCATTCTATTAAGTGTTATTAATGTGATCAAAGTTACAATTAAAAATAGCCTAATAACAATTGTATGACGTATGCTGATTAGTATATCTTTTTGGATCCCTAATAAAAATTAGCAAATTTCCTGTATTATCATTTCTTTAGTAAAATGAACCAATTCAATTGAGCCCCAGGTAATATTTAGGCATGGCCTTTAAAAAAGCTGAGATTTATGCGTGTCATTTAGTGTTTTCTGCTGTATTTTCTGTGAATTTATTTAATTCAATCCAGTAATTCCAAGGTATTGGTTGAAATGAACCTTTTAATTTCTAATCACATGCTAACAGAAAAACTTAAGTTTCGATTTTCTTTTTAACCTGCTAACCGCTCTGCAAAAATACTGATCGTGTAATTGGCTAGTAAGTAGTAATAACTTACACTAGTGTGCTGTTAAGATAAATTAAAGAATTTTATACAAGTGTTTGGTCTTTTTCGTGCGCACATATAAATAATCATTGTCAAACATGCTGCACTTACAGTATCATGAACTTGTCTTTGTATCGCTTTATTAGGCCATTTGATTTTATGTGTTTACGGATATAATCGACTTCCGCTTTGCTGGAATTTCACGGCAGGAGTTGCTGGATTTTTGTATTATCCCCACCAAAAAAAAGGAACAGGGACAATTTGTCGTTCGCCGCACCGAAACATTCGACTCTTTACAGAACATTTCAGTCACAGAGTGAAAGATTCGCACGCTTTATGTCCACTCGGTGAGAGTTATTTAATATTCTTTCGCCAAAAAAGGGGCGAGAAAGAAGAGCGTCCAATGTGATTTATCTCTCTGCGATAGCATTCCGCGGCGCTATAATCGTCGTTCAGAGAGCGTTTTCATTCGGAGCGCCGTAGGAAAATAAATCGCCTGGCAATTCGAAAGCCATTAAATCGCAATTTGCGGGCAATCGCCATTGAATATCCGCCCTTTATATTCGGTTTTCGTCCCCGAGTCTTTTATGTGTCCACTCCAATCGGCCACGGCTTGTGTCCATTAAACATATTTGCCGCTGGCGGAACACTTGTGGGCTCGCGGTGGCGGTTTGACGTGGGGGGAGGGGGTGGTGGGCGTGGTGGGCGCTGGCGGTAGGGGGTAAAGGTTTAAAGGGGTTTTATTTTTCCGTGGAAATGGATATGTGTGCGGTTCGATGAATAAATCATCCCGCTCCAACGATCCCTCCACCACCACCCGGCAGCCAGGCCTGAGGGCGCGCGTGATCATCGCCCCCAATCAGGGAGACCCGGATGCTGTTTTGTGAGCATTGGATATATCCACCCGCACTCCTCTAACCCCGCCCGAAACCTGTTCGGATAAAAACGACAGGGGTGGGAGAGTGCGTGGCAGGGGGTGCGGGAATCGTGGGAGCGGGTATGTGGCAGAAGGTGTGGGGATCGTGGGAGGAATTATGGTGGGGGGGGGGTATGTATGAGAGTCTTCGTGAAATGGCAGGGGGATGTGGGAAACCCCTGGGTAAGGAATGGAAGGAGAAAAAAATACACCCTGCCGTGTCACTCGCACATTTTATTATTTGCGAATCGCCGCCGGTGACCGGTGGTTCAGCATGAAAGGACGTACGAAGGTGGGGGTAGAGAATTTTTTTATCATTATTTTTTTTCGAGCCAAAAGGTCGGAGAGTGGATCACAAAAGGTCGATCGCCAGCGGGGAATGGGCGGCGTTTAAGGGTTTTATAAGGGGCGTGTTTGGGGGTGGGGGGACTAGGGAATCCAGGGTTCGGGCGGTGGGTTGGAGCGGGGGAAAAGAAAAATGAACGATTTAAAAGCGTTGAAGTGAGGTTCGCGGCCGAATGGCTATCGTTGCGGTCGGGGCTTCTGTGGAAGTATGTGTGAGCGGGTGTTTGTGCCGGAGAGGGCTGGTTTTGTGCCGAGCTGATCCTCCGAAAAGTTACCCCCCCCCCCACTGTCCATGCGTACCACATGCCCTCGCAACGGTTAGGGAATGGGGAGGGAGGGTTTCATTCGGAGAGCTGATGACAGGCGCTGTGAGAAATGGTGTGCGGAAAGAGAGCGCGGATGGAGCAGCATGAAACGATGAGGCTCATCCCCTTTTTGGCTGGGGATTTGGCAGGATATTTCGATACATCGACTGCTGTTTTCTGTCTTCAAGTACTGATGTTGTTCCTCAGTTTCGACGCAAATTTTGCAAACGGATTTTTTTTTTCATTTTGACTTCCTCCATGTGACGATTCCCAATATGGGAAGGCAAGGAGCGACATGAAACGGTTTCTCTTATCCTCTTTTTTGCTGGGAATTTGTGATATTTCGATGTATACACTGCAATTTTCCTTCTTCAAAGAGAGATTTTTTCCTCATTGTCGATGTGAATTTTGCTACCGCGTTTTATTTTCCATTTTGACTTTCGCTGTGAGACAATTTCTGTTTGGGAAACGAAGATGTATACGGGGCACTTCAGTCGTTTTCAAAAAATGCAAATAGTCGTGCGATATCATTTCCGGGTTGACTTGATGAAGCTGTTCCATTTTGGCCATTGAAATTCCGCCATTCCACGTTAAAGGATTCGATTCGAACAACACGCGTTCATAACTTTACCTCATTTTCCGATAATGGTAAAAGTGATGTGCTAGCCAACTTAAAAATGAATTCATTAGCATTGAGACGTAGTTTGCGGAATGAGGCTTTTAAGGGAATATGGTATTTTTATTATTCTATTTACTTTCTTTTTTAGACATTATGTAAATTATCTCTTAATTATACTTGTATCCACTTCAATACCAATAACAAAACTTTTGTTTCGGTTGAAGCTTCTTATGGCTGCTCATGTTCCAGCTTCCATTTCGAATTCTGCCATTTGGATATTATTTGAATTTGTTAATTTGCATGTGCAGTTTTTTCAAAAATATTTTAGCTGCCCAGTATAAGCAATATTTGTTATGGTATTTTTGGGATTGACAATGAGTGACATATTGTAACCCTCTGTGTATAAAATAAAGAAATGAATCAGTTAATCAAGGAGCTCAGTGATGTGACACAATGTCAAGTTCACGCATCCGGTCATTGATTCCAAATTCCTGCGCCTGTAAGATCTAAACTCCTAACATTTTATGTGACTATCAATAGGACCTTAATTCCTTAACTAATGCCTGATTCTCGTAACCTCCAGTGACTTCTTTTGCTCTCCTCCAAGGATCACTCATTAATTTTCCGTTCTTTCTTTCATCCAATTTTCTCCATCCCCCTCCACACCTACATCTCCAACCAATTACCCGCTATGGTCTACAACAAAATGCTAAACAACGCCACGCTCCTAATCATTCAACCTCTCTGCCAGCGGTAAAATATCGAGGGTGTGTGACAGAGTGTTAGGAGGCCAGACATGAAATAGGAAGGGAATAGGGAAAAGGAATTGGAAGAGCGAGAGGATGAAAATAAACTATATGTGAACTGAGTGTCGTAGTATCTGGCTCTGATTTTGTCATAATAGTCTTTAGTAGTCCATGGTATTTTTGTATCTATCAGTTCGGCAGTTTATCTTTCTCATTTAATGGATTTTATCTGTAACAGAGATGTAGCGCGAGGTTAAAATAATATCCTCCGTGCCATCCTGAAACTCGCGTGATCGAAAGTTTTCAAGTGATCTCAGTCTTGCATGTAGCCTCCCTACATAATCCTGCTGGCATGTGTGTTAATTCTCTGTTTTGCTCACAGACTTTGTTAGCGATGAGTGGCTTTCCTGTGCATTTTGTTAATTTCGCTAATATAACCTTTCTGTGTTGGGTCCATAATGTTTGCGGCGTATTCAAGATGTGGACTAACAACAATCGGCGATTACGTAGGTAGGGAGAATACAATGTTTCATCCATCTGACGCAAATGCAATGCCTATATAATGCGGTGCCCAATTTAAATTGCTTGGCGATTTTCGAAATCTAAAATTGCTATCCCCGCCGGTTAAATTGTTTCCCTCCCCTTTTTCTCCCCCTTCCCTCTATTTAATTCTCCCCCACCGCGTCTTTCGCCAACCCTCTCTCATGAATCCGCACTCCGTCCCATTGTCATTGGGCCGCGATTAAAAAAACTGAGGTATTCCGTTCGCAATGTAGGTATGCATTTTCCCAAAGAACCCTTTTTAAAAAAAGGAAGAGGAGGTGTGATAGCCCTAGCATAGTTATTTTCAGTATTATTCGAATTGTGTTAGGTATTTGCATATGGGGAGTCATTTACGATGTTAAGGGCGCCTTTTCATCGCTTCCACCTCACGCGAAGAAGAGTGAATAGCATTAATGTTTCAGAGGTGTATCAGATCCCGGGTAAGCAGGGAATTCTTGAAGGACTTATCGGTAGGGTGCCTTGGAAATATGGAAAAATTCTCTTATGGCAGTGGTTAATAGTAATTTTGATTTACATCTAGTCATTCATTTTTCATCTTGCCCTTTAAAAAATTAATGGCTTAAAAATACTTATCTTTAAGTTTATAGAGGCTGCTCACTTATGTATTATTAAGAAAATTGAGAAGCAATGTACGCAGAATATTCAGTTGCTTGAAGGGTAACTTGTGTATCTGAAAAAAACTAGTGCTAATAAAATTACTTCAAATTAAACATTCATTTTTTCAGTCCAAAATTGGTATATTTGAATAATTGTAGTGAGCAAACAAAATATTGTTGTACAGTATAATCAGGGATTTCTATGACGGGTCTATATTTGCCTTACAAAGTTAATTAGGAAGTAAATTACTAAGGAGCTCTAGGCTGATCGTCAACGCCAGCAAGGACCCTACACATTACTCCTGATTCATGAAGTTTACTTTTAAAAAAGAAACTATTCTTTCGCTTTCAGTATAATGCTGGACAGTAGAAAAAATCTGTAAACCTTTTACATCTCCTTTCGAGAAATTGCCGCCACTGAATCATTACCCCTTAACTGTCACCATATAATTAAGCCTATGAAGCAATGCCTACACGATGTCCTGACGAGAGAAGATCTTTACGCTCTGGCCGAGTGTTTATAAAAATAAGAGGCGGCATAAAGTGTATCACGAAGGATCACTCCTGTGAGATATTCTTGGCGAGGCCTGAAAGGGGATGGAAACGTCGTAATTACACGTTCGTGCGACGAAACTAGTTAGGGATGAACTCGCCCGTTAACCCACGTTCCTACCCACACATAGGACTCAGGAATCCCAAATCCTCCACTCTTAAATTACGTTAAAATAGCTGCCTTCCATGGTGGGGGAAATAATATTTTATAAGCGAGGGATAAAAGCGCGATGAGGACGAAAGGAATAAAAATTTCTTGAAAAAAAATTAATTATAAAAGTCTTTTCGAGGTTAGCGATAAAGCTTTCCGTGGGAGAGAGAGAATTGGGGAGGGATCGGGAGGCATAAATATCTTTTTTCTCAAAAAAAACTCCGGGAGAAAAAAATGTAATGGTGGAATGAAAAAGGTGGATGTGGAGGGGGTGTGTTTGGATAGTGGAGGGTTGGAGGTAGCAGTATCAGAAAACGGTGTCACGCAATTTATGCCCCCGCGCAAACAGGGTGTGGCAGAAATTTCGGGTGGAAAATAAATAAAAGCGCGGAGAGAAAAGGAAGAATGGAGGAAGGAATGAGAGGCGTCCGTTTATAGGTAGGCGGGGACGTCAACCTCCACCACCACCACACCTCCCCCCTTTGCCTCCATCCCCTGGAATACAAAAAATGGCAAACTCGATTCCTCGACAGTCCATCCTCTTAGGTTGAGAACGTTCATTTCTCCCACCTGAGGGATTTGTGCCACTTCCATTTTCCCCCGTCATGTTATAAGCTGTGTTCGAAATCTAGCTATTAGGCAGCTGGGATATAATATATTTATGAAGGCTGTACTCGGTGGAATTTGAGCGCTGTGATAAAAGAACTCTTTGTGATGAGGGTAAAGTAAAAACTGCAATTATATAAAAAGTATTTATATTTAATCTCTTCCGGAAATGGTTTCAATGCTGTGCATCATCTTCAGTTGAATTGTGAAATGAATAACACTTAGTATTTCCACTCACTTATTTATGGGGTCGACCGCGGTTACTAAGCAAAATCGTCATTTTCAAGCCAACAGTAATACATAACACAGCTGGGTAGGAAGTTATTTTAAAGTTTTATTTTGAAGCATAGGGTACAATTTCAAATCGATTGCATAAACGGTTTTTAGGTAAGGATGTAACCCAAGTCCTTAATTATTTTCCCACAAGGGTTAACGTAGTTCATATTTATTTTAATATTATATGTACTGCCGCTTGTAATTCGTTATCTATAACCTTTACGACGTGAATATTTGTTATGAAAATTCACCCCATACCTACTTTTAGTTGTTTCTGTTGGGAAAATATACGCTACATCACTCAAGTCCTTGTTCTTTAAACTTGCGAATCTTGTTTTCCTTTTCCTAACATTTTATGGATAGTATTTAATATACGTGTGTCTTATTATAGGTATCACGTGACAAGGACTTAGGTGGAGGAGGGGAACCATGAGACTCAATCTCGTCCCTCATAATGAAGACATAAATATATCTATATCGTTGTTGTTTATAGCAACGTAATTGGTCGCATTGCCATTTATGGGAGTTTCATTTTAAAAAAACAACGAAGTGTTTTTAAAAAATGAAACTTAGATTTCCTTCATGCTGTCCCGCATTTTTCCGCCTTTAAAACAATCCACTCTTGTTGCTATGGAACTTGTTTTATAATTCGTGTTAATATATGAGTATTTTGCATTAAAATGCTGTTAATTTGTAATGTTAGGTATAGTAGGTTATGCTTGCGTGTTCCTAATATTTATAAAAATATATGTTACATCCTTTTATTTCTTCCAAAATATTTTCCTCCCGAGGTATGTTTGCATGCATCTCCTGTGATATCCATCACACCGGTGTCCACAATGTTGAAAATCGATTGAAATCGTTGCAAAGAACTCTTGGATTGGCCAAATTCATCATGTCGCCCTATTAGGTTGCAGTCAGCGCATCCTAAAATGGCTACCGGAAATAGATGCCTAAAATTCCTGCCTGCTACTGCCTGACCAGTTCCAAGATCTATCAAGATGGAATTATTTTCCTGATTAGAAAGTAAACCAGTATGAATATCCCGTTTAGGTTTTATTATTACTGTGGTGCGACCGGGTTTGCCTCGGTGGTGACATCTTAGGGTAAACTGATAGATGCAGGCGACACTGTAGAGTTTTGGGTGATGTTCGGGTTTTATCGAATCGTCAGTTTTTGTCGGATGTCCACCAAATTTAGAATTTATCACTTATTTCACATTCTAAACAATACTAGGGGTGGGCGAAAGCGCTTCGACAACAATTAAAATGTGACAAATACGGTACTTATCTTGATTACGAATGGATTCCTCGTTTGCTTCGGCAGCCATAACAGGCGACAAAATACGATCGAATCAACAAGCGGCTAGGCGACATATGTTGCACTACTTCGTATAAACCAACGGGAAGTATCTTTGACTTTATTTTCCGTTCAACACTAGTTATTAAATTAACCAAGTGTTTCCCTTCTAAATGAAGTAACATAATGTAAAATAGAAGGGGAAATTCTTACATGAAATCATCTATGTACAACAAAATATATTTGTCTTTCACTGGCCTTGGCTTCCCATTTAGATCAGCAAAACTTCACAGATAAGTATTAGGTATCTATATAAGCACTAGGTATTAAATAAACGGAGTTTTTCCCTTATAAATGAAGCAAAATAATGTAAAATAGAAGGGGAAATTCTTATAGGAAATCATCTTTGTACAACAAAATATATTTTTCCTGCACTGGCCTTGGTTTCCCATTTAGATCAGCAAAACATCGCAGAAAAGTGTTGACTAAAACCTTTGACAGGATTATTCCACAACAAGAGCAATTGCTGTAGTTTTATGATGTGAACCTCACTCCTACCAATAATTCTAGAGAATTTGATAGTTCTGTGTTATTACCATTTTGGTAACAAAAGCTGGCAACTAGCCTCGCCGCTTGTTCATTCGATTGGCTTTGTCGTCTGTTATGGCTACCGAAGCAAACAAGGAATCCATCCCTAATCAAGATAAGTACCGTATTTGTCACATTTTAATTGTTTTCGAAGCACTTTCGCCCACCCTTAGTTTTGTTTAGAGTGTGAAATAAGTAATAAATCCTAAATTTGGTGAACATCCGACAAAAACTGACTATTCGATAAAACCCGACTGTAACCGAGTTTTGCTTCGTTAAGCATGGTGAATAGGAATTAATTGGTACTATTCTACTTCTTTAGTTTGGTAGGTTCTTTATTATGATCGATTTCAACGTATATGCGTCATTATCAAGGTATAATTAGCAAATGTTACCTTTATAATGACACAGACATTGAAATCTTTCGGAATTTTAATGAACCGAAGGGAATAGTATCAAGTGACTCCTTCTCACTATGCTTAACGCCTTGGAGTACCTGGAGATGACACCTATGTAATGAAACTGGCCGTACCACGATGGAAAACCGTAATTGAAATCCTCGGAAGTTATTTCATTTCTAACCTTAAAAGTGCGAGTTCGAACGAAGCTATCGTTATCCATTCACCCCTGCCCATTACCCTTTAGTTTCGTTTTTGTTTTTCCCCATTCGCCCATCGCGCCGCTCTTCTCTTCTGCCACCCCTCCTTCCGCGTTTCATTATTTTTTATCATTCGGAAGTGTCTCTCTTTCTCTCTTTTTGTCGGGGAGGTAGTGACGGAGGTTGTCGGGAGGTCGACGTGCCACCTCCCGCTTAGCCTGTGTGAGCGCGACCGGGGTCGATGATGCGGACGTTCGGGAGGTTTGTGGGAGACTTGTGGCAGAGAGGGAAAGAGTGTGGGGGGAGAAATAAAATGAAAAAAAAAACGGTGGGGTGATAAAGGATGGATCTTACTCATTCACGGAACAAATACATATTAAGGTTTCGCAGCTAACCACGCCCAAAGTGTCCCTCCCCCAAACCCCCCCCTCTCTCTCTCTCTACTCCCAACCCATACTCTCTCCCTCTCTCTCTCTCCCATCCGTTACTTCCTTCACCCCCTCCTTTCCGGGAATAAAAAATGTAATTGTCACCAAAAAAATACTAAAGAGAGATTCCCCGCCCAAGCGTGTGGGGTCTTCTCCCCCTTTTCAGCCCATTCGAGTGGCTTTTGGTCGTGGATGGCATGAGTGAGGTGGGTTTTGTGTGTGTGTGTGTTTTTTGGGGTTGTAGGAGAGGTAACGCGATTGCAGGAGAAGTAGAAGGGGGGAGGACAGTTTGAATAAATAAAAAACGGGGTATATTAGCGGTGACGTAGGACGAAGAGTGGTGTCGGTGTGGGGTTGGCCTGGGCCCGCTGGGGCGGCTGTCGTTGTCGGACCGACTCCTCTGAGAAGGCAGCAGCAGGTCTCGCGAGGCGTGTGAGCCCTTGCTGTGTTGGTGCCACCGCAAACTTGATGGTCGTGTTCGACTATCTGCGATGAGGATCAGTTATTTTTTTCCTCCCCGGCTGTTATTTATTATATATCCACGTGCTTAGTGACTTATCATTTCTTTTTTGTTTGTGATGCCCAGCTCTTAATATGATTAAATGACCGCTCGTAAACGCGACGGGCAATCACGCGAGTTTCGATTTTGTCTCCGGATCATCCGCGTGGTGGTTTTTTTATTTAATATTTCCTGCTTCTTTTTTTTGTTGAGTCGCCCCTCATTATCTTTTTCGACCGTTTCGCTGGAAGATTCCGTCCGTGCATGCGTGCGCTCGTGAATACATTAAAAGAGGCATCACCACTAATGGACGGCCGAAATGCGTCTTGCCACTGCCTAACTTCATTTGTAATAATCTTATTAGCTTTATTTATTTTGATTTTTTTGGCCAGAGGTTTTTAAGCCTGTTCTTTTTACAGTCGTGAGCAGTGACAATCTGTTTGCTAGAAACGTGCGTGTAAACATTTGTCCGAGTCTTATTCTTTCACAGTGTCAATTTTCTACCATTTGTCATGTGTGTGTTTAGCTATTCGGAAAATTCTACCTGCATTAGAAATCTTCGCAGGAATTGTTTGTGTGTTTTACTCAATCCCTTATCTTTATAAACTGGAGTAATGCATGTATACGTGCATTGTAGTCTTAATATGTGTAATGCATGAAAGTATCACTGCCTACTTTGAAACGAAATACGATTACGTTTTACGCTGTTATGATCTTAGTGAAAATTTGTTCATGTATTAAGTAATTGGTTCTAAGGTTTCGGCGGCGTTGATCACTTTATCTTCTCTCCATTTCTCGGGTGCGTTGACATGATTGACAATTGCTTCGCTGGTGTTCCAACCAGCTTCTTCAGGTTGTAGGCAGTTTTTGTGCCACCTTTATAGAGGGTATCCCGCAAACTTTTTGCTTTCTGGTTGTCTCTTTCTCGGAGAACTCTTCCAAGCACTATGGAGAGGGTATCCGTCTTCTCTATTGATGTTCTTGGGTGTCTTGGTGATCTCAATTGCTTCTTGTATTAGCCTGGGATAGTATCGCTTCCCTTTTTTATCATTTTTGCTTCGTTAAAAAGGATGTCATGGCCGGGTTCACTCCAGGCATGTTTCGCGATGGCAGAAAGTTGTAACTGATTCTTCTTCGTGGCCCTCATTTGATCCCATAGGCGGACTTTCATTGCTCTGCAAGTTTCTCCTATGAATGCATTTCCACATGAACACTCCGTAGACTCCTTAATGAAGATCATGCGGTAATCTGTCTTAGGGTCCCGGTAAGTTGTCCGCCGTCTTGGTCACACAATTGAAGCTGGTGATGACAATGTTTCCGGAGGATTCTAGCGATTGTCTCCGGTGTCCCGAAGACAAACAGGATGACAACGTATGCCTTCGGTTCCGTCCGCTCGAAATTTCCCTTTCGAAGTGAAGTAGATGTTGCGAAGACAAAACTCCACAAGATCGGCGGAGTCTTCTAAAACCCCTGGGATTGAAGGCTTTTGACGATTTCTTGTTTTACGACGAATTAAGGCATTTTAACATTTTCACGTCAGAATTTACTGGGACAAAACATGTTTCTAACGTTTTTGTGTTCGCTTAAGAAAACAGGCGTGTCTCTCCCTTTGTAAAGCTATCAAAATCGTGAAACCTTTCGCTTGTATCGTAGTGGGAAGATGTTATGTATTAATCCTTCTTCTATCCACTAGAAAGCCGGACAAACCGAGAGGATATGTCACTTGAAAGAATTCGTTTCCGTCGTGTGAAGGAGCGGTTGCGTTAAGGATCGATGGAGAGCTCGAACCGCGCACAATGGTGGCCGCGGACGAGGATGTGGGTCCAAACCCAAAAGCCTTCCTCCTCCCTCCGT
Source organism: Pyrrhosoma nymphula (assembly GCA_963573305.1). Lineage (NCBI taxonomy): Eukaryota > Metazoa > Arthropoda > Insecta > Odonata > Coenagrionidae > Pyrrhosoma > Pyrrhosoma nymphula. The sequence goes on from OY754330.1 coordinate 54,421,989, forward strand.
CTTAAGCTGACCACGGGGTGTTGAAATGGAAACGTCCGGCTTGGACTAATATTACCTACCCCGTGTGTCCGTCTCCTTCGAAATCCCACCGTCCATTGTGCTCCCGATGAGCCGAGGCTGCGAAGGTTGCAGATTAATACCGGTCCATCTTAATCCCTCCTATTCCCTTCTCGCTCCCCCCCGCCCTCTCTTCCCAGCCATTCTTCCCGTCCGGTTCCTCTCTCGCATCATCCCATTCGTCCAAAGGCCTTTCAGCGCTCCCCCCCCCTCACACTCCTTTTTTTCTCGCGTCCAGTTTTCGCCTGACGTCCGAAATGCCGCTCAAATCATCCTATTTATCAATGCTCGCGCTCGACGCCCTCCCTGCAACCTATTCTTCTCCACTAAAGGTTATAAGCTCGTGTAAGTGGTGAGGATTCATTGTGTGTTTCGGTGCTACGATTTTCTACGCCGTTGTCGGAACTAGTTCCGTACCGTTCGCGCATCTTTTTGTGCGTGATCGATCTGCTCGCTCTGTCATCATTTTTAGTTGAAGTGCGTGAGGGGCGACATTAGAGCATTAAGTTAAATTGCTCATGAACTTTTCGATGGCATGTCACTTTATTTTGCACTAAATGTGCCTCGTGAAAGTGTCACATTTGACGCAAGCTATTTCCCGTATGTACCTTAATTGTAATTTTCATATAAGTTACGACCTTTAAAAACACCTTTGGATCCCTTTACTTGAGAACTGGTGATGCCGCTTAGTGCTTCGGATGTTCAATCAACTTGCAAATATATTTTCTCTTTTGTTTCATTGTTTACTACGTAAGAAAAGCTTTGTCATATTTTTTCATCCAAGTGCGATTTGGGCGATTTTTGAGCATTAAGTTGAATAGTTCCCAAACTTTTCGATGGTATTCCAATTTATTTTGCATTAACTGTGCCTCCTGAAGGGGTTTCATTTGGCACAAGCCGTTTCCCGTATTTGCCTAAGTTGTTAAATGCGTATTTGTTACGACCCATAAAAATATAGTAGACTGTTGGTAATGCCGCTTAGTGCTGTGAATGTTTAAATACCTCGTAAATATACATATATTATAATTTCGTGCGTTATGTTTACTAGTCTACAGAAATGCAAATATTGAGTAAATGTAATTCCGACTAGGTGGCAAGGATACTGTAGGGTACATATCTATTCCTCTATCAATTACTTTTTGTGCGAAAAATCTTTTATTCTTAGTTTTACAGCCCCTTTGCTCCTTCTTCCAATTGTATGTATTATTTTTTTATATCGCAAATTTTAGAAACATTTCGCAATTGAATCAGATCATTCCCTGTGGAGCCATATATTATTTTATCCCCTATAGAGGATACATTATTTTTATTTCCGTGGTGTATATTTCAGCGTTTCAGCCACCTCTTTCGCTAATGGTTATCTCGCACGTTTGCATTATATTCGTTGTGAATCGCCTCCCCATGTCGCTTTACATGCATTCAGAGATTTTGATGCAATTCCGGAATTGATTCGCAAATGTTATTTCGCCTCGTAAATGAACGCGTTATTGTTTCTTTAAAAAAAAAAACAAGACCACCTCCTCTGTTGAGTGAATGATGCTTCGAATTCGTGGCTAGGCGTGCCCTGCAAGTGCTCGCGGGAATCATTCCCACGGAGCGACCCGCCCACCTCTTCTTCCACTGTCACTGCCGTGCCTTTGTGACGAACTGTTCGCCGTTGATACTAACACCTCATTGTGTCGTGCGTGCGTGCCCGTATTTGTACGGCTGTTGTCGTCGTCGTCGTATTGATGGCGTAGCCGGTAATTCCCGCCGGGACTCCACACCTCCCTCCGTCCGCATCCGGACCCCCCAAGAACTGGAGGAGAGTGGGCGGTCCGTGAGGTGTGTGGCGGGGGGTGATAGTCGGAGAGAGCGAGAAAGATCCGGGGCTTTTTTTGATTATTGGTCGGTGGCCGAGAGGGGAAGTGGGGAGAGGGAAGTTTTAGGGGCAGGGTTGGCGCCATGTTTATTAATTCTCCCGCCGCGGTTCAGGGGCCTGTCCCTTTGTCTCCGTAATCCCCTCCCCCCCCCCCCCGCCGCCCCATAACCCTTCCCACGCACAGATCCGTTGCCTCCACCTCCCTCCACGTTTTCCTCTCTCGTATATACTCTTTTTCTCTCCCACCGTACCCGTAACCGCCTCACCCGTTACTTTCCGGTCGTCGCCACTCCCCGTCTTGCCCTTCCTTTCCTCCCGTAATGTCGCGATGCATCCACTGCGATATGCGATGTGCGTGAAATGTCAAATTGACTCCGGGCAATGCAATAGTAGGCGATGCGATGCGATTTCGTGAAGATGTCTTGTGTGATGGACCATTAATATATGGCTATACGGCTATAGTAAATGTATGGCATTAGTGTGCAATTCGATATCGTATTGGGTGATGCAAACATATAACATAGATTCGAAATCTTATCAAATATGCCAAACGTGAAGTATTGAGGTAAAACTAGCATTGGTATATCTGGTTTCTTCACTAAAATAGGTGTTCAGCTAGATTAACTTGAGGAATTAGTTGTAGGTACTTAATGTTGTGCTTTACATATAGGCATAGGCATAGCAAAACTTGGTGGCACTCACCAGTGAAGAACTAGAGGTCACGGAAGGTAAATCAAGCATTGATGAGCGGACAAAATACCGAAGGACTCCTGGAGGGACCCCTGGAAGAAGACTTGGCTACTGTATCCCACATCTCTCGTATACTTTCCTCTTCTTTACGTCACGCTCTTCACAAGCGAGTGCCACCAAGTTTCGCCATGCCTGTACTTCAGTTATTTTTAAAGCTCTTCCTTAGTTATATTCAAAATGTATCACACAAAATAATTATGCATATATGTTTTTTCTCAAACTCTGAGAATAAGTTACCCACAGCGACTTATTGTAAAGAATTAATTCATATTGCGATGAAATATCATCCGATATGCGATATATCCTGTCCTTTTCAAAACACACTTCATATCGCAATGCGATGTTGCAATTCGAATCTCGTAAATCCCTCATTTCCCCTCTCTGTGGTCATCACTTTTCCTTGCCCCGATCCAGCTCCCTTCCCCACCCCTCTCCACCCTACTCCCACCTCCTCCCCGCTAACCCTCCCCCCTCCTCAAACGCACTCGACCGATTACCCTCCGGGATCTGCTATTAGCCCCGTGACTGCCTGTACTCGTATACACGCATGCATGCGGCTGCGGGCGTATGGGTTGCGGGGGGTGTGGGCTAACGTTTTATTCCTTTTTTTTTAGTTTTCCACCCTTTCTCTCTCCCTCTCTCACCCTTGATGTTAAATGGTTGTCACTGTCAGTGCTTTCCCTGTTCGAGGGGCGCGGTAATGTACTCGTGATGCGAGAGGCAAACAGAGCTCCTCTCTCGACGGTTTTATCACTTTCTTTCCCTCACTTCCTCCCTCCCTTTCCCTCTGTCTCTGTCCTCTTGGAATTTATTTCGTCAGCTCTTCATTGGGACGATAGCTGACTCACGGGATTCAACCATGAATGAGATTTCTGTCGGAGGTTGGATAGTAGTTTTAATTTGCCTGATGTATGGGATAATCGGATGCTATTAATAACAATTCGTTGTTAAATTAGGCTGAGTGGCAAGTTGAAATTTGGTTGGCTCATGCATTTGTGTTTCTATCAAAACATATTTTGTATCTTCTTCTTCTTCTTCTTCGAATAACCCATTTGAGGGTGCGATAAATCACTTCTGGATATGCCTTTTTTGATTTAATTTTCTTTCTGTCCATATTTCCTTCATCCTTTGAGAGTGCCTTTCCTTTTGTTCTTGCGTCCATTTTCTTCCATCCCTCGATTTTTTTCTTTCTGGAAATTTTGCTGAGTGAATTACTTCTCTAAAAAGAGTTCGGTCATCTATTGTGTCAATCTTTATTCCCAAGTTTTCCATATCTTTTTGAGTTTCAATGAACCAAGTAGGTTTGGATTTGTAGCTGTTTAGTAGGTTGAAGATCTTCTTGGTTAGTCTGGAGTTACTCATTCGAAATATGTGACCATAAAACTGAATTCGTTTTTTTCTCATTACATCGACTAATTTTTCAACTTTTAGATATAGCTCTCTGTTTGGTCTTAGTTTGTATTCTGCATTGCTGTTACTTTTAGGTCCCAATATTTTCCTCAAAATTCTTCTTTCAACCTTTTCTAATTTTTCGAGATCCCCCATTCTTGTCAGTTTAAGTGTTTCTGCTGCATAAAGCGTTTCAGGTCTAACCACTGTTTGGTAGTGTCTTAGTTTAGTGTTCCAAGATAAGGTTTTTTTATTATATATGTTTTTTGTCATACAAAATGCCCTTTCCATTTTGTGTATTCGAGTTTCTATTGCTATATTTTCTTTTGTGTTGTTTGTTATCAATTCCCCTAGGTATTTAAAACAGTTTGTTTTGGATATTGTGTTTGTATGGATTTTAAGATTTTTAGGGGCATCACTAATGTTTGTCATGAACTGCGTTTTTTCAAAAGATATTTGTAGACCTACTTTGGCTGCTTGTACCTGTAGTTCTTTGATTTGTTGTTGGGCATTTTCCAGCGAGTCAGTTACCAATGCCATGTCGTCTGCAAAAGCCAGACAATCTATAGTAATTTTATTTGGGTTCCTTCCTAAAGATATTCCTTTAGTGTCAATGGCATTCCTCCATTCCCTGACTACCTTTTCTAACGCACAGTTGAAAAGTAGAGGTGATAAACCATCTCCTTGTCTTACTCCAGACTTGATTTCAAAAGAGGCTGAAAGTTCCCCCATAAATTTTATTTTGGAAGTTGTGTTTGTTAAGGTTGCTTCAATTATTTTTGTAGTTTTATTATCGAGTCCCATTATTTTGTATCTACCTATTACGAATTCTTTAGTGTAATAGATTCGTGCATAAGGCATATTGATACATCCTTAGTTATTCAAGAGGTTGGAGTGAATAGTAATGTGGCTGTCATTATTTATTGGAGTAACTTATGGCCTTTAACTGTTTGTTGATATCCGCGCTGTTTATGATGGCTCGTTGCATTATATTAAACTTTTCTTAACCACTATTTATTGAATTCTCAAGCTGTTTTCGATAAGAGCAGAAAACATAAAACCTTATCAAATTTAATTATTAATCCATTCCTTATGTTCTTCGAAAATAAGTCTTTGAGTTAGAGAAAGAGATATGTATACGTGTAATATCTTTGGTCATGTCATATGCTCTCTTGCTTGCACTGGTGAATTTTCATGGCGGATGAACTTCAGGGTTAAAATTTTGATAATTTTTTTCCCGCTCATATTCCGTAAAGTGTCTCCCTTGATTTTTGCCTTCATCTCCGTCCCGAAGGTTGGAAAATTCTTCATCCCGGCATCGTCACGTTTTTTTTCCTCTAGTCTCAAAACGTAATTCGGCACAGTCGTCTCGGTGTGAAGGATGAGGTCCGTCGCCATCATTTCGGTATCTCGCGCCCATATTTTTACAGTCCCCCGGTCTCTCGTGAAAATATGTTGAAATTAATTTACGTCATCGTCGCGAACACCACCCCCGCCTTGCACGCCACGGATCCATCTTCCTTTTGTCGTGTCTTTTTATTTGTGTATTTCGTTTCATTTTTCGTGCAGCTCTCTCTTTCTCATACTCTCTCATCCAGTCGTGTTCGCTCTCACCTTTCGCCCTACGCATTCAATTATTCGTGGGAATTATTCCGTCCTCCGCAATCACAATACGCGTCCCCTCCTCCTCCTTTCCCCGCCCCACCCATCCTCCTCCTCCCTCGGCATCCCTAAAACAAACGCCTGTCTCATTCCGCCCCGGCAATATCTCAACACAAACAGCCTCCTTCCGACTGCTATAATTCCTCGGGTCGCCATGCCCTTTCCCCTCCCCCCGCGCAACCGCCGAACTCCCCCCCCCCCTCTTCTTCGCCCACCCCTTCGGAAACCGCCTCCCCTCCGCGTATCGACACCCACTCCCCACTCTTAAGAGACTCCTGGCCACCATCACTCCAGCTTCACCATTCCCGACCGCCCCGCCGGTTGAATAAGGGAATAATAGGCCAAGCTCCCTCTGTGTCGGTTGCGCATGAGGAAAACGAAGCCATCACGAAGTTACGGTTGCCGAAGCCAAAAATGAGAAAGGGGTGTATCTGGTAACATCGCTGATGTACCGTGATAATGTCTCTGCTAGAAAAAATCGAGTTAAGAATTACGTCCCTGCACAAATTCGACTAAGATACGGTGTTAATGGCAGAATCTTCTATATACGGTGATGAAATCTTTCCGGCCTGGTTTAAATCTGTAAGGGTAACCTCAATAATTAGATTGAATAACCTTTGCATCAGTTGGAAGTGAACTGCGAGTCAGGTTTTTGTCAAGTTTGACAGACTGTTGGTTAATTTATATGATCGATATCCGTGGAAGAACGTTTCACAACGGGTTTTCATGCGGAGAAAAAAATTAACCAGAGATTAGGTATCCGAACCTTCAACCATGTTAAACGTTAGACGGGGAATATTTTATTGTGTAGTATTGAAACAATTGTACTGCAGAGGCTTTATCTAAATCCTTAAAGTAGCGCAATATCCAGATCCGACACTTGCATCAAACCCGCGTCATCTTGGCTTTAGGCCGGTATGCTACAAGTCTAAATCCTTCATCATTTGGGCCACTTTCCTTTGACGGAATAGCAGCTCAGTGGGTGAGTGCCTTTAGTTACTGACCGGGGGTCCGAGTTGTAATCAAATCTCGTGGAATGTTCAGCTAAACCTTGGCTGAGTGATTTCCTGGTGAATCACAGGCGGCCCTGGGAAAGGGCCGGGCTCTAACCTGATGAATGAAGTTAATGCGCCATTTAGCTTGAGTGACAGCTTCAACCACTGATCAAACCGACCTTTACGTTGGAGACTTACGATTGTGGTGGAACAATTTTCGCGTTGTAATAATTCTGGTTGGATCATATTCTGCCTCAGCATCGTGGGCCTTGGGGACGTCTATTCTTTTTTATCTATGGACCACTCCCACATCCCCTGCCATATTTATTCCACCCCCGCCGTTATATTTTATTAATCTGCTAGTAGCAGATGTAGACTTGATACTAGGATACGCCAAAGGTGGTGGTCATTGCCTTCCGCGTAGTACCAAATGAATAAAAATAACTAAAATGTGTACACAACAATATTGCAATTACTTTTGATCGAATCATCGTGTTGCATTATTTTATCGAATTCTTGCTTCGGTAGCTGCTGATAGTGTTTTTAAAGCTTTAAAAAAATGATATCAGTTGGCACCAACAGGAAGAATTTATTAAAAAAATGTTGCAATTAATTCTATGCTGGCTTGTTTATACTATTATTTTTGTCGATTTTGTTAGTGATGTCCTCATACCCCTCTTCTTCTAAAATCCCCCTCCTCAGACCTGGACCCGCTTTGGGGGCCCTTGCACTCCCCTCCATGGGCAGATCTACCCCCTCCCCATAGTTCCCTTGCCGTCCTGCGTCCTTCCTTCCTACCATCCCTCCCGCATCGCTCCCCATCTCCTTTGTTAGCGCCACCCATCCCGTCTCTTCTCCCCTCTCTTTCGGCCTGTATCTATAATCAAAGCATTTTGCATAAGAATCGAGTCGGGAGAGGTCGGAGGAAGTGTTGGCGAGGGAGGAGGGAGGTTTCGAGGATTGTGGGGATGAGGGAAGGGGTTGCATAGCTGCGGGAAGGGGTTGTTTTCCGTGGAGGATGGATTGGCAAGGGGAGAAGAGACGGAAGGGGTTGAAGAGGTGGGGGTTGGGTGAAGGGGGTGAGGGATGGTCGAGTTGGTAGTATTCGGGTGGTGGTGGTGTAACAGTGGCCGGGAGTGAGATATTGTGGGCGGCCAAAAATGAGGGATTGCGAGGAATCGAGGGGAGTTTTTCATTTCTTCGGGTTTCCGATGGAGAGATTCGAGTTCCTGAGTGATTTTTGAGTGTGTTTCGAAGGGTATTATTTTTATCCCTTGGGCGCGTATTATTTTTATCCCTTGGCCGGGGGGAGGGGGGTGAAGAGTTTTTTATCTCTGTAAGGAGGTGAGACTATCTTGCTTGGGTGTTTGCCTGGTTGGTGCAATTACTGCATTCGTCTTTTTGTCTCAGATCTTTCCTTTCGTTCCTTTAATTGAGCGGAGAAGCGTGAGTTGATTTATGCCTTTTTTCTTGAGCTTGATCTCTGTCGATGAGATTCCCTCGTCCGCTTGTATGGATGACTTCTTACTGGCTCGGGTTTACTATTTCTGTAGACAATATACCACGTTATCTCAATTAATCGTATTTATATTGTGAATTTTCTATGTAATATTTTTACTTTAAAATTATTTTATGATTCATTCGGGTCACGAACATGATATATCTCTTACCTTTCCATTCAATATCAGAATGATGCATTGAAAAATGCATTGTTTAAAGTGTCTCGACTATTGCATACATTTTGCTATATTGCACCTCATCGGGTCGTATAATTTTATTTTGTCTACGCTCTGAAGGCATGATCGCATATTGGAGGTTTTTCAAACGAAAATCATTGACTGAATAAAAAAAAGCCTAGGGAAAAACCGCTTAAACTTAATCATATTTAAAGTATGAAGTTTTTCTTAATTATCAAGTAAATTTCAAACTAAAGTAATAGTTTTCGCGTAGGAGATCATATTTTTCAAACTCTATTAGGCGTATACTTCGCTGACTACTTCCATTTCTTATTCCAAAAGTTGTTTTATCTGTATGCAAAAAAACCGGCCTAACAAATCATGTTGGCTTCGTTTCTTTTGAATATCGTATTCACCTGTCTCATTTTCCATCAATTCCTGAACAAGCTGTGCGAATGAATCTCTAACGATCCCCTAAGTGTTGTCGGCATTATCACCTCGCATCAAAGGTCTTTGACAGCCGAGCTTTCAGAAACCCCTAACAGTTTTATCGAATGGATCCCGTCCTTTAATCTGGTCGCATCTCTTTCACGAGCCGCAAATCACACCGGGAAACATTCAAGAAAAGACCGCTCTTCGAGGTTGGTATCGATGCTTCAGGCGGCGTCAACGGCACCCTCCAAGGATCCTCTTAAGGCTTCGAGAGCCCTCGAGAAGCGTCCTTCAACGCCTCCGGGAACTCAAGTGTCCATGAGTCGGAACGAACCATCTCCCCCTCTCTCGAGGTGTGTCCCAGAGAAACAGCGAACCATACCACACCCCTCTAAGAGTGTTAGGGGAGGGAGGGAAGATGAGATCACCCTGCCATCGTGACCACGACACCCCTTCCGCCTTTCAGGGGCACGAAGGTCGCAGGGATGAAATGAGAGCCCCTCATCTTTCCCTACTGCCCAATGAAGAATGTAAATCTCGTTGTCATTATCGTCCTGTTTTGCGTTTATTCACGCAGCCGACCCGCGTTGTCTTAGTAACCGGTTCATCCGCTCCTTCATCCCGCGTCGAAGAATGACAACACTCGGCTCGCGCTGATATCCTCCTCTCCTTTGTTTTATTTATCCCCAAATTATTCGGTAGCTCTTCCTTATTTTTTTCCCTCTTCTTTGGTCGTTTGCCTTCCCATTCTAACGCCTTCTCATCTTTTATTTTTTTAAACCGCGGGAGATCGAGGTGGAAAAACTCAATGAGATCATCTCTTGAGAAGGGTTAGAATTACATTAAATTGGAAGTCCAATCCCCCTCTTCTCTTCTTAACGCTCCCACCGAAAATTCTCACACGATCCAAGAATCCCGGGCAAAAAATAGTAATGCTATCGTCTATCGCTTCCCATCCGGCTGGGTTTTATCCTTTCTGCGGCCACTGCATTCTGCTCCCCTCGACTATGTCGTCCCCCTCCGCTTGCTGTCTTTTTCAAAAACGCTTTCCTCCTCCCACTCTCAGTCTCCGAATCTCCTCCCGTGTTTATTCATTCTTTTTATCGCTGTATTTCACCCATCCTTATCTCTCCAACCTCTCTCGTTCCCTTCCCCAAATTAATGACTCCCCGGCTCCAACCATTGCCTCCGAAAGAGCTAAGAGATCTTTCAAGGATCGCTTCGTTCCTTCCCTCTCCCTCCAACTATTTTCAGGGAACCTTTATTTCGCACACCGTGCAAACGTGTCGCTAGTCTTTCAACCAAATCCTTTGCTCGTCCACGGGTGGCAGTCGAAACAGAAGGAAATGGTTACGTTAAGATGTGTAGGGACAAGAATCTACGTTGTCCGGCCGAAGTTTGATTTCATCTCAGTCTTTTGGAGAGTAATAATCTGTGAAGTTTTATGATGGACCTGTCGCACAACGAGTTGTTCAAAACTCCCTCACTTCTTTTTTGAGAAACAAAATATTGTAATTATTTTGGCTTAAGTACCAATAGTTTAGCCTCATAACCATCCCGTAACCTCTCGATAGTCCATTCCGTTATTGGTTCTTTCGTATCAAGTTGAACGAAATGCAGTTCAGCATGGATTAAGTGCACCAGCTATCCCTGCATTTCTTGCATCTGCGAGTTCACTATTTATAGATCGATATATGCTGCGAATCGGTCCAAATGGCAAATTAATAGTGCTCTCTTGATCAAGAAAAGTTTTAATATTCGACGAATAACTTCTTAAATAGGGTTTTATACTGTTTTCACTGGGTATTTTCCAGCTCTGAACGTATTTAGCTTGTCGTTCTCTCGCAATGTGGTATCGGTCTTTTAACTTCCCTTCGTCATTTCTTTTTCTGGAAGGAAGTTATTTTACTGGAAAGAAATAATCAAAATATAAAGTATACTTTTCCACAATTTCATAATTTTCCATTCCCCTCTTCCCATCCTAAAATCCCACATATCATCCTCATGACATTTTGTTAGGTGGAAAGGTACCGTGGTCTAGAAATAGTGGGGTCGAAAAGCGAGGGACCGTTGGGTTACAGATGAGTGGCTGGTTCCTCGACCATCTTTGTTTTCCCTTCCCTTTCTTTCATTTTCATCGCCATTCGTTACGGTTCACTTCTTTCCTTTCGAGCGCCAAAAAATACCGCCTCATCAGAACTCCCTATCTTCTTTCCAACCCTTTCCTCACCACCCCCACCCAAACTCATTCCCATTGTCCCCCGCCCTATTTCCCTGACATCTCTTATTTTTCCAGAACTCCCCCCATACGCCCAGCCCGTCCCATTCCTTCGACCCTCCTCCCCGTGTCGGAGAGCGCCTGGAAATGTTCATCATTCGATAAGGATTTCCTCCTCCGTTCAACCCTTTTAATGTCCCCGCCTCCAAAATTCCCATCGGATCAAAGAACGCGTCGTTAAGCCTGGCAACCCCCGAAGAGCATCCGACCGCTTTTATTGCAACGTTTGGGGGGGGGGGTTAATTCTTCTTTTCAAAATACGTCAGGCTAACCCTCTAACCCTCCTTTAACCGAAAGAAATAGTGTCGCGTCTTTTCGCTTTCAGCACGTCCGCGCCGCTTTGTTGGTCGACTTGCGTGTAAGATGCCCACCCTTCGTTATTTTAGTGAGGAATGACCGAATAAAGTTGTCGGCTTGTGCAAGGCATTAAAGCATTGGGTGCTTAACTAATGCAACTGACCCATATTTTACTGCAATTATACACGCATTGTAACTATTGAATTATCAACTTTTAGTAGTCTCAGCCATCTCAGATACTTACTTAGGAGTAAATTTTCAAGCGAAATTTTCTGTTGTAGGTTTTTCAATACGATCTGATGCTGATTTTTACTGTAAATGAGTCATCCAAACCCAAAATTGAGTTCACTTACAATTAGTTGGAGAGGTGATAAATTTTCGGAGAGGCAGATGACAAATTGGAAGCCTAGGCTAGATGTAAAGTTCCTCATTTTTGGGCTTTTTTTCCAGTACATCACAATAGTGTTTGAATACTCATTTCTTCCTACCGCATGGGTTTTTATGGTGTGCATGCAAAGGAAATGTTGTTGTTTACCATTAAAAATAGGTCGAACTATGAAGTTCGTCCGTCACGCGTAGTTATTTCGATTTTGGCAATGTCGTCTCCAATGTGGTTTAGCAAGTGAGCATTATTCATTTGTGAGACTTAGTTGCACTGTTTAGCGTTTGGTTTTTAATTAGCCATCAATACTTCGCTTTTAAGAAAGTATTTTGTGTCTGGTGAGGTATCCGACTGGAAGTCAAGCCCACATTCAATTTACCAAGGTTTGAATTGTTATTTTGACAATAATTACACTTTTACTCTGCTGTTATCAACTCATCCATATTACACAGTATAATTTTGTCCTTCGATTAATAAAGATCTGAATATTTCTCCTCTATCTTCGGATTAAGGCACTGTTTTTATAACTAGTGAGATTTTTTAAGGATGCAGTGATGGTTGTCCTCAGCACGCTAGCGACAGCACTCTTACGGGTCTGCGCTAGATGACTTTTCAGTCTTACAAGGTCCTGGCCGCTCCGGTCCAACATTTCGTTTATCGTAAAACTTGCACAAGTAGTGTCTCCCTAATGACCTATGAAGAGCTTCCTCGTGAGTTATAGACCTTGATCATTTCCTCGGACGTATGAAAGTGTCTAATATTTCGTAGCATTCCGTTTCGGCGTAATCCAGCGCCTCGTCCATTTCAAGCAGTCCTAATTTTCACTGCCGCACATTGGTGCATACCTCTCCGTAGGCGTTCCATTCCTTTTTCAAGTAGTCCCTCGCTCCCTTCCAATGAGGAGTCCGAATCCCCGTCGTGTCTCATCGAACGTCTCTTAACCTCCTCCTCCTCCCCTCAATCGTTCCATTCTTCCTTCCCTCGGATCAACCCTATCCTGCCCCGGCCTCCTCCACCCTCGCCATCCCATCACGTCTTCCATCTCAAAACCCTTTCTTAAGACTCCCCCCCCCCCCTCTGAAGATCTGCCATTCCAAGTCGCGCTCTCCGTTAGAAGTTGTAGTAGGCGCGATGATTACGCAGGGATATATACGAGGATAGAAGTACGGTTGCGAGGGCGTCTTTAATTAAGGGTGGGTGGGTGCTCTCTGGTGAAGGGTGGGGTTGGTTTCGTACGGAGGAGGAGGGGGGAGTTGAATGAGCGTGTGGATGCATCGGTCGTCCGGGATACAGCTCATCCCCCGCATGCGACAGAAACAGGCTAAGGCTTTGGAGGAACGTCCCGTAGTGCGTCATGGTATTTTTTTCATCACCTTCCGACGGAGCGTTCCTGAATATTGCCGTTTCTCATCATAGGTCCAAGGCTCGCTTTGCTCAGCTTCTCTTGAATCCTAGTTATTGCGCTTCTTAAATTTCTTCCATTTGCTTAGGTCATTTGGTGAATATGTGAGGAGCATATTTGGAGGGAAAATAGTAGGGAAAGCTCCTCAAGGAAGACCAAGAGACAAACTCGTTGGCCAGCTTAAACGAGATGTGACACTGAAGAGCTAAAAGGACATAAAATAGTTCGCAGGGACGGAGTAGAATGGAGAGCTGCAGCCAACCAATTGTAAAATGGGATGACTAATGCTGATGAAGATATGTTGGCCCAGTCATCTAATGATATATACCTGCAGGATGTTTTATTCATAGATACTTGGACGACTCTTTCTGAGCTGCAAATCGTTTTCATGTTGAAACATGAAATCACTCCTCCATTACCTAGCGTAGTCGCAACGCCTCATGTAAGTTTATTCTCTTTTGCAAACTTTCTGACATGGAATTCTGGCGTCATTAATGACGCGCGTTATGAACCCTGTAGCACCGATCCAATTACTCGCTTATTTTCCTAACAGGTGCCGATAAGTTGATGGATGATTGCTATAGTTTATCTTGAATTGAAGAGAAGCAGCTGCTCGAAGTCAGTCCCTTTTTAGCCTTAGGTGCTTGCATTGTATCGTAGAATATTTTAATAGTCGCTATTGTCTGATGTTCTGAATCTCTGGTTGATTACTGTCGTGACTGAACCTCAAAATTCGATGGTTTGTACCTGTCTAGTCTTAAGTCATTTATAATTCTTAGCTGATCGACTCATGGGTAAACCGAATGATTGTGCTCCTATTAGATTCGTCTAGCAAAAAACGTAGCCGGAATTACTCTATTCCCTGATGTGTGTTTGAATAGTCAGACGTTGTGAGGTTCCAGTATTAGTAAAAGATTTATTAATGATTTCTCTTTCAATGTGTAACTTCTTCGGATCAGTATAATAGCCATTTAGCTCCAAATGAGAGGATTTGGGCCGTTTGGGATACATTAACTAAACTGAAGCATTATACAATAAAATTAGGCGTGTAATATAAAAGACCCTCTCTAGGTATTTCCCCGAATCAGAGTTGGAGTAGTTTCGTAATGTTATGCATTTATTTAGCACCTGAATGGGTGCCTATATTTTTCGCACGCTTTATTTTAAATTTGGAAAATAACAAATGAATTAATATTGCTTTATTTGTCTAGGAAACCACTAGTTTACTATCGTGCAGTCAAAGTTCTTCTAGTTCAGCATTCCTTTTAATTAGTGCTCGTGTAACCTTTTCATCAACCCTGTTTCACTGATAAAAGTCCAGGAGCAAATAAAAATATTATCTTTGAGAATGATTGCATTGATTTCATGTGGGAACACAATTCGTAATTTGTTTTTTCTCGGTGCGTGGTTTGATTAGCTATGCATTGAATTACATTCAATTATCTTAAGATGACGTTAAATTTCCATGGAAATATATTAATCACCGTTTGTCGTAGAAGAATCTTAGTAAGTATTTAATTATTAGATTCTTATCGGAAAAAAAGCTTTAGGATTTTATCAAAATCTTAATATGCTCTTAGATGTTCACCATGGTCGTTGATTATTCTTTTATAATATCTTATAATCGTGTTTATGATTATGACAGAAAAACTTCGCAATTCTTTCACTTCCATATCACGTAGAAAATAAGTCACCTCGTTCCAACGGTACTGTTTACCCTAATCGTGAAATTTGCTCTTGACTCTCTTCCACCGCCCTCTTCCCTTGATGTATGATTTGCGATCCAGGTGAAGGATAGCTATGACTGAGGGTTTTAATTAGAGCATATAAACAAAGTGGGTTCATCTTCACGTCTCGTAATTGGTGAAGGGATGCCAACCGGAACCGTACCTGAGGATATTTTGGACGATGTCAGTTGTAAGATATCAGCTTTTAAACCCTGGTATAAGTCTCACTCAGGTAACCATCGCCATGCTATCCATTCGGAGGAAAGCATGTTACCAAGACGAGTTATGGATTCATTTTAGTTAGTATCATTGTCTTGCCATGCCATGGCGTTGCCGAGAATAGCGTGATTTTCAGGCATATCCCGTGAGACTTAAAATCTCATCGTATTCCTGAGAAATGTCCTGTACTTGCTCATAGACTTCAATCATTTTCCAACGCCGTGGATAATTTTATTAGATAGCTCATTTAGCTCAACATTTTTCGTGATGCTGTTCCCAAGCTATACATTATTCAGTGAGCTGTCAATGCAATGTTATTTTCGGACTAATCGTTATCACCTCTTGGGTACAAAATAGTTAGATTCATTATATTGGTTTCCCTACTTGTACATTAAAATCGGTCAATAGGAATTACGTAAATCATCTTTCGTTGAGCTGATATGAGTACTTTGGCATTGAGTTAAACTCGTGTGTGTATTTTGATTTTTTGAAGATGGTTTCTGCAATGTTGACTATAACATCTGATTTGTAAACATTTTGACTAGTTTCATCAACAATAGTCTCAGGGAAGGGTCCGTACCAGAAGATCTGAAACTTGCAACCATTAAACCTGTTTTTAAAGGTGGATGTAAAACTGGCCTCAACAATTATAGGCCAATTTCCATATTAAGTTTAGTTGACAAAATCATGGAAAAATATTTTATAATCATCTGTTGCAGTTCTTGAATGCTAAAAAGATGCTGTCTGTGCATCAGTATAGGCTCCTTAAATCAAAGGGAACTAAAGATGCACTTCAGTATTTCGCAAGCATTGTAAATGAAAATTTAGATAAAAACATTTCTGAAATAGTGCTTTTTATCGATTTTCGAAAAGCGATTTTTTTTGACACCCTAGATATCAATACTCTTCTGAGTAAATTGGAAAATATCGGTGTTAGGGGTCATATCTTATTATAGTTTAAGAGTTATCTAACATAAGTAATAGAAAGGTGAGAATAAAAATAAACAACACTATAAGTGACACAGAGATTACAAAACATGGGGTTCCCCAAGGTTCCATTTTGGGACCTCTCCTGTTTTTGATACACATAAATGATATATATTTGGCTGTTAAACGTAGTAAAATTATAATGTATCCTGATTACATTGTGTTAATAAGTACGCATAAAAATTATGAAATAGGTCATAAAAGGATCCAAATAGACTATAACAGGTTAAATATATGGGTGCATGATAATAATTTAATTATAAGTACAGGGAAAACATCAACTATGCATATATCTTTAATGGATAATACTAGGAAAGAGGTAAATATAAAACTGCATTCCCACAGTTGCATTCACAACAATGACATTGATGTAGGTGATCATTGCAACTGTCCAGTATTGGAGCAGGTAGAAAAATAAGACTTATCTTGGTGTGATAGTATATGATCCTTTTAAATTTCCACACCATATTGTAAAATTAATTTAAAAAAATAGTAATTGTTGCTCATCAGATATTTATGCTCTAAGAAATTGTACCTATAAACATAAAATAATTAATGTATGTTTCTATGGTTGAAAGTATGCTAAGATATGGTATTACAGTTTGGGGAATGGCGTCAAACACTTTGTTGAATTCGATATTAAGAAACCAAAAGAGAATTTTGGAATTAATTGATGTGGATGGTTTCGTATATTGTAGTAGAATGGAATTAAAATCACTTTGTGAAAAATATAATGCTTTAACAGTAGATAAATTACTAAAATGGCTTATCTTAGTTGAAAACTATTTTTAAAGAAGAGTATAAAATTCCATGTAAGAATACGCATTGTATGCTGAGACGAAATTCTCCCAAGTTGAAAACACATGATTACTATAATTTAGATGGCAAAAGATTGTTAACATTTTTGTTCCTAATATTTTATTTGTATGCCTAAGGATCTTAAACATTTGGCCGAAATTAAGATTAAAATAAAAGAAAAGTAAGCGAAATTAAAAATCCATAATAAAATATTTAAATGTGTGGTACTTTTGGCAAAGAAATATTTTTCATTACTTTTTGTTTCACTGTTTTGACAATGTAATCAATGTCAATATATTGATTTTTCTTCTCTTTTAGTTATAAATGTTAAATTACATGAATTATTATATTTAAATGTGTAGATGATATTTGTAAAATGCCGCTTTATGTGATTTTTTGGAACTTTCTGGCAAGCCATGTGGCTTAGAAGGATCACATGGTATATATGCTATAAAGGCATACTATCTATGCTAAAAAAAATTAAATCGTGACAATTACTTTCATCAATATCTTTTACAAACTCCTAATTTGTAGAACAAGGGAGGAGCCGAATTATCCAACTACATTGGAGTTCTTCAATTTTCCCGACTTGTCGACACACAAGTAGCTTGTAAAAATATGTTTATTTTTAAATCCCTCCACTTTTCATCCGAATGGCTTTACTTGTTGCCACAAATCGTACATTGCTGTTTTGAATTCTAAATGGGAAGTATTTTAGAACATTAAAACGAGTGTCATCAGAGAAGTCGGATTTTGACCAATGACCGGGCGTAGTCGAATAACGTTCGTAACCCCAGTAAAACAGATACGAGATGAAACTTTATGGGAACGATTCTGTGAGATAACGCGGACCTTCTCCCAGGTCGTCAGTTTTTAAGACGGCAGGAAAATTTCGAGAACGGTGCATCGTCAGGAATCGGTGGGATGGGTCAGGCAGGATACGAGAGTGCACGCAGGGTGGCGGGTGGATTAGGAGGCGAGCTGTCGGGCGAAAGGAGGGGGGGTTGATGTAAGGAATTCGTTTGCGAGCGCGAAGGGTTGGGAACAGCGGCGGTCGGGATAGTTCGCGCTGCTGAAAATGAACTTCGGTTTGCGTAGCGAAGGAGGAGGCTGAGGGATGCTTAGGGGGTGGGTGCATATGTGGTCGAGGAGCGCGCTTCCCTCGCTGGAAGGGGTAGCACAAGGTTGTATCCCTCCCCCTCTCTCATTCTTCCCTCCCAACCCGCCCCCGTAAAGGCTGGGCAGCGGCGCCTGTGTGGTGGAGGGGGGGGGGGAGAGGGAAATGGTTTGCGATGAAGACTCTCAAGGAGGTGTGTACAGTCGAAGGCGTCGGTGGCCGGGATGGAGTTTCGGGGAAGACGTTGGTTTTAAAGGAGGGGTCGGTCGGGAGAAGAGAATAGTTTTCGGTGGTGGGAAGTGTGAGAGGTTGTATGCTGGCGGGGGAACGGTGGAAGGAGGAGTGTGGGGAACGTGCTTTTGTGAATGAGACGACGGGATGGGGTGTGGGAGGCATAAGATAGGGGATGGGAGGAATGGTGGGTAGGGCCTTAAAGGAGTATTCCCTCTCTCCTGTTGATGTTGCGGCCAAGTTTCTCTAAGGGGCTCCCCCGTGTCCTCTTCGCAGCTGTCTTCCTATCCGGCTCATTCTCAGGAGCTCCCGTAGGCACACACACAAACGAACGCCACCCCGCAAGGCTCGGTTCCTTCCGTCGTCATCCACACACAATCATCATCCTCCTGAGTTCGTCCCGTCATCGTTTTGGTCGGAGACACCTCCGGTAGTAGTCTCCCCTATTCGCCTCTGTTTCTTACTGTAGCAAGAGGCGTCGGGACTCGAATCGGTCCCCTCCCATATCATCACCGTCTTAGTCCTTCGTCAAACTAATTCGCCCCTCCCTCCCTGTTCATCCCCGTATCCCGGCCGCAAGACTGCGGCCGTGTGCAATTCCCTCGTCCTCCCTGCATCCTTTGACGACCCCTTCCCTGCTTTGCCCTCTCTCTCTTACACACACTCCCTGGACCGTCTGGTCTTTGCCAACCTCATCCGGGCACTTCTCACGTATTCACTTTGAAATCTATGACGAAACTTCTTGGTTCAAATTGAAACGGCATCTATCAAAGCCGGCTTTTACTTCTTAACGAGGTAGTGGTCGGAGGAGAGGATAATTTTTCCAAACTATATTGACTCTTTAGGCGGCTAATGGTAAAATGGATAAACCTGAGTTTCTTTCGGACATGATTCATCTATGTTTTTATATCTTGCATATTCACTTTGAAATTAAAACCGAAACTTGAATTCAAATTGAAATCGCGTTTATCAAAGTTGACTTTTACTTGTTAACGAAGATGTGGTGGAAATATAGGATGATTTCTGTAAACGGTATTGACTCTTGAGGATACTCATGGCAGTATGGACGATTGTGCGTTTATTTAAATTATTGTATATATAATTTATGTATCTTAAATCTTCTAAAATTTCTCCTTGCTTTTTTGTGGTTGTTCCGTTTGGTTATCATTAATCGTGCCTTTTGAAAGATAAATGCTCAATAGATTTGGTGTTTGATTCGCGTATTGAAATCTGAGAGCGAATTTGTTCTTGAACCTAGAGCTCTATAATTTTTGGAGTTATGAAGACGAAGCAAACTGAAAATTTGTAATTAGTTGTTTTGTGTTGCTTATGCCTTGATTCTCAATCGTAGTGCGTGAAAACTGACTTTCCTACCATACATTTTCCGCGATTTGTGTGCACAAATGATTTATTTTGCTCTGGCGACGATTAATTTAGTTAAGTTGAAGGGAGTATGTGGTAGAATATTGCTTTATTTTACAAATGATATTATCGTCACATCTTTTTTAAAACTCATGTTGTAAATTTTTATGGTTCTACCGATTTTATTCCATTTCCTGCGTATAAACGTTTCTGTTATCTTTTCAAGTTAGTTTATAGGTAATGTTAGGGTTAAATACCATCACGTTTTTCCTTATTCCTCACTTTCAGGACTACCCCTCCTCCCCCCAGCAAGTCTTCGTCGAAATGTAAGATTCTTCGTTGGCTCCTCCTCGCAAATATCCTCATCCGACTCCGACGAAGTGCTAATCTATTAATGGCGGCATCTCCTCCATCGTGCCCTGGTTACTCTGCACGGATATGCATCCGTCACAGGTAGCCAGAGTTGAAGGAGCCGACGCTTGAATTCTTAAGCGATGGGCTTTGCAACTCGCAGACCGGACCGACGCTCGCTTACGCCCTGGCGATTGTCGAGCCGGTGTTGGGAGTGTGTATTATGGGGAGTCTTCAGAGGCAAATAAAAGCGGAGATTCACGAGTGCGTGGAATTGAGGAGGAGGTGGAGGGAGTGAATAAATAGGTGAGAGGGAGAAGGAGGCAAGAAGGGAGCGGGAGTGGAGAGTCGGAGGTAGTGGACACTCGTAATTATTGCCCGGGCATCCTGGACTTAGCGAGGCGAGAGAGAGAGAGCGTGTATGAGTTCCACTTCCCCCTCAGCCTTTCTCCTCCTCCTTTTCCCTCTTATATTCTACTCTGCCCTCCCGCACTGAACTCACCCTTTATCCCCCATCCTCTACAGTATCGCTTTGTGTCATTGGGCGAGGAGCAGGACTGAGGACGATGATCCTCGTGAGAGAAGAGGAGCAATGGGGGTGGGAAGGGCTGCGTGTGACTAGGGTGGGGGGGAGAGGAGGCAGTGTCCCGCCCGAGGAGGCGAGGTGAGGGAACGGGGCAAAGGTGTTGAGAGGCATGGGAGGAGGTAGGGGGAATGTCCAACCACCACCCCCATCGCGTGTCCCCTCCCTAATCCCCCACTACTCCCCGCCCCCTTTCTCTTACCCCTCACCCTTATATACACCCTCCTCCCTACACCCCCATTGTCAGACAATGAAGGGCGTCCTCTCATCGCTACTACTTTCCCCTTTTCTTCCCCCCACCTTCGCATTCGGTCTTTTTTTATCGCCTTCCCACCCCCGCACGCCTATGCCCACGGCCCTGATTCCTCCCCTCCTTTATTCTTTTCTCTCCCCCTCCCATGCCGTACCCACTCACCCTCTTTTCATTCTGTGCTCCTCGTCTTCCGCTATCCTCGCGTCGAGGAGAAGCTCGTGATAATAAGTGAGTCGGGTCAGAGGGGTCGATCCGCCGCTGGCGATTTCGAAGTTACGTGCTTGTCTTCGCCCGAGCCGCTTGTCTTCATTTTTGTATCTTGTATCTGCGAGTTCATGCGCACCGTGGCTTTCTTCCGATCGGTGAAGCAAGTTGGCGCAATTATTCATGTGGGTGAAAGAGCCAGGTACTCAGTGAAAATAAAAAATCCCAGAAAACTTGGGTAAATCATGAGAAAAACAATGAAAGTTCACCCAAATCCGGGATATCTAATGTAATGAATCATAATACCGTCTATGCTTAGTTATCTTTACCCTACTAGTCAGCATTTAATATTTTATTATTATAGTATTTTATCCTTGACGTATTCGTATGTATAATTACTTATTTTGATAATCATATAAGTAAATTAAAGTAAATGTGTTTTCGTGAAGGCTTCCGCGGAGTTTCGTTGATGAAGAGAATGTGAGTCATTCTCTGCAATACGACGCTGTGTTCTACCGAAACAACCTTGAACATTGATATCTCAGTTCACAATGGTTAGGTGGAGGCCGAGTTAAGTAATAGATAATTTTAGATTCAGAAAATTGGTCGAAGTATCAAGAAAAATTGATCTAATTCATCTTTACTAAGGGATTTCTATGGAAACGACAGAACTCCCTTAAGATATTTCTAGTGGAGAGTTGGCCTGGCCAGCGCCTTCTACAGAGGCCTCAAACTCTGACGTCACGAAAAAATCCTGCTTCTGTTACGATGTACCAATATCTGTTCCGAAGGTGAAAATCAGTGTTTAAATTTCTCTAAGCAAAAGTAAACACTTTAAAGCCCTGAGGGTGTTAAAATCTGAGAAATTTGGAAAAAAAATCAATCCGGAAATCAAAGAAATCCCTAATAATATCATTTTACAGTTGATATTTTCCCTTAAATTTTAATCTGCAATTTCGAGTGTGTGTGAAAAATGTCATTTCCATTCCAATTTCAATTCCATTGCAGTTGATTATTGTTGAGGATTTTGGCCCAATTATCACATCAAGTTGCCTTTGCCTATGTTTCAATTTATTTATAAATCATCATCAGGGCTATCACAGGGAATAATGACATACCATTGAGAACAAGTCGATCAAAACAAACGACAAAAAACTGACTAGCACACATATTGAAACACCATAAATGATTTGATTTGATTTGATATATTTTAAACATTCAAAAACAGCCGATGTCGGCCTTTACATTGAACATTTGCAACTTAAAATCTGCAGCATTAACAAAATAAAATAAGAAAATAAACATGTGTTGGCAAATAGCAACAAATAAAAACAAAGAGACAATAACATAAACAATGCACTACAACAACATGGAAAGTTAGGGAATCAGGGGGAAAGAGCTTTTCTAAGCTGGCGCTTGAATGATCCGAAAGGAGCAGAGAGATCGAGGGAAGTGCAGGCAGATGAAATGGTGTTGTACAAGGCAGGAAGCCTGTAAAAAAGGGATCGCTGGGAGAGAGAAAGACGGAATTTAGGTTGGTGTATAAGGTGATTGTTGCGTAAGGAACGGCCGGGGATGTGAAGTGAGAAGTATGGGAGTTTTTCAGTGGATCGGTACTGACCATTTAACGCAGTGTAAAGAAATGAAAGGTCATTGATATTCCTACGGGTGGCCAGTGGGGTCAATGATAGATCAGACATGATTTCAGTACGAGAAGAATTACGGAGGTGCGGTACGCGGTGACGGACTACGGAAATGAAGAAATTAACGGGGCGTTCAAGAATTTTCAAGTTGGAGGGACATGCAGTGGAGTAGATAACGGAGCAGTATTCGATAATTGGGAGAACGCAGCCAGTGAATATGGTTTTCAGGGCTATGGGGTTTGTGACGTTGGTGAATCTATATATATATATATATATATATATGTAATGGATTTGCACATAACTTGGCATGTTGGGTGACATTGATTCTGTATAGATTGTTTAATGATTGTGATGTTATGTATATAATTGTTGGTCAGTGATTGTCTTGTGACGTTAGGCTAGTCAGTTTGCCTGTGCATCATAGTTATTGGTTGATATCTGCACATATTTGACTTCCTTGCATGTTGAGGGAAACATAATAGACTCATTTGATAGCCATTTTGTATATTATATTACATTGCATTGCATAATTTGGTACGTGACAAAAGTTTGTGGTGCTCAAAAAGTAGTTCACAATATATGGTGTAAAATGTTAAAACATGCCAAGGTATGTGCTATCCCATGGTATTTTATTCATGGTTTATTAAAATGTGTGCTAGCCGGTTATTTTGTGGTTTGTTTTGATTGACCTGTTCTCAATGATATGTCGTTCTTTCATTTGGATAGCCCTGGTGATGATTTATAATTAAATCTAAACGTTGGTAAAGGCAACTTGATGCAATTATTGGACACAAATCCTCAACAGTAATCTATTGCAATGAAAAAGCGATTGATAAATAGTTCAGAAGTTAAGTTCTTTTCTCACCTAGCCTTGGTTTTTCATTGCTTTCTTCAGGAAGTCTAAATCAGGCTCACCGTCCTTGTTTCTGCGGCGAATCCCTTCTTATCTTCTGTTTCAAACAGTTATCGGTCAATTTCTCATGGCGTTTTTATTTTACATTTTTGTGGAAAGTAATGTGTATTTATTTTCCATATAGTAGGAAATTCTTTCTTACCAAATCTCAGGTATAATGTATCTAAATCTCAGAAAAAAAATATTTGCAGCGTCATTCGAACTTGGTTTTCGGTCAAAAGGACTCATCTTTGGCTAGTATTGGATATCACCTCTGTAAAATGCATACCAAACTTTTTCTATGTTATCTACAGCAAAATTAAAGTCTCACGACGAGTGGATTAGGTCCTTAGATTGCAGTTCCGTTAGTAAAAATGACCTTAAGAAACTCGAAAAGGAAATCGTATTTGCTTCCGGGAACAATTCAGTAAAACCTGGCCCCAGCATGTTTGCTCGGTGCTGTATAATAGCGAGGAGACGTTTCGATGCGGTAATTACCAGGATGGGAGGCGTATTCGTGCTTAAGTGGCCATGTTCCCTCTGCAATGATTTTCGTCAAAAACCCTCTAGTGGAAGAAATGTCGCTTCCGGCCGTATTTCTCCTTTCCTAAAGCTCACTCCTTACCGTTTGGCCTCCTTGGCGATGGTACCCAAGAGGTTTTTATGGAAAAATATTTTTACGTCACGAAAGAAAGGAGAGAGAGAGATACGGATTCAAGTGGGGTGTTTCGAGGGGTAGTTAGGAAGGGGAGGAGGAGAGTAGAGGGGAGAGAAAAGATGGATAACGGTGGAAGAGATATATAAGCAATTAACGGGAAGAATACTCGTTCTCAAGTTTTCATTTCGGATTCAATTCTTTTCTTTTTCGCTCCCCCCCCCCCCCTCTCGCCACCCCTCTCCCATTTTTCTCTCCGCCCTTATTATTTTTGCGTCTTCGCCGCGTTGGTGGAAATGTTTGTACGTGCGTTATTAATGCCCCAGCGCCTTGGAATTTCCATTCGATGTTTTGTTCGCTCTTTCGTTTGTTTTACGTACGTCCCCCTCTAACCCCCCCCCCCCCCCAGGCCCCCAAAACCCCTGAACAACTCCTCCCGCTTTTCTTCTTCTTTCCTTCCCCCCCATCCCCCCAAGGGCCCTTGCCCCACCTTAAGCTTCTCCCCCTGAGGGGCTCGAGGGGGTCACCTTTCCTCGCCATCTCCCCCCTCCTTTGCTCCTTCCGTCATCAGCCGCCTATGCCTTCTCCGGCGTGTTATTTTTTGTGTGAGTGAGGGAGGTGATGGAGGAACGGTCCGTGAAGTGAAGAGGCTAAGGGGGGGGGGGAGAATCGACGAGTATAAGAAAGGTGAGTGGACATCCGAGGGGGAAGGGTCGTGTTGTCTTGTCCCCCCTGGTCTTCCGCCGGTGACTCAAGTGCCCGGATGACCCCGTCACGATTGCCAGTCGTTTCCTCTCGTTCTCATCCTTCCGCTCACGCCTCGCCATACCCATTCCTCGACACGTCTCCCTTTCCCCGCGTGTGCTTGTTCTACAAAGTTTTCTTCCATCCTCACGGAGTCTTGAACGGTGTCTTCTCTCGACTCTCGCACGAGGACCCTCCACTAAGATTTCTCCATCCCGCTCCGCTCTCAAAACTCTTGGCCTCGCCCTCCTCCTCTTCCTCTTAACCCTTTCCTACCTCTCGCCCGTCACGTTGATCACTGCAGATGGCGACCTGACCTGTCTAAAGATGGGCACATGGAACATTATTAGTATTGTTCTCTTAGATATTCTACCAAATGATTGTTAGCCCTGCCTATGATTTCCTTGGCATCATGAAGTTTTCTGTGGCCTTTCCTACGTTAAGTATGTAATTTATCGGCCCCGGTGTCGGCGGGGTTTTTATAACTTGCCTGCTATTCGAGGGTCGTGGGTTCCTGCGTGGTCAAATTTTTCACCCTTCAGGACATGGGTGTGTTTAGGACGAGTGTGTTCGTCCCAAGGTATATGAACTCGATAGAAAAGGCCCTGTCGACTTTTTTGGAAAATTAAAAATAGATAAAATAATAAAAGTTCTTTCAAATATTTAATACCTACTTTATAAACTTTTCATATCTGTAGTCTCCCTTCATATTGTCCAAAATTCATTTTCTTCCCCTCCCTCTCCCTAACCCAAATTTCTCGCCTCAATCACTCTCTTCAAAATCTCCTTACCCCTTGGTTTGTTCTCCAGCCAATTTTGCTGCCTCCCTCGGTTTACGTATTACACTAAGGAAGATTTGAAAAAAATATTGGCATCCTCACAGGAGTTACTCTCGATTCTCATATTAACATTTCTCTAATTCATTAGCATCGTTTGGAAACGTTTAAAATCAGTGATTGGATGTTCGATTGCCTAATATAGTTGAATATAGTGGAGTGAACTGAATTTAACTGCAAAAAGTGAGGGAAATCTTATTTTTATCGTTAAATTTGAAATTAGTGTTGATTTCTTCCACATCCATCTCTACGGTTGGTGTCTGGCACAAATAAAGCTTCGAGAGTAAATTATTAAAGTAAATTCCAATAAATACACTTAGTCGTATGCCTTATGGTAGCTTAATGTCATACCAACATTTAGATTGTGGAGCGTTTCGAAACAGACCTGGCAAACGCAGCTTAACTCTCCTTAAGAGGACAGCGACTTAGCCCATATTCGCCGGTAGTACTGAGTTATTTATTATTGCATTTAGTACGTTTTTCTAAGATGCCTGTCTAGCACCTTGTTATTGCCAGACTATATACATCTAGCGAAATATGATTAAGCATAAGACACCGGGAACCGCTGAGTTTAATTTTGTCATACTCTTTCGAGCCTCAAATAAGCTCAGTTGTTCACCATACCTCCGTGGATTCTGGCAAGAATGACTTCCATTTGTAATGAAAAACTTATGGAAACATAATGCACCACCTCAAATAGCTCTAATATAATATGAAACGTAAGTGTTAAAGGTGCATTTTGCTAAGTAGGTACAAAGATATAATTAAAATGAAAAGATTTTTTTTTAATAATTGAGAAATTAATGGCATGATTTATTGAAGAACACCTCGGGTGGAGTGGGTCATGGTGGCCTAGTGGGTAGAGCGCTGGGCTACCGTTCGGAGGGTCTCGGGTGAAGCCTCTCTGGACACTCCCGCCAAAAATCTTCGCGGTGTGACTGTCTGATTGTTGGAACTTCGTGGAAAATCGCAGTCAGCCCAGGGAATGGACCCTTACCCTGAATGTGTGAATTTACTCGTCAATGGCTTAGTATGGGTTGAGATCTTCTCTCACCGATCAAAACCACCCTTCGGGTTGAAACACTGGGTGACCTCGGGTGCAATGCATCTGACAAATTTTTGGGATAATATTGTGAAGAATAATGTGGAAGTGGAGAGAGAATGGGGGTGGAGAGCTTCGAAAAATCTTTCGATCGATTACTGTTGATGATGATAATTATAGAAAACTTTTGATAGTAATGTTTGACGTTTTAAAACATTCGTATGAAAAAAATTCAAGATATTTTCTCCTCATCGCTGCACTACCTGTCCTCTTTCTCTTGCTGCCTTACTCCCACCTCCCGCCCTCTCGCCACCCCAAGGCATATAGACGACACTTCGCGCAATACTCAACGGTCCGAGCGAGCTCGAGTGAGCCGGCGAACTGAGGAGTCGGGCCGGGGGGGGGGGAGGAGGTGAGGAACCGTGGGAGTGTCTCTCCCTCTCTCGCCTCCTCTACGACATCCAGTCGACTCCTCTTCTTTACGACGTCTCCGAGTCGTGTCTTCCTCTCCATTTAATTGCGCGTTCATTGGGATTCTCTTTCTGAATCATTAGCACGTCAACCGCCCGGAGCGCATCTCTAGCTTTCGCGTACCTGACTGCCTGCCCTCCTGTGCTTCCACTTATCCCCCCTCGGTTCCATCGCAAGCCTCTGCAGAGCTTTCCGTCGCAGGTTCCTTGATGCGCGAATACAATTGGACCCTTTTCCTGCCCCGGAAGTTTTGATTCGTTCGCTTCGATGCTTAAATCTACGCGTAATCTTGAGCATGGATCGACTTGTTTTCTGGTTTCGAAAACGTATGAGTAAATTAATAATTTCCTAAATTTCTTTTGTGGCGATGAATTCATTTCAAGTCACCAGCATATATCAATACGTAGATTTGTATGCTGCAGCACTCTACTCCCTTCTCCTATCAGCGAACCTCTTCATCCCTACATGCATCTTCACTATGACATCCTCCTTGATCTGCCTGTTGTATTCCATTCTGGGTCTTCGTCTTTAATTCTTCCCTTTCATCTATCCTTCCATTATTGTTTTCAATATACTATTTTGTCGCATAATGTGTCCACTAAGTTTGTATCTTCTTCTTCGGAGAATTTTCAAAATACTTCTTTTCTCTAAGTAACTCTTATTTATATTTTAAGCTTCGTTCCAAGTTGATAAGATCACTTCCGTGGCGTCTATCTGTCGTAATTTGCACGATTTTAAATTGAAGTTACTTTGTCATTTTATTCCATAATTTTGTCGTTAAACGGAGTTAAATGTTGATTTTTTAATTTATTTATCTTGAACATTTCTTGTATACCCCTTACTCAGCTATCATTAAATAGTCGTTATTTTGTGGCTGGCTATTGTTAAATTTTCAGTCAGTTTTTTTTCTAAATTACTTTATAAAAAGAGGGCACTGTGGTTGAAATGCTTTCAGCGGCTTTTCTCAGTTATTCGTTTCGCCTTCGCTAACGCTTTGCTACGGTGTTTTATTTATCGCCAATGCCTTTTTCAAATCTTAATGTTGCTCCAAGTCAGTTTACATGACGAGTGAAATCTACTCTACATGACGATTGAATTATCTGTGCTGCTTCCCTGTGGGTAGTATAATAATTATTTCCCACTGATCGCACGATATCTTGGTTACCATTCCGGTAGATTTCATTGCCATGAGAATGTCTCATTCTTAGTTCTGGAGCGCATGCTGCTGATTTCCTAGTCATTTCACGATGGACCAGTTGGGACGTGTGCAGATGGCTGCGTGAAATGCGTCTTCTGACGAGCTCCATTTCCTCGCGGCCTCTAATGATCCACCCCGAGTCGGCAGCGTGTGGGTAGGATAAGCTTTTTCTAGAACGCCATTTGCTAATAGCATCAGCAATCAACGAAGGTGTACGACTCTCGAAATTCCTGTCCTCCCCACCCCCCTAAAAGCGGAACTAGCTGTTAATGTGCGGTGCAAGGCTTGTGACGAGGCGACGATATGCGTGCTATTCGTCTTGCGAGACCCACCCCCTCCCCCTTTTCGCCTGTTATTCTCGGAGACCCGGAGCAATATTAACGACACCCAAGATAAATACGTTCGCGGCCTCAGCCTGGGGGAGGACGTCATATCCCCGCCGACAGAGGCCTTCTCTCCTCGCAGCCGCATACCTTACTTAACGCGGTGATTCATGCTGTTTCTAAAATTAAATCATTAGTAATCGGTGGGCGTCTGGGGTTGTGCGTGTTTGTGTGCGTTGTTGGAAAAGTTAAGAGAAGGCCGGCGACGCGGGAGAGGTCCGGGAAGCGTCAAGAGACCAACCACTGTTCGGGTGGAGGAGAGGAGATTTTTCCTTCGGGGACGTGTCCGCCCACCCGTTTGGACGCATCAAAGGCCGAAATGGCCACTTATGCGATGACAGGCGTTTGCGAGAGTTAAAGAGAGAGAGAGGGAAGGGAATGGAATGGAAGGATAGGACTCGTGTGAAATGGAGACGGTTCGGCGCGGGGGGGGTTGTGATGGGTTGAACGGATGCGGGAAGGGGTCGGAAGAGGGGAGGGGTTAAAGAATGGCACGTGGTGGAAGCGGGTAGTTCAAGTGTGTGGTCGTAAGGGTGTCCGTCTTGAAGGAGTGCGTGTATGAGTTTCCGTGGACGTATTTCAGTCCTTTCTTCGTTTCGCTCCATCTTGTTTTCACAACTCAAAGGCGCGTTCTCTATCCTCGTCATTCTTTTTTCTATCTCTCCCCCCCTCTCTCCATCCATTTCTCAGCCCATTTCATCCTCCTCCAGCTTCCTACCCCTAACTCATCTCCCTCATATCCCCGAAAGACCTTTCTCTTTTCAAAGGCTTGCAACACAATTTACAAATTCTAAAACTCCAGAAATCTCCGGAAAATGCATATAAAAAACGCTGAAGGTGGTTTGAGCGAGATAGTTTCCTAGTCATTGTGGAGACCATATTCGAATTATATATTTTAGTCTCAGCATCTGTAAAAAGTACGAATTAAATATTTTAATATTAATTGCTTTAAAGTATAGCCATGTATGACCGAAATTCTCAGTAATTAAATATATATGTCTGCATAAGTCTCTAACGAGACTCATTTTTTCCCACCGTACGGCTAAAAACCCTTCAAAACAGCAGGGTTTTTTTGCGATTCTGTAAATATTACTGTGGTGAGTAATAGATTTTTTTATGAATAGTTGAAAAAACATACAATCTACACACCGTTAGTGTTTTGACGAAATCTAGGTGCTATAAGTTCATAATTTTTATAATATTCTCCCTCTGGAGCCCACAGCCATAATCTATCCCATGTAAAACACCTTATATTTTTAGGCGAATTGCTCGAAAAGTAGTTCGGCAAGGGGTTGATATTTTGACATCATTGGAAAGTTGAGTTTTTTCATTAAATGTGTCCAAATTCGTAAAATTCTAGGTGAAATGGTTTTTCGCTCAAACTACCTTAAAATCTTTTTTGTGTTTTTTTACACACGATTCAGGTGGTCCGTATGCCTTGGTAATCCCGATAGGCTACTTGTGGCTTTTTTATGGTTTCCCCGGGAATCAATCGCTATGATTTCGCTAACAACCATGCCCTGGATTCTTTAAAAAAAAAGCTTCTCACGCGGGACTAGAATCTCGCGACCACAGGATTAGCAGGCGAGGACTTCACTCGCCGCCACCCAAGTTGTCGAATTCCTTGGGAAGGATCCAACAATTCCTCAGATGATAGGGTAGAGTGCCGGTCTGTATATCCCAATCTGCTTACTACTCACTCTTTATTTATCATTGAAAGGTGCCTGCTCGAGCGAAAATTAATGTCTACGTCTGGAGGGAAAATGTTTAAACTATGCAGATATGGAAATACAAAGAGTGATATATTTGCCCGGTTAAGGATTGGAAAATATTTGGTAAATGCTGTAGACACATCGGATAAATCTTAGGTGATTCATCAAATCGAGAGAAATATTTTAACGATGCAGATTGAAAAGTGTACATATTTCAGTATCGCTGATACTGAGGATGCCAACATCTCGAAAATATTTGTATTAACCCCCTAAAATTCAGATAAATCTCGAGGAATTTTATCCTCCACTTTTAGTCACCGCCATCTATCAACCCTACTTCCTCTACCAACAGCGCACTATTTTCCTCTAGGGCCTCCTTATTCAACATCACTCTCTTTCAGGATGTCTCGTTTCTTCTCCCAAAACACACACACCCGTAGGTGTTACAACGCTTGCAATTTGTCGCGTGCCCATTGTTCGAAGGAATTGTGCGCGGCGTTCGTCGTCTCGCACACTTTCCATCTCCTTTTCGTCGCCTTCCTTGTCCCTCCTCCCTCTCACTCTCAAGGGAAGGACGTAAAACATCCCTCGGGGCCCTTAGGGCCACCCATCTCCCTTTGTCCGAAGCTTATTTCTCCCTCCGAATCCCATCACTACCCCATCCATTCTACCCCCCTTCTCTCCTTCACCTATTCTCCCGACGCTCCCTCATAATTTCCTCCTCCCTCTCATATATATATATATATATAATTTTTTCCATCCCGTCCGACCTTATTTTGTGTTGGTATGAGCGTAATTATTTTCCTCGCGTCGTGACCGACGTGCGTTTTCACTTGCCCGAGAAATCTTCCTTTTATCTAGCTCATAGTTCGTATTGTCACTCACGCTTTCCACCTTCGACCTCTCATCCCCCCTCGTTTTATCTTTTATTTTTATATTAGAGCCGTTGGAATGACCTCTCCGGGCATGTTTTTTTTCTTCCTGCGCCCCCATTCGGCCGTTTTTGTGATTGCCCTGTATCCTTCTTCTGGCTCCTTTCTTGTTCGGTAATGTTCGTATTTCCTTCATTGCGCGTCGCGGTGGGTCCTCCCTGCCGACCTTCCGTCGCCGGATTCCTCACCATTCGAATCTCCCTCTCCGACGCGGGCTAATGGCGTCGCCGGATCCGTTTCTTTCCGTCATTCCAATTCCCCTGGAGATGTTTTCAAGTTTAATATCCGCGTTCTCG
Source organism: Pyrrhosoma nymphula (assembly GCA_963573305.1). Classification (NCBI taxonomy): domain Eukaryota; kingdom Metazoa; phylum Arthropoda; class Insecta; order Odonata; family Coenagrionidae; genus Pyrrhosoma; species Pyrrhosoma nymphula. Next base: position 54,453,806 of record OY754330.1, read on the forward strand.
GCCTCTTTGAGTCATAAGCGCGTTCCTCGCTTTTAAAAGGCTCGAGGTGCTACTGTGCATTATTTCGAAACCACCCTGTCTATTTTTTTCGTCCAAAAATGAGGTACAATTGCGCAACCATGACATCAATCCCTCTCATGGCGTTTCATATAGAAATAAAAACGTACTCCAACCATCGTACATGTCATATTTTGAATTATAATTCTCAGGTAAGCGCACGTCAGATTTAATGTTTTTGTGAAATTATAAGTATTTTTTTTGAAATTATCTACGTACATATATGCGTTGAGTACATCCTTTTATTAGCTCGCGTGAATGAAAGAAATTAAGACGCAGCTTAGTGAATATAGATTTTTCTCTCGTGTTTTTTATTTGACAGTAGTTCTTTCCTACGCGCCGTGCTTCTATTGAGTTTAGGAATCTTGTATATGTAGTTATCCTGATGTACAGTGGGAAATGGTACCACAGTCAACATTGTCTAAAATCTTGTCGTTGCTTTCCTTAATTTTTCATCCATCAAGTGATAGCCTCTTCCGTCGGCCCTTATAAATCTGTTGATCGTCGTGTGCTGTCATGTTAATTAGGAAACATGATTAAGATGGAATGAAAACATGGCTTACATGTCAAAACTGAATAGAGCAAGATTTTTCTAAATATATTGTTTAATAATGGGTAATTTCCTGATCAGGAAAAAACTGTATGCATATAAAATCAATTCTGAACGTTTAGCTGTAATGTAAACGATATGTAGCGTAAATTCCAGTTTGTCATGGTAAAGGGGCTATGAATTTAATGCCGATTCCGAGTTTAATTGATATTTCAGTCGATTTTGGTAATGTTTTCTCCGTATTTTATTTAAAATATTGTAACGAGATCGTTATCCCTACGAAAAGTGCTGACTGGATTTCTATAAACATTTCCAATTATGCGTTACAATTGTATATATTCGTAGCAGCTCAAAGTTATCGGCCCTTTTGTTTCACAATTTTCGACTTCAGAATTTGTTTGCCTTGAAATTTTTCCCTCGTGGTACTGCTGAGGCCTTTAACAGTCACGGAACTAGACATAACTATCCATTTTAAAGTTTAAAGTAACTGCAGTTCTTGTTCCGAACGTGGCTCCCTCTCTCTCGATCACTCTTTCTCCGCAGGTTTTCCGGAACGGAAGATAGTAAAAGTTAATTAATCTTAATGGAAGCAATTAAATTTATTATTTGAGATTAAAATGGTGCGTGATCGATGTCGTGGACGCTTGCTTGATTGATATGCAGTGTCACCATCGTAAAACCCTTTGCGGGAGTCATGCCATTTCCGTGAAAAATGAGTCAAGAGAAACGAATTTATTATGACTTAACTTATGACGCGTCAGTTTGGGTTAATCCTCGTGTTTTAACTCGTAGCTGTGTATTTTTGTGTGATCGTTTGGAGACGGATGGGAGGTATGGCACTCGAAAATATCCGTAGGAACCTATAGAAAACAGAACTCTTTACTCGACATGACTCAATGGCGTTGGTTTGGAAAAACGTGGTTCTACACCTTGGAAATGATTCTTCTTGAGGAAAACTCGGTGAATGATTAAATAGTTTCCCTGTTCATGTTCTGCTCGTGTGATGCCTCCATTTGTGTGTTACCTTCACCTTTGAATGTTCTCCCTTTTTTGATCTTCGTGCGATGGCCACTACGGTGTATCCCCGTCAAGGCAGTTATTCACGTCACTTGCGTATCTCTCTCGACTTCTTTTTTTTCCCTCCCCACGGGACTTTTTCGTTCATTTCGCATCCTTTCCGTAATACGAGTAGACAGCGACAATGCATCAGCCCAGGAAACCGCGCGCTCGGCGGCAAAATAAATTCGTATTTCGATAAATCCCTTTTTGTTTGTTTGTTTTTCTGTTTTCTTTATTTTTCAAAGTTATTGCGTCGCTTCAGTTTTCAAATGGGAGTTCCGTGCTCGCGCCCAATATTCCACGAACCCCTTATGTTTTTTGTCCTTTTCGTTCCGTTTCGCTTCGTTTCGTTCGTTTTTTCCACCGAAGCGCCCTTTCTTCTTTTTATTTTGCATTAATAGCAGTTAAACCCTTCGTCACCGACGCCCATGATGGCCGCTCCCCCCTCTCACCCTCTTGTCTCATTCTCCTCATCCCTTGTCCTCGCGCCGTTCGAACCAGCGCCCTTACTCTCCCCACACGCACCCGACCATCTTCCCATTATACCCTCCACGCGCTACTCAGTCGCACACCGCCTTTCTCAACTCATTTGTCTCCGATTATACGGCATAACCGCAGAACAGTGGAAGCGAAGACACGTCCAGTCATTATTCCGACTACTCCTCCTCTCACTTCCATTTTAAACCCTCCCTCCTTCGCCCCCCATACCTTAATCCGTCCCTTCAGCCGTGGCAGTGCCTATATCCCTTCTGTTCCTCTCCTCCTCATCCCTTGCCACCCCCCTCCCATCGCCGCCCGATATCGCGATGGTCCTCCCCCGTGTGTGCCCGCCGTCCTCCGCCGACGCCACCTACCTCGTCCTTTGTCCCTCTCTCTCTCTCCGCAGGCCCCTTATTCCCTTCCTCCCGCCCTTGTCCGTCCTTTTCCCTTTTCCCATTGTGCTCGTCCCAGGAGACTGTCGCCTTGACAGATCACGCCATCGCGCGGGCGCTCCGCATTCCTCCCAGTTGTCGTGGGGGGTTTTGAGGAGGTGCTGGGGGAGAGGGGGTGGGGCGGCGAAAGAGAGGAGATGGCCTCGCGTGAGGATTGTCCATCCCAGTGGCATCGACCATTCACGCGGTCCCTCTCGCCTCCTTCCCCCGTAAACGCACCTGTCCCCCTCCAGTCTGTCCCTCCACCCTCTCCCGCGTCAACCCAAACCCATCCGATCCACGTGTGATGCCGGGCCGACTCACCCCAAAACTACATTGGACATATGCGAAGGCTGGTGATACATGTCGTCTCGCGACGAATCTTTTGTTTTCCCGTTATTATATACCGAAGTTCGTATTCTTTCTCCATTTTCAATGTCTTCTTCGCTGTGGCCAGAAAGAATTTCCAGAATCCATGAAGTCTCTTAATCAAAACTCCTACTCGGGAGGTCTGAAGAGCAAGTCAGCTGTATTTCGCGTGATAGAATTCTTCCTTCTTTGCGACGGGTGATCTAATCACAAGGCGAATGTTTGTGTTGTGTGTCATTATTGCCTACTTGTTAGGATAACCATGTTCCCGAAATGGAAGGTATGTTTATAGGTTGAGGTAGACTCAGTTAGTGAATCAAGTTTGTTACATTCTTGCACCTGCCTTTATCCGAAGAATTTCTTTTTTCAACATATTCCAAATAAGGTTTTATTCGAATTGACAGGATGAGAGAAGTTTTTACGGTTGTGCATAGCAACCAGTTTGATTCGTCGGGGTTACTTGAGAACTGTCATCTTCTTGCCCAATATATATTTAGGCTGCAGTATTGAGCGAGAAAATAATTATCTCGCATATGAGTGCCAAAAATGTATTCTTATTAATGTTTATAAGCTATTGCAGTAGATTCCATCCATAGCGAGAAAATTTCATCTTTTTGGAGAAACCATTGTTTATCCACGTGCTTGATGAAAAGTTGGCATCTGACAGCCTGTCGTTAATTACTGAGTGGGAGATGATTCAAGATCTATCCTTTTTGCATAAAAGGACTTATGCATACAAATTATTGTATAATTTTTGTGGGTGGAACGTAATAAATACTTTAAGGTGGCACTAGTTTGAAAGATAATTCCTATTTTTTTTAACTACATTCCATTGAATAAAGTTGTATTAGGGCAGATGTGGTGGAATTCATTCATAGTAATGAAGTTTCTTAGCGGTTTTCCGCTTTTTAAATTAAATATAAGTTTGTGCGACCGGTTTCGATGTATTGCATCATTGTCCAGCACGATTATAGTACTATTATTAGTCTAATAGTAGTATTATAACCGTGCTGGACATTGATGCAATACATCGAAACCGGTCGCACAAATCTATATTTAATTCAAAAAGTGGAAAACTGCTATGAAATTTCATTACAAAATTCCATTTTTAGGTGTGGTGCGTAGAGTGCTGGCATCCCATCCCGATGGCCTGGGTTAAATCCCGGCAGTGGTGGAGATTTATCAGGAATCCCGATCCCAGTGCCGTGTGGAGAGCACCTCAGGTGTAGTACTCCGTCCGTCGTAAGGGACGGAAAACAATGTCACCCTTTTTAGCCTTTCCGTAAAAGTAGGCTAATGCCGACGCCGAGTTTCTCTCCATCCTTTTTCCTTCCGCGGAGTAAACTTTCTCTTACCAGTCTACCTACCTGTACTTCGCAAATTACCTCTGTTGTCGGTCTCCTCCCTAAACAACCAACCACTTCTCCTCTATCTAATATTGTCGCTTTCGCTGTTCGGTGTAAATAATTGTTTTTATTTTCCTTTGTATTCGGTGTTTCTTGCACTCCTATTTCCCATGTCATCCCGTCCCTCCGTTTTCACCCTTATTTCCTGAATACTTACTCCTTCCTTCTCTCTCTCTCATCCTCGTATACTTTATTATTTCCATTCCTTGTTGACAGTTCTCGACAACGAAGTAGGGACGGCTTGGACCGATGTCGTAGCCCATTGTTCGCGAGTGTCTCGAAGCAGTTCGTCTCGCCGATGAGAGTGCGATGGTGTGGGAGGGAATATATATATTTTTCGAGGGTGGATGGGAGATGGGAATTGTGCGCACGACACGGAGCCGCTCTTCCCTCCTTCGAACCTAGCGCTCCGAAATGAATACACGTCCTCCCTACAGTTTTTATGACCCGCTGGAGAACCACCCGTATTTTTTTGTCCCTCCGTTCACTCTCTCGTGCCGCATCCTTTTGTGAATTCTTACCCTGTGTTCCCACCCGCTCCCTCGATAACCACCGGTTGATTTACCGGATGCTCTCCGTAGCACTTCTGGTCGATAATTCGTGTTTCGGTGGCGTGCTTGGGATTATTAGCGCCACCGCGCTGTGAACCTTGGCCGGACTCACCCCTTGTGTGTGCTGAGGACCCTCTCACCCCTCCCCCACAATTCCCGGCAAGGATTCTTTTATTTTTTTATCTTCATTTCCGGTGAATCGGGAGTCGTAAATCCCCGCCGGACTTCCTCTGTATGCGCGCCGGCGATAAAGATCGCGTACTTACCATCCACCCTACCCTCCACGTTCATGGACCGAGTATTAATGAAAGTTTTACCTGGAATTAAATTTTATTCTGCTTGCAAAATTCTTTCTACTCATTACGAGCTAGTTTGCGGGGTCTGACGCGGGAGCTGTTATTTTTTCCGTAGTCGCTGCGAGGGAAAAAAGAGAGAGAGTAATGTAAGTTGGATAGGGGATAGAGGGGTGTGTTTGCCTGCTCTAGTGGTTGGTGGGACGTAATGAGGATAACTTAAATCGCGTAGGCTTGTGTGTTTCGAGAAAGCTAATCAAATAAACTTGTGTGGTTCGTGAACGCTAAAAATTTAGATTCTGAATCGAATTGGAGCGTTCAACAATCAAGTTTAAATACAATGTATTCTTCAGATCATGTCAATATTCAGTTTTCCCTACCAATCCGTGACTTTCGGATAACCCTGACGATTGCTTTCCGTCGTCATACCAAGATAATGAGGATGTAGTAAATATATAGAAATATTCTCGTTTATAAGCAGTCTTACAGATGATTACGGAAAAATAAAGTTAATTCATGCAGTTGGCTACTCATGTGCCGCGGAGAATAGAAAATCATACAATTTTTTGCACGTCCAGTCCGTTATCTGATAATATATTTGTTAGATCAGTTTATACCATCCAATGTTCGCTCAAAGTGTTGAGAGTAGTTTTAAATTTTGATATTAGTTATGTTGCGAGGAGTTTCAGCTGTCTCTTCCCAATGATATTGGTCCATGGGACAAAGTGCTTTTTCCTCTTGTCTCGGTGAAATTGGTTTGTTGGTTACCGATTACGATACATTATAGTCACCAAAATCATTTTCGGGTTTGATGTTTTGCCTGTTCCGAACCAAGTATTTCATAACTGATCTTTCCTTCTCTTCCTGGGGCGTTTCTGCGGGTCTATATTCGTACATTTGTGAAGGAACACGGCTTTCTTCCATCTTTAGGACATGTTCTTATGTATTCCTCAATTTTCTAGGATAATCTTGCAATATCTACCTGCTCCCTGATGTCTTGCATTCTTTGTCAGGATTGTAGTTTATAGCCTTCTAGGCTTCTCAGAATACTAATTTCTCGGGCCTTTCTTCTCTTTTTCTGGCGAATTATCAATGTCCAGGTCTCAGTGCAATTCAACAACAGAAGAACAGTCATCACATTGTTGAGTTTCATGATCGCCTCCTTTCTGACATAGTTTTGTCGAGTTATTTTTATTGTGCCTACCAAATGCTGAAAAACTGCATTTTTCTTTAAATCGCGTTTTTGATGTATAATGCATTGCAACCAAAATAATTTAAGAGATGATTTGTCCAACAGCTTTATTTTCAATTACTTTTTAGCTTTTAGGTGTTTTTTTTGCAGAATGCAATGCTATTCTGTCATTTGTGGGTATTTTTAAGTTCTCTTCTTTTGTCATCTGCTCCAAGATCTACAGAGACCTCTCTTAATTACCTTCTGAATTAGACATTAAAACTTTTTCTTCCACAAAAGTATTTTTCTAAATTTTAAAATTGCCTAAGTTGATTTGATATATTTGATAAATAAAAAATTAGTAAAACTATTTCAATGCCGTAATGGTAATGACATTCGAGTAATCTGGCTAAATAACGTAGTAATAAACGTGGGTTTAGCTGCCCGGTTAAAGTCTATCTCATGCTAACTAATTCTCTCTTTATTCTTCAGTTTTATAAAAATCTTACGTTCCTCTGATGTATTTACGGAAGAGGTAGGGAAACAATAGAATTTTCAGATAGTTTGACGCTAGGTTGAGGTCATGATGAGCTGATGAATTTAATGTAATGAGGCATGTCAATTAACGGTTTACATTTTGACTTTCGATAATGGTCTTCAATCGATTGAACCAATTATTATGTTATTCTCCCGAGGAAGGTAGGTTTTGATTGTTCATCTATATCTACCGTAATTGACATCTAAAATCAATTGTTTTGACGGAGCTAAGACTAATTGTAGCGTTATGTCTCTCCATAAGATTTTGAGCAAACAGTGAAGAGGACTAGCGGGTGGGGTTCGGCGTGCGGGTCGAGCCACTGGCCGAAATTTTCTTATTTCAAGGTTTGGCCGACTTAGAAAGACGGCTTACGTCCGATTTCTTTGGCTCAAATCATTTCAGATTTTGCTAACTGCGAGGATGCTGGAGAGACTGAAACGATGCCGCCGGTAGATTAAAATAATACTTTATGCAATACATATGTGCATCTGCTGATAGTGAGTTTTTCTTACTCATTTTGTTCGTAACATTGATGTTATCTTTATTTTCTTTTAGGTATGTGTTAGCATTGGCTGACCTCGGGCAAATATCCATTGGGCGCGGACCGGGCTGGGAAGCTGGTGAGTCGAACAGAAGTAGCCCTTGCAGCTTTCCACCAGAGATTGCAGTCCCCATTTTTTACTGCAATTTTCTCACATTTCGTTACACAGTGCTTGCTACGTCTGGGAGCTGGTGGAGTTCCTTACCTCCCCCGCGAACCAAACCCGTGTCCGGTGTTGCTTCTTGCGTGTTGGCGGGCATCCATCCTCCCCCTCTCACGACTTTCTTCCCGCCGTGAAGCTTGCACGATTGACGCAAGAAGAGGACGACCGGAGGATCTCCACCCGCGATGATGTCCCTTTTGATTCCTCTCTCCGGGATGGCATTCTCGCGTCTGCTTCCTCTCGTCCTCTCCCCCTGCTGGACCCCCATTTTCCTTCCTCCTCACCCCCATTCTCATGCGAGACCACTGCCTCCGAAATATTCATCCCTTGCTCTCTCCGCCAACCTTCCCTCACACATACCCGCCCGTAATCCATTTCACTCGGTTATGGAACGCTGTGCCGCCTAGAAAGAGGGTGAGGCAACGGGTGGGCGTAAAAGTAGGATGGGGTGTGCGGCAAAAGGTAGACCGGAAGAAAGACGTGCGTGTTGCGTATGTCTTTTGTTTCCCCTCCTCCCTCTCCCCCCCTCCCAAAACTCCATCCCCTCCTGCCTCGGCGTGTCTTCTGTGTGCGGACGTGAATGAGGGGAGAGCATAAATATACTCACATATATATGTATTCTTTTTTTACTGGCTAAGGGGACGAATGGTCGCGTTAATAAGAAATGATGGAAAAGAGGAATGGATTCGGACCTGGGCGAGGACTCGGACCGTTGATGAGGACGGCGGAAGTGTGTATGGGGGCGAGAGCTGGGATGAAAGGTTGAGCACAAGAGAGGGAATGTGAATACCATGTGCGGTATGGAGGCATGCGAGGTGTAAGGAGCGCTTAGTGATACGGGGAACTATAGAGGAGCCGCCTGTGTTCAGGTGTGTTCTTACAGTGATGACGCTAAAACTGAGGAACTGTGGCGGGTTTCAAAATATAATTCCAGCCAGTGCATAGCGTAGACTCAATATGAATAACGCTCTCTTTAGTTAGAGACGGCAGTCTATCTTGATGAGCAATCCTGACGAGACAATGGGACAAGTAATTTTAAGAATAAAGAATATGACTTATTCAAGCTAATAATATGTTCATATTAGGTTATTGATCTTGGTGGCATGAGTATTGCTCGTTTCCTTTGGTATGTCAACACTATTGGTCGAATTCGTTAAAACCCTATATTTTTAGCAGTATCTTGAAGAATATCGTAAGTACTCACAAATGTATCTTTCACCTTATCCTTGGAATACTTTTAATAATACTTTTATGTATATGTGTACGCTGAGGAAACAATTTGCTTGAGGATATAATTGAAGGAAGTAATTCAGTATACTTATTTCCTATATTGATTGTACTCTTCCTTTGGAATATTGCCTACGAAAACGGAAGTTAAATTATGATCCTTGCACGTGAACGCAATCCTAGAAAAGGAAACATATGGCCGTAAAAATAGAGGGAATGAACAGATATATGTATGGAGATAGGTGAATATGAATGGAAGATAAAGAGAGTGAAAGAGAGTGAAGTAGAGACCATGATGGTGGAACCGTAGTCTAGTCGTGGTCGCGACTACCGTGGAAACAAACTTTCAGCTCAGCGCTCAGTGGCGCCCGCGCCGTACTATGGCGAGCAAATAAAAGCTAACTGATAGCCTAAGTCTAATCGTAGTCAGTAGCAGAGTATCTGAACAACATTAAAGTTCAACAATGTTTGTGGGGCATTGAAATTTTAATTGTATTTTTAATGTTCGTTTAACATTAACCGCAATGTTACGCAGGCTTCTCGTCAACTTGATGTTAACTGAGATTTCCGGATTTGTAAATAACATCAGAGAGTCGGTTGGTTGACGTAAGCGTTATCGATGGACGGACGATTAGAGCCCATTAACAACTTTTGTGGGACGTTGACATTTCACTGCTATTCGCCGGAGATACGAGAGTGTGGAGGGGAAAGCCCAAGAAAGGAGTACCTACTTAAATATGGTTGTTATTTTAAGAAATGGAGTTTTCTTTCGACTAGAATGAAATATTTCTTTAACAGGTTGGTTATTTACCTTAATGCATTTCCTTAGCAGGGCAATGAGGGCGTATTAATGGGTTACTTGGACGTAATAGCCGATGGAGGTGCTACGAATGTAGCCAGCAAGTCATAGGGAAATTAAAATTGTACTGGCTGTATGATGCTAGACCGTGCCGGGATTGCTAGGGAAACGAAAACGTGGCCCTGAGGAAAGAGGAAAACGAGTGGTGGTTGAAATGTAGGAGTGGGGAGGGAGAGGAAAAAACCAAGGTTGTCCATTCCATATATTTCCATCCGCCCTCTCACAAACATCCCTCTCTCTCTCATTTTCTGTCTCCTCGCTCACCTCGCTGAGCCTTCGGTGATCCAGATGGAGGGCCCGCGCCGTGCTCCTAATACCGGCGTTGTTTTCATTAATTCCGTGATGTCCCCGGACTCCGCTTATGATGTGAATAATAGAGGGGGGCGGGTCGGAAGAGCGTCGAAGGATGGAGGAGGGGGTGTGGGGGGCGGAAGACGGGGAAGGCTTGAGGTGTGTTAATGCGTGCGAGTTGGGGGAGTGGTAGGTGCTGCGGGCGGGGGGGAAGGGGAAGTGCCCAAACATCAGTCCCGATGACCCTTTTGTCTATTGTGTTACACGTCACCCCGTTCCTCCCCCCATCCCCCTCACCTCCTCCTTTAAAGCATTGACTAAGGGGATATGTGCCTACCTTTCTTTCTCTTCACCCTTCGTCTCGTCGTACTCACATGTGTTTGTTTCTCTCCGTTCGTATTTTACGGTAATGAGGACGGGACGAGTTGGCGGGAGGGAGGCATATATTCCCGGTCGTGACTGAGTCCCGACAATGGCGATTTTTTTGCCCTCCGCTAGTGACCGCCCCTCCCTGCCGAAGCGACTGGTGGTGCTGCCCTACCCCCCCCCCCCTCCCCCCCCCGCCCTCTTTCCCCCCTCCCCGCCCACACCCCCCTCCCCTTATTCGTCCATCGGTTGCGTTTTTACGGCTCCCTCGTGTGTTTCCCTACCTCGACTTTTTTTATTCAGTTTTTTTTTGTTTCCGACTGTCTCATCCTCTTTCCCTTCCATCACAGTTCCGGTCGCCGCTACCTTGTCACTGGGTTCACGTATTGCCCTCGGAAAAGGTCGTGGCAGATGCACAGTGGACGATTTTTAATATGCGGTATACGGCCATATATTGAGAAAAACTGCAATTGTTGAATGAACCACTCGGCACCAAGATAGGTATGGCTTAAATATTTTTTTGAGACTCGGAGATACCTATAATTCCGCATAGAATTCCGTTACATCCGCCATTTTCCAGTAAGGCGGCCGAAATATTATAGTTCGTAAAAATGACGCTCACTTATGACCTAGTGCTCGAGGTTGAGAACGCTGAAAATCTGCTCTTATAAACATTAGCACCCACTACGTCGATAACCTATGTTGATGTGACTGGAGACGTGTTGTGACTGGAGGGGTCTGTTTCATCTTCTTTTTACTCCGACATATTTCCGGTCACCTATCCCATTGGACGGGGTTCGTGTACCCCCGGGAAAAAGTTCATTCTAGAGATGCGCTGTGTTCGGTTTTGGGGCTGGAGTAGAGTTGTCATAGGTACCTACGGGACAATCTTGAATTTTGGCCCATAAAAAAGGCGTTCTGATTGATATTGTTACACTCAATGTATATTGTTGTGTAGAGTTACAAATTTACCAACTATTTCATTTTGTATTTGAATCTGAAAATTACCAATATGACATCTATGTCACTTTTATGAAATTAAAATTGGGTGATGTCCTAAATTTTTACCCCACCTTCAGGGCAACTCTTGGCTCAAAAGGTCTTTATCGTCTTCATTCTCCTCCGACACAGTTCCGTTCATCGTTCACTCTTCTAAGAGTTAACGTACAGCCCTCTAAAAAGCTGGTTTAAGCTGCGCAGTGTACGATTTTCGTTATTAAGGTTTCTATTTTCTAAAGCGGTCTTTACGGGTGAAAGGGCAGTAAAGGGCCTCCGTTTACTTTTGACTGCCCTGCGGTCAATACCCCAACCTAGTTTACAGTCTCTAGCGTAACTTTGAGAGATATTTAAGGCGATTTCTCCTGCAATATGCCTTCTATCTTTCGCTCATGCGGGATGGAGAATGCGCTCATGAATCCTGGGAAACATTTTCTCAAATTCATTCAAGATAAACATCACTGACTGACAGCTTACATACAAAACATGATAAATGATTATAAACTTAAAGACATGATGAACTACTAATGATTAAATTAGCATCCCTAGCGTAAATGAAAAATATGAAATCAAAGGTAGGTATGTGAAAATACTATCTTCAACATATCTATCGTTGTCAGTTACATTATCGGCGCCTTCGATCACAGCAATTGTGGTACCTAATGGTATGTACAGACGTGGAAAAGTGACCTTATAATCCTTTCCTTCATTCCATCTATCTCTCTGATTTGTGATTTGAAGGTTTTGCGAGAGCTGTGCGCGATTCTATAGGCGTAGCGAAACCTGGTGGCATTCCCTTGGAAAGACCATAACGCAAAAGATGGGAAAGCGTACAAGAGATATGGGATAAAGCGTACGAGTCTTCCTCCAGAGGTCCGTTCGGGTGTGCTTCGGTACCTTTGCCCGCTCATTAAAGCTTGATATGCCCTGAAAGAACTCTAATTCTCCGATGGTGAGTGCCATCAAGTTTTGCTCTACCCATACTTGTGTGTGTACTCGCTTACTAATTCTCTCATCGGTGACCTCTCCCCGTGTCACCCTTCCCCCGCCTTCCCCTTAAAACGTACCCTTTGCCCCACACCCGAAGTGTGTCTCCCCATCTTTTTCTCCTCTCCCACCCAGATTAACTACGGCTCTTCCCCCTTCTCCCCCTTCATCGCCCATCGCACGGTAATGGTAGGTCCAGTGTGTTCTCCCCGTGCATATTTGTCACGATTTGTGATCCATTTTTCCCTCTTGTCAGTCCATCCTCTGCCATCACCCTCCTCCTCCTCCGTATAGCATACCCCTCTTTCCCTCCGCCCTCCCCTGAATATTTTGTCTTTCTAATGTTTTCGTCGTTCCTCTTGTTTTATTTTTTTCGTTATTTTTTAATTTACGTCCGTCTGCCGCGTTTGGATGCGGTGATATCACGGAGTTAGGGCGTGGTGTTGGTGGAGTTGTGGAGGACGGGGAGGGGTCGGGAAATAGGTTTGTGTGTGCAGCATCCTCACACTGTCGACTGCCATCCGTCGCTCCTTTTTTTTTAATTATTATCGTCATTTTCGTTTGTTCGTCAGTCTTTTTTTCTCATACTTTTCTCATACCAGCGCGTGCCCCGGTTCTATTCCCCGTGTCCGCCGTCCGAAAACTCGTTCACATGTCTCTCCTCTCTCTCTCTCCTAATATCACTCGCGATGTCCCCGATCACGTGATCCCTTTTTACGCCGGGAGTAAATTACGGTCGTGACGTTTTATCTCCTCTCACACCTCCCGCGCTCCCACCATACACCTTTTTCGTATTTTTTTCGTTATCCTCTCTCTCCCTCTCTCCGTGTGGCCGTCAAAATTGGGTCTTCAACGGGGAGGGAGAGAGAGCTCGATGGATAATTTTCTCCCCCACCCCCCCCGGTCTCCCCTCTCAAGGTATTTTTCATGTCCCAAGTATATGTATAGCGCAACCTTAATGCAATTTCGACTGGGAGGACAACTATTGTCGTCGTGTCGTTCGTGTTCGGGCTCGTGTTTTCATTTTTTGAATATTTTTGCCCTCCTCTTACTGAGTAATAAAGTCACGAGTGAAAATTCGAAATTTTCCTTGTCTACACCCATGTTCGGCGCGGTGTGGGATAATATTGCTTTCTTTTTTTCTCTTTGTTATTATTAACTTGTGGTACCAGAATGCATTCGTCGGACCGCGCGTGTGTTGCTGTCGTCCTTTTTATAATAGCTCTCCGGTCCTCCCGAACTATTTCGCTTCAATGCCATTGATGCCCACAGTAAAAATAATGGAAGCACGGGAGGTTATTATCGCCGATGCCTACGCCTGTTTTGGGGATTTCGGGGCATGCGAGCGAGAATTTAGGTGGCTTCTTAAATTGAATCCCTTCCGAGGTTCATCCTTTGGTGTAAATACTTTGTTACACATAGCGTTCGATTTGGTGTAGTGGGAGCCTTATGCTATTCACATAGTTTAGAAATCTTGGGCTACGCATTTCTTTGAGTGTTTCGGTGAAAATAACAGAAAAGGACGGATGTCACTCCTTTCATTCGTTGATACTGTCGTTTTTTGTTCTTATGAAAAGCTATAATTATGTTAAGCCGCTCTCCAAGGTAATATTGTCGCACATTAAACCTTTCGAGTGTTAATCCATCACTCTTCCTCGTTTATTCCACTGTCGGTTTAAAAAAACAGTAAATTTATCGTTGCTAGTATTAGGACCATAATGTTATTAATGTATCAGGTTATTCTCTACTACACTTTTCATTGTCCATTTTTCTGGATTCATCTTTTAGGGTTACGTTTCGATTCGAGCAATTTCGATCCCGATTTGATTTAGCAATTCATAAATCAGTTCATGGATGATCTTTTACCGAATATCTGTCGGTTTATGGATGTTAACGTTTTTGACTTACATGGCAGGAATTAATATTAAATATTATGCCTATCAGTGAATAATAAAATGAGATAATTTATTTTTCTGCGTTGCCGCGGGGAATTATGCTATATGGGTGGTGGCCGGTGGATTTTAATAATAATTTAGCATTTGGAGTGCTAAAGATGCGAAAATATATGGTAGTCTTGACTTTTAATTTGTGTCTTAATTATGTTCTGCGCCTTTTACGGATATGAATTTTTAGAACTTGTTCTCTAATCATTTCTTCGTAAAAAAAAATGAAATTTTAAACCCCACTAAATGTCAAAAATGATTTGAAGTACTTGGTCTGTAATTAGTTGACATAGTTGTGCATATTCCTTTATTTATTATTGATACTCAAGTTCCATTAATTAGGAAAAGAGCATCCACTCAAAAAGCATTAAATTAATACAGCTGTACATTTATGTAACGCCGCCTTTGTGAAACGCCCATACTAATAATTTCGTAAAGGTGAATTAACTAGATGAAATACAGCCTTTAAAAAAATTTACGATCATTGCGATATAAATTTCGGAGATAGCCGTGAAATACAGCAGAGAATCGTATTAATCCATTAGTGAACGCAATGCAAATTAAGTAATTGATAATTGCGATGTTGATCCGCGAGTGGGCTTACGCAGCCAGTGGGCTTATCCAGCGCCGCAACTTTGCCTCAAAACTTGGGCATCTGCCTGTTTGTTTATTCATCTCAAAAACGGATGGCCGACAGCTGCTTCATCTGTATTTTCCCCGCCGTGATGACTACTATGAATGCTAAATGGCGGGACCCCCCTTAATATTCGGGGAACTCGCCACCGTCTTAGGGTAATCTCTCCGGCTTCTTGGACCATAGGCGGCTCGGATGAAGGGAAGGGTCTTCCGCAAACTTCCGAGGGGGGTAGGGAACCCTTTTTCTGGAGAGGAGTTTAAACCCTCATGCATTCCTTCGACTCGAAGGAATTTCCATCTTCCCTGAATCCCTTCGAAGAATCCCCTTCCCCACTCCCAACGACCCTAACCGAGTTCACTGCCTTCGGATATGCCCACCTTTTTCCCTCCAGCCACCTCACCCCCACCCACAAATCCTATGTCATCCTCCTTACTCTCTTCCCCCGCCCTTATCTCTCACGTCTCCTTCCGCTTGAACCCACTTACCCCTTCCCATCCCCCCCCTCGAACTCTTCCCATCACGTCATTCCCCACGACTTACGTCCTTTTCATCAAACTCATTAGCGCTTCCCGGGAACGGGAACGGAGACTTATTGAACTATTAACCGCCGACGACAAAGTGAGCATCACGGCCTCTTTCCCCCTTTCTTTGTGTTCCTAAACCCCTCGGCTACGGTTCGAAGTTCCTATCCGTTGCGGCCATTACGAAACCAATAGTTAAGGAGGAGAGTAGATCTTCTAGTTAAGGAGGAGAGCAGCCTTGACGCACGAAAAATTAGGGCTGTTTTTTTTATTATCTACCTAGTCCACATCGTGCGCAATTTATTCATAAATTTAACGAATTAATGCCGTGATTTTTTGAAATTATTTCCGTTTGCTTTTTTGTTGTTATGTATATCAATACGGTACCGTGACAATTCCGCTACTAATACCATTGTTTTCGGCGTAAGTACTGCACAACTGATCCATTTAGCATTGTCGATTGCTCATGATAATGGCTGCAATATTTTCCCGTTGACTATCGCACCGAATAGTTACATCTGTTCTCTCTCCCTTAAGTGACGCAATCTTCCCGTATCCCACTTCGAATTTAATCGTTTTCAATTGCGGCCTTCTCACGCTCCCATTCGCCCGAACTAAACTATTCCCATATCCTTAGCCACTTTTTTTCCTTCCTCTCTTGGTCTAATGAAGTGCATCCCATCTTCCTTTGTCGCTCCTCCTCCTACTCCGCATCTCTTTTCATTCTTTTAACTCTCTGTTCTTGGAAATTTTTATTAATTTACCCAGACCATTTCATATGTTACTTTCTTAATGTTTCGCCTTCCGTCCAGTTCTCCCTAGTTATCCATCCATTACTACTCTCTCCTTCCTCCAAATTCTCCGTTAATTTATTTTCCCCGTATTATTTCCTCGAGAAACGCAGCCGCAAGCTATCTCAAAGTTTAGAAATAATAAAGGTAATGACTCCAATGGCCGTGAGCGTTACCTTTCTCAGTGTTTATGCTTGTGTGATTGGCCCCCGCTTTTGTCCGATTTGTGTAGGTCGCTTTCTCTAGTTGAATTTTTAATAAGTAAGTCTGAAGGTTGATAATACATGTATGTTTCACAATCTCTTTTCTTTTTGTATTACCCTCAAATAGGGTGTCCCAATGTTCTCAGCGCTTAATTTCTCTTATAAAATTCTTTTATCGATATTCCCTTTCGTTCCCAAGCTTATCAGTAACGTCACACTTTCAGGCTAATCGGACAGTCATTGAGTCCTTTTATTTTTAATCCCCGCTTCGGGTTGACCCTTACGTCGGAAGAGTCAATTTGCAAAGTTTTATCCGTGCCTTTTTGTTAGTTTTATATTCAGGCTGTATGATATATTTTAGTTCTTGATAGTTTTGAGAACCCTAGTAAAGTGGAAATAAAAATAGTATTACATTAGTTTACCTTGGAACTACGGGAGATCCAAACAGTGGCGGCGTGGGTACTCAGGGTCCCGGTTTTTGTGATCCCCCCTCCCCCTTCTGAAAAAATGTGCGTTAAAAACACGTTTCTGGTCGTTAAGGGCAAAAGGTTTGCAAATGACATATAAACCAAGTGCGTGGTCCGGAAGTCAGAGCCTGAGCCACAACCCGGCCCCGGGCGGGAATCCCCGCCTTCCCGCCCTGGCCACGCCGCCCCTGGATGCAAATATTGCACGCTATGTAATTCATGTTACTAGATTATTCCACATTTGTCCCAAAAATGAATTCCGTGAATGTAAAAAAAAGTGTCCAAGGACTTTCAATAGTGAGGTAAGTCTAAAAAAAATTTATTTTTAAATTTAGCTTCTAATTGTTCTTATCGTTGACTTAAACCTCAACCTCAATACGCCTGAGCATTTTTTGCAGTTCGGTAAAAATTATGCTAAGTATTACACTTCCTGACAACTTGGCGTAGGAATCATGGAGAAGTAACGACAATATGCTGCTACAATGAGGGTTAACTTCGGTTAATTCTACCTCTATCTATGACACCTGCTTTCAGGATGAAGACTGGTTTAGATTAAGTAGATATCTTTCACCCTGTGTGTCCAGTCTTCTGCTGCACTCGCGTGTGCCGGTAACCTCATCGGCCATTCTGTCTTACCCGCCCATACGTCTTCCCGCATGAAACATTTCCGCTTCCAAATCTCTCCCCACCATCTCAATCCTTTCTTTTATCCCTGGAAGTCTCACATTCCTTCCAATCGTCCCCATGCATTCCACGAAACCGTTCGTCGCTTCAATTTTCCCGCCAACTGAACCCCCTCTTTGACTCGCAACCTCATTTTGGACGTCCGAATTTCCCTTTCGTCACGCAAGCCTTCTGGCATCCCCTAGCGTAAACCAACATTTCTGGTTTGAGTGTCTCAGGTATCCGTAGTCGCTGGATAGAATGTGGTCGGAAGGGGTGCTCTGTTCAAAGGGAAAGAATCTAAAGGATTCTCGAATAAATATAATGATATAAGGAGGAACTCCTCCCGCTTACTTCACGACCTGGCTATGTTACCATCATTCGTGACTCGCTACTACATCAGTGTTTTTAAAAGGAAACATTCAAAGTATAGAAGTAGTAATCAGCCATTCCATTTAAAGTGAGCCCAAATATGGAAAAAGTAAAAAAAGTATTTTTGTTCGACAATTTTAAATTTCGACTTCGCCAGGATAAAATTGAGCTTAATTAATCAAATATACTGAGCCATTACCAAAATTTGAAAGAAAAATTGAATTTTACTCACAATGGAAAGCAGAAAGAGTAATTAGGTCACACTCAGAAATTTACCATGTCCCCCCGGAACTTATTAAAAAATTCATAACTAGAAAAATAATGCTTTTGGATACTTCTCCATTAGTTTAAACTAATGAACAATTACTCTTATCTTACTGATATTAATATCAATATTTAACGTTTAAGCTATTCACATAGTCTACAGGTTAAAGAAGTCTATGTTATTGAGTATCATTTGTGTAAGTCACACCCGGAACCACAGTTTTATTCCAATTACAACGCTGCTAGTTAATTTTTTAAATTGTAATTTAAGTTGTAAATTACCTTCTTCTATGGCTAACTAAATTTGTTCCGGTATATTTTAGTTGAGGTATTTGATTTTAAAATATGAAATTAAACGCTCATATGTCACACCCGGAAAAATAAAATTTATAGAAAATAAAATTATCTCTAAATTATTAGGACTCGTTTTCTGAGGTTCCCTTTCATTATTTCATGCTCGTTTGTTTTTTCGTTCTTTTGCACTCTCCTCTTTTTTCTCGTTTATTCTGTAGTTAAGTAGTATTTCGCCAAAGGGGTCATTAATAGGTCATTATTGACTTTCGTCTTATTTCGTGTGGAAAATCTGTATTCGAGAGATAAAATTCAATATTAATTATGATTTGGCAGCATGGCAGCGATTAATAATGTTTTTTTAAAAATACTACGCAATTACTCTCTTCATTCTGCTTAGCAGTAAGATTACCAAAGTTCAGCTAATTCTTGTAACTAATGATTTGGACTTCTTCCAATTTCCTTTTTTCTATGCTCATCTACTTCTCGAGAACGGGGATAACGTGATTCAAATCCTTGCTAGCCTTTTTTCCATATGTAAAGGTCGCGTCTTCATTAATTTTTCCCCGCTGGGAGAGAGTATTATTGTCCTTTTCTATACTTATTTCCTCCATTACTCTCGACCATCAAAATGCAAGAAAAATCAACCTGCTCGTTCATAGTGCGATTAAATAAGGCGTTATTGAGTAAATCCTTGATTTATATCTTAGCGGGCAGGATATTCCTTTGCTCAATAGTTGCCCGGAATCGATTGAAACAGCCTTTGCATTATATTGCTTATTGTCTCGAGGAATGATGTTAAAGTAGCGGCCGGAGTATTGGTTTTTCATGACGAGGACTAGAGTACTGCCTCAACCGTGGTGATCCCGTTGAACTGTTCCCTTAATAAGGTGAATAGAAAGTCGAGGAAATAGTAATGCCCTTTATCAGATAAAACATAAAATAATCAAGCTCTCATGGTGCCTTTTGATAGAATTAGAATGATGCTGGCGCTTTGTTTCTCTCTATCCTTCCTCCAAGTAAATCTTATCAATGCCAAAACACCATCATATTAAATTGGTGCGTTTCCACAGCTGTCGTATTCTTTCCATCATGGTCGATGTATAGTACATATGCTACCCCGAAGCTTTATAATTTAAATAAATATGTATTTCCATAGTATGGAGAATTTCTGAATAAAGTTATTATTATCCAATTTCACTAGTGTTTTTGTCAAAAAAAATTATTAGAGATATTAAACGCGATGTAATGATTAAAAATAATGAATTATAGATTTTTTTATCGTGATTCTTTTGAAGGACAAGGCTAATCATATTCTCATGGATGCTTCAGGAGCTAAGAAAATTCGGTCTAATCATGAGATCAATCCTGCGATAAATTAAACGTCGCATTTAGTCAATCCATCGAAAAATGTAGCCTCCGCTCTCGTGCAGGATTCGAACGTTTAAACATTTACTTCAGTGTTTTGTCAACCCTACATCCGCTATCGTCTTGTAAGACGAACTAAATTGTTTCAGCGCCGTTATACTAAAAATTGAGAGAACCATACGAAAAATACTTTCGTTTATAAATATATGTTGTCGCATTGTATCATACGATGCTAAGTAAGTGTAGTATTTTTCTATTTTTTTAACTTTGTTTGACGTTTCCATTGCTTTAATGAACATCTCCTACACTATAAATGAACTACTATTAATGTATATTCAATGTATTTATATTAGGAATAAAATTATTATTATTATTTCCTTGCTATGATGTGCTGAAATGGATAGCCCCAATTTTTGTCATAAATCCGTAAGAGCGTGAAGTCTTCATGATGCTCATGGGCAAACGTTAATTGTCTAGGCCTATTTCGTACGAAGTGTGCGTATCTTAGAGGTCCATATCTTCCGCTGTGCCATTGTTGATCAAGAGTGTGTGCTTGTTTGTTCCGAGGTGATGAGATGGGTCCTTTCGGAGCATTGAGTCGTAACAATGTATCTCCCCGGCTCATTTTTGCAGCATGTCCCGGTGAGACTTTCAAAAGTTCCCCCTTCTATATGCGTATACTTCTTCCCTCCCCCCCCCCCCCTCTGCGAATCATCTTACGTCTTATCCTTCCGTCTCTCTCTCTCTCACCCTTATCCATCCGCGAGACGGGAGAGGGGTTGAATGTGGCCAGGGAGAAGAAGGGGGGGTTCAAAGCAAGCCGGAGAGTCTAAACCACCCGTCTTCCTTTCCCTTCTCCATCTTTCTTGATATGCGGTTGACTCAAGTCATTGCGCCCTGTCCTAATCAACCAACTCCTTTGCTCTCTTCCCGCCAACCACCCTCCCTCTCGCCCCAGCCTCCAGCTCTCACCCCTCGCGTTCACGTACTTTTCCAGACCCTCCCGTTTCTCACCACTCCGGAGAGGAAAGAGTTTTCTCATACCTTGAAAAGACTCCCATCTTCAGCTCTCTTCCCCGCCCCACCTTCCTTAACCTCTCGATCCCACTTAAACCATCATCCCTACCCTTTCCTGTCTCCTACTCTTACCTTTCGGTGCAAGAGTTGTTTAAGGGATGGGGAGTAGGAAAAGGAGGTTGTGCTATCCTTCTTCTCATCTTTCCTGCTTTCATTCTTCCATCTACCCCCCACTCAAATATTTCAGCCTCCTCCTGCAGCCTACCCCTACAGATTGGGCTCATCAATGTCATCCTCGCATGAAGAGGAGCCAAAATATTTCTTTGTGCGACTACGCCTGCATAGTACTCGGAAGGCCGCAACAATGGGGTGGAT
Source organism: Pyrrhosoma nymphula (assembly GCA_963573305.1). Lineage (NCBI taxonomy): Eukaryota > Metazoa > Arthropoda > Insecta > Odonata > Coenagrionidae > Pyrrhosoma > Pyrrhosoma nymphula. The sequence goes on from OY754330.1 coordinate 54,475,053, forward strand.
TTTCACAAAATATGCCCTGCATTACATGTAGTGAAAGTTTTTGTTGCCATATTGTTGTCAGCGTGTTATCTTTTTTCATTCGATGGGCACTTACTTAAGCGGGGGCTCGGAATTAACCGTAAAAATTTACGTCATTACTTTTCGTGCAGAAGAATCTACATCGACGCTGCATCTTTCAAGTTAGGGAAGTAGATAAATCGTAGCGGATGAAGTTAAATACTTGGGTCTTGCCATAACTTCGGGCCTTTAGTGGGGAAGAAAAATATTCTTAGCATTTTGGAACTACGTTTGCGTGACTGTAGTGAGCAGTAGGAAGGTCCTTGAAGGACGTAAAAGTGAAAGAATGATGTTGCTTCGCCCTAATTTGGCCACAACTCGCGTACGCTGTTTGGTACGCAGCGCAGGAAAGATTCATTACGTGAGCTTAGGAAATACATGGGGAAGCCGCGCGATTTTTCTTTCGCTACAAGCGGGCAGAGCAAGCAGTTGGATAGATTGGGTTGAGAGCCCCTGGAGACTCAGCGGGAGGAGGATCTTCTTAGTATTAGCTAAGCTAGAAGGTATACTTTTCCCCACGCGCTACATCTGTAGGAGAGACATAATGTGACAGAGCATGAGTAATGTTCGGCCTAAATCATTGGTGTAGGAATTAAATCTTCGCCCCGATGTGACTGTTCCCTGACATCGCTCCCTGTGGCGCTCACACTGATCAAATGCTCTCACCTGCAAGGCAAGTGGACCCATTGTAAGATCCCTTTTACTCTCGACCATGCTCTTGGTGATTCTAGAGTCGTTGCGATCTGAGTCCAAGATTTTTTCAATGTGCTTAATCTTTTCAAGGGTTTATAGTTACTAATTTGTATGTATGTTATGTGATTTTGTTTTAAATTGCGACAAGTGAATCCTGCTGCGCTGCTATGCTGCGATTGTAATTTATTCCCGTGGGATATGAATTTTCATAACACCTTCCACTTTATATAAAATATTATCCATCCAGTCAATGAAATAATTTTCACTCATGAAGTAAAATACTGAATGTTCTACTGCATTGCTACACGCGCTGGAAATCAAATAAAAATTGTGGATAGATGATCAACACCAATATAAACCATGACGAGATATTCGTCGTGCGCACGTTGAGATAGGCAATCCGTTACGACACATGCTCCTCACGCCCTGTGAAAGGGTTAAAGTATTAGCTACGGATTTTATGGTCCTCTTAGATGGTAAGTATTTACTGTTCAAGGCACTAATAACTTGAGTAATGATGCGCCTCTGAACCCACACTAACTCACTCAATTCCTTCTCCTACGCACTGTTCACGACTTTAGGAGAAACGGAGTAGGACTCTCGTTCTTTCTTCCCTATCTCAATCTATTTTACCTACCTATTATCACCTCTTTTAGAATAATAAATTTAATTTCTTCAAAATGTGTACGGAATAAGGTTCATATATGGAAAGATGCATTGGGTAGCACTTAAGGCATACCTGTTGTGGGGTTACCATCAGTTAAACCATGTCATACCTATGATAACAATATTGAATAATAAAAACTTAACATTGAAAAATTATTTAAAATAAGAATAAATATGTGCTGGTAAAATATAATAAAGCTTGTTAAATAATAAATACTTGATCTTCAACATCAATACACAAATGAACCTATGAAATGAAAATATCACATCAAAATACATTTAAATACAAGAAAAATCAATTCATTTTAAAATAAGTGTAATTGGATAGTTATAAGGTTATTAAATAAAATTTTTGTCCCCTTTATACTTAATAAACACGTTTTATCGTCTCGCAAAAATTTTCTTGCATTGTTTTATTTTTTTAAATGATCAGTTATAGAAAGTTAACTATAATTGTCTGTGGGTGAAGACTATCTTTGAAAGAGCGTAGTACTTGGTTTATGTAATAATAAATCTTTTCATGGTCGCTTCCCTTACACACCGCTCACCTTTGAAGTAGCTCACGTAGATCTGTCTCGCTTTTCTTCTTATTTCAACCCCCTCTCAAGAATTTCACCGCCCCTCTCTCTTTCTCCCCATCCCAACGACCCGTACAGCTTTTCGCGCTTCAACGTCATCCCTTGCACACCAACCCTCGCAGACGCAAACACCAACGCAGGCGAACAGTCGCCCCGTCTCTTTTCCTACGGCTCTACGACCTTCCATCTTTCCCTCTCTTTCCATCAACCCCGTCCATCCCCCTCCAACCCCCCCCCCCCCCGCATCGTCCCCGCACAACTCTGGAATAAAGTTTTTGGCGCAAGGAGGGAGGGAGGGCGGGAACTCATCTCCCGTTTTAGCGCTCTGCGTTGGTTTTAATGGGGCAATGCGATTCCCTCCCTCCCCGGCGACCCCCCTTGTCACAGTTGGCATCCATTACGGAGTTTCAATCTTCCCACCCGAATCTCCTTCCTCCTCCTCCATCACCTTCCCCAATCCTCTCTCCTGCTATCCTCAAAGGTTGTCCCCACCCTCTCTTCAGTATTTGTCTTTCTTCCCTCCCTCTGATAAGATCTTCGGAGGTGTTTTTTTTTCATTTTTGTAGCATCAGGATGCGAAATTGGGAGAATCTATAATTTTGTACACCTTTCTCGGTGAAAGAAATGGCGATTGTGGTGTGATTTACTATATAGAGAAATGTATTAGTGATAATCTCAAATTAATTTTTGGAGGAGGATTACGGAAAATACAGTTAGGGCTGGAGTAAGTTGTCTGTGACCATTATAATGGCTGTCCTCACCTCTCCCTTTCTTTCTTCGGTTTGATTCTTTCTCCAATCTTAAATGGTAATTTCGTAGATTTATGTTGGATCCGGATGCGAAATTATGCCTGAAAGATGTTCCTGGTATTTCCAGTGAATACCAAGGCAAAATTTTAAGTAAGTATAATAACATGTTTAGTGGCAGGTCATGGGAAATGCTTCTAATATGGTAATTAGTATATAGTAATTATGCGAAGTTAGAGCTAGAAGTCCGTTAGAGTGCCCAGTTTTTGGATGATTTTCGAATTCATGGCGAAGACGATGATCCGTGAGATTTTCCACTGGCGTCTCGTGGCTCGAGATTCACATCGGGACCTATCAAAATTTTGGTTTTGTGCTAGGTTATTTCCTACTTATTTCGAAAGGAGTAATTTTGGGGTATTATCGACGTTTTTGCATTGGAAACATTCTGATAGGCAACGGCCTGCCACGATGGAAACACCGGTTCCCGAACAGTCACCGAAGTTTAGCATCGTTGGGCTCGGATCGAGTTTGGAGGGGTGATCCTCGATTCGTCCGAGTGCTGTTGCCTCTGTCTGCGCGTGGCAGACAGTATGTGCGAAATGACCTTAGCCGTCGAAGCACGTTAAACCAAAGTACTACTACCCAACATTCTGATAACTACTTGATTGCATGTGTGTATTCATATCTATGTGTATTACGTTTTGTCCAAGTTTATCACTGCTGACCTTATGTTACTTGGCTGCTACATGCCTGTGCTCTTCAGGGTTATTCAATGAAATTATACTTTTTAACTGACTAATCGAGAATTTCTGATTACTGATTCTCAAACCGAAGTACTTCTGAAAATTCCTATAATCTTCATAAGTATATGTTAAACATTTTCGCTACTAAGGAAATTCAGTTCCAACTATTTCACAGAAACCACGGGCTATTTTTACCTTTCCAGTCGAATTTTAAATACCTAACACTTCCAATTGGCATAGCTTCGTGATTGATTCACGTTATATTGCACTTCAAAGCAAGCAAAGCTGTGGGTAGAGGTTTTAAGTTGGAAAGCCACCGTAGCTTTGTAAATCTTTGTAAATGCTCTTCATCGAAAAATCTTCACCAGTATTAATTAATCAGTTAATGGAAGTACTTCTATGTCAACTCTTGCTTTGCGTTGTATGTACCAATATTTTGAATTTTCTATCGAATGGCTCATTTTGGATCGGATGGATCGCATTTACTCTGATTGCCTTTCTCATAAACCTAATATTCTGCTCCGACGAACAGTATTACGTTATTTAAAGTGAAAAAAACTAATTATTAGAAGACGATTGGTAGTTCGGAAAGATATGGCTTATGTGGGGAATGGAGGAAGGGTGGAGAGAAACCTGGCATTTAAATTGGCTTTCCTTGACAAAAGGCCCTTAGGGGGTCCACGGTTTTACGTATCATCAGACGGACGAAGTACCTACCTCTTTTGAAGTACTATGCTCATATTACCCGAGTATGGATCGTGATTTCGATGAAAATCTTCATTCCAGCTAGCATTCGGAACCGGGCGCTCGACATTGGAAACCAGTACTCCATCCATCACGCCGACCTCATCCCATGGACCTAAAGTCGTATACTCTTCCCTTTTTTGAGAAAAGTTGTTGGAAACTGCTGCTGATAACCTTTCCTCCTAATTATGTGTCCGAAACCCTGTAAAATAATTTTTAAAAATTAGCAGAGGAAAGGAGATTAGAATAAATGTGGTGTACCTGCTTAATCGTTTAATTAACCGAGAAAAGTGTTGGTGAAGAAATATGCTTATTGAAAACTTATAAGTAGAGGAGGCAGACTTTTTGGACGCATTTTCAGACATAACAGCTTAATGATAATATAGTGGTAATAGTTACCGCGTGAGACCTAGAGTAAAATGCACGAAGCAAATTGTTTATCCCGAAGTAGGAATCATGAAGGAATCAAGTGATTAGGTGGAAAGAGAATGGAATGGAGAGCAGCAGAAACTAATCCTCTTATTAATGACTAAGTATTCGAATGGCTTTAAAATTTCTATTTCGTCGAGGCCCATAGTGTTTCTTTCCCGCTAAGTCCTCCTCTGTTTCCGGTCATCAGATGCTGGTCCTTTTGGAGGAAAGAGTGGGAGAATATTACCGTGGTGAGATCCGCTCTTGCCAATGCCTTCGCCCAAGAATCCGTGCAGAAATTCGCGACCGGTCGGTCGGTCCACCCTCACATCGCCTCCCTCCTCCTCACGGTGGCCGCACCCCGAAAACTACCCCCCCCCCCTGCCGGTCCACCCGCATCCCTCTCATTACCTCATTACTCAACGCCCTCTGCGGAGTCCGCATTCTTCACTGCCACCGCCGCCGCTGGCCATTACCGTCGCCAACTCACAGCTCCCTCTTTCTTCTTTCCTCCTCGGCTCATCCTCCTCCTCCCGCAATGCAACCCCTTCGGAAAATCTCGCACTGGCGCGCGCGTTAGTTAATGCATGTGTGGGCGTGTGTAAATCACCGGAGGGGGCGAAGGTTACGGTGGGAAGTGGAGGAATCCTGACACTGCTGGGAGAGGTGGAGGCTTGAGAGTGGTGGGGAAGTCTCCCATCAGAACCCCTTCCCATTCTCGTTCGTCCAATCTCTTCCCTCCGTCAGAGAACCCTCGATCCCCTCCCCATTTGGCTCCGTTCTCTTGCACGCTGCCTTTCGGTTTTGCCGAAGGAAAAAGTTCACTTGGACTGGAAATCAAGTCTCGAACTGTGCAGACCACCACGCTACTATACTCCTGGGTACAGGAAATTCCCCTTGTATTGATCTAAGATGGCTTTGTAGTGTAACTGACTAGCACACCCGACTGGTAATTGGGAGATAAGGGTTTGAATCCCGGTTGAGTCAAACTATGTTTTCATGGCGGGTTTCATCCTTTTGGTGTATACTTGTAAGTAATTGCAACGAGTATTTGGATCAAGTCTCAGGGAGGTATGTCGGTGTATTGGAACTGTTTTATATTGCCAGCGGAAGATATTCCAGATTACCACTTGGAGACATTGTGTGACTATCTTTGATGATTATCGTGATTTTCCTGTTGTTAGCTTTCAAGCAATTGGACCTCTTAAAAATTATGTTAGGCATCGAAATTAGTTGTTTTATAAATCTTAGATTGTGGAAAACTTGGATATTTTTCTTCGTTAAAAGTGTGGGAGGATGCTAAGACATTAAATCTCCAATTATTTTTGTTAATGTGATCTTTGGTATGTAGGATTTAATTTTTGTCGGTCATTATGTGTCGCTTCTTGCCCCTCCCTTGTGTGCCCTTCTTGATTTTAAAATTTGAGTGGAAGGTCACTTAATTTTTTCTTCTGCCTCGTCATTTCATTCCTATTGAGTATGTTTGAGCCACAGACAAATTTTATAGTATTATTTTTACTTGTTACTATCTATTCCATCGATAAAGCAGTACAATGTTTTCGTGAATAACATATGGCCGAGGACATATTGGGGGGTGACATGTTGAAGAGGATGATAGAAAAATGGAGGTTAGCTAAATGTGGGAGATGGGTGCTAAGGATCTACCTCTAAGTGATATACTACAAGCTACCTCGAAGGTGTGTGGCAGGGTGTGATTCCTCCCCAGGCATGCACCAATCGTTAAACACTCTGTATTATAATGTTATTTGGTGTTGTACTAAGTATATTGTTTAGTAATGAATGTGTAATAAGACTTCATATGCAAAACGAGGTATATCATTTTGCTCATGGGGGATGAACTCTGTACTAATATATCAGTTAGAGTTCAGTCACGCTACCATGCAAAAATATTTTACCATATTATAGACGCATAAAACATAAAAATAATTAGCATCCCATGTAGAAACTGAAAGTTGAAAATGACAAAAATAATATGTAGTATAAAAACCATGATACCTATCCTTACCATTAGCATTATTGGCGGCATCGATCATAGATCGTCATGGTCCCTAATCGAACTCAGAAAAGATGGCATTTTTAAACATTTCTGTCCTACAATTTATCTCTCTAATTTTATGCTTGTGATCGAACCAACCACTCTAGCACGAATTGAGGATAGGCATTTAGGTAGTATGAAGGGAGGCAAAAGATTATAAGAGTTTGAAAGGTGTTTACCATTGGATAAAAGTTATTTTTACGTAGGTAACATTGCTGAGGTTGTGGAAACTATCGGCTGGACTGTCCATTCATCTGCCATTGTTATAGTAGTACGTGTATGATGGTTATGGTAATATATACCAGGCGATGGTTCAAATAACTAGATAGATTGGCAGAGACTGTTACCGGGAAAAAGTCAAATGAAAAAAAGGTAATGTGAATTTAGTATTCACAGGTCTCGCGCCAGGTTTTCCCTTTTAAAACAACATTTCAACTGCTGACTCTGCCATCGTCATCGAGGTTTAGTGTGACGGAGGGAGGAAATCGACGGTTATGCGTAGCAGAGGGTACATTGTTTATGGAGCCGTTATGCGTCATTCTAATGGTAATGATGATTGGTTTCCTTGTATTGCTAAAGTTGAAGCCATTGTCTTGGTTGCTGTTATCTTCCTCAATTCAAATTTGTATGAACAATCGTTAATTACCTCGCTCCGCTGGACTTAACCTTGTTGAAAATGGCTGCGTCATCTGATGAAACGTTGGTCCTTAATAATCTAACCCGATACGAAACCCATGGATACTATATTTAATATATTCCCCGGGAAAGCCAAAAATATTTCAAACAAGCATGTGATCCCGCATCATAATGGCTGAACTTCCTCCGATCTTGATCTGCGCACTCCTCTATTTCATCCCTGACACGTTGGCCCAACCTAGAGATTCCTCAGTCTCATCTCTCCTCCACGGAAGCAAACATTTTTCTAACCCACATGCAGACAGCTCTGCTTTGATTAGTTGAGGAGACTTCTCCTATATGTATAGACGACACCCGGGATCATCGCCCCTCTCCCGATCTACCCAATATATTATTATTTCTCAGTCCCGTCCCGTAAAATTTCCGCCTCATCCCGAGGAAGCGTTCGAATGGGCGGCAATGAGTCGCGAACGCACCTCCCGTATAAGCGTCACTTACTGCGGGATTGAAATTTTTTCTCCTCGCCCTCCTCTGCCGTCCCCTCCCGGAGCCCTTCCCTGGTCTTCTGCGAGTTTTCCTGGATCCTTTCACGTCCTGTCGTAACCCTGGCAGTGCCTGGAGGGTGGAGTTTGGCTCGACTCCCTGACGATTACTTATTGTGGAGTGGAAGCGCGAGAGGTTTTCATACGGCCATTATTCATCCTCTGTTTGTAGCTCCGTGAGTTATAAGCTCGTGAGCGCCGGAATATATATCCAGAGGTTTCGGTTACGCTCTCGCATCTTAGGGGCTTTCATAGGAGGGGTTGTTGGTCGAGGCGGGGTGGGGCGGGGGATGTGTCCGTGATCGCTCGTGTTGTCGACAGTAGCGCGAGCCAAATCTTAGGGGCGGAGCCCTTGGCTGGAAATCGTCCCTTTCCGACTTTTGAGGTGTTAATTGAGGTCATGAAAACAACCTATCCGATCGTGCTGTTTTGTGCGTTTAATTCAATTCATCAGGGGCATGGTTTTGCAACGTCCTTGGCGGAGAATTTATTTTCGGCAGGCGGTGGATGACGTCACGAAATCTTGGGAGCTTTCCCAAGTATCTAATCTCGCCCCAACGCTGGAAATATATAGCCACTTTTCAATGGAAATTATTAGAATATGTGAGTTCGGTTGTTACTCGGGGAACCGTGTTCATTTAGAATTGCTATTTCTTCGTGATATAAATCAGCAGTTTAATTCAGGCATGTCCGTGCTGGGTTTGGAGTCGGAAGAATTGGATGAATGATGACTTGGAATATTTTGAGCGAGCTGTGGGATACTTTATTCCTTTGCAGCTGTTTAACTTTGAATGATTTTCTTTGCGAATATGAGCGACTTCAGTTATTCAAGGCTCCACGTGGGTGGAAAGAATCCATTAGTGTGTGATCACTTTTTTTTTATTTGACGGATGTAAAAGCCAGCAGCAGTTCATCGTAGTCTCCTATTAACTTTCCTGCCAATTGGACCGCACTGGCTGTTAGGGCCACTTCTCTACCCGTTTCAGGGATCGAGTTAATTTTCAATGGGTTGCAGTGGACTGGCTTTTCTTTATCCGTAATACACAATTGACTCAATTATACTACGTGATATTTTTCTCATAAACAGTATGCCGCTGAGGTTTAGTTTCGTACGTTAATTTGTAATTGTTCTCAGATTTGGTGTGTTTGCAAGTTTGCATTGTGAAATTATTCAATGGAATTTCATGTATTGCGCTTGAATGGCAGTGTTGAATTCAAGAGACGCTGGGTTCATTCGCGAAGGTATATTAACTGACAATTCATTGTTTTTGTAATATTATACGATAGGTCAGCGTTTATCTAGGTTGAGAGAAATTCTAGGGCTGATTTGTTTTAACGTCTAAATCTTCCGTAGACATTAAGCACTCTAAAAATATCTCGTTACCCATCCTGTTCCTTTGATGCTAGCACCTGCTCTCTATTTGGTGTTTCGTTGGATATACGTGTAGGTGTTTCGTTGGATATAGGTGTAGGTGTTTCCTCCAGTGAAGCTAATGATGTTCATCGTTTAGTCGCCCTTTACTGGCTTCAATTCCCTCTCAGCTCTTTATTCTCTTGACGTCTTTTGATATTTCACGGGCTGCTGTGTCTTTAGCGTTTTGATCTATTTCTCTCTGAAAATATTGAATGCCTTGCTATCAAGCTTTAATATTTATTATAACCTGAACATTGTTGTATTTAATTTCGTCCCTTTTCAATGCATTGTTTTCTAACTCTTTAATGATAATCTGATGTAAAATGACGCACCTGTCTACATCTGCATTTTAAAATAGATATTGCTGCTGCAATTTATTTTTGTCAGGACTAGCAATTTTTTGCTGTAGGAATACCTAAAGTCACTGCCTTTATTTACCCATAGACAAACATGATTTCTTCGATAAAGCCTTTGGTATTCATCTCGCTTGCCTTTGAAGGCAGTAAAAGCGTGGGTACTGCACAAGAAGATCATATTGCGCGTGCGAGACTTCCCAGCGGTCCTGCGATTTTTTTACGGCCCGCAATCTGACACCTTTTTTACTGCCAATATTCCGTGGAATACCAGATGCGAAGGCGTGCGCTCCAGGAGAGAATACCGCCTCTGGACACCCGTGATGTGCGATAAGGTGGATGTCGAACATGAAACAGACCACTGAAATATTGAAAATTGTCGATATGCTGGCCTGCCCCTCGTAAACCTCTTTTACTTTCCGGGTGTGGAGTCATGGTTCTCCTTGCGAGTTATTTTGTGATCGCGGAAATATTACCGCTGCGAATGAAAATATTATGAAACATCCCCTGCACAGAAGGAAATTTTCGTTGTGTGCCAATCCCTTCCTTATTTTGATAAAATTTTCACTCTCCTCCCTCGTTATATATTTATTGTTCAGTTAAATGTAACTTTTTACTCGCGTTTCTTGTTTATGTGCGTATGAATACTTCCTTCTACCGTTATAAAACAGCTTTAAATGTTTCTTGCTATTTAAAAAAATTCTGTTATGATATTCTGTCTGGACCAATGAGATCAGTAAAATCAATTCCCAAGCTCATTTTCTAAATTTTACAAATGAACTTCCTTCTTTAGCTGAATACGAAGCTCAAAAGACATCAGCCTACAGGATGCACGTAATTGTCTGGTCGTGGGGTTATTTTACATACTCCCTCGAAAGATAAGACTCCTTATCATAATAGGTACGCTACTCTTAGTCATGAAGTCAGCTTCCTTCATTGTTAGAAGTTGGAGGTTTCTGTGTTGGTTTCAATCGGCTAGCTGTTTGTATCCCGGTGAGCTGTCTCGAAGTCTCCTGATTCATGTCCGGCTTCTAGCATGAATATCGTGATGGTGATGTGTGGGCAGTAATGAATTTCATTATGCGGCGTGAAGCTGAACAAGCTAACCTTTACTACTGTTGACAAAGTTTAATCGAGATTACGCCAGATGCGTTTACAGATGAAATGCAGAAGAAATATTCACCATGAATCACCATTTCAAGAAAAGCCATTTGCGTGCCTTTTAATTTCAGAAAGCTCTAGGCTAGTGATAAAAATTAGTAAATAATTATTAAAAGATATCTTATGTGTTTCATTGTTGTCAAAATTGGTTAAAACGACTCTTAATGGTCGTCCCCTGAGATACGTATTCCATATCCTTCATCAGCGAAAGTGCGCAACTCATTGTCAGCAACGATAGTTCCGTCATTTCGTCAGATTTTACGGAGGATGAAATATGATATCAATTTGGCTTACAGGTCTCATAGCTTACTTTATAAATGATAGGCATAGCTCAGTGTCCAATCGCTTGTTTTTTTCACTCACTAGGTGCCTATAAGAAACCTTGATACTCGAAGAATCTTCTTTTGGACGCTCAATTACGCCTTGAAAAACGTAGAGGAATTCTTTTGTACTCATGATTCTTGATTTTTTTTTCTATTCGTCATAATCATTTCGCTTCATAAGTTATTGACTTCGTCCGTGGTTCCATACCCGATCCAGGTGGATTTTTTCCTCGGGTAATTTCTGCATATTTGGTACTGAGTTATTGATTTATTGTAACTGCCGTTAAGACAATGCATTTCAACGTGCAAATCTATTTTTTGCAAATTCATACATCTTCGTTACACGGCCGGTAGCGTAGTAATATTTGGCACCATTTAATGGAAAAAATCATTGACTACAACATTTGTCAAAATTAGGGTAGGTTATCGGGAATGCCTAAAATGAAGGTTCCTCCTTGGGTACAGCTCACCGTCCGTCGGGTAGGACGCCGAACCGTGGTCTCCTTGCCTTCTTTCTTCAAGAGCACGCTAATGCCGTTGCCGTGCTTCGCACACCCTTCTACCCTACCTTCCGCACCGATCCTTGTACCTCTCCTCCCGACTGCAGAGCCAGTTTGTGTGGAACTGACTTGAATTACATCGAAGAAGAGGGGATATAGGATACAGGGGAGTTAAGGGTGATGTGGGGTTTGGGGAGAAGGGATGGTGAGTATTGTCCGTCGCGAAATTGGCTGCGGATAGCTCACGACCGGAGAGGATATTTGGAAGCTCGGAAGGGGAGCAGGATGGGGAGGGATGGTTTTCGTGGGTTTCTGGGGTGCCGGGACCGCAGGAGTGTCGGACGAAGGGGAGGGGATTCGGCGCTTGCTACGCGGGCTGCGTGTGCGAAATGAGCATAAATCGCTGGTAGCAGTATACACGGCCGCCTCACTGGCATGCCATCCTAACGGAAGGGAAGTGGTGGGTTCTGGGGGAGACGTGCCGCCGTTGACAAAAAGGAGAGGGAGGATATGTACATCTACATAGTACCCTGCCAGCCACCTCTAGGGTGTATGGCAGTGGGTGAGTTTCCACGAAAACTTGTACATCGGGCAATCGGTTTGTGGTAGCTGGAGCACTTGTGTGCCTTCCTGAGGGCCCGGGTTTGAATCCCAGCAGTGACGGAGATTGTTTGTTGATACAATCCTGACTGTAGTAGGACACTTATAGTGCAGTACATATTCAATCCGTGGGGGGGAGCGTTTATTTGTGGACCCCATGACGCGTTGCCGTTGAGAGTCTTCGTTTCGCTAATAATCTACTGACCTATCCTCAATGATGTAAATGGCCTCATTCGTTATTCTTGTCCCGTAATATCCAAACGAATAACATGTTCATCACTATATGCTACAAAATGTTTTGGTACTACCGGTGTCCAAGAATTGTGTTCATGTAGGCATGCATGCATGTATAGAGACAATAATATCGGAAGTCTAGCAAGCCTGTGAGACGTGCTTTCAATACTGGTAAGCATGATTGAAAAACCCTTGTGCTGCTTATTAGTTAACATATATATACGTATACCTAACAACCTCTTTGTAAAGTCACATTTCCAGTTATTATGGCCTCTTATCGTCTACGGAAAAAATCACATTTTAATCCTGTACGTTGGACTGAATAATTCCTTAATTTTAAGCTCATGGCCTAATCATAGCGTAGTATTTAGGGGTTTGCAAAATGTTTTTGACGTTTTCGGCTTCGGATTTGATCCAACTATTTAGTCTATACTTTAACCATGAGAAAGAGGAGACTCAATCTCGTCCGACATAGTACTTAATCCGTCTTATTTATCTAAGGTTTGATGGTAATGACCATTCTTGTTTTTGTATTTGGTTTGTAACACGAATAAATTTATCGTAACGCCCAGTTGCATGCTGATGAATAAGGGGAAGATAGGAGAATGTATATTTTCGGGGGTCGGGGATACGCGTTTAGGTGTTTCGGCAGTGTGCGTGCAGTTGTCATTTGGGTTGAGTTAGAGGCTGCTTAGCCCCGGGTCAGGCTTACGTCAGCCAGCGCTCATTGTTTTGGGTGGGTGGGACTCATTTAAAATGGCTTATCATTAGAACGGCTCGAGGAAATGTGTGAAGTAGTGCCCTCTGTGTTCTCCGCCTACATCTGGGACCCACGCCCTTCTGAGGTTCCGGAGGTATTATTTAAGGTGCGAAAGGTTGTATTTAAGAGGCGTGAGGTTTGTTTTTCTTCCTCTCGGAAAAGGAATTCCGGGAGAAGTATTCTCGTGGTCTCGGGGAGGGTGCTTCAGCGGCTAAATTCTCCTCGGAGAATGGAAGAAAGAAGGCATGAGAGAGAGGGAGAGCTGGGATTCGAGGATGCCCTCACCATTAATCCCCAGGGAAAATAAAAAAAACAAATGAACACCGCGCGCCGTTAAGAGGAAATGCATCGAAATAATTAGGGGAGGGGGGAGTGATAAATCTGAAAGTTTGCTCTTGGAAGAATTCACGAAATTCCAATTACTTGTTAAGGGAGGGAGACTTGTATCTGGGCCTTACATACTCCCATGCTGGGAAGTAGGTAGTTGTGGAGGCACAATGGTATTTACGATTTGACCTCCGAGTTTAGGGGGTCTTTCGACTTCTTGCTTATCATAATTCCCGAAGGTGAAGTTAAATTACAATGAACAAACATAACTGCAATAATTTATCCTGAATTTTGTGCATTCTTGAGCTTGACACTAAGACTTGAAATATTAGGTTATTGAATGAGTAAATAGAACACTTTTTTTCCTGCTACCTTCTTTCAGTTCGCTTATCATCATCGGCAGTCACCAATTCGATGATTGGTTCGCTGCTGCTTCTTCACCCCATTGCCTTTTCAGCTAACGATTCGTTCATACTTGATTTCTAATTGTGATGCCCTTCATTATGTGTTTGATGTGCTTCACCTTTGGTGTTTCACGGAGTTTCGCTACATCCAATTCTCCTTCCAGTGTAGTATTTAGGAAAATTTTATGTCTCACATGGTGTCCAACATTATGTGGAGATAAAAATTTCGGTTTCCTGCCGCCCAATATATAGGAGGTTGTGGCGTTTATGCTCAAGTTCAACACGTTCGTTTGCAAGTTTTTTTTTTTCGAAAATTTATCTGATAATTGGTAACAGTCTTACAACTTTGGACTTGGTGGAATAATTTATGAAACATCTGTATTGTTGCAAAATAAGTATCGTGAATTAAGTCGTGGTGCGGCTGAAATTTTTGCATTTGTCTTTTTTTCAAACATGACTTTTATTTTGATTCCTTTTTATGTGAATTAAAATACATTTAAATTATTAAATTAGCAAAATTTTAGTTAGGACAGGCATGTGATTGTGTTTAAAAGTAATTTTTTTCAAAGCCCCATCGCTCTTCGCATGTCCATCTCGTAGTCCTCGATTTCTCTTCTGCTTTGAATATTGCAGGTATACGGAAAGCTTCCAGAAGTTATCCTGCAGGCTGTGCATAGGTGCGTGTCATGCTTGAGATTTGAAAGTTTAACCACCACACTGCCTGCGCTCCCGTGCTGAACTTTTTGGCACTGCAGGCGACATCGTCGCGACGCGTTGACGTCGTTTCGCGGCACGCTCGTTAGTATATCACCGTCAAACTACCGCATCGCGTCTGGCGGCCGAGACCCCGCGTGCCATAGTTTCGCCATCATCCCGCGGATATTTATTCGGCAGTCAAACTCCGGCGCGGTCTTCGTCTCTCGCCTTACCGCCGGATCCGGGAGAGGGATGTCAACGGGAGGACACCGAGCAGTCCTTGCGGGCGTCCCTCCACACGGCTCGGGCAACACGTCTTTCCCTCGCACGGCATACGTGTGCGTCGGCGGTGGCGGCGAGGTACGTCGCTGGGGAGTCGAGGCGGAGGGAAGTGGTGGAGGAGGAGGGAAGTTACGGGTCGTGGATGGAAAGGGACAGGACTGGGGTTTTCGAGGGTGTCGCGGTGAAAGGGGAGGTGTTTTGAGGGTTTAAGGGTATGGGTCACGCCCCGTAATGAGAGGGAGGACTACCCCAGTCCTGGGAGGGGGGGACGAGAGGTGCCGGGTCGGAAGGCGTTGTTGTTACGAGGTGGTCGCGGACGCTGCTGTGGAGGATACGGGTGGGAGTGGGGAGGAGTGAAGATTCGGGATATAGAGGGGACAGAGGGTAACGGGAAGAGGGGGGGGGTTTGGGAGAGGGGAAAGAGCCGCCAAGGGTGTGGGGCAAGGAATGGCGAGGTGTGTGTGTGTTTGTGGGGAGTGTCGTGTCGTTCCGGGTGGGACGGGGACATAATTTAGTGGACATTTTGATATACAAACAATCTTTAATGAAATTCTTGGTCTTCATTAATAACACATTATCCCCGGCCGGGTGAGTTACGGTGTGCGCCCTCGCCCTGCCCGTTTGGACCCGCGAACCCCGAAATAATTTTGGGTCCCCCCTGCTCTCTCTCTCTCATGTGTGTTGGTGTGGTGGTGAGGTGTTTCGGGGAGTCGAGAACCGGGGTGGTTGTGAGGAATGGCGGCGGGGTGTGAGAAGGAGAGAGGGATGAGACGGCGTAAGGTAAAGGATGGCTAGTAGGGATCGGGTCGGAGGCCGGCGGAGTAGGAGGAAGAGGGGCCAGGAATGAGAGGAATGAAGGAAGGGTGAATGGTGTGGGGGGGATCCGTGAACGGCGGTTAGTGAATGAGAGTCAGCTGCGGAGTAGCTTAGTGCTCGCCGTCCAGTGTTTCTCTCCCACTCTCTCTCTCTCCGCCTCTCTCCATGAAGGGCAATAGGGGAACGTCATCGGTGGAATGCTCGGGATAAAAACGAGCCACGAAAAACTTTCGCGTAAAAGTGGGCGCTGAAGTCTGTTTAGCAAAAGGAGGCTCATCATTGCACGGTCACCCTTATAGTACTAATTGCCTCTCTCCGTATATGTAACGGCAGGGTTCAGACTTTTCAAGTATTTGTCATCGAAAAAGGAACCAGACTTCCAATGTAGTAAGCGAACACGAACACAGAAGTACAACAACCAATTCATACATTGATAATAATATATTCAATTTTATTCATATCTTACTTTTAAAATACTTTAATCTAATAATCAGTCGGTAAAATGGAGTTAGTGGTATGTTTGCATTTACAGTTAATTTTACTCGTTTTTATCATAAGAAATCGACATTTATCGCGAAAATAATTCGTTAATTCGTATTTTTCTGGAATGTGATCAGTTCTAGAGAATCTATGTTCTGTCCGCCAGTAGAATATGTTGTATTGCTTGTAGCCTTATTTTTTCCTTTCAGTTGTTCTTTTTGTGTTCACCGTAGTAGAACTAACTGCCTTACTCCCAGTGTATTCACATTTTTGTCTCTTTATGAGCGATCCAAAGGAGTATACAGCTTTTTTTTCCTTTTGCCCCTAACAACGTTTGCAGTGACACATATCTCTTCACTGGATCTCTTCTGAACCTGGGAATAATGGTATCAGCATATTATTATTACTTTTATTATTATTACACACAAATCGTTACAAGTTGGCTACTTGTCAGGTGGTAACAGTGAAAGAATGAAAGTACATCACTAAATCAGTCATCAAAAATTTAAAATAAACATTGAAATTAGTTTTCCAAAATAAATTTTTTGCACCTATTCTTAAAAATCTTTGTTTCTAGGAAAGGGCTGAAACAGTTCTGCAGGGAGTCTATTCCAATCATCAATCGTCCTGTTAAGATATGAAAACTTTTTTACGTTGGTCCTTTGTGACCGACATTTCATCTTGTATTGGTGATCATTCCTACCAATATAGTTGGGGTTTTCTATCTTATGTCGCAGTTCCCCCCATGCTTTTCCCCCCGCAAGTGTACGGAAGAGTGCGCAAAGCATATTTATTTTTCTTCTCCGTGCTAGTGAGTCCCATCCCAATACTTGCAGCATTTTAGTGACACTCTCGGTCTTTCTATGCTTCCCCATTACATACCTTGCTGCCTTTCTTTGTACCTTCTCAATGGATTTTGTTTGTCCCTTTTCATACGGGTCCCACACTAGTGACGCGTATTCTAAAATCGGTCTGATTAGGGTCTTATACGCCTTTTCCTTTGTAGTTCGACCGCTTTCCTTAAGGTTTCTCATCACCCAATGTAACATTTTATATGCCTTTTTTGTAACCTGTTCCACATTTGCCTCCCACCCTAAATCTTTCGTTAAATACACCCCTAAGTCTCCTTTTGTCTCCACCGGTCACTTTTTGGAATGACCATACCTGAATAAGAATAGTCTCTCCCAGCTGAATTTAGTTTCCTGCTAAAAGTAACAAATTTCCACTTTTTTACATTTATCTCCATTCTATGTTTAACACCCATTCTGCCATTTTATTTATATCATTGTGTTTAATCGTAAAATATTGCTAAATTGATGAGCATAATGAGCATGAGCTGCTAATTTATTAAATATAAAATCTGAATGTATCCACTTTTATTTACTCTGCCGTCATTTTCTGCTTTTACAAAAAGTAAAATAATTGATTTGCCGTTGTAAGTTTTCAAAGAAGAAAATACAGTTGGTTTTTCACTGCTTTAAACAGTCAACAAGTAATATAAAGTATTTTTTATGTATAATTTTTTAACATTAGTTTACCACTTTGACTCCATTAATATTTCCTTTTATAAGCCCATGTAAAAATAATGCGAGAGACAATTTAGTGTGGGAATTCGTCGAATTACAGTGAAAATTGGAATGCCAATTTATGGAGCAACATGTGTATTGAGTCCTAAGTTATTTACCAATTTTGTGGTATCGACCGTTTGATGTGGATTCTGTTGGTCATATTTCATCCCCACCGACTCCAAAGTCGTTTGAATTTTGTAAATATTTCGTTTCAGAACTCCTGCGCACCTTATGAATCAATCGCTGCAGATTTATTGGGAGATCAATTCTCCTCGGCTACAACCCTTTGATGCTATTCAGCTATTTATCTTTAAACAACACCGCTTACAATTTTGGATATTGAATTTGCTGTGGGGAAGTACTTGCGGTTTGTGAGGAATTGATGGCATTCACAGATAAATTACCGTTTAGCAGCTGTTTAAAGCGCAGCCGTAATCGCTGGCTGACGTTATATCGTTTTTCGTATGTTTTCTCTGCCATTCTAATGGGTGGATGAAATATCGATCTTAGCGTAATTTGTTGTTACATCTGCCGTTATTGCTCATGCAAGTAGCTAGGTAATTGGTAACTCTCTTTTTTTTATTGCTCTATTGCCTAATCTTTTGAGATATTCTTTGGTATTATTCCTGTGCAATATATTACTTATTATGACTTTGCTATCATTCATGCTTAATTCAGTTATATTCAAAGTTTTCTCCATGCAGAAAACTAGAATTATATGTCTAATCATTGTTTTAAGTCCTTGGCGCAAAGGTAATGTTTTCAAATTGAAATACTGCGTACCTTTGCGTTGTAACTTGCAGTAATAGGTATGAGGTTTATTTTTAATTAGCATTTCCCTCGTAATGTTGTGTCTGCTCCTATTTTCTCGTTTTGGTTTCATAAAGCTATTTCTTGAGAAAACTTGTAATAATAATAAAATTGTATTTTCATCGTATGATATACCTCTTTCATGATCAACATTATTCTTCAGAATGTGATGCTTCATGTTAATCGTCAGCAAATTTCCTACAACATCCATTTTTTGTTATAATGTAAAGCAAGTATTAGATTTTTGCTTTCATTCTATTTTTCCTGCATTCTTCGTAAACTATTGACACCTTTTTAGTTTTAGCAAGACACTACGAATGCCATGTCTATTGTAGTGGATACCTAAATAAATGTCAATTTAACCATTGCAAATACCTCGTGAAGATAGTGTCTAGTTCACTATTCCGTCATTTTTCTTTCCCCTCCCGCATTCCTCGAAGAAAAATCCATCTGTAGGCTCAGAGTCTTGCATATTTTAAATAAACTTTTTTGTATTTAAGTAAAATGCGAATGGCACCCACAATTTGTGCTTATTGGCGTGTCCTTTTTCAAATGTGTGTGTATTAATGGGGCAAATATTTGAACGACATGTTTGGACAATAGTTAAAAATTAGCTTTAGTCCTATTATTGATTCGACCATTCTAGCCTATTTTACCAGGAGTTGAAAAAATAAACTTTTTATACTTTAAAAAAGGCGAACGACATCTGCATTGGTATTCGCGTTTCCTTTTTTAGTGATGTGTTCACACGTGGGGCGAAAATTTGAACAACAGGTTTGACAGTATAAAAAATGTATGATCTATATTCCTATTATTCTCATTTTTTTTTCGAAAGAACAACCGTTTGATCGCGAAGCTGCTTAGAGTCTACATTAGCCTTTCAAATTAGCTATAGGATAAAGACATGATCATTATTATACTAGGTAGTAAGCTTTACAAATCCCCCGAAGCATCCATTATTACAATTTATAGTATTTGAATTTTTTAAATTTATAAAAAAAATTAAAGAGGGGTAGAATAAGTACGAAATATGATCAATACTTTTCATTTATCCAAATCTCGTGACTTCCTTCGCTCATTCCTCTTGTGATAATATCTTCTTTATTTTATGATATAGTATTTTATTTTATTTATTTATTTTTATTTATTTCATCAACCTGAATACAGCCTTAAGGGCCATTTTACATCAGGTGTTGTAACAGTAACAAAGGACAACACACACACAACCATGTCCAGGGAGGAGAAAAATCCTCCACAGGCGGGACTCGAACCCGCGACCTTTGGGTTGGCAGGCGAGGACGTTTCCCCGCCGCCACCGAGGCCGACAAATTTATAACTACTCTCGTAATTTTCGTTTTAAAAATACCTATTTGATGATAGAACTGTTATAGAAGAATGCATCAATTATTTAAGTAATGTGATTATTCCCCGAATCATCTCCTGATGTTCTTTATGTGTATACAAAGCCACTGTTGTCATTTAAAAGAGCCGCGCAATAATTACAAATGCTCTTTTATATTCCTATATTTTATTTATCTTGGCTCACTTTGCTATTTCCCAACAGTGACGAGAATGCCTTCTTCGGCTGGAACTCGTAATTCAGCGTCTATCCGCTCGGAAATCTTAAGTCTCCTCAATAGTTTTTTTTATTCCCTGGAAATAAGGATTGAGCCACATTACGGCGACAGAGTTGAAGGGGGTGGGGGTGGAGTTCTTAATTCCCACAGTCTCCCTTCTCCCTCCCTCTCGTCTTCTTCTTCTTCTTGGTGCGACACCGCGGCCGTTCGGTGCGCCATGAACCGGATGATTCGGCTCTACGGCAATGGCTGTCCGCGGAATGGAAGCGTCTCTCGCTGAGGGGAGGGTTTGTTTGGGGCCGCGCGCACACTTTTGCGAAGGGTTTTAAAAACTTATCCCATTCCCCCGCCCGTCTTATTTTTATTCGTTGCGGGGGAGATGTGAGGGAGGGTCGCGGTCTACTACTCCTTCGTCGCCCGGAGGATTTTTGGGCGTTTGAGGGGGTCGAGAGTTTGGTGAGGGGACTGGTGCCGTTGGATTCGGCGTGAGACGAGTGCCGGATGAAGCGTTTTTTTGTTTCTTTTTTTAAAGGCGGGAAAACGGGAGTAAATAAGGAGAAGGAATAAAAAAGAAAGCGTGAAAAAAGGCTCGAAGTAATTTTCGCCTTCTCTCTCCGGATGAAAAGGGCGGAGATCTGCGGAATCTTGAGGGGCATTGACGTTATTTGCGCCTCGCGTCTCTTGTTCCTTTTTCCCTTTCTATTCTTATTCTTTTTACATCCCCTTCTTCTCCCTTTATGGAAGGCCACGCCTTTATCCGGCTTTCGGTCAAATTTTTTAATGCAAGAATATTTGAAATTTCGCCTTCCTCCTCTTTTTTTCGTATTTCTCATCTCTACATCGTTAATCTGATATTTATGGTATCTTTGGGTAGTCGATGTTGCATGCTCGTGTACCCTTCATTTCAATGCTCCCAGTCAAAGAAAAAATAGTCAGTCTCCTGCTCTTTAATCTGTTGTCTGTTTTATGATTCACAGTCGGTTAAACGTGGAAAGCACTAGGTCTGTAACTGAAAGCAACATACGGGACTGTCCGAAATAGCAAGATCGCTAACGCGCTTACCTGGCACCCAAGAGGTCACGTATTAGTATTCCGTCGCCGTCATGGATGTTTTGAAGTTTTAGTGCTAAGATCTTTTGTTAAAGGGTGTTATATAGCCGTAGCAGATGGAACCAATCCTACTACTACGCACAGCTAGCTAATTACTTCGTCGCAACTCGCCTAATCCTAGTCCAATGTCTCAGCGATGTAAATGGCTCCACTAGCTCTCCTGAGCAAATGTTTTGGCCAGTAGTTAAGGATTGAATCGAGTTGAAAAATTTAAGAGAAAAAAGAATACCTTGTATTTCCACATGATAGTATATTGTTGACCGCGGTTTCGACTCTATAGCCTTTTGAGTCATTTTCCAGACAACCAATTGGTTGCTTGAAAATTATGCTGTAGCGTTGATGTCGCGGTTGATAATAGGTTATCGTGTGGAAATACTAAGTATTATTTTTTCTCAAAATGGCGGAAATTCCTCAAAGTTACGCCTGAAACAGTTTATTATAATCGAAAATTTAAGTCCCATTTTTTTTCTCCTTCGTCAGGCTTTCATTGTGCCCTAGTCGTAGGCGACGTATCATCCGAGCCCTTTTACGAAAATGGCGGACCGCTAGTTTATAGTTACGTCAATAATTAGATTTACCTCGGCGGTGAGGTAGGGGCGGCCATTAAGTTAATTAGCGTGTCGTGTTTCCTTTGCCTTAGGACGTAGTAACTTCATAGAGGGGATAATAACTTCGTTTTCTTTTGCTAGACGCCAAAAGGTTGAACGAGGGGGAAATATTTCTATGAACTAACGTTTTTAGGCCCATAAAGGGAATTACGTAAAATTGTAATTCTAAATCCCAGTTTTATAATGTGTGGTTTATGTTTACCGAAATATGGCGTAGCGTTTTATTCAACTTGATGTTAGCTTAGAGCTGAGGTATTTTTCAATACAGCAGACTGTCGGTTAGTTGATGTGAGCATTATTGATGGGGAGATCGTATTTGCGTCGGTTTTGATATCGAGAGAGTGTTAAACGAGAAATTATAAGACTGGGCCTAAGCGAGCGACTTGTCGTACTCGCTGCTTCCCTCCAATAAGCAGTGACTTCGCTTCCCGTCCCGTCCGTCTTTCTTTTCCAATCCCATTCTGTCGACGAAGTCTCTGAAGCTTTTCTCTCCTGCCTCCCTCACCCGTCCCGTCCCCCTGTCCACCCCGCTATCCTCCCGAAAATGTTTTTCGCTGGGTGCCATTTTTCTCCCCATGTACATTTTTTCCCTCTCTTTCCCCCCCCCTCCCCCTCCGAAGAACATGATTGTTCGAGAATGAGACATCTCTCCTCTTCACGCCACTATTCAGAAAGGAAGGCGTGATGGATTGCCGTCAGCGGTGGAAATTCCGCTTTATTAACCGCGTCCCATCTTTCTTTCCCGAACAAATCCCCAGTGTCGCAGTGTCCTAGTGTGTGATTTATCGCTTTATTAACGTTTTGCGTGTGACTTGTTCATGATCTCTGACATTAGGGTGTATTTCATCTTCCTTCCACTCGAATCTCGGGGGAATGTTGTTCGAGGGAAAAAATCTTCATGTTATTCAAATTCGCTAAAGCTTTCATTTTTTAAATAATTCCTCCTAATTTCTTCGAACAAATATCGGCTTTCAGATTAGTCACTGCTTCCCCAATCGCGTTTATAGGTTTACTTGCCCTAATTTTCGTTCGTTGACCTACTCACTAATGATGACGAATTAAATGTAAGCCATATGTGATTCTTTGTGAATTTATAAATTTACTCGCATGGAGCCCTAAAAGCCTCTTGCTGCCGTTGTCATTTCCCATCTGTGCATCTATACTATATCAAATCAATCGTTATTGTTGAAATTTTAAGCTTATTATTTCATCGATAAAGGATTGCGGCAGATGAGGTGCATTGCTTCAGTTCCAAAGATGATTTCTTTCAATCAGAATGATTTTTACAAAATTATTCTTATCATTTTTCCATTTATCAGATGCTTTAATCGAAGAACTTCTCTCTGTCTCGGGGCATTGGAAGCATAAGGATATTTTATTACTCTTGTTTGTGGATTGAGGTTCCTCGTTAAATTATCTCCGATCCTATAAATAACACTTTTTCACGTCTTATTCTTTATTCGTTAGTCATTGAGATTCTTAATGCAAAGCGTTGTCAGATAAAATGGGATTTGGCCTCATGTTCTATGCATTTCGTATCCAGTGGCTTAATTGCTTGAAGTTCATTAAGTTCGTGATTATATTAAGGTAATTAGCAATGGTTAAGTCTTGGTCTATTTCAATCGTTAGTTTATTTGAATTTACCTTTGACTAATGCATTAAACGGCCGTAAGCCTCCGAAAAAATTGATAATTTTTCATGGGCACCAAACGCTATTCTAGCGCTTATTTTCGTTCCTTTCTTGGAAACTGGATGGCATAGCTAGACAGTCATACGTAGGAATGGGATTTTTAAATTCATCTAATTTAAATCTTTCTTTTTAACTGTTTATTTTGTTAATTAGCTATAAATGTTAACTTTTTGAGTTTTTTTTAGTCTTTGGAACAACTGAAGGATTGTAAAATCACGCAGCAGCGGCTGGTAAAAGGGGAGGGAAAAGCAATAGCAATTCATATGCTTTGACTCTTCCGCATGATAAATTGGTTTGTAATTTTTTCTCACTCTTTCGCCAAAAATCGAGTTCATCACTCGAGTGATTCAAATGCCTGGCTCCCTCGTCCAATGGTATTCGTGAGATTGTAATATTCCTGAGTTTCTTTTTCTATTATATTGCTCAATCTCGCTTTTATTACTAGCTATGTGGGTTCTAAAATATCAGAGCAGTAAATATGTAAATCCAGCGGTACTATCCATGCAATCAGTATTCTTTTAGAGTCGTCAACTGTAGTGACATCCCTCCCTCAGTAAATCAAGTCCGCCTATTACGCCAGCAAGTCGACGTCCCGTTCTATTTCCGCAAAATATTCCCGTCTGGATGAGAGTAAGGGAAACTGCAATTCCACAATATGACCTCTTCCGACCATGATTTCGATGCTATGAATCATCATCATGTTGCTGTGTATGATCACCTGATGGATATGCTGATGCACAGGAAATCCGTGTACAAAATGTTGTACCGTTGGGCAACTATTAGGTAGAGTCTATGGTGAAGCGTCACTTTTATTATCGGATGTATTCGTTGAACCTGATGACTGATGGTCGCGACTGAGTCGGAGCTGACCGCGGAATCCAGGTTGGCAATGCACTGGCCTTGCAACACAGGTCTTAGGTTCTAATCCCGAATAGGGTCCAGTTATTTTTATAGTCTAGCATTTAAGGCCATTGATTATAATAAATCAAACTTTGTATAGGTATAGCGAAACTTGGTGGCAGACACCAGCGAAGAATCACATATCACTGAGGGTAATCAAGCGTTGATGACGGGCAAAGGTACCGAAGGACTCCCGGAGTGACATCTGGAGGAACACTCGGCCACTTTATCCCACATCACTTGCATGCTTTCCTCTCCCTTTTGTCATAGTGTTAACAAGTGATTGCCACCAAGTTTCGCTACACCTATAACATCCACGATTTATTTTGAATGTAGAACCAGTTTCGGCCGTTAGGCCATCTTCAGGTAATTCATTAGTCAATGTGATGTGACCTTGTGTACTGTGCACTAGGAGATGGAGGGCTGCACAGCCTTTTTTTCGGCCCGGTCTAGCCCGGCATGCGCGCAATGAACCTGACGTGATCCTCTCGTCCGAGGCCAGCAAGAATATTTATATCGCATGATAAAATATCGTATCAATGTTGTGCATGAATTGGACAAGAAATCTCATTAATAGAAGATGTACGTAGTACCTGCTACATTTTATCCCTGTCTTCCGGCTGTACCGTTTCAGTCTCTTCAGCATCCCCGTAGTTATCAAAATCTGAAACGGGAAGAGCAAATCCCACCACCTTTGGGTTATGAGCTGTTGGCCCGTGTAGCCCTATAGTTGGATCTCTTAAAAACCAAAGTCTACTACATACATATATTGATGTGAATCAGTTCTATTAACCCTCTTGCTCGGTATCAAAGCCGTGGACTAAAATTCCGATGGGCGGTCGAATGGGAAATAAACATAGTATTGGACGGTACGAGGTCTGTGGTGGTGTATCGGACTTGAGAAGACAATCAGGAGCGGAGGAGAAGGGAGGGAAGGCATTGGGCAAGATTAAGACGAAAGGGTGTTGTAGAGGGAAGTTTTGTACGGGGAGAACGAAGTGGCGGAGGCGGGGAAGGAGGAGCAGCGCGGAGGAGAAGAAAAGAGCCGTAGGGATAGACAAATCCGCACACATTAATTCAGGCATATAATTCCTTCCTTCGCAGTACCCTGGGGTATGAAAAATAATTACGGCTTAGCCTAAGCCCTCCCTCTCACCCTCCCTCCCCTCATGCCTTCACACCCCCCAGTCCCTCTCCCTCCTCCTAAACCCCACCTCCTACTCCCCCTCAATCCCACCTCCTCACCCCTTTCGTCGCCCGAGTCTCACCCCCCTCATCCCATGCCCTCTACAAATCCAATCTTTACCTCATCCCCCTTCACCTGTTCTCTCCCCCCCACCCACTGCTTCTTATCCACCTCCTTCTCTCACTTTCCCCCGCCCCCTTTCCATCGTCCTCGTCCCTCCAGAAGACGTTTCCAGGGTCCGCGGTAAAAGGTGGAGGGATGTAAGTCCAAGTGAATAAATGATGATGAAGAGGGTTTTTAAGGAAGCGGATGAGTTAAGAGTGGCTCTCCCCTCTCCCTAGTTCCCCTCTCCCTCTCTCTACTCCCTCTTTCTCTCACTCTTAATAAGTACAGGAGTTGAATATGAAGGAGGACGGTGGGTGGGATGGACCAGGGGGTTGGATT
This sequence comes from Pyrrhosoma nymphula, assembly GCA_963573305.1. Taxonomy (NCBI): domain Eukaryota; kingdom Metazoa; phylum Arthropoda; class Insecta; order Odonata; family Coenagrionidae; genus Pyrrhosoma; species Pyrrhosoma nymphula. The sequence continues at coordinate 54,501,168 of OY754330.1, forward strand.
TCTTATTGGTGTGGGGCGTATCTCCTTAGCAATTCTACAGAGGAACTGGCTGCTCCCGAATTCCGATACTTTCTTCTGGAAAACTATTGCAGAGTATAGCTCGCGCTATAATTTTCCCGAAATGGTTTATTTCACCGTCACAATTTCGATAATTGGACCTTTCTTGCTAATTAAGGCTAAAATTTTTTTGTAAAGCTGTTTTTCATATTTTTCGTCAATCCGGTTTGCTAATTTTATCGATGAAGTCCACTGCCCTCTCAGTCGATGCAAAGCCAATATCAGTGCTAAGCTACTGTGTTAATTAGCTGGCTTCTTACGTTTCTTCCACTCCCACAATATTCCTTATCTTTCCCAAAATCTACTCCATAATTTAGATCGACATGTTCCGTGCAGTGGTTTGCGTGTGGAGGAATTCGTAAGATTATTTGTGAGGGTGAGGTACTAGGAATTGTTTGGGATGGAAGGAAAGGAAATTGTTTTTGAGATTCGAAGAAGGCAGAAAAGTTAAAAGGAAGTCACACACTTCGTTGAAAACTGCTATGAGCGAACAGAGAGTTTCAGCGTGACTCGGAGAATATTATTTTGGCCCCGCGGTATAACTCGACTAATAGAAGGGGCGAAATAAGATACACTGTCGATTCACACTCCTTTTCATAACTGGTTCAAACTGTCCAAACACCTCCTGTCTCACGCCCCTGCCGCGGTGTAGGGTAGATCGGGGTAGTATCTGGATGGAAATGTGAAAAATAAAGCTAAGAGCAGACCAGAAACTTTCCAGTCAATTGATTGTATACCAAATGGTGATGATCAGGCATTTCGTTTAGTATATGCAACGACGCTCGATGTCTCACTTGCGTGTGAGACTAAAATCGTCGCCTGTTCTTTATCTCTTGGAACAATCATCCGTCCCATCATCTGCTCCCTCTGCCGAACGAAATATCAATTGCTTCCCAATGCACTCATTATAATGCATCATCTTTTACTTGTTAGCAGTGTAGCTTCATTTTTTGATGAAATGAGCAACCTGTGTGCATCTCTCCTTGCAGCTTTCACGAAATGTGACGGAATGCTGGTATTTCATTACTTGAGGAACTGATAAGGAAGAGTTATAATGAACGAATTTTAAAACTAAATTCTTCTGCGAAATTTAAAAAAAGACTGATTTCACATCAAATCTTCCATCTACGGGACAAACGGAAGTTGTTTGTCCTTTAATTTATTCACAGGTAATCAACTTCTCTTTTTATTTCTACCAAACAATAGAACTCTCTTCTTGATAAAATTACTATTCTACTGAAGCGCCGTCTCTGCAAATAGCAGCGACTCCCGTGAATTTTCAAATTCAACAGGGAGGTAGGGGGGTAGGTCATATTAAAAACTCTGGAACGTTTTCTGGGAGAGAGAAAAGGTCTTGATTAATTCCCTCCGCCACGTTCAGCACATTGCAAGACATTCAGGAACTCATAATTTCATCTTAATGCAAGCGAGCCGGTGTTTATTATTATTATTTTATTTTATATTGCACCCCCCTCGAATTCACTCCCTGTAGGTGGGGGGGGGGGTTGGAAAGAGGAGATCCAAAGGCCTGGTGTGGCCATTTATCCAGCGGCTGGAATGAGGTAACCTCCAGAGGATTGTGCTTTGAACGTACCTTCCTCTATGGGTATTTCTCCTCCTTCCTATTCTACCGGGGTAGCGCCTGACCCCTTTAGTCACCAGCTACCCGTTACTTTAGCCGTCCAAACACATCCCCGCTCCGGGGCCGGTGTCGTAACGAATACCCCCCCCCCTGGTCGGTGCCTCCCCGCCCCGTCTCCCATGGCTTCCTTGCGCCCGGCTATTGCGAGCCGACGAGGCAAAATCGTTCGTCGCCCCAAATTCCGCCGAGCTGGCGGGGCGAGTAGAGGGATGGTGGGGCAGGTTTGCTCGTTGGCCCCTTTCGCTCACGGGTGCAATTGATGCACCACCGCTCCCGATCCCCCGCCCCCTCCTAGTTGCCTTCCTATCTGAGAGCCGACAGCCTCGCTCCCAGTTTTTCCTGGCTGTAAATCCTTCCCGCCCGATCCTGAGAATTTCTACTGCTTCTCGTGCCAGAATTCCGAGAAATCGGGAAGTATCTGCGTGTAAGCAATATTTATAATTATATTGTTAACTCGTACAGCTAACCTCAAATATGACGGAGACCTAGTCAAAATGATAGTTTATCGCAGCTTAAGGGACCTTGTTTAGCCTGTAGAAAATGGATGATCTGGCCAAGATATTCCGTTGGACTTCTATTTGGGAAATTCAAAGAACTGCGAAATATGCGAGTTACTTTTTCACTGTAAATTTCTCACATTTTTATCTCTATTGGGGAACTTCTTGCCCGTATTGCTTTATTTTTTATCCTCAACATTTTGTAGGAGTGTCTTCGTCCACTTTCAAAACTGCGTACTACCTGGAAGCGTGCTCAATAAGAATTTTCTTTGAATCAAAGGAAGTTGAAATAGCCGTTATTATTATCTTTGAAAAGTAAATAAAAAAGATTATTGTTGATAACCTTTGAAAATTAAATTAAAAAGTTTTTGATTATCTTTTTTTAAACTAAATTTAAAAGATTATTGTCACAATCTTAGCAAAGCAAATTTAATAGGTGATTCCGAAATTCTCTGGAAACACAATGTTGTCATCTCTGTCGAAGTCATCATGACTTGTGATCTCCGAACATGAAATAAATATGACGATATCGGCAATGGTGAGGTAATACGATTTCGCGGTCTCTTGTATCCGAAGATTCCAAAGTGTCGGGAATTCGGCGACCCTCCTCCCACTCCGCCGCTGCACAACTGCACCGTTCTGCTTCCCCGGGAGCGCATAAAATTGCTCTCCGCGGCCCCGTTCGATGTGTGTGTGTGCGATGGCGGTGCGAGTGTTTGGCGAGATGTTTCGGTGGATGGTGGGAGGCCTCTTCCCCTTTACGCTCCCGTAGCATTAATCAGCGCGCGTGCCGTATACGGGTTTGCCGCCGTCGACGTGTAAGGCGGTGGACGCGCGCGGCCAGGTGTGGGTGGGTTTTTTCCGCACCCCCCCACCCCCCTGCCCTGGAGGTTTGTGTCGGCTGGGGGCAATAATTGGCGTTGCACCGAGGTCGGCCCCGGTGTCTTTTTTTCCATTTAATTTCCCTCCGAATTTAATTCCGATCCCACCTTTATTAATCTTTGCTCACACCCCGCTCTCTTTCTCTCGCTTCCTCGGCTGATTTATAACTGCCTGCCTCCATCTCTTTCGCTTTATTTCTCTCTCGCAGCGGCCATAGGATGAAGGCTATGCAGTCCGGAACACCCCTCCCCTCCCCCCTCCGTTTAGAGAAGGTCGAGAAATATTTTCGCTAACGAAAAAGGAAAAAAATATAAAGCGACAGTGATAATGTTGAAAAAAAAAGAATGAAGGTGGTAAAAAGACGTGGGGATGTTGGTTACGCTTATTTTATTCGGGTAACTGGGAGCGAAATGCATAGGATGTGAACGCGTTAATATCGCCGGATAGTGGGATAGGACGGCGTTGCCGTCCCTGGCTATCCTGATTAATTTCTCCCTTAGCCAAGCGCCGTCGCTCTCGTCTCGACTCAACCGTACCCCATCCCTCAAAGCCTTCCTCCCCGCGATATCCAGTCTCCGGAGATTAGGTCCACGGCGTAATTGAAACTGCATTGTTTATGCTTTCGGTGATTTATTGCGGCTTCCGTTGAGGACAAATGGCCGTAAATATGGCGCGAAGTAATTAATACTATCGCTCGTGGGCTATCACGCGTGTAATACCTGATCTTGATCGTCTCTACGTGAACCTTTCTTGTCGAAAAAGGGACTATGCACCTTTATAACATGTGGATGCTCTGCTTGCGTTGAACGATCGTATTGACGGATGCTAGTCAGTGGAGACTTCGTCAGAAATAGCGGAGAGTTATTGTAATTATCATGGAAAGTATTGTCTCACGTTTTAAATTCAATGAAAAAATGAGTTAGCAGTCGCATTTCATTAGGAGCAATCTTAATTCCTTTCCTGTTTCCTATTGTCAGCGTATTTAATTTCTTGTTTTGCATAGACTGTTAGTGTATTTGATATGACGTATTATTTATTTTCTTTTTTCCATTGGATTATCCAGTATGTCCACGGGAACTACTGGAAGTTTGTACTCTCTTTGAATACGCATTTATTACTTCTTGTGTTTCCAGCCGAATTATATCGTTCTAAGAAAGCCCTCATTAAACATTTCTTGTATTCAGATCCGATGAAATGTAGTAGACATTTGGATCGGTATAGTTTTCCAGAATCTATACAGAAACTAAGACCACTTAGCATATTTTACTGATGTTATTGCATTCTGCTTCCTCACGTTCTACGTATTCATCAAAGAGCTGATGTGGGTCGAATATTTCAGTTCGAGTCTCATAGGTATTGTTCTTTTTTTACCATTTTGACTATCATTTTTCATCTTTATCATTGTACAATTTCATACATCTTCCTTGTTAATCTGTCTTACCTGGAACACGATGAAGGACAGAAAAAGCCTTCGTTTGACCTTAAATTAAGTCGAACAAAGGCCACTGAGGCATGTTTTGAAACTTGTAGCAGGTTTAAGTTATTTTCATAATTCCTCAGACCCATTTTGTTGCTCAAAAATCACCGTTTCACTGTTGAATTAGGGTGCATGCATCAATAGGTTCATGCGTATGTTCATTTTTTCGAGAGTGGAATTTTTAAAATTTTCCAGCTCGTCTCTCAGAAGTCCTCCCTTTATTTTAATTCCAGCGAGACAATAGTGCAATGTTAACTGTAATTCATTTGCTCTGCGCTATATTTCGCTTTTTTGGCATGCCTAAGATTAGCAAGAATGGAAGGGGGCGCATCGTTCATTTTTCCTCGCTCCTATGTCAGACTCCACGGATTCCTGAAAGGACTCAATCGGAATCTACTGTGACATTATTCTTCCCATCGCCGTCCGCCCTTTTCACTTGTCGTCCCCCCTCGCCTCTCTTTCTTGGCCCTTACTAATAACACCAGTCAACAGCCATTTTGCATCTGGGATGTGATATATCAATTATTATGTATTTTTGTGTGTAGAATCCGAATTTACCTTTCAAAATATTCTAGCACGTAAGATTTTTGAGTTATTAAGGTTTTTTACTGTTTATTTTCCGTATTTCGCTGTTTACTGTTTTCGCTGTTTTACCAAAATACATACTAATTGGTACATCAATTAGTATGTATTCTGGTGTGTAGAACCCGAATCTACCTTTGAAAATATTCTAGCGCGTAAGATGTTTGAGCTATTTAGGGTTTTTTGTTGTTTATTTTCCGTATTTCTCTGTTTACTGTTCTTTTGGCTAGATGCCTAATTTTTTAAATCTTTTCGATGTATTGTATGTACCATATCATTTGTGCAATCGCAATCATTGCGATTGCACAAATGATATGGTACGCAGTCACGCACACGGGTGCGAAGTTATACTCCATTGACGGTGAAATTCATCATGAAGAAATCATTTGACTTGACCGGGATTCGAACCTTGATCTACCAATTGCCGGTCAGGTGGGTTAGCCAGTTACATAACCAAGCCACCTTAATTCAAGGCAAATTTCAGCGGGTGTAACTGGCTAACACACCTGACGGGCAATTGGGAGATTCGGGTTCGAATCCCGGTCAAGATTTTTTCGCGGCGAATTTCACCGTATGGGCTAGGCATACAATATAGTATCCAAATGTATCTTCAGTACATTTGCCTGTGCCCCGAGATGAAGGGTTGCCTGTTCCTGTTTGTAACTTACAAGCCACAGTATCAGACCCAACTTCAAGTGAATCAAAAGGTGCTGAACTTGTAGAGCACTCCATCTCATGATACTTCGCCTCAACTCTTTAATCAAAAGGAACTCGATGATTTGGTTCGCGATCTGAACCTTTCGAAACAGCAAGCTGAACTCATGGGGTCGAGACTGCAACAACGGAACGTTTTAGCTCCAGGGACAATTTCCTGTTTTAAATCAAGAGATCATTCCTTCGCTCAATATTTCCACATGCAGAATTCAATGCGTGTATTCAGAGATGTTAATGGTCTGATGATACAGTTAGGTGTACAACATAGCCCACAGGAGTAGCGACTATTTACTGACTCCAGTAAGGAAAATGTGAAAAACACTCCATCGGTTGTGCCCGATAAAATCATTTTGCCTCTTCATTTCAAGTTGGGCTTGATGAAGAACTTTGTAATAGTTCTGAATAAAGGATGTTGGGCCTTCATTCATTTGAAGGAAAAGTTTCCTAAATTGAGTGAAGCGAAGCTGAAAGAAGGTATGTTTGTTGTACCGCAAATAAGAAAATTGATTAAAGACCCAACCTTGGATACCAAACTCACAAATATCGAATTAGATGCTTGGTCCTCTTTCGAAGCAATTGTGAAGGGCCTTTTGGGCAACAGAAGAGATGCTAACTACGTTTCCATTGTGAATGATCTGTTAGACAGATGCAAGAAATAGGGGTGGGAATGTAAATAGTGAATTTTAAGAGACATTCTACACCACATTTGTTGTAGAATGTCGCTTAAAATTCACTTTTTACATTCCCACCCCTATTTCTTTCGGGATAAATTGGGAGCCGTCAGCGATGAGCAGGGTGAACGCTTTTTCCAAGACGTCCGTACGATGGAACACCGTTATCAAGGTCACTGGAACCCTTCGGTGATGGGCGACTATTGCTAGGGTCTTGTTAGAGAGAGTGATGAAACGGCAAGCAAAATAAGGGCATCGTTGTCACATTTTTCGAATATTAAAGAATATTAAAGTTGAAAATATGATATGAACTCATTTAGACCTTCTATTGGCGTCATGTCCTTGTATACATATAAAATTGAATTGAGTTCTAAAGTTCTGAATATGTATTTCTTGTTTGTTTTAATTGTCTATGTTCGCCAGTACTGTTTTTTATCCTGCTTTGTATCTAGGAAATGTGACGTGTTAGAGAAAAAACTGATTTTACCATTGGATTCAGCACCCCAAAATTAGGTAAATCCACCTATTTACAAACCAGATGCAGATAAAAAGTTTAAATTTGTTGACTAGTGTAATACGTAATTAAGTTAAACAAAGACCGCTGAGGCGTATCATGAAACTTGAAGCAGGGTAGGGTTTTTTCTGACTCTTCAGACGCATTCTTTATCTCAGGAATACGAATTCTACTGTGGAACAATAGGTTTTCATTCATCAATATCCCCATCTGTTCATTTTTCTGCCTGTGGCATTTTTTTTAAATTTTCGAATTCTCCCACCTTGAATTTCTCCGTCATTAAACTGTGTAGCTTTTCCATCTCTATAAACTTAATTTATTTACTCGCCGAAGTATTATTTATGTTGCGCTCGCTCCTTAGGCATGCATTAGATTGACAAGTGTGTCAATGAGGGCTTCAACAATTTACATTAACTTTATCTTTCCTGCATTAGACGTACCACACATTGGCTTAATTGTCATCAACTTGTAAAAATGTGCTCACCTGAACCAAGCTGACCCGAGAAAACAACGATGTATCATCGTCGGCACTCCTGGCAGAGGTAGCAAATAACGATAGCTCATTGCGTTGCACTCAAAGGGTTAATTTTCGACCCTTCCGGCATTCGTATTTTGCAACTTTGTAGCTAACCAATCCTGCAAAATTCGCTCGCCGTTACAGTATTTGCCAAAGTATACGCTCATTTGGCATGACGTCAGATTAGCCAATGAGAGAAGGCGTCACTTAGTTCTTCCTCGCTCCCACGTCAGACTTCCCGAATTCCTTAACGGTCTCAATTGCCATCTCCTATGGCATTCCTGTTCCCACTCCTCATAGCCTCATACCTCCCCACACTCCCCCTCTCCACCACCTCTCTTTTCTTCGTCCTGTTATTTATTCCCGACCGACTCCCCTTCCTCCCCGCGCACCACTCCGATTCTTTATTCTTTTATACTTTTTTTCCGCGCGAAAAACGGCGACGTCCCACGCTCCACCAACTCACTCCTATCTCATTCCCCGGGTATTTTTCTCAAATTAATTCTTTTCTCGACGTTTTCATATAACGTGAACTCTACCGCGACAGGTATGCCCCTCTCTCCCGTCCTCCCCGCCCGAAACGCCCACCCCCTCCCCCCTCACCGTACTCCCCCCAACTTTTTCGCCCCCTCTCCCACCCCTTAGGAAAATCCTCACACACTTCGTGGCATCGCCCTTTGAGCTGGCACCCCCTGCCAACCTCCCCAGTCCTCCTCCTCCGTCATCATCATCATTCGCGCCGCACCCTTCCCCCAACCCCCTCCTCTTCATCCTTCCTTTCCCCTCCTTCCATTTCCCATCCCTAACTCCCGTTTCGTCTTTCATTTTAAATGTTCCAAAAAAATTACGGCTTGGGAAGGGTTTGGGAGGGAGTAAGGGGGAATGGGAAAAAATATATTTATACCAGAGGAAGGTGCTTGCATTTAGCAAGCAAAGAAATAATTATGGAATTGGATCCATGAATGATGGGTTCGTAAGAGATTATTATGTTTTTCATTGTACTATCATTTATTTTTTAATTAATCGTTAGTTTTCCCCATCCAACACTGTACTAAAGGTAGTTTGAGCGGTTCCCCTAGTCATAATGGAGACCATACTCAAATGTATTTTTTTTCAGCGTCTCTAAGAATTATGAAGTATTGTAATGTTTATGGCGCAAAAATATAGTGATATATGTCAAACATTCTCAGTAATGAAATATGTATATCCACATAAGTGTCTAATTTGACTCATTTTTTCACGCCGTGCAATGAAAACCCCTTTACAACAGATGGTTTTTTGCGATTCTGTAAAAATTACTGCGGGGGTAAATTATTATATTTTATAAATAGTGGAGAAAACAACCTACGCACCGTTAGTTTTTTACGATGTCTAGGTATGAGAAATTCCTAATATTTTCAATATTCTTCCAATGGAGCGCACAGCCGTAATCTATCCCTTGCAGAACTGCTTATCTTTTTATGCAAATTGCTCGAAAAGTTGTTCGGCAAGGGGTTATTATTTTGATAGTTTGGAAAAATGAGTTTTTTCTTTAAAATGAGATAAAATTCTATGTGAAGTGATATCTCGCTCAAACTACCTTAAAGTTCGAACGTCTTGCAAAGTCATCTATTCAATGATTTAAGTCATAAACTCCTCCCTTATATGTATTTGAAAGTAATTTAATTCTAAATTCTCCCTAGTCTTTAACTTCCCTAGACTTTCGCGTAGTGAATGTGTTGGTAATTCGTTCATAAGTTTCTACCATGAGTAGTCAATAACAAAAAGGCTACCCAAAACAAAAACATGTCGATGAGTTCTAAAGTATGCATCTTCTATATTTTGAAACATACTCGTATATTAAACCACAATAATGGTCGTAGTCATAGTTCTTATCTTGTTATTTACGGTGAAATGGCCAAGATCTTGCTTTAGCGCTGAAAGGTCCACGTTTAGAAACCATTACATGAAAATCGGTCGCAAGTCAAAAATCTGGTGTTTCAGTCATAATTCATTTGACTCGCCGTTGTGTGTGTATGCGCATTTAAGTCGTAAAATAGCATTCCTTGCTTTGAACACCCTATTCTTTTCCTTTCTTTTTCGGTTTGCGAGCGGAGTTCTTTACTGTACTCGAATTTGGCCTAATTTTATTAAATATGTCATGTCTCTTAGTGGTTGTAGGACATAACCATCCCTTACACCACATTTCATGATCGCAGGTCGACAGGTAGTGCTCCAACATTCGTATGCATCAGTGAGTGAGTGAGTTATGAGCCTGTTGTTGTTGTGCGTAATCTAGGCGCAGTTTTAAAATCTATGTTTAAGTATTTTCTCGGTATTAAAACCTAAGGCAATACTTTCCCCCGTCGACAAATCTCACTTCGACTAACCGAGAGTCTGTTGTAGCATATAAAACCCAAACTCTCTATTAACATATACTTCTGCATGTTACCCAGCAAGTTACTTCAAGGGTTTATGACAGGGGGTGAGTTTTCACAACTAATACTACTGGGTAGTATACTGCATTATTATGGCTACTGCAATCCGTATAATGCATATATATTACAAAATTTAATTAAACAACGGCCTTTAATTCATTACCAAGTACCTGAAGATATCTGTCAGGAGTAGATTTCACCGACATGCACAACACTGCATGCTATCTTGATAATGGAAAACTATCAGTATTAATATATTTCACAATAATATAAATGCACGTATACGCAAAGGCTTCGTCATCTTGCGGTTAAGTTTGACCAGAGTTTATAAAACCGGGCCTATAAATACTAAGAAAATACGGGATTGGTGGGAGGGATGTAGAGGCATAGAGAAAAAATGTGTACATATATATATGCCGGTGTATACATATATATGAACGTTAAAAGAGCCCGGCGTCGGCTCGCATATAAATGTAAAATCGCGCATTTATCACCTGTCGGGTGTCAAATCAACGGGAGCGCGCTAGGTTGTCGGGTTGTGTGTGTATGGGAGTGTTAAGAAGGGGGAGGGTTAACAGTTGGTGGAGGGTGAGTTTTGAGGGATGGTAGAATAAATCGGTGGTGTGAGACGCTCCCGGAAGTGCGGTGTGGCAGGGAGATGGGTCGCAGGGGAGGGTGGATCGGGTCGGGTGGGAGGGAGGGAGCAGAGGAAAATATTAAAGACGGCAAATATCTCACGGGTGAGCCGTAGAGACGTCTGATGCTTTTTTATTAACATGTTATTCCTTTTATTTTTTCATTCGTGGAAGTCCGGGATGGGCGGGGAGAGGAGATATGTTATAGCGAAGGGAGGGGGGGGGTCGCCCGTGATGCGGAAGGAGGGGAAGTCGCCCACTCCCACCCCCCTCCCCGCCCCCGGTATTAATAATAATTGCTATTTCTTTTTTCCTCATTACTTCCATCCTCCCCGTGTGATATATTTTTTTCGCGCCCCTCTTCTTTATTTTAATTCCTCTTATTAGTGTCTCCCCGACGTGAATGTTTCATCTCATCCCTCCCACCCGCTCCCTCCACCTTCTCCATCCCTCTTCTGCCTTTTATTTTTCTCTCCACCCCCCTCCCACCTCCTTCTGCCCCTTACCGATTCCCTTACCTTATCCTTCACCCTCTCTCCTCACTACTTTGCCACCCCCTGCCACCACCCTGTGACGACACTTCTTCTCCGCTTCTTTAAAATCCCACCTCCCTCCTCCATCGCGAAACTCGACTTGATTTGACATCCTTTTATGTACTCCGTCGCACTCCTTATACGTACCTACTTCTTTCAGTTTCCGAGAAATCCAGTAAAATGGAGGTTCGAAGTTTTTTTTTCTTTTTTTTTTAAATTCTTCAACCAGTCAGTCGTTCCTCCTCATTTATTTCATATACCTCGTCTTGCGGAAGATGTGAGGGCAAGGAGACGAGGAGATTGGCAAGTTCTTTGCGTCGTCGGCTCGGGTACTCGACGTCGTTCCTCGAAGATGCGCGCCTCCCAAGTGGTTTGACGTGAGCGAATCTGACGCTTTTCATTCCGCCCTCTTGTCCTGCTCGTTGCCGAGTTTTCGTCTCCCTCTTACTTCGCGTTGTCTATATTTACAACTTTCTGCAGCCTCTTGACTTTTCGGGGAGGTCGAATGTAATCCCACCTCATCCTACAGGGCTTCAATCTTAATGGAAGTTGCGTTGGTTGATTATTTTTGAGGCGGCCGACAACTTGGGTCATTTGAGCCATTTTGGAGAGTTGGGTCGGTTGGTGAGGGAGAGCCTATGTGGCTAATGAAGGATGGGTGGAGCTCCTAGCGAGAGGTAGCGAAAGGATCACAGTTTAACGACTCATCCGACGGATGTAGTACTACAATTGAAGTGCTCTCCGCGTGGCAACCATGCAAGGATTGATATTACAATGAAAAATCTTCGCCACTGTCGGAATTCGAGCCCAGGCCCACGGGATGGGAAGCCAGCACTCCTGCCAGTACACTTACCCAATCCTCCGGTTGCTCTCGTGCTGCGACAAGTTCCTCTCGTTAAGTTCATTCATTGGTCGTTCTAAGATTAGTTGACTGCTGCCCTCCATCTTTCCCTATCTATTGCTTGTTACCTTACTCCCTGTTAGTTCTTCTTATGTACTTTCCTCTTTATTTGGTCTACGTATTTATTAGCCCTTGGCCATTCCATTTTCATAAAAAGGTTAGCGCCCAATAATTAAGTATTAGATTGAATTTAATACACGTTCATAACTCTATTGTCATATATTTCGTGCATTGCCCCCTAGCTCGAAGTAGACTTACGTCTTTTGGAACCGTTCACTTGTTCGAGTGTTTTCGCAAAAATATTATCTAGTCCAGATCTTTACGATAACTACCAAAAATTTACGAGTTTTGTTATTTGAGTTTAGATGACTCATAGAATACCTTTGTTCAGACGGTGTCTCGACGTCAGATTCGGTGTAGAAACGTCAATAGGATAGTCTTCATCAGGGATATTCCTGGAGTAATGCATTAGGAAAATACTTCCGGAAAGCCTTTGTTCAAGTATTTGCATGCAATGCGAATCAGTAAACCTATGAGTAAAGCATGGAAGTAACAGTTTTAAATCCTTTTGTATAGAGTCTTATGAAATAGAAAATTTACGATTTATAAGAATTTTGAAAAAAAATGTTTTATTTACCTGCGTAAAAATGGAAGGCTGTTATTGAATCCCTGTAGTTGAGACTCCTGGATGGATAAAACTTTTTATTTGGAATCAAATGTGGCACTGCGTTTTTTCTGCATTGAAGTGGAAGTCTTTGAGACAGGATAGGTATACATCGCCTCGAGGATCTTGTACCTATTGACGGCCCCTACGCAGAAAAGTATAATATCAGTAAATGCTCCATTCAAAACGTGGCCTGAAATCTTTCCGTATTATACTAAACCAGTGACTTAATTTTTGTTGTCCTCGATTTCACTCGTCAGTGAGGCATCTCTCGTTGGATGATCTTGAAAGATGTAGACGAAGATTCTCATAGGTTTCTTTTGCGTGCTTTTTATTACTTGTCCATTTTTCTCCGGCATGAATTGCGTTCTGTATTCTCTTACTTAGATAGTCTTTTTATTTTTTTTTTTTAATCGAGTTGCGGTTTGTATAATTTGGTGCTCCTCTGATGACACTTCATTTTTAGCTGCATAATTTCCTAGTTTTGGATGGAAACATAATCACACAATCTATGAATGAAACATGGGATTTTTCATTATGGTCGAGCTGTTTCCAATACTAGTGATTTTATGGAGCTGATTACAGCACTATGGACCAAAAAAATTTCAATGGACTGAAACTTCGACTGGAGTCAATAAAATTATCAATTATACGGAGACACATGAAGACTTCAAATAGAAGTACTAAATATCTTTGAATCTTCGATGAAATATTTAACCCCTTGATTTTAAAAACCCTCTCAGAAGGATTGTGTTCTATCGACGTTTTCCTGTGCTCAATTATTGTGACTTATGTATCTTTGTATTTTTTTCGTTTTTTAAGTGTTGCTTAATATTTTCTGTGCCGTCTTTAAGTAGAATGCTGCTTCTGTGATCCATCTTTGGGTAAAATGTTTCATGTGTCATTTGTCTGATATAACTTCGAAAACTTTGCAGGTCCTTCGGATTTCTCCATAAATTGAAATTATTTCTTTTCTTTGCTTTTATTAAAAGCCTTTTCCGGGTACGAAGAATGATTTATAACCAATAAAAGAAAAGTATCGATATTATGAGTTTTTGTTTTCACGTTTAACTTTTTTGGCCATTGGAATTTATTTTTGGTGGCACAGTTTCGACTCATTTATTTAATTTATTCATAAGGAAAATGCGATTCGTAATCATATATTTACAACAAATGTAATTCGATTCCTCAAGAGAAATATCAGTTTTAAATGTTGTGCTATTCGGTCATATGTGTAAGCGTAATATATACTCTTGTTTATTAGCGTAATAATTTCCTGGTTTTGTCGCGTATGGTGATTATATTTTTCTTAGATATTTTTCGGTTGTTAGCGTATCTCATCTTGAGTGGTTTAAGTCAGTCTTTACTGAAACTAGTGCTTATTTATCATGCTCATACTATGTTGTGTCTTTCACATTTATGTTATGTGGATTCATGATCTACTGGAATTGACCATACATTTACGATTATCTTTTCCCATCATTCTCTCTTTTGGATCAATGCGCAATGGCATGAAAGCCATTCTAATATTGTCATCCACGTTTTCTCAGTATTTTAATTCATTTCCTCTTAAAACATGTTTCCAAAAGTATGCCAGAATTTAGGTGCCCCTTTGGATACAGTACCTATTGCCATTGACGACGATGGGAATGTTGTGCACAAATGGGCTGCCAATAGTGCTAAGCTATCGTAGTAATCAATATTCCTGTTTGCAGCGTACGGATAGAGCAGCGAATTGGTTAAAAATGTGAGATAGAGCTCAGTAATATGTAATGAACCGGCTCTAACTTTGTCGAAGTTGTCCATCGTAAAGAAAATGCGAAGAAAGGAAAGAAAAATTTGTGCCATTCATGTTTTATTGACTTGAGTACAACCAGTTTCTGTGGCTAAGACATCATCATGTACGTCCTATCTGTGCGTGGTAACGACAAAGTGACAAAATCCGGTTGTACTGTCTATAGCGATAAAAAGTAAATGTCACAAGTTTTTTTTTCTAGTTAGGGGTTTGCCAATAAGTGAGGGGCATCTTAATGCTAACCGTGGTGGTAATTACTGAATATTACTCATTGCTGGAGGGAGGGAAAAGCTACATTTCCTTGTCCCCGAGGAAATACCTTCCCACTCGGAATATTTTCTGTCATATTTTAGCACACATTGTCGGCATTTGGTCATTATAGTAGTAAACCTTCTGTAAGCATTCTCGTCTCCATGTTTTATTCCAGTACGGGCTGATTCCTTCATTTTACGATGGCATAGAAATATTACATTATTCATTCAGGCCGAAGTTCGTGGTACTGTCCGAAATTATGAATAACATTATGCAATGTTCTTGTGGTTTAAAAATTTATAAACTACTGTTCTTTAGCTTCACATTTTACAGTGCAATGGATGCAGTCGCAAAATAAATCTACTAGCCAGAAGGAAACGCGATCAGCGTTGGCAATGTTACCATTTATTACTTTGCGCTAGGGCGCATCATTAGCTAATACATTTAGTTGCATTTTCTTGGTTTTAAATAGCCATTTATTAGTCATGCTGCACCAAGTTTTATTCTCAGCGACATTACCTGTTCGATGTTGGGATTCCTGCAAGTGCACTAACTGAGTGAATTGAATTATTCAGGTGCAACATGGCGTCATCCAATTGAACGGAATAGATACTCGATTGAAGGTGCATTTAAATGCAGTCCATTAATTGGATACACTCAGGTCGCGTGCTAACTCCTACCGTCCCACGCGATTTAATTGCCTACTCTGCCTTTGATCTCCTAGTATAAAGTAAAAAAGATTTTCACAATTTGCGAATTGAGTTCATTTTAATTTCTTTCATAACCCGCCCCCCTCACTCTCCGTACTCCTTTTCCTTCATGTTTATTATCCATCCCCTTGTTTTATACACTGCCGCCCTCCCAACCCCTCCCACTCCGACCATTATACACACGTATTCCCCAAATCCAAACCCTTGGGTTTACGAGCCCTTAAACCCTCTCTTTCTCCCTGCCTCCCCTCTCCTTCCTCTATCTTTCCTCGCTCTTGCAAGATCCTCTTTTATCGTCTTTGGGGATGTTGTGACTGCGTGAGCGAGGGTAGGGGAGGGGAACCCTTTTTGACTTTTGCGCATACCCCTCGTACCCTTTGCCATACCCCTTTTTGTTCCCCTACCTCCCTACGCTTCTCCCTCCCCCTTTCCACGGGAATTTGAATGAGATTTTCGGCGGCTGGATTGGTGCTTTCTCATCCGATGCCGCATTTCGTGTTTCAGATGTTTTCATCCTCCTGCCCCCTCCCTTTTCACGACGAAACCCCTCCGTCCTCTGCCTTTTCAAGGGTTTTGTGTGTCTGTGTGAATGTATTTACGAGCCAGTTGTCCTCCTCATTGCCTGCGTCTTCCCGTCTTCACCCCCGCTATAGTTTCCTCTGCGAACCCCCCCCCCCATCCCAACCCAACACAACCCCCCGAGTGCTGTTCCTATCGAGTAGTCGTGAAGTGAGAGACGAAAGGAAGTCTTGGGTGAGCACTGACGGTGTTAATCTCCGTCGGAGCGGATAAAAGAGCAGAGAGAGAGAGACTGGGATGAAGTGAGCGAACGGCCGTAAAAACGTTATGAAAGGATGCAATTCGTCGTTTTTTTTCCTCCCACCTTCAGTTCGAAACGTTTAAGAGGTCGTTTTCGCTGAAATTATTTCGATGGAACAAGAAAAGCAGTCGATTCCCTTTTTTTTCTCTTCTTTCAGTCTTATCTTCTTTCGAGCTTGTGTTCGCTCGGTTGACTTGTCTCCCATTCCAAGGAGATCAAAGAGATTTTTTGTTGCGATCCCATGTGCGAAAGGAGTTTTTTTATCCTCCCCAGACAGTTGACGCTACTGTATGTCACCCGATAATGAGCCGCATCTGCTGTCCTAATTGGTTTTGTGGTGAGCCCGTTATGAGTTAGAGCTGTGAAATTTCCGTGGGTATGATGTTATTAAAATGATGAGCGCAGCGTTTAATTAAGATCAAATTAATAATTGAACGTCTTACTCACTGTAGAATCCTTCACGCTTCAATTTTACAAGAATTAAATGCCTAAATATAAAAATCAAATTAGTGTTGATCAGAGTTATTCCTGCACTGGAGCAAGCAAATAAGCGCTTTTCGTATCCACACGATGCTCGTTAACTGGCTTAGATGTTGGAAAATAACTCGGGTTGAATTAATTACCTTTAAGGATCATTTATTGTGTTATTTATATGCTATGTTTGTACGGGAGTAATTATTTAAAGGTTGTAAACCAAGCTTGATGCTTATCGTAAATTACATGTTATTTTTATCTAAATACACTTTGTGAAAATATGTTGGGTTGCGTGAGTGCTTAAGACGAGTAAAAACTTTGAAAGTTATAATATTATATTTTCCTGCGTAACAATATTAAGCATTACTATGCTCTGCATCTTTGTAGTGTATCATATTGTGTCGCATATTTTGTATCATATGTTCAACCCAAAACAAGCATACGTATTATATTGTGTTTTGAAATCTTCTATGTCTTCTTGTTGGGATTCATTAGCTCATGAAAGTCATTTGTTCACGTGTTTTAAGAAATTCATCATGCTACGTATGATCCGTTTGTGCGAATTGTTGGTAGTATAAAATTGGTTAGATTTGATTTTTGTGCTAAATATTTGGAGAAATCATATCCCACACTAATGTTAAGGAATGTGCGGAAAGAATGATTGCAAATATGTCTAGAGTAATTAGTATTTTTGATCTGTACCTGGATGAGTAAATAGCAAATATTTATTTAAATATTTGCTATTTACTGTGGATTTGGACAAATTGTTAAGTGCAAGGTCGGTTATGCTTGACAAGAGCTTTACGGATTCGCTCTTAGCTCCTGAGGGTGTCCACAGAAAACATGTATGCGTCAATGTCTTATTCTACCTTCGGTGGCGTGATGTAATAGGCAAGTAGCTGTGGAAGCTCTTATCTGAATGTGGAGTGAATGAGCAGTTACTGACTGTTACAAAATTTGGATGTAGAAAACTAGCTAGGGCGGTTTGAATGTATATTTCTTATGAATAAATGGTTTTCAACAAACTTGTGCATATGCGAATTCCATCGAAAAGACTCAGGACTACAGTGAAATGTATGTATGTATCACTTTTAAACCATCATCGTATGTAAGTAGCAATTGATGCATATGACCCAAGTCTGCAATTAGGAAAATAATATCCTGAATACTTCGCTCAATGTCTAAAATGAGGTAATTATGTGGATTTAAAAATCTCGCTCTTTTTCCAATTGAGCTGCGTAAACAACTTCTGCACGGCATCAGATAAATTTTGCTTTGATTGAATAAATTTTTCGACTTGTGGTGCTAGAGAATTTTCCGCCGCCACCGTGGAAATGTTGGAGTTCAATCTGTTGTTTTTTGCTGCATTCTGGCTTCATTCGAGATTATTTTCATATTTTCGCAATGGTACACGAGTTCCTGAGAAAACAGCGATAATGTTGATGTTAGGCTCTTTGTCCCTTGTCTGAGGAACATTCAAATTTATCGGTTCGTTCATTATGAAACTCCTCCAAAATTGTCGTCAAACGAGGCCAGTTGGAAGTTTTTTCTTGGAACCGTGGTTACTGGTGGTGAGTACCATGGAGTCTCAATCTCAATGTTGGCCGCTACTCGTATACTCTGCGCTGGTCTTAATGCTTGCGAAAAACTTGGAAGACGTGTTGATATCCAGAGAAGTGACTTCCATACGATTTGATTTGGGTATGCTGGTCATAACTCACTAATATTGGCTGCTTTCCAGATGGTGATAGTCCAGTTTGTTCCGAGTGCTCTTGTCCTAGTCTGCAAGCAACAAACAGTAAGTGTGAAATGACCCTATCTGTCGAAGCGCGTTTACCTGAAGTACTATTACTATGACTGCCTTCTGTCACTAACCTAGTCTGCAGAGCCTGCCAGCACGAGTTTAGTTCAAGAGTTCATAGCGAGACCTTTATTGGTAGACGGATTACCTGCCAAAATCTACTCCTCTGTTAAAACACCTGCCTTGCTCGATATAGTGCAACCAATCTGTGGATTCTTTAAAACGTGGTCAGATACCTTTTTCAGGTTACCAAACGCCATTTATCCGTCTCTTAACTTATCTCATAACTCTTAACTTCTCTTATCTCATGCAATCGCAGCTTTGGATACCTCGGAAAACTCTTCGCCGATATCGTGCCTGGTGCTGGTACTGACAAATTGCTGGTTCTACGTCCTATTCCCGCCTATCTTTTGATTTCCATCATAGTCTCTATTGGGTGCCACATTTTCTGCATGTTTTTCTTCAGCGTGGAACTTTTAATTGACACTATAAATCACTCTTTACCTTAGTTCGGCTACCACCTTGCCTCACGCATCCCTCCTCTCGGAACCAAATTCTTTTTTAAATGCCTTAAAGGGCATTAGCGTCCTTTATCCTTCTCCTTCTTAATCATGTTCCCGGACCGCAATAGAGGCCGTTAGACGTATTTTTCCAACGCCCGATGGGCACCTTTTTTTCCAACCAATTTGTTCGCCTCAGGGGATACCGTCTTTATTACCATCTCCTTCGAGAAAAGGATCAAATAAAGGGGAGGAGGAGATAAGATATCGAAGCATTAAGGAAGGAGGAGAGGGAGCTTTCGGAGAAGGAGATAATGAGGGTTGGGCCACCTAAGGATTTATGGCCCGTAGGTATTTTTTTATATTACCTCTCGAGTCTTTTTAAACATTTTTGCCTTAATTCCCTCCTGCCACGCATCTCATCAATTATAATTGAGTATAATTTGATTTAAATCCGATGCCTATTCGTCCTCCACCTTACTTAATATTGTTTTAATCCTGGATTAATTCTATTAAGTATCCTGAGGCCGGTTAAGATACTTAAATGATGTTGGTTTTCGATCAATTAGTGAGCCGCGGTTCCTTTTTCATTGTTGAAATAATTGTATATGTTTTGTATTGTTTTTAATGCATGAATAATAATGAAACCAGAAATAATTTTTTTCCTACTTTATCTTGCATATTGATTAATTTCCCCTGAAGTCAACGACTTCAACATTTTCATGGTAAATCTAGGATATGTATTGCATGGGCCGATGATTTCGTAGCCAGTCCAATAATTCTGTTTAACGTGTCTATTTTTGCCATTTCCTGGTTCCTTTTGCCGTGAAAATTCCCCAAGCTTCATTTTAAACATTAAATGTTAGCTGTTGATTTTTTCTCTTTTTAACCATACAAAGCGGACTGCGTATTAGTTTTTTTAGCTGCGATGTTTACTTCATGTCATGTCTTGGTGTCTAGCTTTCAAAAATCCAATTCGTCGCATCATTATCGAAACGAAACAAGAATTTGTTCCCTTTAAAATCCATTTAGTGGTGAACGCGACGATTAATAAATTTCGAGATTTTGAACATTCATGCATAAGTTTTAGCTGTCATTTTTGGCGTACTCAAGGAAGGTGGAAGGGGCTAGCTAATATATAAACGTAAAATTACTGCCTGAGTAGCGTCGTAAATATAACATACGACATGGTTCATTTCTATGTTATTGTGCTATACTATATGCTCACTGTCACAATTTGTCTAAAACGAATCTTGTGGCTAGTGTTTAATATTAGAGTTTTCCGTTCGTGATTTGCCTTTTTACAAGGCACCGAATAAGCGCATGTCTTTCTGCATCTGTGAACCTCTCAGTTATCCACCATGGCCATAGCTTCTCAAGTCCTTCTGTTCCAGATATTATTTTCTTCTTAGATATTAAATTCTTTGCCTTCCGTTGCATTTCAATAAAGGTGCCTTTCGTTCATGTATTTCGCATTATTATTTTTCTCGCTTTCCTATAAAATGTGTGTAACATTAAAATGCAGAGCGAAACTTAGAAAGCATTTTACCTTCGACGCGACGGCTCGTTAAGGTTTCATTCATCTCTTTTCTTACTTCTACACTCGTATTGGTATCGTTAATTGAATTCCTTCATCCTTCTCCCACTTCCTTCCATTCCATAAAGTCCTGTTTTTTACTATCAAGGCCTATTAAGATAGCTTCCTGCTTCCATCAAGTCTTTTCATTTTTTTAAAATATGACAACCGTTATGAAAAAAAAGAATGGACGAGTAGTCGTGTTGCTGAGAATGGTATATGGATCTGGGTAGATCCATCATAATTATTGCTACTGCGATAGAGAGAGAAAAAAGTATCCGCTTCTTCGGAAAGTGACGTCCGTGAAGCATTTTCATGCATTGTCGTTTTGAGTCGACCGAAATTATCTTCTTAATCCATTGCTAAGAAATCATTGAAAAGAGGAGATCCTAATTCCTTCAGCAGCTTAAGTCTTGGAAGTTATTCGGGATGCTATAATCGGGATTAACGTAACTCGTGAAGCATTAAAATGTTTACGCCTGAATATGCGGGATCACTTCAGTAACTTAGTCAACTAGCCTTTTCGGTTCACCGTTATCGGAGGCAATTCAAAATTTAAACTGTACAAGGTTTACGCATAATTTGACTTTATTGGTTTGTGCTTGGTGATCTCCATTTAAACACTATGCTCCGACTGAGTGATTGCTTGTTGAATGATTAACGCGTGAATAAACGGTCCAAAATCGCCTCCGTGACTTAGTCTGCATGCTATTGCGGTTCACTGTTAATGGAGGCAATCCCAAATATAAACTACACAATTTATGCGCCTATTTCGACGTTATTGTGGTGACCTAAGGTGTTATCAATATCCATTCAAACTAACTGCGCTACGTCTGGGAGCGTATTTATAGAAAAATTTACAGAAGATGGCGTAAATAGGCCCGCGATTCTCGGCAGCGTCAATCCTCCCGTGGCCGATTAATTCTATTTATAAAGGTATGCCAATTAATTAAGATATCCATAAGCCCAATGGGGAAAAAATGGAAGGGTCACGTATGCGCCTGTTGTAAAAATGGTCGTATAGATTAAGGTGAGCTAGAAAGAGGGATGCTATTCGGAGAGGGATGGGTGAATGAGGGAAAAATTGAGCCCTGTGATATTGCTTAATTTAAACGATCCTCGATATAAATTATTGAAATTAGGGGACGCGGAAGGGAGTTCAAGGAGGCGTGGTCGGGTGGGGAGAAGGCTGTGCCAGGAAATTCATCTCCCGAGTCTCCAGAGCCCTTAGCGCCCCACATGCCTTTTCCGCCTCCCTTGCCTTTTTAACCCTCGCAATATTTTTTTACCGCCTCCACCCCATGTCTTCCTTCTAAATGCCTTCTCCCCTGATATGCATCAGGAGGCGAGATGTAAAGAAGATTCAACCTGCTTGCCGCGTTCACCTGGGTTTTCATTTAAGGCGCAGCCATCGATAAATAGTTGCTAGTACATAACTGCATTGAGAGTTTGCAAACTTTTGGTATTCCCTACCTTTTCACGTTCTTGTTATTTCTTCACTTGAAGATTCACATTATTTCAGTTGAAGATTCACGTTACTTACCATTATATTACCGAGCTGAAGAAACAGCATTAAGAAGTAGCTGTCTTTTTTAATGAGCAGTTAAAGAGAAGAGAAGGCAGTTATTATTTATCCATATATTCAGAAATTTCAGGAATTACAGTGGAATTTCAGCAATTTTTTTAAAGAATACTTTGTATTTCCACACGATAGTTTAATAATCGCCTGTCGGTCATTTAATTATTATATGCTATGCTAAGGAAATATCGTTATATGATATGCTCACGCAGAGAATGTATTGTAACCTGGTTAACTTAAAAGTTAAGATTGCAATTCATTTAAATAATTCGTTGTAATTGTGAAGATTCTTTGGCAAGGACCCGGTTGTCTTTAGAATGTATTCAAGTTGTTGCCGTGGTCGCAAGCGTGGCAATTATTATATCCAGTAGTTTGCTTGAATTAGCAAGCCAAACGAGATTCCTGATTGGCCCATAGGTTGAAGTGTTTCTTTGCGCATCATTTGAAAAATCTTTAACTCCGAATCACGCTCACAGTACTTTCATACATTCATGTTTTACATAAATTGGTCAAAATATCATTTTGATTTTTAATATCCAGAGTAAACAATCTTACAATTTCAGATGTTATGAAATTATTTTTCCCTTTGAAGGTGTTGACAATTCAGTCTTCGTGCAATTTGTTCGGCGAATGCTGTCGTATGCTACCAGTCCCGCGGCATCTGTTCCGCCGTTGATAGAGACTACATGCGCAGCACGTTTGTGTTGCGGGATATCAGAGCTATTGTTTCAGGCTGCGAAGCGTCGGCCGTTGCTAATGCTCTGATCCCAAGACAATTTTCCAATGGAAGGCTGTGAATTTTTCTGTTATTTTTAATTCCGTTAATGGACTACTTCGTTGAAAGGTTCCTTGCTACCACCTACAAAAGCGAGAAAGTGTCGCTACGCTTGAATAAATCGCTGACTTTTACTCTCTTTCATTTCTATAAAATAAGCTATTTCGATATTAATTAATATAATTCGTCCGAAATTTTCCTTAACTACACGCTGTGGTAGGCTTATGTGTTATTTAAACACTCGAGTTCTTACACATTTAAATGAAATTTCCTCCTTATTTGAAAATTGAAGAAGAATAAGTGCTCCTTGATAATTCTCCCCTTAAACTATCGATTTGTCGCCAAAATGAAGCCAATCAGTTGCTTCTTCCATTAGGACGATTAAAATTCAGGTGTTTAATCAATATATGGGACTCCGGAAATTTTTAAAGAAAGTTGATATACTTTTCGTGGTGACCTATGAGGATACGTCTTAGGAAGCTGTCACTTTGTTGGAAAACAAATTTGATGCCTAATGCTTTTCTAAGTAGGATTGTTTTTACGCAGATAACAGTGGGATTATTTTTTGTACATTCATTAGTACATGATTAAAGGGTTCATTAATGCTTTCTTTAAATATTTATGCTACTCCGGTTGTTTCCTGCTATTGTTTAGGTTATTAGTTCACAAGTAAAATTACGAATGTAGTTTCTTTGCTTCATCATCATCATCATCATTGGCCGTGCAATCTTAAGAGTGGTTGCGTTCAGCCCTCCATCCTTCCATACCTAATGTTAATTCCCTCACTCCCTTGTAGTTCTTCTTATGTACTTTCCTCTTCATTCCATATGTAATTTTCTTTACATATGGACGCTATAGATAATTCGTCCTTTTCTAAATTTTCTGTGTAAACTTATTCACGTGATTTTCTTTTTCCTTCAGAGACTCCTGCTCACCGATCCACCCATCTTCGACGTCGATCGAGTGACCGTCAATGCAACTGGCTCGCGGGTGGCCCTCGCTGGTTCGCGTGGCGTCACCGTCCTCCAGCTGCCACGCAGGTGGGGACCCGGGGCCAACTTCCACGGCGGAAAAGAATCCATCTCGTGCCGGTGAGTACTTTATACCTTTATGGATTAAACGGGCATGCAAGTTTACTAATTATTGTATGCGCCTAATGAAAGGGGGAGTTGACAACATCAGTTCAGTTTAAAATGTTAATTTTCATGGTCCAAAATACTTACACAAAAGAACGGTGAACAACAACAAGCATTCATGAACGATGGGCCCTGTTGTAAGGCTTATTGTATTCACCCAATGAGATCCGTTGTGAATGGTAGTTAATGCGAGCGATTCTGGAAATATAAACTCGATGGAACACCGTCTCAATTTCCCATTATTCTATTCATGGTGAATCGAAGCATGTGGGTATCGGAGTCAGTGTTTTGTGATTAAGACCTTCCCATATTAGAGGTGACCTTCCGTTTGTGCTGCAGTTTTCGTTGCGTCGTTGTTGCTGGCGCTGCTGAACTATTCCGTTGTACGCGCGTTATTTGTTGGAAACTCCTTGAGTTTTATCATGCTACATAATTGTGAAAATGCAATGAATGCGTTAATGAAGTCTTCCGTGTAAAGAATGGTTCATTGATTCTGTCATTTAACTTAAGGCACAGGACATTATTTGTTTTCCATTTATTTCAAGTGGCGTGCCTAGAATAATTACGTTCGATTGCTATGGTAAACATTTGCTATGATTATAGTATATACAAAGATAGTGTATTCTTTTACGGAATATCTACAGCGGGAATAGGAGAGCCATTACTTTTGCAGGATGGTACTTCGACATAACGGTGGATCTTAACTGGATATTTGCAAAGCTTCTTGGTAGTATGCGAGCCAAAATTCTACCAATAATAATGACAGGAAGGCGCTAGGGTAGTAAGAAAGGGAAAGATATTTTTGCCTAAATTAGGTAGCCTACCGAATTTATCTATGGAGATTAATAACATACCCGGTATTTTTACCCAAATATATGTACCAAAATATCCAGAAATGAGTCAGGCAAACCTTAGTGTTTTAAGAGGACTGGTGACGACAGAGATGATGATGGATTTATAAGGAGGTGATTCTGCCGTGCTTAAGTAGTTTTTCTTTCTAATTTAATTTAGCTTATTTTATTTTATTTACCCTGTAATGATAAAACATGGCGCTGTATAATTTTGAAGACAGGAGGATGGAGGCACAGTAATAGTTCACCCTCCAACGTCTGGAAAACTTAAATGGTCAGTTGTCCGTTATCGTGACAACTCTTCTTATCCGTTTTGTGGGTAACTAGCTGTGAGGCGACCTATGAGCGTCTTCCGAAAAATGACTTACCTCTGGTAATGCCTAATTTTTGCCTCCTTCAATTTTTCTGTTTAGAATTTTCCAATGCTGTTTCCGCTTGCATTGACATCATCAGCATTCCAATTCTGTTTTACGCTTATTCTCACTCTATACCAAAAACGTTTTTACTTTTCGTATCGTCATTTGTCGTATCGATGAGTCTCTTATTCTATTCCACCTCTCCATTTGCGCACGTTAGCTATCTCGCGGTAAGTTCTGCAGGTGTTTCAAACTATTCTGTGTGAGTGCTCTCCTGAATTGGGTTTTGCAATGTTGAGTACGTCCGTACATATACAGAGCCCTGTATGTACAATGTTGAGTCCGTTCAGGAATGTTAGATAAATGGCTTAAAATACTATCGTTGGATACTGAAATTTATAAATAAATAAATGCCACACACTGAAAAATTATGATCAAAACCGACCAGTCAGTTCATAGATTACCCAGATATGATGATATGATAATGACGAGGGTGCGAGAAGGGACTTCTTAGCCTTTATTTTGGTCCAATGAAAACGATTGTTTTTGTGTTTTCGTTACTGTTGCTGGTCTTGTTTTTGCCCTGTGGCTCAGTATCGGGTTTATCACTAGCTTTTAGTAGCCTTAAAGAATATTTTTATTCTTCATATGCAAAATCAAAACTTCTTCGGTGGAAACTCGCCACTATTTCCTTGGGGTATCGACCTCACCCTTCCCAAACCTTCACGCCTTCTCCTCCAACTCCGCCCTCACTAGAGTGTAGCCTCCCCAAATGGGGAGAATCGGGAAGGAAAAGATTTCCGTGGGATGAAGCGAAGGATTACGCGGTGCCGAGAATAATGGAGCGAGCGGAGGCAGGGCGGGTGAATCCCCTCGGGCAGGAGACGGGAGGTATGCCCGCGAGAGCGTGTTGCCGGATGGGACATTGGGGGGGGGAATATATCTTTTCGCAGTCGGGGTGGAACGGCATTGAAGGGGCGCGACGAAACTTCCCTCGCAGGGGCCGCGTGCGGGACTTGCCATAATGAGCCATTAATAACGGCCTCCCCAAGTCCGCGTACTTTCTCCCGCCACTGGCGTCGGAGATCACGCTTCCGTGGGGCGTGGTGACGGGGCTTGGGGGTGCTGTGTAGTTATGAGTGCGGCGGGTGCCAGTGGGACGCCGCACCTTGTACCCCGCGCCAAGTCCGTCACCTCTTGGGGAGTATGGTCCCCGAGGAATTGACGGACTCAAGATGGGAAATGGACTAGTAAATTTAAGATAATTTTTCTACTCTGAACAACTCAAGAGAACACGAGAGGGTTGTTTTGAAGTTATCCTGGCATTGTAAAATCCCCCAGTAAGGGTCCAATCACCTTTACAAGCTCAGACGGACTGATCATCGACTTCTACCAGTGCTGAATATATATTTTGTTAAGTTCTTGGCTCGTCGGAATGTTAGAACTTACACCGATAGACTTGAAATCACTGTCAAAATACTAGAGAAAGGGGTGCGTATTGCTATCTCTAAGGGTAATAAAACTCATGTAAATTTTAAACACCCCCGTGGATATCAGTAAATTCTCATGGAAATTGAAAGTTCTTCGGAGATTTGTAAAAAGAAAAATGTTTAGGTAACCTTAGTTAGGATTGTAAACACAACTGTCCTCGAAACTGACGGTGGAGAGCTGGCCAGATGATCCAAAACTTTGTATGGCTCCTTTTTTGTTAGTTCGAGTTTATTTCCTGAAACAAAATTTATATCAACATCGATTGGCTGGTAAAAAAAAATGTAAGTCAAAGAGGACTTTTGCAAGCGATGAGTAGGAATGTCATAAATTTATTGAAATTGAGAAATCACTCTTGAAATATGGAAAATCTGTGATAATTTTACTTGAATAGTTACAAGGTATAGATGAAAGAACAGCCGGTTTTTTAAAGTTAGCAAGGAAGAACACCCTGTTTTGGCTGTTCAGACGTCAGTGTCTCCTCCTGCCCAGGGGATATTTTCTTTCTAGTTTATGTCATCATCTTGTCTCTCCCATACAAAGGAAACTGATATGAACCTACCTCAGATTCCAATTCAAATTAGGTGTGGGAAGTGTTCCTCCATTCTTAGGTGTTCACCGCGCTGTGTTTTTCAAGACAACAGTTTCGTCCGTATTCCAACGAGCGTCTTCAGGTCTAAACTGTTGTTTTGAAAAACAACCTACGCGTTGAACACCCGAGAATGGAGGAACGATGGAACATTTGTGGGGTGTATTTGTTGTGACCTCGAAGGAACTCCGAGTCGTCCTGCTCACCTGTACCTGAAGAGTGTTCGTCCTCTCTTTGGGAGCCGGAAATTACGACTGCGGTGGGTGTGACGAGGGGTGGGAACTGGAAGAGAGGTGAGGACTGGGAAGAGTAGGCGGGACGCGTCCCGGGTGGTTAGGGATTAGAAGTAGAGGGAAAATATCGGAGGAAAGGGTTTGGGTGGGAGAGGAGGTGAGCTTTCGGGCGCGCGGAAGGAAGAAGTCCTTAAGCGCTGGGGATACGTATAATGACTATTGCTCTACGCTTCTTGATCTTCCACTTTCTTAAGTTCTTCGCTTCGCGCTTTTCTCTTTTGATCCCTTCACCTACCGCGCCCGCCTCACCCCCGGCCCTCCTACTCCTCGCCTATCCCATTGCTCTCTCTCTCTCCGAAATCCCGAACGAAAGACTTCCGGCCCATTATCTAAAGCCGTGTGGCCTCGTCATAATATCGAGTGTAAAAATCGGGAGCTTTCATATTTCTGTACGAGGCAAAAGTTTCGTCCGTCTCTCACTGTTGGGTATTATTTAAACGGCTTTCGCGGCAATTTAGACGCTTAAGAATAAATATTGCCCCACCCATCTCTTCCTCTCCAGTCCCCTTCTCCTCCACTCCGAGGGCGTTTCAGCCGCCAGGAGCGATGTGTTCGAACCACCTTCAAGTTTCGAAAGTTTTTGAAACGTATTCGAAATCCCCTTCTCCCCTTAAAAAGAGTGTTTAAAATTCAGGGACTCGTCGGAATGGTGTGCTCTCCTTATGTCGTTAAGGGAACCAAGTTTCTCAAGGTGTTCCTTGATGTTCCGATTTAAACATTAGCATGGAAAATGCGTATCCTTATTTCTTGCCGTAGGAAATTTCTGACTGAAAATGTGATCAGCTGCCTAGCATGTGGATTTGAGATACAAAATCGTTCCCTCTTGTTTGTTACGTTTTATCGTGTAAGGAGTATCCAGTGCAGTTAATGAGGCTATGGCTAATCATGCTCGCCTCGCTGTCCTTCTTCCTTTATCCCGCTCTCTCAGAAACCATCGTTGTTGTTACCTCAGATAGCATTCATGGAAATGTTTTGAATATTCCGGATCTCGCGAAAGAAAGAATTTATTTGGTACACTTCAAACCTAATTAGTCACTCAGTCATCAACCCGATGGTTGATATGGGTAGCTCTAGTCGAAGCCGGTAGGTACGTCAAATTCACATATTCAAGGGAAGGGGTCGGCCCCTCTTCCTCAGCCACCTGCCGTTTCCCACGCCGTGTGATGGGCATCAGGGTATTGCAACCCTTAGGAATTTTGTTTGGGGTATCCAAAGTTTGGTTTGAGCTTAGAATTCTCTTGCCCGCAGACAGATTTACTATTCTTTGTGCTGCCTGGCCTAACCTCATCAATACATAATTTTAAAATTTCCTAAGATTACCTGAATTCTATTATCTCTGTGGGAAACAATTTTGTTTTTTCATTCAGCAAATTTGTTTCTTACATATATACCCAACATGCCATTCCCTTTCGAGGTAGGCAATATCAAAGAACTTAGTTATTGCTGTAAGGCCTATAAAACTGGCTTTTTTTCAATTATTTCCTCCGTATTGCCCCATCCTTGCATATCTCTTTCGCTTCTATTACATGCATGCATTACTTCATACCCGCTCTCTTTTTCTAATTATTCCTAATTTTCGTCCACTCACACGAGTCTCTTCCCCATCATCCACACATGACTTTCTTGGTATAGACTAGGGATGTGCGGTGTATATCGATATATCTGTATATTCGGTATATTTTTGGCGATATACCGTATATACCGGTATATACGGTGTTATTTTCTAAATACTAATCTACTGGTACGCGATATATTGCTCAAAATGAAAATGTTCATACCTAAGTTCAGTAATTAAGTTAGGGAATTATTTTAGAGAGTTGGCTTTTTGAAAATTCCCTATAGTAAAGGAAAATGGGAAGTAAATTTTCATGGTTTTTACCGTTTTACTACGATTTGTTAAAAGTATGATGAACTCTTTTTACCTTGGTTTTGAATCCTCTAAATGAAGTGTTTCTCCTATTCGGCGCTGATACTATGTATTCAGCAAAGCCGCGCTGTGCCTTAAAAATAGGCCATGCTTGGAACCGGTTGTAAATTTTCTTTACAGAATTCAATCCGAATTTGGTGGAACAAAATTAATATTCCAAATAACATTAAATAAAACTTTTTCAATCCACAGTATTTCTTTTATAATATTTCCAAATCTAATAATTAAAAAAAATCAGTCATGGAAAAAATATTACACACTTTTCCCCTGCGTGTACTAATTATATCTAGGCTGATGACCTCCGTTTTATACCATCCATTAAGACGATCCGCGCAATTCTTCACGCTACGCATTTTCAATTAAAACAGATACCCTAACTTGTATTTCTACCTAAAAGAATTTATAGAACACACTTATGAAACGTCATAGCCTAACCCATGGAATATTTGAAGATACTGCAGCCATGGAGGTTGCTATGGCTATTCTTTCAAGCTCCCACCATTGGCACCACGTGTCTTATCGAAAGAGATACGGTTTTTGTATTATCGTAATGCAACAATAACTTTAAATGTGATTAATGTGATTACATGCTAATCTAAATTATTCTTTCTATTCAATTTAAATAAGTTATGTAGATTGATTTGATATCGTCGTTTTTTCTAGTCGTTGCTCTTGCTCAGATAAAATAATCAATTTCCACAAAAAAAAAAGACTGCCTTTCACTTCAATCTCAAAATGTTGATTTTCCGCGTCGAATTGCTGCAATAACAACGCTTGGGGTGTTAATAGCCCACGTTTAGACGCAAGCAATTAACACAATTAAAACATTTATAGCGCGATTCTGTATCGTGGCGCGGCGCGATATTATTCATCTTGCTTCTGTGGGGGAGCCTTAATGAAGCCTTTCACGAACGGTCCTTTGTACGAATCTTTATCTCACTCAGATTTGGCCTTGATTATTAATCATATATCACATCCTGGAATCATATTTCTTTAATATTTATTTGAGGGAAATGTATTCACAGAATAATAATGTATCATGTTCATTTTTCCATTCCTTCAGTCGTATCTAACGCCATAGCTGACATAAGTATAGAAGGAAACGCTGACCCCCATCACCTTGGTCAATTCTCATCACTCCCACTGGGTCTTCATGAAAACTCAAAATCTGTTATAAGTGATGACGAAGCCTCCACATCCATTTCGGTGAATCATTATGAAATAGCTCGGGTAATAGGACAAGAGGGAAAATATAGCACGTCACATTCGATACCGAATGAGCTGCAATTATATCTCAGCCAGGCGTTATCACTCAGAGCAATGAACCCTCTGAAGTTTTGGCAGAACAGTAGAACGGCTTTCCCTGCTTTAGCCGGAGTGGCCCTTAAATTCATGGTTGTTCTGGGATCCTTAGTACCATCTTAGCGGACCGTCTCGTTGGTCAGCTATGTTGCATCTGATGATCGGAGCAGAGTGAGTGGTGATCATATTAACCAGCTGGTGTTTTTGGGATCTATTAGAAAAAATATTGGTTTCCATTATTGCCACCTGAGATCAATCGAATTTACCTTGTCACTGCATCATCAGCCAAGCTAGGAATGTGTTAAGCCTCCTAGAAATATTGCATCAATGCATGGCATATTTTAATTCTGAATACTTTGTTGAGACCAGTGTACTGTATGTCTTTACCTTGATAACATCTAATATATTCATAATCTGTCGTAATACATTGACGAAGTTGTTTTCGGCTTATTCCTTAGCCTATTTTTGTGTTTTTTATTGAAGCTATCGCGCATGGAAAACTAAACCCTAACTGAGAATGATGAAAATAGCATTTGTTAATTATCAGAGTATGTGCTTTCTGCATAAAAAATATCTATAAAAAGTTGTACTTATCTGATAAAAGCATGTTTAGAATATACCAGTTGTGCATTTATTCCGCATATTCTTGGACTGTAAACCACAACCAATCGAACAAAAATATTGAAAAATGTTTCCTCGGAAATATTCTTTAATAAATATATATTTTAATAAAAAATGTACATTACCTATTTGTTGCTCTTTTCCACAATATCCTTTATAGTTTACACGATTCTACTTCGCTTTTTAGTATTCTGATAACTGAATAAGTTTAGCGAAAGATAGTAGTTAAGTAGGTACAAGTAGATTGCAGATACCAGCAAAAATAGTAGCATAATTCTATCTTATATAAATGGTACCGATATACCGGTACACCGGTACATTTATAACGATATACCTATCGGCTAATCGGTATATTTTAAAAATATCGGATTCCGATGTATCGGTATATTTTTATATACCGCACATCCCTAGTATAGACCTTTCTCTCACACCACACTATTATGAATCCGTTTCGTTATTCAACTATAATCCATTCTCTCTACTTGGCCAAACCAACGAAGCACAATTCTTTCCAGTCCAGTACCTGCTACTGAATGTCATAATTTTCTTCCACTTTTATAAGGCATAGTTAGATCGATTTACAACTTCAAATAATAACTTGAATGCGTTTTTATTCGTTTGGGAAGTTTGGTTGATCGTGTGCCTTTTCTTATTCTATTTCGGGACCGCCAGACTCCGCATATTTTGTGACATCTATATTTTTCTTGTGCTCCCACCGAAAACCTAGGATTCATGCTATCGCGCCACGACCGCCGCCTCGTTCTCCTATTCTCTCTCCTGTCCTCCGGGTCCCCACCTTATTGTGTACGCACTCTCCACCCGCACCTCCCTCGCCACTCCACCGTCCCAACAGCATGGCCCGTAAGGGTAGGGGTACATACTACCCTCCTCCCCTCCCTCCTGACGTCTTTAACCCTGCCCCGTTATTTTGCCCTCCCCCACCACCGCGACGCTCTTTCGCGTAATAGCCCTTCTTAATGCTCCCGAATTCCCTCCTTAGGGTACGCATCCACCTCGCACTCCTCCCATCTGTCCTCCCGCGCAGGAGGCGGGGAGCCCAGATACTCCCTTGCTTCCCGGCGAGGGCTTTACGTCTTCCACTCATTACGCCCTCTCCTCATGTTTTCCTCCGCGCGAAGATTCCCCATCCTTGAGTCGTCGTGCCGCCGCGCCGTCCGAATTCCTTCACCGGTTCCCCGTTGAGGCCTGCGGGTCGGTTTTACGTGGGTTCACCATCCCTGGTCTCCGTGCCCAGTGGGAGATGAGCATGATGTGAAAGCACTGTGGTGTGGAAATTCATCATGTAGGCACTCTTTGGCCTGTCCTGTACACGAACCCGCTTCTCCCAAATACCGGGCGGGTGGGTCAGCCGGCTGCGCACGTGACCGTCAAGCGGGGTATCCGAGTTCGAATGGTGG
The DNA here is from genome assembly GCA_963573305.1 of Pyrrhosoma nymphula. NCBI lineage: Eukaryota > Metazoa > Arthropoda > Insecta > Odonata > Coenagrionidae > Pyrrhosoma > Pyrrhosoma nymphula. Next base: position 54,534,134 of record OY754330.1, read on the forward strand.
CAAAGTCAAATTAATCCTTTCGCGTGACTGCGTACGGTGTTCTTTTTGCTTTTTAAAAACAATAAATGCTTGGAAATTTGCATGTTTGGTGCGCCTCTCGACGTAGGAATTCGCGAGGCGTCAATTCCCGCCAGTAGGTACGTTGACGACGTGGGGTCTTGTCTCGTTTTGCGAGTCGGAGTGCATTTGGTAGGATAAGAAGAAGAAGATTGATGAAATTTGGTGAAAATGTACGATAAGTAGTCGAGTTGTGTCCCCTTTTTGGCTAAGTGGCCGTTTCAGATGGTTGTAATGTCTAATTACTGACGGTTATTCATTGATTATCACCTGGATGTATGCTGATTCGACTTCGTGAAGGGGGAAATATTTTTACGACATTAGCTGAATGATAATGGACTTTTTCTGATTTGTTGAACGATTTCTACGTTAATTTAGAGAGACATAAATTCTTTAATTATATTTTGTGGAAATCATGAAATATTTTTTCGCTAGGGTTGGCAGGGAATAACAAGGACGTTAATTCTCGAATTGTTGCCGTTATGTATTTTCAGGCATGTCAGATGGTCTGCATCAAGATTTTTAATCAAGAAGGGAAGTATGTATTTCATTTTGGATTTGATTGAAGAATATTCAGCCGTCATATTTTGTGAATCAACAAAAACATATTTGACTGCACGATTCTCAACGCAGTCAGTTATTCAACCGCTTATTATGGCTCCCATTCAGCTTACTATCTTTAGACATTTGACACATTTAGTACCTCATAGAAGTGTATCTGTTGCAGTGAATTACAAATTATAATTCGCATAAACTATGTAATTAGATTTTTGGGTGGATTTACTTATATTTCTTAATACTAGGGCTTGACCGCCAGCATGCGGTTGGAGAAATTGGTAATAGATGGACTACGTTTATATTTCACATTTAAACGCCTTCATCCAGGACTCATCCGCATAGAATCTCGTGCAGGATCGAATTTTCCCAAGGTTCACCGGATTCTTGGATAATTTTTGCTTCACGTCAATGAAATTGATTTCAAATTACGCAAGAAAGTGCAAAATCAATATTCTTCGTACATACTATAGTAGTCCCTGTGAAACTCAGAAATCGATTGTCATTTTGATTGGCTTATTTTAGCCCGAGAAACAATTTTTCCGATAAGTCTACTTCATCATATGGTTCGTTTCATCTTTTAATGAAACTGTCATTATTAAATACATAAATTTTGCTGTTAGATGACGTGAATTCAATCAGTACAAACGGACAAATGAATAAATGGACTAATTGAAAGTTTTTTTATTGACACTTGCATGTACTTGTAATTTACGAAAAGTGTGCAGATCGGCTAATAGTTGCACATTTTAGCTCATGTTTTAGAAGTTAAAGACTATCACTATCCACGTCAATTAATGTTTTAGTCCTTGAAGGTCTTTTTCAAGTGAATCTAGTACAAATAACCATTTATACTTCGGGGTCCATAAATAAATGCGTTTACCAGTTTTTCCTGTGTGGAGAACATTTTCAGTACTATGGGTTTAAGTTAACGAATGCATTACTTCAAGGCCTTAAAAAAATAATAAATCCCTCTTTAATAATAAAGACCTTAATAAATGGTTAAAAATTTCCTCGCTATAATAAATATGTGAATTCCCTATTGTTTTAAATAGTTTTCGCGTCGGTTAACGGATTGTTAGATGTACTTAAGAAGATATGAGCTCTCATTTCATACCTCATTAACATATGGGGTACAAATTCTTATGATTATAGTTGACCAGACATTATAAAGCAGGATCTTATTATGGTAAATGAAGTGTATTCCTATATACGTAAATTAATTCGATTTTTCGCCATTGCAGACGCGGTAGTTATGGCGGTCAACGACGAGAATGCAAAGCGAATTTCTCCGAAGGGCGCTGGGCGCTTTCCATTCCCTCTATTGCGCTGCTCACTTTGATACACAATGGTGTACTTGCTTTCCATTCGTTTCAGACCATGCGCACTTTAGGAAGCGCACCTCAAAAACGATCGGGGGTAGAGTTGATGTGCGCTATAAAACAAAAGAACTTCAATAATCGCATCCGCGATTGGTGTTTTAATATCGTTTATCAGTTAAGGCGTAAAAAATGGATAATCTGAAGGTTTTAATTGTTCTGTGGTTAAAATCTTACGTTTTTAAACAAATATCTTGAACGGATTTGATAACTACGCACAAAACATTCGGCCGTAACTATTGTGAACTTACAGGATGAGAGAACGTACCGGCAGTTTACCAAATGTTTCACCTTCGCACATCGTTCCTTTCATCGTCTTTCGTGTGCGCTGATGAGTTCCGATCTGCGTTAACTTCAACACCTTGTAATAAAAGTTCTCTCTACCATGTGTTTCGGTTATGCAACTCCTTTCCTTCCTAATACTGGGTGCGCCCCAACTCAGCCGAAGGAGTACGAGCGGATGCGAAGAGAGCTGGTACAAGAAGGAAAAGATGTATTTCGAATCCTTGGGAAGGGTGAAGCAAGAATGGGGGAGAGCTGGATTGGGGATGAAATCGGCATTGAGAGTTCTGCGACGGGGTGCTGAGGGGGAGGGAGGGATGCATATGTAAGGAGCTTGCTAGCTGGCGGAAGGAGTCGCAGCTAAGGGATGCAGCCCTCCACCTTTCGGCAAGGCGCCGCGCATCCGCGCTAATTCCCTCCTCCATTCAAATTATGAACCAGCTTACGTCGTGATACACCACCGCCAACCCCGTGCGGCTCCGCACTCCACCCTCTGCCGCGTGATTTATGGAAGTTATTAAAATCCCGGAAAGATTGGTAAATTTATCGCTCCCTTCGCTACGAGGCGAAGAGGGGAAGGGAAAACTTGGCGATTCCTTTTATTTAAGCAGAGCATCCCGTCGCGCGGGAGGAGAGAAATTGTCTTATTGAGGTTATACCTTCCCCGTAGGGAGAGAGGAGTATGGTGTGGTGTTCTGCTTTGTTCTCCTCTTGTTCCTTGCTTTGTAGTTGTTCGTTTTTCCTTCCACTCGCTTTTTTCTGCCTCTGACTTCTCTGTGTCGCCTTCCACCGCCAACCCCTTCCCCCCTCTACCGTTCTCCTCTCCAAGCACCCCACCCTCCCCCTCCTTCCTCGTGTTCTCTTAATTTTGATGCAAGGCCCACCGACTTTTCTCCATTAATGCTTTTTCCGTAATTTCTCAGTGGTAACGGCCGCGGACTCGCTTCAAATCCGCGCCACTGCCTAAGTGCTCAACCGTGCACCCTTCCCTGATTCCCCCTCCCCCCCTCCTCCCCTTCTCACCCCCAGCTACTTTTTTTCCTCCCACTTGTGGTTCTTTGCTCTCCCCACCCCTCAATTCTCCCAGCTCCTACCACCGTCTCTCCGTGTTTCTTTCTTATTTATGAGATTTGGGTGGTTACCATAGTCTGCCTTTGCGCGTGTGTGTTCTTATTTTCCTCCTGGTATTTCTCGCTCTCTCTCTATCTCTCTTACTTCCCATTACAACCCTTCTCATGGGATAGTGTTTGGGTACCAGCCTAGAGTCGATTTTTTTTAAATGCATTTTTTCTCCTAAGTTTCAGAATAACTTGTTTAAAAGTCTCCCATCTTGTGAGCATCGTCTCTGCCAGCAAGAACCTCTCTTTGGTTCTTGTGCATTCGGCTTTGTCCGAAGGAATGCTACTGTACTTAACTAAACCTAATGGAGTACGTTTGAAACGTGTATAAAAATTGGCAAATGCCAATACTGTGCTTAGTCTTTACGTTCTGTATTTTACTGGTAGCATGAGGCTCACCCGGTTACGGATTAAAATGTGTAAGCTACTTGCGATAGTAATACCTGAATTTATTCTTCAAATCATCTCCTGGTGTATCCTTACCATTTGTAAACACCCTCCTTTTCTCAGTTCTCGAGTCTTGTGTTCTCTACCCCCGAATGCTTCTCGGGTGCATGGATGTATGCTCTTTTCATAACAACCACCACACTGAGAGCCGATGCAGCAATTATTTTCAGCGTGGGATTTTTATAGTTCGTATGATAAGTACTCGAACCTTTTGTCCACTTTGACATTCGTTGAGTCCATGAAATTCGCAGGCAGGACGCTATCGAAATTGAACATAGGGAAAAGTTGCGTATTCGCCTCTTACCAATCCACGAGCACCCTAAAAAATTAACGCTGCGAAGACAATCTCGCCTCCTGCCCTTACTTACTGCGGGGAAGATCATTGAAGAAATATTTCCCTTAATATTTCAAATGTGGAAAATCGTTGGCATCACTGGCTCGATCGGATGTGAAATAGATGTCTAGTGAATTTACTAGGACTTGCATTCCTCATAAATATTGGAAAATGAATAACAGAATAGTAACTTCTATTCCTCCTTCAATGTCAAATTATTACAGAAATCCTGCTAATTACCATTTCTATCGTATGACTACTGGGTTAATCATGTCAAACACGTGACCAGAATACTCGTTGTGGCCATAAGGAAGGCAGCATATTTCTATGGCACAAGTGGTATAATGGTCGACTGAATTAATTCATTCATAAACGACTTATGAATTTTTTTTTTCAACTCTATTAATGATTGTATGTTTTCTATGTTATTTTTGTATCTCAATGTCATTTAAACTATTAATTTTCCTATTTCATGCATGATATCTGCTGGATGATCAAATGATTGATTCCCGCTTACTCCAATGCAGAACGATGCCTAGGGTTCCGACCGGGGTTATGATGACAAAGTTCATCTTCAGACAAATAAGGGCATTGATCTCTAGGTACTCACTATAAAATTATTAGTATTATTATCAAAATTAGCTGAGAAAACGGAGTATTCATCTAAGAAATAAATTTAGTGTAGATGCGTAAGATGTAGCCTCTCGAGGATTGCTTGGTGAGTTCACATGTAGCGTTTCCTAATGAGAAACTTTTTAAAATGTTAATTTCCTGTCTACTCCCGACTACTTTTAACCTTATGTTTCTATGCTATATATTTGGATGTTACTGCGAGATTTACTGTCAAGTTTCAATAAATCATCATCTGAGGCTAATGGCAATTTCACTGAGTAATATATCTATGCATCTACTTAGCTCTGTAATTCTTCAATGGAGTAAGTGACGTGGTTTATTGGAAATAATAATATGTCGAGAATGCTTACATTTTGTGGTTTATGGGAAATAATAATATGTCGAGAGAACACTTTGTCAGCCTTCCGAATTTTTGTCAGTCCGGCATCGTGCATTACCAACGCATTGGATACCAGCTAACTGGTCATGAAGGTGAAAGCACATCACTTTGTATTGCTGACTGTATCTGAGTACTGAATTCCTGAGATAGAGGAACTCTCTTCACCGTTCCTTAGGCACTACACTCCATTGTTTTAAAAGTTGAATATAAATTAATACGCCATTGTGGAAATCTAGCACTGGCCACTTTTCCTGTTTCCCCTCATTTATGCTCCGATAATTCGAATTTTTTGCTTATTCCATTGATGCAAAAAAATTTCATGCATAATAATCAAACTCGTTAATTGAATATGACCGGGGAAATTTTCCTCTCTTCTTTCCCATTCAGATTCCTCCTCCGCGATCTCTTCGCTTATATAATTGTTCCCTGAGCAGCGGTGCGGCGTTAAGAGTGCCCCGTTTGGCTGATTCGGATTCCTTGATGCATAGGCTTATGGTAATGGCCACATTTCCCTCTCGCGTAGGCCGCGAGAGCTCTCCCAGCGGGGCGACTAAACTACTTTCGCGGATATCCCTGTTATGTTTATGGAAAAAGGATTAGCCGCTCCCGGAACGGCGTTGACTCGAACTTCCCCACTGCGACGCCAGGATTTCGGAGGAGCGGAAATATCTTAACTTTCGTCGGCCTGAGAACCAAGCCATCGGGTTCGCAAGCCGAGCCGTTTTCCGTCGAGCGAGCGACTTTCGCGCGGGATTTCCGAAAGACCTCTTTAGGGGATTATACGGCGCGCGGTTGGGCTGGTGGGGGGGGGAGGAATTTGGTAGGAGGGTTTTCGGCTTGCACCAACCGCGAAGCGGGGGGAACTACTCGCGGATTGAATAGGGAACGGGTTGTCAAAAAGCGAGAGCCGGTTCCTCCATTAGGTTACGTGCCGAGCCATTGAACAACAACCAAGCAAGCAGCCTGTCTCGCGGGGGTTCATGCAGGATTGGTGTGAGCATGGAATCGGAGCCGATTCCTGGGGTTTTTCGGCGGTGGCAGTGTGAATTCAGTCGAGTTTTGCGTGCGTGCGCGGGGGAATTAAGCCTACCCCCCCCCCCTCCCCGCTCCCCCCCACCCGCGATCTCCCGCTAAAACCCTCGCGGGAGCGATGTCGCCGAATCCTTAAACTTCCTCTCATCTCTTCTTCCGAAAGTGATTTCCGTTTGATGTTTCGGCATGTTCAATGGTGCGGTTGTGCGTCTCTAGTCTTCCCCGCTTCGCTGGGATTAAGATGCTAAAGCAATTACATCGGGCGTTGTGCTTAAACTACCGTGAAATAATCGTAAGTTAGGTGAGTGGTCCAATGGTTCATTAAGAAATACTTTGCAAGCATTGTGATTCCCCCTGCACTCCCCCTCTAATAACATGAGAGGTTGTTACAACGGCCTACAAGCCCACTTTAAAAGAGAAAATCCTGATTTTATTTACACCCATTGTATGGGGCATGCATTAAATTTGGTAGTCGCAGATTCAACTGTACATTTGGTGCAAGCAGAAAACTTATTTGGTTTATTAGAAGAATCAGCTGTTTTCCTATGCTCATCCTTCTTGAGAATGTCAGTTTGGGAGACTTAAACTAGAAGGAAACACTATGCTCGTGAATAACTCTTCAGAATCCAAAAGACTAGTGCTACAAGGTCGTGGAGTAAGCATAGGGCACTTTCATCGGTTGTAGATGAAGAATATTTAAAATTAAATGGTGACTCTGGGAAATTAACCAATCCAATCAGTGTATTTTGGGATATATCCACTGGAAATTTTGACTGCAAGTCAAAATTCACGGCCAGAAATTTAGTAAGCCAATGGACATCATTTGAAAACATTTTTATATCTTTTGTTTTTTTATATATTTTTTGCCACCTCTCCTGTGTCTAAGTACCTTCAGAGTAATAATATAGACTACCTAGACTAGAGAGTATACTGGAAGAGTGAGAAGTGATCTAGATAACTCAATTGACGTGGAAGTGGAATTGTATTTTAAAACACAAAGGACTTTAAGAAAGAAAACAATGTCAGGAGAAAAAGCCAAGGAAATTACACCTGAAATTGCTGCAACTCAAAAGTATAAACTGATCTACTTAGGCATTATTGATCGCGCCAGAACAAGTATTGAAGACATTCGTACTCAATGGAGATATTTTAAAAGATTGCTTTTGGTTTGATCCTAAAAAAATTGGATCAGCACGAAATTTTTACCAAGACAGAAAAATTTGAATATGATGAAGGAGAAGACATACCTAATTTGAGAAAAATTCAAAAAGACAGTGGAGATGATGAAGTTAACTTTGAAGAAGAGGAAGAAAAGGAGTTCATTCATTGCACCCAAAATAGAAAATGCTACAAATGTATGGCCTGTGCTTTCACCATTGTCTATGAACTGACTCAATCTGGACTTTTTATTAACTTGAACACAGAATATAAGTTTGTTGTTACCCTTGCTTGGCCTCAGGTAACATGTGAAAGAGTATTTTCTAAATTAAAAATCGTCAAGGACAGACTTAGATCAAAACTATCTCAAGATACTCAGGCCAATTTACTTCTAATGAACGTGGAACGAGATTCGTTTTTCAATTAAGATAAATCATTGAATAATTAGCTAATACTAGTGAGGAGCTAAGGAAAAAGTTGTTGATTTAATTGTTAATTGGTGCACAAGGTATTTTTCCAGGATGACAATTAAAAAATATTTTTTCCATCTAAATACTGTCTTTAATTTTTTATTGGTGATCATTTTTTAGATTTTACAGAATAAACATAATTATTATTTATATAACAATGTATTGGGTTGGTGATTTGTCGATTTGTCAGAACGACGAGTTAATTAAAAAACAGAAATTTAGGGAATCAAGTACTTTTGAAATATCTTTTTTTCTTGAATTATTTATGCTAATGTCTGTTTTTTTACTGTAATCTATGACAAAATGTACTGTAAGTGCAGTTCATATAATCAGTTAAATTATTATACATGGTTGTAGAACTATTTATTAGTGTCCTTTCTACCTGATGTACATGAAGAATTAGGTTTTCAAGGTTTTCATAACAAACATAACGTACATGTTTTGATAAAAATTCCTACTTTACGCCAGGCCCGCAATTACAAGCAGGCTATTGGGCCTGCACTACAAAAAAATATCCTGATGTTCCAGTATTGTGGTGCGGGCGCATAATAAAATAATAATGTTCGTGGATGTTTAATACGATCGTGGAGCCAGTTGATTGGTGCGCACTAATTTGGAAAAACTCAAGCAGCGGCAGCAAGAGAGAGGGCGTGGCGAATGTGCCACAACTTGCGAGATCGTTTTGCCACTTGAACTGTTTCCACCCTCTCAACGCAGCGCTATTTACGCCCGCTCGATTGATTTTTGATATTTATTGGTTGAATAGTCTCCATATTGTGTAATTATAAATCGTTCAATTCATTTATCGAGGGAACAGTAGACGCGCCGGTAATTGGAAACCAGTTTGTCGCACTGCGTCTTACAGACTCCTGTTAAATATTTATAAATACATATCTGTATATTATGTAACTGGTTTATTTTGCAATTAAACAAACTTTTTGTTTGCGAGTTCTTCTGGTGTCCAAATAGCATGGATAACAGCGCTTCATTTCTTGCAACTACAGCCCCCCCCCCCTCCCCCCCAAATATACCCACCCAAACATTTTTCTAGCTACGGCATTGCCATTCACCAATAAAATAAGGGGCCCCAAATTCGTTTCCAGCCGAGGGCCCCCGATTATGCCAGACCGCCCCTGGTTGTATACATTTAGGTGTTGGTTATTTCATATATTGTGATTTGACAAATATTAATTTAAATTCATGATAATTTGGAATAGTGATATTCTATCTAATCACGCTAACTTTCACTCTCCTTCTAATGTTATTACTCTGCACATAATTCATTTTCATTCATTCCTATACAGGAAAAAGACTTTCGACCTCTTCCCTTCGTTCTTCTCTTAACCTGGATGAACTGATGAAATCGACGGCAATAACCACAATCGTACTGAAAAGAATTAGGTCTTATATACGTTCGAAGTAACTGACCTATTTGAGTTGCATTTTCATTATGTTACTCCTATAGTTGTTAATTTTTTACAGTGCGCTGCAGCATTCCTCTGTCTTGGTTTCTCACAATATTGTGAGTGAAATAACTTCTAGCACCATGCCGACTCGTCCTTCATGTAACATCAGATTCAATTTAGTTTTATTTTAGTTTTTGACTGCTAACCATGAAACTACAAATTGATCGCTGGAGTAGAGGTATAGACCAGGAGCGCACAGTATTTGAGGCAGCAACATTCAAATGCTTAACGAAACTCCTGCCTTCTGTATTGGTGCCAAATGAAGTCCCTCCATCGCTTCAATGTTGTATTGATTAATTCTTAGGAACACAATTTCATATGACGTAACTATTAAAGTTATTCCAGTGTGCGAAAATCGATAATAATACACGTTTTATCGATTTGCAGATCAGAATCAGTCGTAACTATGCGTAAGAGTTGGAGAGAGTAAATTCTTTAGCCGTACTGGTAATTATCAATTGGTCGATTGGAATCAGTCGTAATCACCTGTATGAGTCTGAGAGAGTACATTACTTGGCTGTACTGGTCATTGAGGAATATACCAACGGAAGAAGGGAGCTTCAGTATCTCCCATCGGATTCCGAAAGTACTGCTGGATTTGCAAATCTATCTAAGAAAATCTTCACAATAAAAGACAGATTTACTATTTGGTTGTTGTGTTGTGGTGTTGCTTTTATGTTATGATGTGCAGCTGGTGCATTCTATTTCAGCTGTGACACTCCAATGTTCATCGATTTCTTCCTCTCATTATCACTGTTCTTATTATTAAGATATCGAGGTGACCTTTCGTCGTGCTTTCATCTCTTTAGCCCTTTGTCCCCAGGTAACTGTAGTCAAAAGGCATTTCTGTGAAGTGCTCGCACTTTTCCCCCGCTAATTGGCTGAATATGAGGTCCGATCCGGGTGACAGTGGTTGTGGTACTAAAAATGTACGATTGCATATGTCTAACCAACAGTCCAAATAACCTGAAGGACCTCTCTTGTATGTAGCAATTGTAGCATGCGAATATGATCTTAGGTGTGGAAGCGCGTAAATTTTAAGAACAGTTATTTTAATTAAATTTGAAGTTCACACTGAATTGAAATGCAGCATAGTTGTTTGAGTGGAAAGGTTATAGATACCTTGCTAATACGGTGCAATATAGATCCAGAAGGGGAATCCCAAAATCTGGAATTAATCATTGATCTACCATTTAATTTGTTATAATCTATTTCTCTTTTCCAGTTGGAAGGGCGTTTATTCCGTGCTGTACTCTCTAATTCAGTTCTCATTTACCTTGCGAATTTTTCGTGATTTAATCGGAAATACGCGCTTTTGGCGGCTCCGTGGTGTAAATGTGTTATCGTAATAAAGTAGTAATTAAGCCTTTTAGTTGGGGAACATATCTATGTCCGGCGATTTCCCATTTGTAGAGCATCGTCCTACACCCCATTTTAAGCGTGTTCAGCACTCTGCGCCATTGAGAGCGAGGGACTGGAGGAACAATAGTTTTCTCCCTTTCGCTTTCCCTCTCTCAACCATCTCGTTTCTCCCGCGCGGTGGAAAGAAAACTCACCTCTCTCCTCTTCCCCCACCCTCTCGCCACCCACCCCACATCTTCCTTCCTCCGAGGTGGAGGGAAGCTGTGATGGGACGCAGAGAAAATCGAGATAATGCGGTTAAGGCCCATAACTGCCTCACAAAGATCACTGGGAATGGGGAAATGGAGAACTGCCTCCGCGTATGTCCGTCTGTGTGTGCGCGAGCGTTTGTATGGGAGCAAGTAATTTGTTCCCTCACGCCATTTCCTGCGCCTCCCCACCACCCCCTCCCCACCATGCTCTCCGCCTCCTTTTCCTCCCCAGCCAAGACGGTAACGCCAACTAAATGCCCCCGCTATGCCTACCCATACTCCTCCCCTCTCTTGGTTTTTTTTTGGTGTTACGTAGTCTTTCAGCCGTGGCTATGGAGAGGGAGTTAGTGTGTCTGTGTATGTGAAGGAAGTTTTTCGGGGGTTGGCGTTCTAAGGTGCTGGTGCCCACGTGGCCACCCTTTCTCTCTCTACTCATCTCCCACCGCATCCCCCTTCCTCTCCTATCTTCCCGCGTCCTATTGTGCGCGAGTTGAGGGGAGGGGTGTTTTCTTCCCGGCTGTTACCCCCGTATTTATGCACCCCACACTGCATCGTGCCTTAAAGTGTGCGGCTTTGTCGTGTCCTCCCTCTCTTCCCGAATCCCTCCTCTTCTTTCGGTCGCTGACGAGTGAAAAAATAGAAGGAAAAGTTCTCTCTCCTCCGTATTGTCTTCGTTTCTTTTCGCATCTCACTTAATGTCCCACTCTCTTCATCGTTCCTTCCACTATTCGGATCAAATGTGGCCGCGAAGATTTGTTCCTATCGTTTTTATTTCGGATGGTGATGACAAATCTGTAGTATATGATGGTATTCTTCTGTTTAAAAGTTCATAATTCAGCTGAATTCCTTTCGCCAAAAATAACGCTGTATGATAATATATAATCCTTGCTAATGTGGCATGACATCGGGTACCATCATTCATCCATGATCACTGAGAAGGACATTGAAATCGTAATGGTCGAATTTAGGTCGAGCAAGACGTTAAAATTAACTGAACTTAACGTTAGGCCAAATACTGGTAAATAATGTTGAAGAAATTATATTGAAAGAGCGTTGAGAATAAAATATTTCAAGTTTGAGGGGATCAGGTTGGTGTGGTGGCTATAATACTGGCTTCTTATCTCGAGGGCCCAGGTTCGAATCTCGGCGGAGTGGTAGAGATTTTTTGTTGGAAATTCGATCCCTACTTGAGTGCCGTGTCGTGAGCACTTGAAAGTACAGTACTCCGTGGTTCCCTGTTACCTTTCGTTAAGAGTAGGCTAATGCCGACGCAGGGTTTATCTCTACCTTTCCTCCCTTCCCCATTTATCCCTTCCCTAACCCACCTGTCCTTGATTGCACGAATGACTTTAGTGGCCATTCGCCTCCGCTAATAACATACCCACCGAAAAATGAAATTATAGTCATGGAGGACTTAAGTTACAAACTTGGGTTTTATTATTCGTTTTTAGTGATTGTTCTCAACTTAACACATCGCACAATCATTAAACGTTCTGAAGATTAATGGTAAGGTTCGTAAATTAATTTTGCAAGGATGCGCTATACTTATTGTGTATAGATTATGAAACAGTCATGGATGGATGTATCACTGAAAACGGAGTCAGTTTCATATCTCATTTTAAGTTCGTTTCATATACCTAGATCATGTTCCAGTCCCATGCATGCAGAGCTCAAAAAGTAAATAATGTGTTGCAACAGGTTTTGATAGCTAATTATAGGATTAGAAATAGTTTTGATTTCCTCCAAGACAATATATGTAATTGACTACTATTGTGACTGATAGGCCATAGTATTATACATCTTGCCAAAACATAATACCTGTATAATAATAATATAATGAATATCGACAACTTCCACCAGGTCCAGCCTGAAACACTTATATTTATTCCTATTGAGGTTGACTTTTTTGTGTGCACTCATTGATGCATGAAGTCCTACGTATAATGTTCATTGTGGCCGTGGGCACATGTTCCGGTATGAAATGTACTAATGCTTCCGGAGAATCGTCCTGAGGTTGTTAATCCATACTTGGTCTATTCCTCTCACCTATGTATCTTTCTTATGACTTCGTCTCCGTGCGATGGACCCTCATTTACCTCCCATGACCTCACCTTCTTCATCCGCATAATTCTTGCCCTTCCCGCCCCTTCATTCTCTTAAGTCCTAAATAAGTCTCCTCGGTTTATTCCTTATTCCGAATCCCCGCCAATGTTCATTAGTCTCATCCTCATCCAGGTGAAGGTTATGGGATCCCCGCCTCCACGCGCCCCGCGTATTATTTCGCCTCTTTCGCCATCTCGATATTTTATGTCCTCGTGTGATGTTCCTTTTCCCTCTCGAGTTAAAAGTTCGTTTTTAAGCCCAGTTTTCCGTAATTCTAGGATTATTACAGCATTAGTTATGTTGACTTAATGTCCTTGAAGTAGGAATGGGGAAGTGTGTTATCTGTGGCCTGGGAGAAATATTTCTTGGAGCTGTAGTCTTGGAGTAAAAAAAATCAGTTCCGTTTCCTCCATCGCCTGAGTTCGTGGCCGCCGGCACTCAAGTGAGCTAATCTTCAACGCTTTCTAATTTCCTCCTTAATGAATATTGCTGTAGGGAATTATCGTACTTAAGTAATGGGTTTGAAATTAAGAAGGCATGAAGAACGTTTCTTGAGAAACACCCTGTATTTTCCCCGTATGGTCATCGTAATTTTTGGCTCATTTTCTTATTTTCAGCTTACCTCTCGCCGACAAGGTCTTGAAAAACTGTTGGTTAAATTATGCTCGTGGCACATGTTATGATGCTGTAGCTCTTGTGGAAGCGTAGGTTATCATTTTTGTGTTTTATTTTACAAAATAGTCATTATTTCCTTGTCGGACGTTACGGGGAGTATTGAGGGAAATATTTCGTAATGCAATTTTGTGTCAGAGATTACCTTTGCTATTTTTTCAATAAGTGGCATCGTTGTTTTTTTTTATTCCTCCCAATGTTGCTAGGATTCCGAAGTAATGCCGTAAGAAATTGAAACGAAGCCATTTTTGGCTCCTAAACCTTCCGTGGTTATAACTTACCTTTCCACTAAACAAAAAAGTAATCAGTAAATTTGCGTATCTAATCGTCTTCTCCTTTTATTATCTTTTCTTTTCGTATAAATTGCGAATTTCCCTTTAGCCGTGTTAGAAATATTGATGAGCATGAAATAAGGGGAGAGGGAATCTTTGGAGATATTTGGATGCATTTAGAGAGTATTTCCTTAGCTTAAATGTGTACCCACAGCGTGGATTTATAGAAGTATTTATTTTATTTTACTTATTATCACGCTTATTTCGCAAAATGTCAAAATTTTTATAAATACAACCTAAGCGCAGTTGTTTTATAGCAGTGTAACACCGAGGAATGTTTTCAGTGAGTATGGAAAGTAGGTACTCAATGTGTTTGCTTTCCCAAAACGTTCAACTTTCCGTGTAATAAACGACTTGACGACGATCACACTGCACGTCATTAATCCGTTATTTCGTTGAATATCTTTCGCGACCCCTTTGATTATTAATTGCTTGTCTTCAGTTGAAATATTAAAGAGCGTCCCCTTTTTTTCGAAGCCTCTTGCATTCTCGCGAGTCGGGACGTTAAGTGGGGGAAAAAGAGGGCCTTGGGAAGTCCTCGAGGCGGCGCGGCGGCAACGGCGACAGCCGCCCGCCCGCCCCTATTCACATTTCACCCCGAGACTCATCGTCTCATGCATAAGCGATACACTGCAAAATTCTTCGGAAACGCCTTCGTACATTTTTTCCTCCTCCCTCCCTGCGTCTGCCGTTCACCCCGCCGTTTCATCCTTTTCAACTCTCCCCGTACCCTTTCGAGGATGCATCTTTTCACTCACCCTTTGACCCTTAACCCTCTCACAACGGAATGTTCCCCCCTCTAACTTCACCCTTCTCCCCATCCGCACAGCTCTCCCTCTCTCCATCGTTCGCATCCCTCCCTAACCCTTCCCTCCGCATCCTATTTTTTTTAATATTCCATTCCCTTGCTCTCGCTCTCTCCCTTCAACCTCCCCTCTCTCGCCCCACAGGTAATTACCACTCCATCAACCCTCCCTCCCATCGCTTCCCTCTCTCCTCCCCACGCATAGCCACCCCTTCTTCATACCCTTCCCTTGCTGTTTTTTTTTCATTGTTTTGTTTTCCTTCCCCTGTCTCCATCTTCTCTCCCCTCCAAACTCTCCCTCCATGTCTCTCTCTCCTGGCTATCGTCATCAGGAGACAGGAGTTTTGAACCAACCACCCTCAGACATTTTGAATTGTTTCATCTCTCCCCCTCCATCCCATCCCACTTAATCTCTCTATTTAGTTCCCATTTAATGATCCGGTCCAGCTTCCATCCAGCTTTCTTTTTCTCATCGCCGATTCTTCTTCTTCGTCTTTTGACTCTCCCGGCTCTTTCTCACTCGTTCCACCAATTCGGAAACCCTTCTTCCTTTGCAGTTTCACCCTCTTCTTCCCCTTCCCTGTCCGCCATCCCTCCGCACCATCTTTCGAGTCCTCCCCTCCTACCTGTTCTCGAAACGACCTTATACATATGCCCTTCAGTGAATTCCTCGAAATTATTTTTTCCTCAAATACTTTTTTTCATTCATTCCTCTTTATCTTCTCTCTGTCTCTCTCCTTCTCAGTTTCGGATACATTTCGTTTTTTCTCTCGTTTTCTCTCTCTCTCTTCTTTATTTGAGGACACAGACCTTTACCGAAAGCGTGGAGGGGGAGGGTGAAAACGGAGGCGGTATTGTTATCGAAGTTACAATAGAAAAAAATGCCAGTATCTTTCCTTGGTCGCTGTTTACTTTTCCACGCGTATCCGTACTCCAATTGACGCTTCAGTTCCAGTTTTTTTTAAGTGAATGCGAGGGTTTGTTGTTTCCTGTTTTTTTTCATTTTTCGAGTTTACTCGGGTAAACATCACGGAAATGCGATGTCGAAGATCTCAGTATTAATTGCCGAGGTGGTGTTTACATTCGCCAGCGACTGGAGCCGAAAGATTGGAGAATATTTTGTTTCGTGTTGTCTCTCAGTTTCTACGTTACGCTCCGCGTCATTTGGTAACAATCGCTGCCTGCCTCTGTGTGTTTTACCTTTGTATTTTTAATTTGGGATGTCCAATTATCTTTGATAATGTCATCATTTTCAGCGGAGCCTTCAGTGTTAATTCGTGCCGTGTTAAAAATGCAACTTTACCGTTTTATAATAAAATAATTTGTGGAACTAGTTTTATCCAGATAGAATCCCTTCATCTAAAAGAAACTGAATCGCACCTTAACAACATCTTGTATGAATTATTAATTTTTAGGCATGATTTTATCGTTAAATTGTTTTCGTTGCTGTGCTTTTTCTTTATTTTGTAACAATTATTACTTTCATGGATATCTTGTAACACGCCGATATCGTGTGTTCTGAAGTTAGCTTACATCTTCCAAGTCTTTGAGTCAGTTGGACTCCTGCTTTTTATTCGGACAGTATTATGAGACGAGAGAAGTCTTTGCTAATTTGAAAAGAAAGGAATGTCCCGCAAGGAGAGAGGCATTGACGTTTGATCTTATGGCACTACTGCATTGTGCTCACCAATGATAAAGCAGCTTCGCTGGTTTGCTACTTCATTATAGGTGTTCACTTGATCCTTCATTATAGGTGTTTTTATGAAATATTCTGTGCTCATGTTTTTAATTAATTAGTAAATATAATTTTATTTGTATTTATGTCGCTGTTTTTGGGAAACAGTAATATTTTGGACTTGTTACATATTAGTTCGAATTATTGCCATAATCGTTCATCTTTTGCTATATCCGAGTCTGGCTATGGCTATGTCCGTGCGAAATAATTCTGCTCATGATAAAAGAATACTAGGGTCTGACCCATTGGTGCTTCCAGACATACTCCTAAATCTTAATATTTTAATCTACGCCTTTCTGATCGCTCGAAATTTGATGACCCGTGGAGATTCAAATGCTCTTCCCTTAATTTGCATGGTTTTCCTATGCAACTCCATGTACTCGATGATTTTGACAGAAAGATTTAATTATTATTCGCCTCTTGTTTTATGGCCTTATGTATGTATTTTGAAGTGGCATGCAAATATTAATGGTAAAATAAGGAAATGAGGGCTTAACAATGGGTTACGAGTCGCTCTTGCTTGATATCACGTAAGTAAATGTAAATATGGTGGTATATCTTGCCTAACCTATTATAATTAACCCTCTGTGTAGTTGATGTTTTTCAGGATGAGAAGATAGAAGATATATCTGTCAGCTGACATAAAGCTTAGTAAAGGGTTCCATTTTTTAATAGCACGTTCCAAGCGAAAACTGCGTCCCTAGTTAAAATTTTAGGTATGTATTTGTATTTTTCTGTCTCACAGTAAATCTTCGTTTCATCAACAGTTTGCGTCGAACTTTTTCATGTAGGTGTATTTTGTGCCCCTCGTTCATTTGTCTAGCTTTAAAATCTCTATATGTAAGATCCTGTCTGCGTTTTCTCGTTCGCCTTTTCCTTATTTTTTCTTATAAACCTAATTTGAATCTGCTTTTTTGTCTCCCTGCTTTCTACTCTGTGCCGAAACTGTTACTCTGTCCATGAGTATTTTAAGCGCTGTTACGCGAACCAGTAACGTGTCTCTGGTCTGGTTGGAAAAGGCCATTCTTTAGCGTTTTTACTGTGGTAGTGTCATCACTTAAGCATTAGGAAAGACATTATTCGTTGGAAACGGAGAGGAAATCAGAGGTTGGTATCAGGGGACTTGTAAATACCGTAATGAAAGGATGGGGAACCAGCGGAGTGTAAAAGGATGTAAGTTTCAGTGGAAGAGGAGAAGAAAACGAGTGGCAGTGGCGATACGGGAAGTTGTGAACTGCTCCTCAAACAGTGAGCCTCTTGTATCTCCCCTGAGGATCATGAGACATATTTCGACTGTGTACGAGTACGATCGCTGATTCCATTATTCAAAGGTCCGCTTGAAATTCCGTTTTTCGCGTGAAACATTCTGCATTGCCATCCTCGTAATCTTCTGGCCATTCTTCGATTGTGTCCATCCAGTACATGTATTAATTTTACTGCCTTCTAGTTTAAATACTCGATTCGTATGTATTGTAAACCTTTTTGTCGAGCTATAACTGGGAATCGAATGCTTATTCTTTCCATTTAGTCTGCGACCAAGTCATTGTTGGAAGCAATTTCCCCTTCGTGGCATCATCAAGTGATGTGTGTGCCACATGGCTTCCATTATACTTAATTTACTGTCTAGCTGTAATTTACTTTTCAACCACAATTGTTACCTCATACAAGCGGCAATAGATCGTCCAAGGGTGTAAGTTTATAAAAGCATACTCTCTGAGGACACGAGGTCTCGAATATTATTTATTTTCTTGATTAGTGAGGCATCTTTTTGGGTATTATGGAGGAGTTTTTCTAGTGTGAAGAGTAATTGTTTTATTTGGGAAATTTTGTCGCGTTTGGAATACCTCATCTTTTTCTTCCCCTTGAGATTTCATTTCCGCTCCCAACTCTTTATTGTAGCAAAGTATTTGATGTTGCGAAGGGTTATTGACAGGTAAATATATTTTATGTAATAATGAAGTAAACTATGTCTACTAAACAGTTTACTTGGCTTGGTTGGTAGTGAACATTAGTCGTGATCGAATCGCATTCAGGTAGTTTGAGCGAGATATCACTTCGCATAAAATTCTATGAACATCGCCTCTCTATAAAGAAAAAGGTATAATTTTCCCAATGATAGCAAAATATTAGTCACTTGCCGTCGTACTTTTCAAGATATTTGCCCAAAAAAACCTGCCATTTTCCATGGGAAATGATACGTTTATGCATTCCAGGGAGACTTTATTTTAAAATGAGGATTTTTAAAAAATTAAACAACTACTCACCGCAGTAATTTGTAATGAATTGCAAAAAAACATCTTCAGTTGTGAAGGCGTTTTCAGCGTACGGCGTGACAAAAATTAGCCAAGTGAAAACCTTATAAATGTATATTTAGATACTTACTGACAATTTCAGTAACTTAAAACAAATTTTTGGATTCATTAATGGTACAGTACTTACTTCATGCTTCTTACAGTTGCATAAATTTAAAAATGTTTGAATCTGGTCTCCATTATGACTTGGGAAAAATCTCGCTCCCACTACCTTCGCCATAGATTAAAGAAGACAGTAGATGGCGTCTTAACGCACGAAGATGAAGTCTGCTTTTTTGGCAGAAAATGATCCACCTAACATGGCTATCGTGCGCTTTTTTCCATGAGTTTTATGAATAATGCAGTGATTTATTTAGATATTATTTCCATTATGTATTTATTAGATACATCGTTACGGTACCGTGGCAATTCCGCTGCTAATGCCTATGATTTCGACGTATTAACTATTCAACTGATCCTTTCGTTATGGTCGATTGCGTATTGGTCGATATATGGCTTCAATTGTCCCCTGTGTTATCATACCGTATGTTCCCATTCTCTTATTTAATGTTTGGTATTAACCTATAATGCAACCGCCGCCATGTCTCCAGTTTTAATCCAGAAGTTCATTTTCGGTATCCATCGCCATTGGCTCCGATTTGGAAGTTTGGCTTATTTAAATACCCATCGCTAGCTTCAGCGGAATATAATGGCGCTCACTCCCGCCACTCAACTTCTCGCGTCGAAGAGAATCCTTTCGTGCAAAAGCTTGGCGTCTTCCGTACGGAATCCTCTCTTCTCCGAGTGGCAAGAGATGGAGAGAGAGAAAAAGATTTTAGAAAAAAAAGACGAACTCGCGAAATTGGCTTTAAATTTTTGAATCGAGTGTCATCCCGTCGTCAAGGGCACGGTAGGGGGGAGGGGTCCCCCCTTGCCCCTTCTTGCGTCGTCGGAGGCGATATCGTCTCGGAGAGCGAAATACTCCGGGAAAGGGGTAAGAGGTTATGTAAGGGGAGGAGGATGAGAGGAAACCGAAAGCTTGCGGAAGAGGGGGATGAGAGTGTTGAGGGAAAAGGATCCCTCTCCTTTTGTTTGGCTAGCGCGGATTTCGTTTTCGTCCCCTTCCTACCCTCTTCTGTTTATTTCTTTATTCCGTCCCTCTGTCTCCCCTCCGCCTCCAAGCTATTGTCTCGTGAAGTGAGTCCCTCCCGCCTCCCAACCACCCTCCTCCCGCCTAACCTTGCGTTTCCGCCATTGAGAGCCATCTTCCTCCCTTCTTGCTTGTTGGCACCTTGTTTTCTTTTTTTATTTCTTCTTCTTTCAACCCTTTGCCGAAATCTCGCCTCTCATCATTCCCCTCACATCCTTGTCCACAATCTCTTCTCCTATTCCCCGTCTTCTTCCTTTTTATTATTTTTTTTTGAGGAAAAGATGAATATATATACTTGCCTACCTTTCTCGAACCCTTAACCGTCCTCAACCCAGCTCTCGTTCTGCGTCTCCTCCCTCCTGGCTCTCCGCTCCCCCTCTCTTCGTCTGCGTAGCCCGGAGTCGGTGAGAATGAGTTGATGGTAATTTTTTTTTTTGCGTCTCGCCCTCCTCCCACGCGTTGCGTTGTCTGCTTCACTTGGCCCTGGGTCCGTTAAAAATTTACGCTTTAAACATGAAATTGTTTAGAATAACATTAAAATTCTTCTCTCGCCGTAAAGAAATCACGCCTGACATGTGAAGCCCTACTTTTCGATTGGTGTGAACTTGATACGATAACGGTGAGTTGGAGTCACGTTCACCATATCGGTTTTTTGATTGGCTGTCGACCGGAAATTGCGTCGGCATCATCGGCTGCACAGCTTCACGTGAACATTCACCGCAATGGATGTTAAGACAAAAATGAAACGCTTATTATCGTGCATTACTATTTACAAGTACGTGCACACAGCATGGTGGACAGAAATCATTATGCTGCTCATGTCGATGGTTAAAAAATGTCATCCTATTTTACGGTCATACTATCCGTGGATACGCGAGAACTCCAAGAGGAGAAGGCTAAGTAATGATTATATTCAAGGCACGAACTGCGCATGCGCTGTCGCCAACCGTGAACGTGAAAGTTTGGTGAGGCTGAACCTTGTAGTTGACGGCTAACGTTCACTATTGACGCTTTCGCGCGAACGTAAACGCCTCCGTAAACATTGAAGCATTGAACTTTGCGGTTGAAGTTGAACTTCACTAGGACGTGAAATGTAAACCAGCCTTAACCCCTCGACATTATTTGGCTTTATTTGGTATTGCCTGAGTTAGTTGTTTGGTTACTCGCCTGATGTAATTTCTAATTCCGTCAAAGGATAATTTTGCATCTTATTCGTTTTAGAACGGAAGTAGATCTTTTATTATATGTGTTATGTGATCACTCATCTAGTGAAATTTCTTATATACTCGTATGGCCAGAGAAGAATATTTCATCCTGTTTGCATTAGAAGGTCCTTTGTGCTCCCAGCGTTTTATACAAGTTTGATCTCGTACTTACTTGTAGGCGGGTCTCCAGAATTATCGCCAGAACTTTCCTGGGGTGGTTCGATTCCGATGCCTCCGTGGTGTGGTGGCCTTCTTCCAATATTCTTGTGATTGAATTTACTCTTCTTCATCCCGTTCATAAAATCCAGAAGTTTCCTTTCCTAAACCCCCCCCCCACCATACCAAGACAAACGAGGAAGTGCTCGTTATGGTGAGTGAGGAAAGGGAGCTTCTGGATGGGATCAGGGTGATGCAGGGTAGGAGGCTGGAAGAGGTAATGAGGGGTGATTGATTGCTTTAGGCCATGAAAGAGGGAAATATGTTGGGTAATTGGGGAAGGGGAAGAAAGAGAATAGGTTTTATGGACGGTATGAAGAAGTGTATGAACTACGCTGATATGAAGAAAGAAATACTCGTACTTGAGGTAGATAGAGCCCTGTACGTGTAACAATGAGGGAGGTTTACTCTGACTTTCAATAAAACCTACCCCTAATCGTTAGATTACTTTAATGAATGAATAGGCCTCGTACGTGTAAAAATCAGGAGGATTTTCTCTGACTTTCATTGAAACCTATCTCTAACCGGTAGATTACGGCAGAGATGAATGAAGAATGAATTATATCTTCTTAATTCCCTCCGGCTTCACATAAAAGTGATTTTTTTCTTCTTTTTCTCTCTTTGGTTATGCTCCATTGCCAGGGGCGGCGTGGCCAGGGCGGGAAGGCGGGGATTCCCGCCCGGGGCCCGAAGGGCCCCGATTTTAACGTAAATAAAATAAGACGTTTGTCGCATCGAACGTTTTTATGTCGACTATATATTATTTGCAAACCTTTTGCCCTTAACGACCTGAAACGCGTTTTTAACACACAGTTTTTTTCAGAAAGGGGGAGGGGGTCACAAAAACTGGGCCCCTCTGGACGTGCAGCGGCGGCCCCTGAGCACCCACGCCGCCCCTGCTCCATTCGTTCGGATATTAATTTTTTTTCTGAAAAACGTTGAGTGGATTTGAATCGTCTAACCCGGTGCAAGACATGAAATAACTATGTATTGGAATTGGTTTGGTTTCGTGGTTGTTACTTCTTTTCCAAAGGGATATTTTTCTGGCTTTACTCATCGGTTTGTAATGCATAGAATAGAACATTTCTCGTATTGAATGGTGCTGGTGAGTGTCACAGCTGGCTAGCAATACTTTTTAAAGACTCGCAGGAATGAGAATGATAGGCACCACTTATCGACTCTGTATGTGTGGATATATCCTCATTTGGAAAGTCAATCATCTAAGTGTACTATTGATATTGTTTAATTTCAATTAAAACGTATGAAACAAAAGTTTATCGAGTATTTTTGACTATGTGATAGTACGTTAATAAATGTGTTCCACTGGAATGGTTTATTATTTTTCTTTTTTTTTCTGTTTTTCGTTTTACGAAATTATAGTATTGCATTTTTTCATGAGTCAAAAAGTTTTGATCTACTTAGAATAAGCAGCGATATATCCACATGATGAAAAAAATTTTGTATTCCAAGTTCTTATAGCCTCTGAAGCCTCTCATTTTCAAGAATATTTTTGCATTTACATTTAATATAATTTTTTCGAGGCCTTCAGGAGAATATGTTGCAGATTTCAAGATTAGTACGTTTATTGCACTTTTTGAAATGTGTGAATATATATCGCATGCTATATTTTATTCGATACTTTTTAAAGAATGCCGTTTTCCATAATTTTATTCTCCTGCAGACCTTTCACTCCGTTCCCTTCGAGTTCATTCTCATGTTTTGAAAAACTTGAGTGGAGCATTTCGTTTTGCCTCGGTATAATTTCTTCTCCGGAGTTAAGCAACTACTGGTTCGCCCATCCAGAAAATGATTATAACTACCCAATGCTCTGCGGATGTAATGAATGCAGCGTGCTTAATTCTCTTGACGGAATGAAACCGTATCATTCGTCCTTCTCCCTCCGTTGAGAACATCAAGTTGAAGTTTTCCCTCAACTTTTCCTATTGCTCGGAAAACAGAGAAAGGTTTAACGTGCGGGAAAAGGGGAAGGTGTCGGATCTGCTCCCCATTCCTCCCTCAACTCGCTCATCTTCCGCCCGAACCTCACTCTCTCCCTCCCCGGTTCGGATGCCATATATATGTTAGGTACTTGCCCATCATCCGTCTGCTCATACGCCTCTCGCGAATTAAGTACATTTTGCTTCTTTCATGATACATCCGCTCCTTCTCGCCTCATCCATCCCTCGCGCCCGCCCTCCCCGCACCGCCGTGCCGCAGCCTCCCGCGCCTTCATATTTTCCCTGGACCAGCTCCCGCCTTTCGTATGTTCCGTGGATATGCCGACCCCCTCTCTCATCTCGTGATCCCGGTACATCCCTTCGCATATTGCAGGGGAGTACGAAACACCCCTCCTTCCCGCCTGTTCTGCCCGAACTCCACATGCTAATTATTCCTCTCCCTCAAATTCCGCGATTACAGTCATGTCCCTCATCAAAACCTTTTCCTTCCCTCGTCCCCCTCTCCTCTACTGTTCTGCCCCGTCTCCACATACCCCCCTCCGCCCTCCTACCGTCTATCACGTATCCGGCTCCCGCTTAATAAGTGCCATATCCGGCCCTCTCTCTCTCACCCCCTATCTCCCTGCCATACACCCACATCACCCATACGCCGACCCCGACCCCTGGTGGGAAGTGAGTGAAGGTGATTCCACTATCTCTCCCTCCCCTATCACCCCCTTCCATACCCAATCCAATTCAAACGTCTTCCCCTTTCCCCGTGGTCTTCTCCCCCCCCCCCGCACTCTTTAGCCCCCAACTCAAGACTTCACCCTTTTCTTCCTACGGGAATGCGACAACCGCCGTGCTTTTTGCGCTACCCCCTCCCGCCCCCATCTCCTTGTTACCTTCCCATCTCTACCTCTTTCCTCGCTTCCGCGTGGAAAACAGAGGTGGAACTTAGATGAAAAACTGACTGCATCGCGTCCTCCTCACTGCTTTTAAGTCGTCTTCGAGGAACTGTTTCTCTATCCCATTTCCCCTCATCTCACAACTCCCCTTACCTCGTTCACCACACAGTCTCATTCGTTTGCTCGACTACTCTCCCCTATTTATGTATAGCATGAAAGTTGTACATTTTCACGGTTGTATCTCTGATTTCATCGACGTGGAAAATATTTTACGTTCTGTTAATGACTCTACTATTCAGATTCATTCCATGCGAACGCTATCGCTGTACTTGATTCAATACTAAGGTATTCACTGCGCCGGAATCGTAGGTTTCCGTTCCTGACCTTCCCTCGCTTCTTATTGTTAGTCTCTTACGCTTCCTAGTTGTGCGTTGGATATATGTTAAACCATCAGGATTTCAGTACGGGAATGGCACTACGAATCATGTCCTCTTTCATATGGCGAACGTAGAAGATGTTTTATGATGAATTGTAGCCCCATAGGATCGAGCTATTTCCAAAGATCCTTCAATATTATTCGTGAGTTGTATACTTGTAATTGTGAACAGGAGAGGAAGCTACTTAAAAGTTCGAGAAATGGCTTGACCTTTCCTTTAATTGGTGTTCCAAATGCATTTTTTTTAATCGGTTTGAAGACCACACTTAGTAGTGTTGATACATATGTATCAGTAACCGCAATACTGTTAATTAAAAAATCTATAATAGTTGATCCAACTTTTTCTTTGTTGAGTTTCATTCAAGTGTACAATATGCAGGGGGTCACGAAGTTAATTCGAGGAAAGTAGGTAAGCAATTTTCTGGGTGAAAAATAGCATAAAGTATTTGTGGGCATAATTGAAAGTCGACCAGGAAATCTAATCGGAATTGAAAAAGCTTGAATACAGTGGACTACTGGAATCGATACGAGGACGGTGCGTTGTGTTTCGGTCTGCGGCGTATAATGCTGTTCACACCGATAAATCCAGTGGGCGCGTGTATTTCTCGCCTGTCTCTCCGTGTGGTACCTTGTCAAGTGCCCCTTTGAGCTCCACCTCACCCGGTTCGACGTCCCCCCTCCTTCGTCGAGTGTGCTCGTCATCATCACCGTACTTTCCCTGTCATACTTTGCAGCGGCGGCGAAGAGAAATACACCATCCCCCCCCCCTCCCAAACTATTCTTTATCCCTTCGCATCGCCCCTCCCCCCCTCACCCTCCGCCCCCCGTTACTCTCCCGTCACCTTTCTTCGCGCCGCCTCTGCCCCAACCCCTACCTCCTACCTTCATCCCAACTCATCCTCCTTTTCTAATTCTCTCCTCAGTTAATTGCTGACACTTCACTGCCATCTCTTCCTCCCTTCCTCTATACCATCCCTAGTACCTCTTCCCCTCCCCCTGCTATCTCCCTACCTCCCGTCCCCACCCGTCTCGTGACTTCTTAACTCATATTCGGGGGTTGGAGAGCTTCAAGATCGCATCGCTGTAACTCTTCTACTTCGTCGTCGTCTTGCCGCGGGAATTTAATGAAGGAACGGTTTCTCCTTTTTTTACCTCCTCTACCTCTCCCTCCCTTTCTCTCGCCGCCTCTTTCTCACTCTGCTCCCTCCTCCGAAATCCCTAAATGGAGTTTATCCGTGTGTAATTTATCCTTTTGCTTTTCTCTCGCCCCGTCCCGCTATCTGTCTCGCGTACAGTCTCACTGCTACTCTCGCCCTGTGTATCTCTCTCTCTTTCTTGTTTCCTCCTTCGGTGCTCACGTTCGTTCCTGTCGTTTTTTGCTCTCCGTTCACGTCCCCCCCCCTCCACTCCCCATTTCAAAGTTCTGATTATTACTCTTGAGCCATCTCGCGGTCGTCTTGATTCCGTCTTTGCTCGGTTTTGTATTCCTTCTTGCAGCTTTCCTTGCGTCCCGCTTTAACAAGTCCTCAAGTTCATGAAATCGGGATCCCCGAGTTCATTACGCGGACATTCTCGCAGAGGAAGCGAGTTATTAATCGTTCGTGTCAAATAATACTCGGCACCTTTTGATTGCCAATCATCTATTGATCATATGTTGAGTGTCTGTATCAGGTCGTTCGAGGAGAAGAAAATTTTGTCTTGCATATTGTGGGCCGTTGTTTTATGTTGCAATTGGCTCAGTTTTTTTCTGTCAACTTCTCTCTGGAGTTCCAAAGGATCCTGATTGAACATTTCTTTTACGTAGTTCATAATGATTGAGTTTCATTGTTCATTATTTTCTTTGCTTAGTTGGGTGGTTGGTGTTTATTTAGCTGGGGTTATTAATATCACGCTTTAAGGTAACGTATTCCTTTTTTCAAGTTGGCTTCGCTGGGGAGAGATTGAGACTATAAAATCTTTGCATTTTTTACGCGTGAAAAATACATTTAGTTACGGAGTATGTATTTCTATATTCACAATATCAACTTTAATGCGACATAATATCACCAAATAGTGTGAAAAAGTTGCTTAAAAATATGTGAGGACAACTTGAGGATTATTTGACTGACACCCTTGTCGAAAAAAAAACGCTTGCAGGAAAACACCCGCCCAAGGATATAAACATACAAACAAGCAGCAAGTATTCACAGAATATCAGATATTGGGATGGAATGAGTCTTCATTTTGTATGCACGCTTTTTGAACGATGCTCGGTGACTCTAGCATAGAAATGACTCAAGGAAATCTTTCAGCGTCGTCCCTCAAGAGCTTCAGAAAAAAATATTTCCATGAACAAATATCATAAAATATGGTGGAAGTGCGAAATTTTCCTACAGTCATGCTTAACCAGCGTCTGGTATCCCTAGCTCTTATGACGATGATAATTTTCTAATATTCCCGTCATGTCTCCGTCCCTTTCGCACTCAGGTACCCACTCTGCTCTTCCTGACTGTGGGGAAGGGAGCGGAGGTGTAATATTTTCACCCCCATTGTTCCGCATCGGTCGTGGCTCTCCTCGACTTCTAATTTAACATCTTCCGTCGCCCCTCATACCCTTCCTTCTCCCTATTCTGCCTTTTCGCGCAGCCTTCTCCAGTCCTCTTGGGAGCGCCTATTCCTAGCGTACGCAAACATACCCCTCTCCTTCCCATCACTCTTAGACTCTCTACTATCTTCTCCCTCACAAGTTCTTCCTCCCCTCTCCACCAAATCCGCGCTCTCACACTCCGAAGACTCGCCAAGGGATGGAGCATTTTTGTTACCCAACCCTTCCTTTGCACCCTTTTGTTCCAACCCCTCCCGCGTTTCATCCTTACTTCCTTCTTCCTCTGCACGGTTGATATTCCTTCGTCTCCGTAACCTAGAGATCCCCTTAACCCTCTCTCTTCCTCCCTGGACCGAATCCCTTCAGAGTGTGGCACCCTGGTCTTTCCCTTTACCCTCCCCTCGTCCCGTAAACCTTTCCATTTCGTCGCAGAGCGCACGGAAATCGTGCCTCTCCCTTGTGTCCGGAGTTTCGGGGTGTCTCCCGGTTGTACCGCCCGTAAACATGCCGGGCGCATCCTCTCCTCCGGTCGTGGAGAACCTCGCTCCCTCCTTCCGCCCCTTTCCCTCCAGCTTCGTGCTTTCCTCCCTCTCGCTCCTCTCGTCTCCTCCGTCTCCTTTGCTCCTTACGTCACCCTCGGACATCCAAGCCTCACCCCTCCGTCCCCCTCCCCCCTCCTCCCCCCATTTCCTCCCCCCCGATCACTGCCTCCGCTGAAGCATAACTCCTCCCCTTGCCTTCAGTCTGGCTCCCTCCCTGACTCGCCCATCTATGGGTCCTAATCCGGTCAGGTTATGTCGCGTTCTTCGCAACCATATCATGTCGTCGGTTTATTGGGGCTGTCCATCGGCTCATAGTCGCGGTCCTGCTGTCCAGCGGTGACTTAACACCTCCTTGCCCTTGTCAGGTGCAATCGGATAATAATTTTTTAGTCCTGTGAGGTCGTTTGACGGCACTTGTAGTAGATGGAAGACGTGGTCACTAGAGCCAGTGGGATGTTGACGCCCAGGAGTGAGGGGAAATACTAGATGACGTGGAAGGAGAAGACATCTTCTCGGTGAAGGGTGTTAGCCCTCCGTGCTGAAGATCGAAAAAGTGGTAGATGCCTAGGTACTGTGAGATATTAACGATTAGGACGAGTTTTTTTAAGTCCATTCCTACCATTGGTTGAGTGAATTCTGAGATAAAAATAGTTGTCTCCTATGTGAAAGAGTGCGATTCTCTCAAATATTTACCATCATATAAAGCACATCATATATCTTACTCAAACATTATTAGCATAACTCTCTGTTTGCATGATGAGTCATTTCTTAATGAATTTCATGAAACTTCCATCAGCAGTGAGGGAACGTCTACTGTCCTTATATCGCTTGAGGTATTTTTACTTTAAATGGGACGTAAAATGATTCATCTATTTGGTTCGTGTAATTGATTTCGAAACTCGTGGTAAATTTTTTTTTTTATTGTGGAAATATCTGAAATGGACGAATCCACCTTCCTTGAGTATTTATGTCAGTCAGGCTTGTCTCCTCGCCTGCCCAAGGTCTTGCATAGTTTGATATTTCTCCTTTAGGTCCGCCTGTTTCCCTCATCGCGTATCTCGTGCTCGTTCCGCTATGTCATTGCATTTGTCGTAGAGCGGAGGGATGGGTTCATGTAGCGTTCCGGCTGTATGTGCGGAATGCGGCTGATTCCGCCCGCTCTCTCGCACATCCCCGTTCGTGAAGCGATAATTCACGGCGCATAGCGGGTTTTTAGTTCCCGATTCCATCTGCGGCACAATGGAAGCAGCACTCCCCGGGGGTACTCGTGACAATGTTCAAGGCGACGGGGTTGTGCTCTTTTAAGTCTCCGCCGTAAATTCCTCCCCCCCCTTCCCTACCTTCTTGTTCGCCCTTATCCAGTACATCTTCTGCATTGGGGGGTTTCCATGCTGTAATTTTGCGGTGTAATATCTGATGCATTCCATTTTCCTAAACGTTTTGTTCTATTTGTCATTATACCTGAATAAATAACTACATATGCTCCTAATGAAATAACATACCCTGAGGACTTATAGGAATATGGAGAAAGGGTTTATAAAAAGGGTCTGGAAGAAAAGGATTGTGGATGAATTATAGCTATATCAGTGATCATCACTCCCTTTTCGTAGGCACAAGAAGTTTCCCCGGAACAACCCGGTGCATATTTACGCCAATGTACGTTGTATTTGTGCCCCCATGAGAATTAATTTCGGGTCTGTTTCCATTTCGTGCCGCCCAATGTCTGCTTCTCCTTGATACCTCTAGTTCTCAGTATTCCTTTCTACTTTATAGCTTTGGAAGAAGGGTATCCGTACATTAGACGACTTGCAAGCCGCAAGAAGCTGAATTAAGGGCCCTTTGGACAAACTTCGCCGGTCCTCATGAAAATGTGATAGCGTTATGAAACCATTCTTACCTCCCTTTACGCCCTCTCTTCCCCTCTCTCTTTTTCTGTTTCCTCCATTCCCCCGACTCATCTTCCTTCCTAGCTCCCCCGCGTCATCTTATTTCTCAGAAGTTGAAACTACCTTGATATTGTAGCTAAAATTCCCTTGCATAAGTCTTTAACTCTCCGAAACTTATTCAACCGAATTTTATTTGTTACTAGTGCTATTTCAACGTCTAAGGTGTCATTTTTAACGTATCATCGTTAGCTGTGTTTGCTTTTCGATCATCTGAATTTAAGATTCAATGGGTCAGAAAATATTTATAATAAAGTTGTCTCATGACTGATGTGATGGAACTTTTACACGACCAAAGAACAGCTCTTTGCAGTTTTCAATTGAGGTATATATTTTAATGCGACCGATTTTGGTTACTCTGCAGTGGCTATCAATATTTATTAAATTCGCATTTGTCGTCAGAAGCCGTCAACCCGAAGATAGGTTTGCTGCATTTTTTTTTCAGTTCACCGCTTTTTTCCTTCTTACTTCGTTATTTGTACATTGCATCCTTGTCATTCCTCCATAATCTGACATTTTCCTTATATTATTTTCGTGGAGGCTGCCGTGTCTCTTAATGTCTCCTTCCAGTGTATGTCGTCGTATTCCTCCATTGAGTATCTTCTCCCTCCATATGTTTTACTTTAAAAGTTTTACGGCATTGTCTCCTAAGCTCTAGTACATTTTCTGGCGTTTTTTGTTATCTCGTAGAGGGTGTATCCATTCCGGTTTCATATTGTTGTAACATCGGAAATGAAAAGTGAGGTGCTCGTAATGGATCATCTTGATTATTCGATTATTTATTCATTGATCACGATTATCGACCAATTGCGACTAAATCAGTGTCTTTAGTCGAGCGCTCTCGATCATGGTTGATGGTGAAAAACAACTTATGCAGTATTAGAGCCCGCGATCTGACGTTAGCAGGCGAAGAATTTACCGCCACCGATTTTTCTGGTATTTTTTGTCGAAGGGCCGGAGGGATAGTAAAAAAATGATATATAACCCACCCGGCGGTCACCCGTAACCCCTTCCTTTCATATCCTCCTCTTCCCACGAGAGACTGGCGTCGCATCCTGCTCGTCTTTTGTCTCTTCCCACCACGACTCTCGACACAACACTGCGACGCTCTTGTCCTTCCCAACTCCCTCCCGCACGCCAAATGTTCCTTCCTTATCTCCCGGGACTCGCCCTCCGACGCCCACCCCTCCCCCCCCTGATCCCACTGTCCTTCGCCCAAACCAAACTCCTCCTCCTTTCCCGACTGGCTTTCCTCTTCCTATCCTTCTGTTCCCGAAAACCACTACGGTCCTCGTATTGTGTTATTATTGTAATTCTCATACGTCCCTCCCGCTCTCTCTCTCAAGATTCGCACCCTCATCCTCATTCCTCTCTCTCTCCGTCTCACCGCCTCGCATAAACTTGGGAAGAAGTCTCACTCCTCTCCATTCTCTCCCAAGCCCACCCACCAACACACACGTATCCCCTGTACTACACTCCTTTGGTAGAGGAGCAGGAAGCCCAATTTTCTCATACACGGGGCCCCGTCGCGTATAGCGGTCCCCTACTCCCCGGGACTTGTTTATGATCTTCGCATTAATATATCTGCCCATTCCTCCCCTCTACGAATCCCCTTTCATCCTCCTGCTAATGTAGAAGGGAGAGGAGAAGGTTTCGAGGAGTGTTATGCATGTGTGTGTGTGTATCCACTCGACGTCTCCGCCTCCGGCAAAAACCCTTCGCTCGGAATCTTCCTTCTCCTTCATCTTTATTTCCCATCTCCGAGGTGTCCTCTTGTGTTTCTCATTGCTCTCCCCCCGCTTTCTTCCCTTCCACTTTATGCCTCCAGCGGTGCTGTCTTCGGATCTTCACCTGTTCTTCATCTGCCTCTGCTCCTTAGTTGCGTCTCTGGAGTATTTGCGTGCCCATTACTCCCTTTTGGACGTGATGGTCTTCTTCGGAAAGTTTCTCGGCCGTCTGGAAACCTCTGGGATGTGCCGGATGTCTTCGGAACGTTCACAACTCGTGGGAAAGCATTATCTCTACTATGAAGGGACTTATCACTTCGAATTTATTCAACAATGGCAGCCTTATGACAGTCAGATGCCTTATCCAGTCACTCGTGTTCTTAAGTAAATTAGATTTTCTTCCATAAGTAGGTATAGACGTTTAATAAAGTGATTGCTTTCGCTGTGCAAAATATGTGATAAAACGTCTCTACTCCGCGAATAATTTGTTTTTCGAACGAGAATCGTCATTTTTTGCATCCGTCGTTCATTATTCAAAACTATGTGATTTTTTAAATTCTTCTTATCCTATCATAAGGGTTTTCACCAGTAGACGCAATTTACCATCCTGTGCGACAGATTTATTTCCCGCAGTTGTGACGTAGTTACTGAAATTGGATTAAAGATTTATTGAAATATATGCCAGTGCTGCTTTCATTCTGGTTTTTAATGATTCTCCATTAGTAAAACTGCTAATTTACGCAAAAATATTTGCCTTCGGATGAAATTTCAGGCGTAGCTACAAAGCCAAATGAGGATTTTGATTCAGGCGCACGCAAATTCCACTTGTATTTTTTTCAGAGAATCTATCATGCGACTGAATGGTATTTTCGTATTTAAATCCACCCGGAATTTTTACAAATCTAGTCGTCCCCGGCCTTTCCGCCTCGTTGTTCTTGCTCGGCCATGCGTACTCTTGAGACCCACGGACGTGATTTAGCGTCTAGGATCCCTCCTCCCGAAAGGAAACGCGCAGCATCCCTTAATTTCCGGGTAACTCCTGAAAGGCAAGGGATCTTAACCCACCTCTTAACGTTCCAATGAATTTTTAATACTAATTTCGTGGCCGGATCCGTCCTTTTTATCGCGCCCATAATCCAAACCATTTTCTCTCTTTCCTTTTTTTATTCTGTGTGTGGATCCATCGCCCACTCTCTCGCTCTCCTTCCCTTTGAATATAATCGTCCTTAAATCGTTCGACCGGAAAACGAGAACGTTCTTCTTAGCAGACAAGGAAATGTCTTTCCAGTTGGTGGCTCTCCGAAACCATTTTTCAATGATTTCGAGGGGGGGTGGGAGGAACAACCTTTTTATTCCTATCCCCTCGCCGTACTAGTGCTCTGTTCGTCTTTCCCCCCGTACTATTCCTGCAATCCTCTCGCCCATCTACCGCCCTCTTACTGCCACCCCCCTTCTTTCTGTCCTCCCTCGCCCGTAATGTGTGAATGCGATATCTGCGTCATAAATCAGGAAGCGATGAGACGGGAGAGGCTATGGGTGGGAGTTAGGAATCCACGGGTGGAGGACAGTCCTTCCGAGGTCGCAAGGTTGCTGATAGAGGTCCTTTTTGCGCGGCCGGTCCCGGCAGCCGTAATGACGGCAGCCTCTCGGAGCCCTGAAATGTGTATGGGGGAAGAATTGAGTTGGCTCGTCCATTGGAAAGCTTGAAGATGCCGAATAATTATTCTTCTAAGGGTTCGGGTGCCGTCCGTGTTGTTCGTCCTTAAAACGGATAGGTATTCCTCTTCGTCTTATCTGTGTTCGGTCAGTGGTCATTTTTTGGTTGTCCCATTCAACTGCTGGAAACCATCAAAGTTTGATAAGTATAGCCAGAATCCGCTGATATTAGGCTCTGGAAATATCCCACCAAAATGATCGAAATGTGAGTTGTCTTTTAGTTTGACGTTGTCATTTAAATTGACGTTTTCACCCAAATATATTGCGCGATCAAAGTATTAGCCTTATAAGGTGGATAACATTGCAGTCCGAACCAAGTGGTGTGGAGTTGCCTAATCAATTCTATTATGTTATATCAGTTGGTACTAGTTCATTCTTTCACGATAGGGTTAACGCGAGAATTGCATTCCATTCGTCGGTTTTTAATACCCCGTTTCTCGAGGATGCAAGAAAAAAACGAACTTTCTGGCACGTCATGGACGACGTTAGGTTTGATTTACAGTTTAATTTTGCATTTTTTTTACTTTCTCTTAGTCCCGCAAATTAACATATATTATGTTACCCACTCCATTTCAAGTAATGGACCTGTACCTACCGTTATTATTCGAATTATCAGTCCATTGTGTCGGATTATTAACAAATAGTTCTAACGATATTCACATTTGAAGACATACCATATGTCACCTTCGTCGAAGCTGTCTCAAGCAATCGCGTCAGGCCTTTCGCAAGCATCGTTCATTCCAAAAGAAGGTGGTGTCTTGTCATGACCCTGCCCAGTGTCATGATGAGGACAATGACAATGCGATATTGAAAGACATGGAAAGCCGACCGTGACGGGTATGGAAGGTAGTTATGCTGGATATTAATGGAACCCCTGTCAGCCTCCCCATTACAGAATACATTGTCTAATCTCTCCCTTTCTTGACCCTCCTTTCGCAGTTATTAGGCTTACTGGGGCTTTGGATAAGCTTGCTTATGATCATAGCCCTAGTAATGTCGTAAGTATTTAGAGACAAAAATTATTCGTTGACAGTTCCTTTCTAAGCTCATTGAGTCTTTGAGGAAAACAATTTTTATGGCTTTCCTCAGACTTAAACTATTTCTGTGAATTTATTCACTGCGCAACTTATTGAAAACTCAGCGTTTAACTAGTGTTTAAGTACTCAGAATTGTGGCTAAAAGTAAACGATGTAATTCTGTAAAAAAGTGAAGACTTCCGGAGTCTGAAGTGCTCTATATCCGTGGGTCCGTAAAATGTAAGAATCATTTTTTTTTTTCAATGCAAAAACTTGTTCAATGCAAATCTGGGCATCCACCGATGCCCAGATGTTTTACTGCTTTGTTCATTACACTGGAAAAAGTTCATAGCTGAATTTTAAATAGCTTATGGCGTGAATTCTCGTGGTATTTAATTTACAGAAGTGATTACGCCAAAGGCGATGCTAGTAAAGTGAGTAGCAAAGTTGATGTACGTGGGTGGAAACTATGCACATCCATAACGAAAAACTGGCTTACTAATTTGTGTCTTTATTGTCGAAAGCAATTAATAACCGATTGCTTCTTATTATACTTGGGAGAAATGTTTTTAAAACTTTTGAGGAAGGTGCTGAGATGTTAGGACCCTTTTAATGCCATCGGTGTTATTATCTGTTATTTTTAACCCTTGTTACCCTGCTTTTGCTGAATAAAATTAATCCGCGTGACTTCACGCTTCAAATTTACGCAAATCGCGCACTTCCGTTATCCATGGTCGCTAAAAAAACTACATGGCTATAATCATTATCTCCCATTTATTTGGTTCCCCTCCCTCCTTTCCACCAAACGCCTCCAACAATTAGCGGAAATTTAAATTCTTCCTGCTTTTATCACGCTTCGTGCTAGTTCCTACATTTTCTTTTTCGAGGGATCATTACGATCGGTTTTTGCATCTCTCTAGTCCTCGCGAAGAAGTCTCGCATGGGTCCCCTAATTACATCACGCTCAAGATCCCATTCCATCGTTTTGCAAAAAAAAAGACAAAATTTTATTTCCCTTCACCGTTGGATGGACAGTCCATTTGCATCATCTCCGTGAACGCGCTCTCCCGTCATAACTGGCGCTTGCACTTGCACCTTCTTTCCTCGAGAGGGCGTGACTCCCACACATCCTATGTTCAGCTTCCTCCGCGCGCTTTCTATCCGTGCAGAAGAGTTTTGGGAGGCTGGGATGTGAGTGAGGGGGGTTTTAAAAACGGGTATCACCGAACCATCCCTCCCTCACCCTTACCACCACCCTTAATACCCTATTGCCCTCGCATTTACCCTCGTTTCCTCGACTCCCCCCTCCCCTGCCGGAGTCCACTCCATCATCTCCGTCGCTTGTTTGGTTAAACGTTTCCCCAACACTTTTCCTCTTTCGCCCCTCACCTCCCGCGGCAAGTCTTCTCTTCTCCCCGTTCACAAAACCTTGGTTCCTAAACTTCCATCAGCCTCTTCCACCCTCCCATGTACGCCTGCCAGTCAGCTCTTCACCTCCTGCCCCCCACGCGGGTCCAAGAACCGAGAAAATCCGCCCGGTTTTAATTAGGAAGAAAGCCTCTGTATCGGGAATGGGCTAAGTCTCCACCTCCGGGGACGGGCGAGCGAGAGCGGTGTCAGACCGGCCGTGGGGGTCGGTCGGTGGGTCCGTGTAAAGTAGAGAAAAAGGAGATCCTGTCGTGGGGGGAATGTGGAAATTGTTTCTCGAGGGATGTAAGTGAGGGTGGGATATGGGAGGCGTTTTTTTCTGGGTTTCTTCAAAAAAGAAACTCGGCGTGTGAGCCTGGAATGGGTTCGCGCCCTGATATGGCCATTGGCTCTCCCTCGTCCTCTGTATTTTTATCCAGCGTCCCTCCGCGCTATGCATCTTGTGTTTTTTTTATGCTGCCTGTGGCGAGTCCCTCTTTCCTTTGTGCAGATTCGTTGACCTCTTCTCACAGTCAGTCTTGACGCACGTGTGATGGCGTATGGCTGGTGATGTGATGTACTGTGCTTTCGTTGATATTCAGTTTCTAATGTCCTGCCTCTGAAGTTCTTCTGAATTTTGCACAATACTCTCTTAAGAACCATTATCACCGGCATCATCATCAAGTATAATAAATGAAGTTTAAATAGATATTTTTCATTTGGGCATACCATTAGTGAGTATTTTACTAAGCTGTCGATTCATCATCAGTTCAAACTTGAAACATTTTGTTTTTATTTCTGGAAATGCTTTTTTGTCATAAATAGTGTTGATGTTCCCTAATGTTTTTTCGGAAAATGTAAACAACACTTGCTTGTCTGTATTTAAATGTCAGTACATAATTTTTATTGCCTTGAAGTGATGTGCATATTAAATCGTCGGGATATCTGGGAAATTCTTTTATGCCGTGGAAATAATTTATTTTTGTATGACTGATAAGACTCTTAGGACATTATTAAATCAGATGTAGTATACTTCGTCGATCTTTCTATCGTTGATTGGTATTTCATGACGGAGAATATTGTGGAAAGATTGCTAAACTGAACTCTTCGAGAGCCTGCTGCGCTGGCCTTCCTATAACGAGGCCATTTTCACAGGTCTTTTTCGTGACTTCGACCAATGACCGATATATTGATGGTTGTTGGATACTATATATAAATTCACTTATGACTTTGGTACCCTCACTATGATCAGCAGATAGTCTAAATCTTCTTCATTGCAAGTGAGTCACGTGGATTAACATACGTAGCCTAGGGAAACCGATAAAAGTCTGGCAACTTCTCAAATGCAGAAGTACTTTTTCGTTCAAATGTTGTTCCTTCCGAAGCTAACCGATGAGTGGCGTATGCTGTCTGGCAGTTATCGGGCCGAGTGGAGGTCAGCACTGTATCTCATTCCTTATTTTTCACTCATTCCTCCTCTCTCATATTTCTCTTTTGCTTTTGTCATTTCCTCTTGCTGCTATGTGAATCCAGCAAGTCGCTTCAGCGCCCGTTTTCGTCCCCTTTCCTACGTTTTTTTGTTGCTGTGTTTATCCGTCCATGATGTGCTTTGGTCAAGTTTCAGACCCTCTTCCTTATGTTATCGTGGGTGAGTAGATCTCGGTGACATGTGAAAAATTATTCCCCTCCGACATTTTTCAACCGTTCTAATCGATTGGGGTGGAAGCATCTTTAGAAAACATTCTCTGTAAGGTGGTGGAAATATTCTCACCCGGTAGTATTTCTCCGTGCTTAAAAATTTATGCCGTATTCAGGAGACTATTTGTTTTTTATAATGGTAATTATAACTACCATTGTTTTTTAATGGCCGTCTCCATAATGTTGTCTTTCACTTGATCTTATTTAGCCCACTAATGGTGATGGCTGGTAATGAATTATTCTTTTACTTGACTATCCTAACCGCCTTTAACAATCTCGCTTCGGGTGTACCCCCTATAGCTACGACTTTGGTATTCGTCGGGCTCATTATTGTTAACTGACGTCAAACCTTTGTTCCAATGTTCGTTTCTCTGCCAAACAAGTGGATAATCAATCAGAGGATACAAATATGTCCATTATTTAAGGTAAATTGTGGTGTACTTGCATGTGCTTTGCTTGTGTTCTTAAATATGTCTTTGATGTGCTTAAGGGGAAAAATCCAGTATAATGAGGTGTCATTGCGAGGTACTACGGAGCTGAGACAGTAGATTCCGTCTAAAGTTTTGGAACTGTTCTTATTATGTAAAACCTAATGGTTCCCGTTTGTTTCTTTAATGCGTTTTGCTAATCCGAATGGGTTTCTCTTCGATAAGGGGAAGAAAGGGTGAAATACTTTGGGCACCGGTGGGTCACGTCATTCGCCTCAGGAAAAAACTCAAGTATCCTTTTAAGGTGGCCGCTTTTGTTCCAACTCCAACCTCCGAACTGCTCGCAATCACTTCTTCTCGAAACTTTGAAATTTTTTTCAACGGTCATTAATTTCGTCTCGCCTGTTTCTATCTCAGAAGCGATTCTTTTTCCTGGTTTATTGCTCCCATAAAATTGCGATTACGGAGTTCGACGGTATCAATAAACTAAGTTTCTCGTTGGTGTATTTTTTTCTCTCTCGTTAATGAGATATCTCGTGAGAGGGAAAGAAGGAAACTTCGATGAGAAAGTCGAAGAGCCGTTAAAAAAATTGGCCTTTGCTCTTCATCCTGGTTCCGTCATCTTTCAAAAGACGATCCCATGGTCATATTATGCCCAATTCTTTGAATAAATTTCGATTAGTTTTTTTTTCTAAATGTCTCAAAAAATCAGAAAAAGATTTTTGATGCACTTGTAAAAGCATATTACCATGCATTTTGGTATTTGTTTTTGAGATACACGGAGTTATATTCATATTTACCTTGTCGCAGAGCAACAGCCATAAACCGGATAGCTGTATCTCATAATCGAGTAAATCGTGCTTATAATGGGATTATTTTTGAGTAGTTATTCTTCAAGTGCGAGCTCTATTGCATTCATATCGTCCATCATTATTAAAAGAGTGGAATAGTTTGGTAAAAATATAGTTCCGAATATGAGTATATGCAGGTACTACATGTGGAAAAAAACATAAAACAATGAGTTCTTATTCCCGCTCTTGTGATAACTTGATTAATTTGGTATATTATAATAGAGAGTAAACACCCAAGGCGCTGGTGAAGAATCTATCAATGTTTCTTGTAAATTTGCCATTTTTCGATCCACGGTTAACGTCTTTCGTTCATATTCGGCACGCAGGTGAGATGAAATTGTTTTACTTATTGTTTTTGTGAAAGCCAACTGTGATATTTCTACCCTGAATTGATCGATGGATTTTTTTCTTTAATTGTATATTTCTTTCTTCTTGTTTTTGGAATCGGTTAAATCATTCTCTGTGCTCTGTTGTAAAAATGTGGAGATTGATCGTGCATTAATTCTGGTGAGCTGATAGTGATACCTCTGGACTTGACCCTCCCATGTCATTCGGTTCCGTGTGCCCTATCGTTGTTGCCCAACCCAGGGTTGGAGAATAAATTTACCGCTGAAACTACCGGATCCAAGGTGTAGTCTGCAAAGAGGTTTTTGAGGGAATCCACGGACCGGACGAGGAGGGCGCAATGAGTGACGTTGGGAAGAAGGGCTTTCACAGGTGGTCTGTCGTTATGGAAGGAACGGGGGTGGGGCGGCGAGAGGAGGAGGTCGAAAAGATGCAGGGGAGGAAGTAGAGAGGGATGGGTGGGAAGTAAATGGGTGACGGCGGAGCCGGTTGCGGCCCGCGCTCCACCTCCGAGAAAATTAAGGTAATTCCTGTATCCATAAATCCAAGGGGGTATAAAATTCATTAGATTATAAATCCATTAATGCTATGGATCGTTCCTTATTACGCGCCGCGAATTTTAATCTCTCTTGACGCTTTTCCCACGGGTGGATCGGGGTGTTATGAAGAAGTTAGGGGACCCCTAGGGTCGGGTGTGGTGGAGTGGGAAGGTTCCCTCTGGGCGGAGGAGGAGGATAGTGGGAGAGACTGTTCGGATGTGAATAAGGGGTTGATGGTGACGGAGATCTGAAAAGGGCAAAGGGGGAGGAGTGAGGCGGGCTGGAGGAGGGAAGGCAGGCCAACGGTGTGAGAGAGGGAGAGAAAGAGAGAGACAGCGTGGAGTTTGCATGAGTGGCTTTTGAATAGATACGAGCTGGCGGGAGGTAGGTAGGTGGGGCGGGGGGGAGTGTAGGAGGTGGGTTTTGGGTGGGATGGGTTGGGGTGAGTGTTTGGAGGAAGGAAGGATTAGGTGAGAATGGTTGAAATAGAGCGGGGGTCTGGACTTAGAGGTGTGGGACGAAAGGAGGAA
Organism: Pyrrhosoma nymphula; assembly: GCA_963573305.1. NCBI lineage: Eukaryota > Metazoa > Arthropoda > Insecta > Odonata > Coenagrionidae > Pyrrhosoma > Pyrrhosoma nymphula. The sequence continues at coordinate 54,574,173 of OY754330.1, forward strand.
GTTTTTGAGGAGGTGGAGGTTAGAGGGGCAGCAGATGATTATGAAGTTGATGAATGCCCGTGATGGGTTTGCAAAAGGACCGGAGACTGGGGAAGAGGGATAGTATATGCGGCGCGATATGATGATGAGCGAGGACCCGAGGAAGCGTTCGCCTGCTTGAAGGCATCCGAGGGTTTCCCGGGGCTTGGAGTCGCGGAATAAAAAGAGCTCTCAGGATTCAGCGGTCGTGATCGTTTTAGCCCACGTAAGATTTTATGGTCAGAAAGAGTAGTTGCCTCGTAAATCTTCGTGTTCGTCCATTATCTGTGCTTAACTAGATGCATATTAGGTGGAGTGACCTAGTTCAAGTGAATTTTAGGAGTTCGAATATTAAGTGGCTTCTCGTACTCTAGCTCTTCGGCAGCTATCATCCTCGGAATTTAGGTATGCTGAATCGGAGAGATTGCACTCTGGCTAAGTCATTCCTGTTATATGAAATGTGTCAATTGGGTGATTCTTCTCTCTAAAATAGTTTTTTTCATTGGGCTAAGAATAAGTTTTAGAGGGGAACATCTACCCTTCACTTCGTGATCTTTGAAGCTGTAATCTGTTATTAAATCTAATTTTTTCATGCGTTTGAAAATCTGCATCATGAAAATTATTTGACTCACCTAATTCAAATTTTTACTATAAGTTCTTTTTAATTCCTCATCTTTTTTATTTGAAAAGCAAATATCCGTCTAGGCAATCTCATATTACTCATTTCTCAGATTTGCATGGAAGATTGCGTTACTACAAGATAAGCACTTCTGTATTTTATGAGGCTGTGTCTTGTCACTTGTTTTTTTTTCAATAAATGCCTCTTAAAAGAAGTCGTATTGCCGTGGAATCACATTTTCAAACGTCGGTGTCCTCCATTTCTTACACTCATGAGGCAGGTTGTTGGGTATAATGTGTACTAATCATCCAAAAAATCTAAATAGTATTTCTTTGGGTGACTTCCTACAAAATAGCAGTTGTGTGCAAGCCATCATAATGCCATTATATTTATTACTTCGGGGATGCAAACACTACCTTTCCCTTAAACTCAATGCATCTGGAAGGTTTAAGTGTCCTTGAATTTTATTCCTTAGCTAAGGCTCTTTCGATTTATGGAACAACGCTTGGTAGGTGTTCATAAAATAAAAGAAAATGAAAAATGAGTTGAGACAGCCTACATTCAAGTATAGTCAACGGTTAACACTTATCAATTCATTCAATTTCCCCCGCTGAATTTCTGCATTTTGCTGAAATAGTCGTTATACTGCAATTACTATTGATTCTTGAGGTAATTAGGTTCTCATCTAATGGCTGTATTTTATTCCTCCAATCCAGAATGGAGCGTTCAGTGTGGAAATATTTAAGGCCAGGCTTGCGGTCATTGAAGTCACTATCAGATAGATTCTAGCGGTATGATCGTCGATTGGCACATTATCTGGCAAGTTTAAAAACGCCGCCTTATCTCTTTTACTTTATACAATTTGGGTTAGAGCGCGCAAATGAGTTCGTTGAGGCATGATTTAATGACGTTGTCGGAAAGAGTAATCCCCGATGATTCGAATGGTTCTGGGGGCTCGGATGAATGGGGGTGGGGTTGTGGAAAAGGTAAGGCGGACACTCTGTTGGCTTGGGCACACCGGATCTCTCGTGATGACCTTTAAAAAATGTGTGGTGAAAAAAATTATGTTCCCTCTCTTGGTTGCCCTCACATTAAATCCTGAAAAAATATAAAATCCTGGAATCGGAGGCTGGAAAAGGAAGACCGGAAATGCGCACAGCGACCTCCTCCCTCTCTACCTCTACATTAAACCCCCCCCCCCCCCTCGCCAAGTCTCCCTTTCCACACTTTTGCTCTGATCTCCTATCCCTTCCATTCACATAGCTTTTCTCTATCTATAGATATTCCCGTCTCGGCTTTCGTCCCCCTCTCCCATCCCCACCTTAGTGCCATGCCATTCCGGCTTGAATAAGTCCTCTGCGTCGTAAATCCTTTTGCTTGATTTCCTCTTGATTCTTTCTCTTTTTCTGCTCTGCAATTTAACCCCTCAGCAAGATAAAGACTCTTCTGGAGTTTCCATCCCTCTCTATATTTCATAGGAGTAGTTAGAGATGGGGCATTAGAGAAAATAATTGACCCCACTAGGTTAAATTTTCCTCCGCGGTCATCAGTTATCCCCAAATTCGTTCTAAGTCTTTCAATCTGTCTCCTGTCGAAAATATCGCATTGCTCTCTCAATATATTTTCTAGACCTTTTTCGTGGACCCAATTGGTGGCTCTGGGATGAAGCAAGATAGCTTCGCCAGTACTCTGAGGCTGAAGTTATGAGTCATGGATGTCCTTTCGAACTTTGTCTTACTGCGATCTGTTTCGGTCATGCGATACAATTGAACGAGATCCAGTGTTTGTGTTGAAAGGGATAAATTGTTATTTTTGCAAATATATAATTTCAATCCAATTATATAATTGGCATTAATATGTTTTTAAGACCACATTTTCATAAGATTATTTGGACATATGTACTCAGTTTAAATTGGCATATAATGTGATTTAATCAATATGTTCACTTTTCCTTTGTTATAGCTTGAATTTTTTATCGGTTTAGCTTCCTTGCGCAGGTTTTGAGTTTTTACTACGCAAAATGTATCATACATTTGAGAAACTCGTGTTACCGAGCGCGAAATGTGGATTGTATTAAAATAATTATGCTCGAATATTAATCAAGTGCACCCGTACATTTTTGCCGTTACCCGTGGGCACATCTGGAGACATTCCAGCCCCTGCTACCAAAATGGTATTCGAGCTTTGTTTATCATGCGCTCTGCATTTTCACTCGTAAGTTAATTTTATTCTTAACATTTTCAACATTATTCGAGCATGCACTCAATCCTCGAGGGAAAACGTACCTTCATTCAAAGAGCCAGCCGGAAACTGCTGGCGATCCCTTAGTCCATGTGAAGATGACCTCGGAAAGTTTTTTTTCATATAATTTTCTGGCTCGCCCTCGATTTTCTTTCGCCACTTTGCGGCTGCTTAGGTACAAAAGCTCTCACCTTTCGCTCAGATTAATTCCGCATTTCATACAATTTCGCCTGTGGTTCCGTTCTTGGCACTATGTTCGTCACCTCAGCAACCCTTCCACACATCCTTGCGCTCGCCAAGACCCGTTCATTTTCTCCGCCCACCTGCGCTGCCCCCCCCCCCTCCCCCCCGCTGAACTTTGGAATCGGCGAAAATGGACTCACTTAGACTCCACTGTGTTTATCCCAGAGTACGAAGTAGTAGTATTTCAACTATGAGTTCATGCTTCGACAGATAAGATCCTTTTGCCGTTTCTATTTTAACTGCAGACGGGGCAGGACGAATTGGACGATCACTCGATGGCGCATAAGTTAGATATCTCCATTATAGCAGGTCAGTTTGAACACGAGTTTTCCCTCTCTTTTTCAAAAAATAGGTAAGAATTGTTAGTCGATTAGTTTTTGTCTAAATTCTTTCTGAAAACCCATATTTCAAGTTTATTTTAATGTGCCGCTGTCGGCGATTGCCCTTTCATAAAAATAATGTGTTCTTTTACTTATGGCGCCTAATTTTCGTGATTATGCAGAATTTCATTTTTTATGTGCATTAAGCCAAGCTAAATTACGAAAAGGGTCTTTTTCGTGGGTGTCAACGTTTATATTCTGATGGGCTGAGTAGTTTTTAAACATTTACGTTCGTCTCACTGGAATTTTGATTAATTGCTGATATATTTAGTAAATGTGGGTCAACTCTGTTAAGGCATCTCGACATCAACTAATAATCTAACTCGAAATTCAGCATTTCCACTGGTTAGCTCTGGTGACTTTTGATTATATCTGGAATTGCGTGTTTGCGTCGAATCCTCTGAGGATAGGACACCGAGATGAAATGTAAGGGCATCTTGGAACGATCTAATTTCCCTCGTCCACGTCAGCTGTTGGATTTCCTCGAGGAGTTAAACGGAATCATTTGACGAAAGGATTCTCGGAAATGGAAGCTTTTGGATCCGTTTACCATCGTGATGGCAATAAGTAGAATTTTTAATTGAAAATGGAATGTGAGAGGCCGCGTAACTCAATTCTGTTGTAAGAAACTTTTCTTCCCTCTTCTGAGGACTCCCTGTAATGCCGCCGTTGTAGTTTACGTTTTCTGCCTTTAACGACTAATTTCCAATGCGAGGTGAATCCACGGCTTTAAATATGGATAATGAGCTCTACTGCGTAATGGACGGATAAACCATTCGTTCGTCACGTGTTACTTTCTTGTTTGAATTACGGTAGTATTTAATAGTTCTTCATCATATAGTTAGAAGACTTATCACCACAGGTCAATTTTTAAATCCCTAATGGTATTTTTTCGATTTGGTTAGTCGGCGGATGAGTTTCGTTAAGATGGCCTAACAGATTTTATAACACTTATTTTCAAGTCCTTTCAAATGTTTCATTTATGAAGAGCATACTACATCTGTGACGCTAAATTTTTTGCCAGTTGATACATAATTTAGTCTTATGGTTACATGTAATCAGGATCAGTTTGAAAATTGTATTATTTTCTTACTGGTGGAAGGGTGGCTAGATGCTTGTATGATTAAGGAAACAGAGTTTTTAAGCTGCATTTTTGCTCTATCAAGGCCAATTCTTCAACGTAGGAGGTGGGAGGGTAAAATCTTAATCTGCATTTCTTACTTTGGTACTTTCTTATGAATCAAAACTTTACAGAATTGGAAAAAGGTCTACAAAGTACTATATTCTTTAAAGTATGAACATTAAACTGTAAAATTAGATAAATATCAATTTACTTAGGTATCTCACTATCCGCACCTGAGATTAAACAATGAGCCACCTTTCAATAATCAATTTCAATATTCCATCTCAAACTCTATCATTTTTCCATTTTACGTTAGGATATTGTCTTTTAATTTGAAAAAAATGATACCTGCGTCACTGGAGTGATAAAATTAATTGATAGCTAAAATGGAAATCGTGAAAACGTAGTCAAAATAGTTTCTCGAGTGTGACCTCCATTGATAAAAGCTAACAAATCTTAGCTATATTGCCGTAATTATCATTCCCTATTATTATTCCTCTTTGAATAATGCAGATGGTAGTCAAATACTCACTCCGTATGCGGAATCAGTCTTTATTGCCTTTCCATTGCTTCTCTCTCGCCTTGAAACTATCAGTCCACATCTGAGTCCACTCCCTTCCTTTTTCATCTCTTTTCTTCTTCCATGCCGGAGCTATATTCGTACTGTGGTCGAGCTGAGGGGAGCGAGGTCAGAATTTTAACTTCCGCTTTGATTGGAATCGTGGTCATTGATGCGTGCGGCAGCAACTTAGGGTTCCGCGGTTATTTTCCATTTTATACATTTTTTCCCTCCCCGGGTTCGTTCTGGCGAAGTGTACTCGGCGGGCGTAAAAGAATAGCCCGAGCGGATACGGCACAGTCCGTGTAGATGTTAGGGAGTTCGGCCAGAGAGGGTGGAGAGGAAGCGAGGGGATGGTGGATGAGATGGGATATAGAGGGAGAGGAATCCGGAGAGGTTACTGAGTTTGGACCGTGTATACTGGGAGAGCCACTGGCGGGGATACGTTGGCCTGAGCGGGGTGGTTGGGTGGGAGAGGAGGAGGACTTGGCAGGAAAGGAAGGGAAAGAAAATCAAGCCATCACACGCCATTTAACTATTCCTGGCCATATTTCTAATTATTTTCCCTGACGAACCCTCTTCTCTCCCTCCCCGCTCCCCTCCCCGGTTCTCCGGCAGTTCTTTCCAGAGTCGCAGTCCAAACCCCATCCCGACCCCCTCCCCTCACTCCCGCCCATGGCTCATCCATCCACCCTGAGCCCACTTTTTTTCCTTCTGCCCAGATCCCACTTTTCGCAATTTCAGCTCAGCTGGTCTTTTTTTCAGGTCGGTAGGGAAAAGGTTTTTTTTTCCTTTTGGTTTGGGTAGTATGGGTGAATGTTTGGTGGGCTGGGAGAAGAAGAGAGTGGAAAACCGATTTCAACGTTGTTTTTTATTAATTTTTTTTCTTCAAGCGTGCCTTTGGTCCTGGAAGTAACTCTCCTAATGTGATTTACGTTTCCTCGAGCGGGTCATCTCCCTTCTGTGAACTCCCCGCCCCCTGCATCCCCTCCCCTTCGGTCGCTGAAACCCCCTCGTTCTCCCCACCACCCAGTACTTGGGGCGAGCCAGTGTACCCTTTCCCCCCTTCAGTGGTCTCCCATAATTAATACCGCCCCTTTCTCTTATGTTTGTCCTTGCCCCCTTTCCTCCTCTCACTCGTTTCTTCCAGCTCCCACACGTTCTCCCGTCCTCTTCCGTCAAAAATATATCTATATCCCCCTTACCACATACTACATCTTTTGCCTCGCCTCCTCCATTCTCCCTTTTTCCGCGTTTCAGTTCAGCTCTTCGGGAACATGTGGTCGTATGTACTTTCACGTCGATTCGTCACTACTGCAAAGTTTGTTGATTGGTTAATTGGGGAGGCGAACGTCTACTGAGGTCATTTGCGCTGTTATGGTAGTTGGGGCGAGATATTTCCCTAGTCATAAAGAAGGAGACCATCTTCGAATTTTATTTTTTAATCTCACCGTCTGTATGAAGTAAATATTGTAATATTAATGCCGCAGAAATATAGCTATATATGACAAAAATTCCCAGTAATTAAAAATATATATATATTTACATAAGTCTCTAACTTGACTCATTTTTTACGCCGTACGGTGAAAACGCCTTCATAACAAAATGTTTATTTTGCGATTCTGTAAAAATTACTGCAGTGAGTAATTGAGTAATTTTTAAATAGTTGAGAAAATGTACAAACTAAATAGCGTTAGTTTTTTGACAAAATCTAGTAATTAGAAATGCCTATTTTTTCAATATTCTCCCTTTGGAGCGCACAGCCGTGTCCCATGCAAAATAGCATATATTGTTTTACAAATTGCTCGAAAAGTAGTGCGGCAAGTGGTTAATATTTTGATGTCATTGGAAAGGTGAGACTTTTTTCTTAAAAATGAGATCCTATACATCAAATTATAGGTGAATTGATATATCGCTTTAACAACCTTAAGGACAGGTTGGTTGGACTTCGAAGGAATGCAGGAAGGTTGGAAAAAAAAACCGTTGGCGCTAGCCCGTTCTTATTGAATGGAGCCAAAGGGACCACAGTTTAACGTCCCATCCAGAGCTCTTTGCTTTTTTACCCTCCTCATTTCAGCCATGTAGGGATCGGGATTCCACCGAAAAATTTCCGCCATCTCGGGGATTCGAACCCGGACCTTCGGGATGGGAAGCCAGTACTCTGCCCCTCCACACCCACCCGAGAAGCGTCATCTGAATGTACTAGTTGCACAGTGACTAAATTGTGTGTGTTATGAGCTGACTAATTCTGTATTCTGTTGTCGATAAATGGACAGAATCGCCTGTTAATTTGTACCTTCATTTCTCGTAATTTTTTATCGAAAGGGGTCAGGTACGTGATTTGGGATGGATCGTACCAGGTAACGACACTCAAGTTCATTTTCTTTCTCTAGGGAGCATTTTTAGCCGGGCGAAATCGAGGAAAATTAAGGATTCTTTAATTGGAATTCGGAAAAATTAACCTTCTTGTGCTTATCTTTAAAAGACTACCAAGCGCTAGAATTTTGATTAATGTAAATTGTGCCCCCCTGTGATAAATTACGTGAGTGTCATTCAAATTCTCTCTTTAAATCCTGTGATCTGATTTGCCCTTTGCCACACACCCTTGAGGCGGCTTGCTATGGGACTACATAGATTCACAAAACGTCTTTCTCAAATTGTAATTAAATGTATGAGATTAAAGGCAGAATGTTTAGGAATCAGTTTGAACTTCTGTGAAGTTTTTGTCGCTTTTCGCAGGCACTTTAAATTATGTGATATTGCCTGTCAATAAGAATCGATATTTATGTCTTCGGTCTTCGAAAAAAAAAAAAGGTGCTGCATAATGACTCTGCAACCTAAACTTGAACTCATTGCCGTTGAATACAGGTCATTTTTAGCATTATCTCATCAGTTTGCGGAAAAAGCATGTACGAATGTATAGTTATAGCGAAATCTGTTGTCCAAGCACTCACGTCCTTCTCGCGTGTGATAGCTGTGAACTTAAAGCTAAATGCTTTCACATCTTCTAGTAAGTTTTTAGCTACTATGTTTTTACAATAGCATTTTCTTTTCTTTTTTGTTAACGTTACTCTTATTTTCTGTAGAACCTTATAAATTTTTCCGGTGAAAAGATAATGAGCGGCGGTCAATTACTATTTCAAATATTATAGCCTGCAAATCTGCTGCAACAGCTTTCAAATATACTGCTAAGTAAGATACCAAAATTTGATCAAAGGCTTATAAAATACAGGTATGCATTATGGTTGAGTAATGAGTACGCGAGAGAGACGAATATAAGTGAACGTTCTACGCAAAATTTTACCGTAAGAATTTAAGTCGTTTTCAGGGAAATCTTATTACAAGGTCTTTGTAGGTATTTGGGTATATGCATTTATTGGGAGGTTGAAGGCTTCGAGGAGGTAAAGCGGAAGATAGGGAGGAAAAGGAAGAAGAGGATCAAGCTTTTCGTCCGCCCTATAGTGATCTGATGGAATGAAACACCTAGGAATTAAATATTATTCCGGTAGAAGTTTTCATGTTGAATATCTGTAACCTACTTCTACCTGAAAGACTACTGGAGTATATTAGCATTTATAATGAAATAGCATGGGTAACGTAAAATGAAACGCTTTTATGTTGAATTGAATTTGGACAGATTGTCTTCACTAACAACCACTAATTAGGCTTTCGTGGGGAGGGGAAGGCTAATGATACACATGCATGATATGAATTATTGCACTTAGTTAATAATTTGTCGATTTTGTAATCGATTCAGTCGCCAATGCATTTCTAAACGTTTAGTCAACAGCCGAAAATATGGAATAATGTAATACATTCCTAGTTAAAGTAAGTTCATATTATAATAATTATCTAGGAGTTGGATGAATAACGTTTTCCACGGCGTTGGATATTTTTCAGCGGGTTGTATTTTCTCTATTGCTGTTCATATTTTAAAATTTTTCCTTCAGTTTATACCAAATGCTGCAAGGAGACTTTTTCTTTAGATTATAACTAACTATCTTATCGCGTGAAGCCTCATTTAATGCGGAAATTATATTTAATGTGGAAAATCCAGCGAATACCGTTAAGCTTGTTCAGAAAAACTTGAAGGCAGTGCATGCAATTTTAAATGTACACACCTACTAGTGATAAAACATCAACTATTGGCTAACATGAGGAATAAGCGTAATTCTAACTTCAGTATTTTTTCTTAACAGCATAACTTTTATCGGGTTCTAACATTAGTTGACAATATATAGCGATGAGATTGAATGAGCAGCTGCTGTCTTTTTTACTTAATCCCCTATCGAATTTGCTTCGAGTGTCTCAGAAGCCATTGATTCAACATTTTTGATATTCAGATCACTAGTTTGTCAATGACTTTTTTATCTACCCCTTTAGTTTATTACGTAAGACGTTTATTGAGTATAATTAAGAGAATGTATCCTTGAGGCAATGCACTCATGGTGATGATGGTTTGTGCCTTCGGATTAGAATATCTCCGCGCTGATGTATTTTTTTAATTTGATGTGGCTGTACATAATATTTTTTCATGAGCCTCAAAACAATGGTGACTCATTTCGTACTAAACTTTCGACCTAGGACTTCCTCTATAAAGCCAGGGAATGAAATATATTCTATAATTTTGATTTTAATGGCTTGTATGTAATTATTATGTCATTGAGAAAGGTATATTTTGCCCTAAATGTATTTATATATTCCTTATATACTCGATTTCATCGTACCCTATATGATTCTTAATGATTGTGAATGGTACATTCCTACTTAGCTGTTCATCTCAAATCAAATCATTTTACTTAATTAAACAAAGAAGTACGGAATAAGTCTGTCATAAAAAATACTGTTGGCCTTATTGGACTATTAAAAATGTGATGAAGCGAAGTACACATAAATTTGCCCTCGTTGGTTTGTTCTACGTTTTTTTTTGCATATTCTGGTTCTTCTGGCCGTTTTTTTCTTGGTCCTAGGCGTATGAAGGAAACATTATCGTGGTGAGTGACTATGGATCATGAGTGGGTATCAACCGTGTATCCTGAGGATCAAATGAGAGAACCAGACTAATGTTGCGCCAATTTTTAATTCGAATCGAATCCGGTTGATTCCTGCATTAGTTCCAAAGTATTGTTATGCCAAGAGAGCGAATCGATAAGGAAAATAATGAACTTATTCCTCTGTTATAGACCTCTCTGTATTAAATAGCGTATACCTGCGCGTATTTTAATTTCTTCGGCCATCGTCGAATTTGTGCATGCAAAGGAAATATTGGAGGTGAGATAGTGGATCGTTTGGCAGTGGAAGGTTGGGGGGAGGGGGTGGAAAGAGGTTGGATGAGTGGGTGGGGAGGCGTGGGAGATGAGGATGGGCCTCCCACGTGGGTCATCCGTCTCACAGCGAGCCGCCTCCTTATTGGTCGTTCAAAGGACACGCCCACTTCCTTGCGCCGTTAACGCCTCTCGCTGGAGACTCACTCCCTTAAACCCTTTCGTCTCCCAACGCCCGACTCTCCTTACCAATATCATCCCCCCCCTCTCCACTCCCACCTCTCTCCCTCCCGTTCTCCCTTCTCGAACCTCTCGTTGCCGAACGCGTCCTTTGGAAATGCTCCCCCTCCATACCACCACTACCCCTAACCCCTTCCTCGGAATCTTTCCCCGAGATCTCGAGACAGTCCGGGAAGAGCGCTGAGATAAGCTCCTCCGCTAGTTGAGGAGCTGGAAAAGGATCGCTTCCCGTCAGGAATGCCTTCGGGGCTTTTGCTCGCGAGGTGATAAGAGGGCGTCATTTCATTCAAATTGAATTTGGTGGCTGGGACACCCTCTTAATATTGCCAAAAGCACTTCGTGTCTCCTTCCTCTTACACGTCCATTATAATCCTTTCCTATATTCCGCCTTGAGATGTAAATCTGTTTCGAAACCGGTCGTTTTTTTTAATTAATACGTGTTTAATTGCAAATTGATAATTTTTAAATATTCCTCTCATTGAGCCTTCCCTTGGGTGGAGGCTCCAATAATGACTAATATTAAGGTTATTCAACAGTTACTCTATGAATTTAATTGATATCGCTCGAAATTTCAATTTTCCTACTTGATTAATATTCTATCGAGAATTTTTGTCGTCTCCTTGATCACTGTCATAACTGTAGTACAGTATCTGCGAAAACGGAATTAGTTAAATGGACTGGAATGAGACTTACGCTGTGGAATGAAGTGTCAACCTAATTGAATCCAGTGCGAAGCAAGTTATGATACTTTTGAAATATTTTCGGTGTTCGAAAAAGTGTCTCCCTTAATTTTTTTTCACATTAGTGCGATATTTCATAGAGGAAAAATCATTCGCCTTGACCGGGATACGGACCCGGATCCCTAAATTTCGCGCCGAGTGCTTTAGCCAGTTAAGCATCCCGGTCAAGGCGAAGGATTTTTCCTCTGTGGAATATCACACTAATGTGCACTTGCAGGTGACTCTGTATAAGGAAATACCGTGGCCAGTCCCGGATTTTTCTCTCATGTTAACTCACCGAGAGCATAATTTTGTTATTTACTTTCTCTCTTGAAAAAATTTGACTTATAGCAACATTGCAGATATCATTTCACACAAAGTTGAAAAACTTCACTAGATTTTTATAATTTCATCTTCATGTTAATTTTCATATTTCTTTCATTGTTTTTATTGGCTCATGCTAAATCTCGTTGCAATGAATAGCCTTATCTTATATCATAAATTAATTTTAGCAGATTTCTATGCACCGTAGTCAAGTTTTCCAGATGATGAATATTTTATTAGGTGTATTTTATGTGAGCGCAACTTTGTTGTTAATTTTAACCCGCATACGTGGTGCAAAAAATGTTACAAATTAGAAAAAGAAATGAAATAATTTGCCTCTGTGCTTTACGAATCTACAAATAATTTTTCCTCCAAAGCTCAGTTTTCCTCGCCTTTCGTATGCATTTGGCCGCATGTACTTGTGACGTTCAGAAGGGATGCACTTCTTAACCACCCCTAACCCTACTCTAGGCGGCCCTAATCCCCCCTGAATTATGTAGAACCATGAATCACCGATTTGATTACGGTTTTTGCTGGCCTTGGGAGAACACGCCCGCATGCGGCCAAAGACGAACGACCTGAAAAAAAACTTTGTCCGCCGAGATTCGAAACAAGCCGTCGTAAAATAAAAAGGCATTAGGGCGTCGAGTGGAGGACCCGACCTCCTTGCGACTCCCCGCGGGAAAGGAGCCGAGAGGGAAGAGGGGTATCGCGTTAGCGAAACAGCAAAAGGGAGAAGAGATATTCTTTCGGGAGGAAAAGGGTAAGGTTGTTCGCCCGAGCTTTTGCTCTCCCTCCCGGGGTGGTTAAAACTCTTGGAGGAGATGAGAGGGAGATGTCGCAGCGAGTGGTGGTGGCTGGGACCGGAGGGTGGGTTTTTGGTGGGGGATGAAGGGAGTTGTTGTCCAAAGATTGGAAGAAATGGACGGGAGAGGGCGAGCGTCTCTGTACGTCCCTTCGTCTGTATCTGTGTGTGTGTCTCTGCTTCTTCCTCCCTATCCCCACAAGTCCCTACCTCCTTGCCTCCTTTCCATCCTCCTTCAGGTTGCGAAGTAAGTTTTCGCCCACTAATTGAAACGCGTCTCAGTGCGGCGTCTGTGGCGGCCTGCGGTGAGGTGAGGCGGGGGTGGGTTTCGTGCGGGCGGGCCGGAGGGGAGGAGGGAGGGTTAGAGGAGGATAAGGGCCTGGTGGAGGGAATGGGGATTTGCAGGGAGAGGAACGCAAGATATTCTCTCCCCCTCCTCTTCCTCCTCCACCAAGAGCCTCTGTTTTTGCCTCCCGCTACCACTGTCCGAGTGAGGGCAAGGGTGTGAGGTCTGGGAGGAAGCAACCGGGAGCAGCAAAGTCTCTCTCACTTGTCTTCTCTCCTCTTGAACTCATAGCCAAGAGCACCCAACGCTCATTTCCTTCCGGAGATCATCTATATAGGTATACATACCTTCTCTCTCCAGACGCACTGACATCCTTCCCACACCCGCGGGCCGTGTTCTTTCACTTCTCTAAAGTTTTGTCCGTTCGCGAAGTTCAATTTCCAGCGTTCCCTATTTCAAACGTTATCTAACCTCGTGCGCGGCGAATTTTTTTCTCTCCCATGCGCTTTGAATTTTTTCGTTTCACTTCATTGCGGTTGTTTTCAAGAGAAGCCCGCCAGCTAATCAAACGAGTGTGCTCCTGTTAAACATTTTTTTCTTCCTTATCGCTCTGGGAAGTGGATACCTTAGTCTTGCTGCTATTTCTTGCCAGGGAGAGTGTTTTGTTTGTCCGCACTCTGTAGTTAGTCGAGTGTTATAGGCGTTCGATCTGTTGTGGCTGATCGCCTTAAAATGTCGTTTTTTACATATTTGTGTTCGTAGTATGGGACATTTCCCCTTCTGTTTTAGATGTTGTTTTTGGGTCCTTGGTAATTTTGTAGCTCTGTCTTCGTCTGCTGACATGTTAATATTTTTAGAGAAGGGTCATGAAGTGGCATTTGGGTGCGAATTAATGCATCAATTGTTCTAATGCTCCTGTGTATCCTGTGTCATTTTGTTGTCATATGGAAATGTATCGATTTTCGTGGCGAAGTTCCTCTAGATCACATCTTCGGTTTTTTATGTGGTTGTGCGTGGCCTAAAATCACAGGAAACCAGTATCCACCTGTCTGATTATTTACAAATTAGTATTTCAGGATATTCGTCAGGTGGAGGGGCTTTGTGAATGTATTTTCTACTCCCTCTAATGGTGCTCCTGTTTATTCCTGCTACCGCAAAGCTGTTGAAAAATTGGACCTTATTACTGCAATTCTTCTAGTCCACGCGTATAATCGAATCTCGAGCCGTAATCTTGAATCTTTTGGAAACTTCATATGATGGCAAATGACGTCCCTGAAGAGGTCTTGCTCGTGTTTGCCTTATTTTCATTGGCTTCCCCGTGCTCTTAAACTAGAGGCATTAAAGCAGTTTCCGCGCATGTATTTTTGTTTCCACCCTCTCCCTCCACCCCCCGTCCAAAACTCGAAAGTTCAAAATTAAGCAAATATCAGTCTTATCTCCGCTCATATATCTTTGATGCCTTTTCTTTGTGCATTTTAACGGCGTAAGGAAGGAAGGACGGGAGTTGTGAGGTGGGGGAGGAGTGGGGGTTGGGCGGGGGGGAGGGAGGTAGTTTAGTGGTGGGAGGAAAGGGAGTAGTCTTCTTCTTTGAGGAAACTTATTCGGATATACACACTCCACGGGGCAGCAGCGGCGGCGGGAGCAAAAGTTTTACTGTCGGATTCGCAGTCGTGGTTTCCTTAGCGTCCCAATGTGAGTAATATTTGTCCGTATTTATGCCGTCATCGCATTTGTGTGTATCTCAAGACCCTTCCCTCCCTCCCCCTCCCTGCCCTTTTCGGAGCGAAATTTCTCTCTCTCTCGCACACACTCCCCCGGAACCTCAGAGATGCCTTTTCCAAGGAGTTTCCACAACGGGCGTCTTAACTCTTTCCTTTTCCACCCCCAGCCTCCCTCCTAAACCCCCCCTTCCCCTCTCACACGCTCACCTCCACCTCAACCCCCCCCCCCCGCCCAACCCATCCTCTACCTCGCCACCTCTCGCGACTGTGCTCCCTTTACCCTTCCCTATCCGTCTCAAAGGTCTCTTCCCCCTTCCCTCATCCGTTCCATTCCCCTTTTTACGGTCCCTTTGCTCCTTTTCGCAGGGCCGGCCTCCTCTCTCTCCACCCATTCCTTTCCCTCCCTCCCTCCCGCACCCGTCGTCTCCCTTACTCTGCCTTTAACTCCCCCACCCCTCCCCCCCCCTACCTCCCCTCACACCTTCCTTATTAGTCTCTCGTGACGCGGAGCCACCCGATTGGTGATTCCGGATCTCCTCCGCGGTGCCAGCTTCCAGTCTCCACCTCTACCTCCTCTCAGTCTCCCATATTCTCGTGGGCGGATTCTAGGATGGTTCAGTTTCCTCCACGCTAGAATTGGAAAAAAAATTGGAAATTTGTATTCATTTTGTTCGTGTCGATTTTACTATTCATGATGGATAATTGATAAAGGATGACGGAGGCACTTAGTGTTAGATATTTTGTTGCTTTTTCCATTATATCCATGCGATCATACATAAAACGTAGTAACAAATGCATCAAAAGATGGAATTCACCATGATTTTTTCATGGCGAATGTCTTCCCTAAGGTGCATGTATATCTTTGCACTCTTGCGCGTAAGCGCGTACAATGCCATTTGTGTATTTTGCAGTAATGTGGAAAAAAAAGTTATCGTATTAGCGAACGTTAGGTTGTTTGGAAGGAATACCTCGTTTAATCTACCAACGTAGAATGGGTTTACTAAAAAATACATACCAGAAGGAAAACAAAAAAGTTAAATTATTGATATATGCATAGTTATGAGGATAAAAAGAATAATATGTCAGGCGAAATATATAAACGGAAACACAAAAATGTAACTTTGCAATGTTTCGAAATTCTCATTTGATAAAAGTCCCAGTTTATTTTTTTAAGAAGATGAAAAGATTTTGCCTGCCTTGAAATGAATATAATAGTTCATTGTGGAAGTAATTCCCTGAATAAAAAATAAGTAATTATCTAGAATCCACCTCCAGTATCTAGGTTTGTGGAGACAAAAAGTAAGTAGGTATAGCGATAGAAATGGTGATTTTGGCAGATTTATTATTGCTCATAAAAGTGAATGGAGGAGATAGCTGAGGCAAGTGCTAGTTGAAATCCAAGAATGAAGAGAAAGAGATCTTCAGGCTATGTGAATAGTAAATGGAGAAGAGGAAAGAAATTTCTGAGGGAAGCTGTCGTGATGGATATAGTTTGTATGAAATGGGTACATAAGAAGAAGTTGGGAGCTGAGTTATCGAAGATGAACCACGGCATTTATGAATAGTTGTATGGAATTAACAACAAAAACTACCATCAGCGTAGGAATACCATTAAAAGCAATCAGATCATTTCGTTAGTGGTAATGTAAATATGTTTCATTCCAGTTAGTAGGTAATCATCTGAAATTTTTATCGATGTGGCTGTGATTATTTTGGTATGATGTTTAATGATCATGCCGTAAGACATTTGTCCTCTCCTATTGCATTTAGCTCTCTGAACATTAATTTCTATGAGAATTCGTATGTATTGTCTCCTGATTATACTGATTTGCTGTGGAATCATGGTCAGTAGAGATAAAACTAAATGTGGAAATTTTATCGATATCGTACTTAGTGAGTTGATTTCCACATACTCTGTAGTAGGTACTTCTGAAACCATTTCCTATAGGTATATTTTATGTACAGATTTATTGATGAATCCAGAAATGAATGAATCTGGATCTTGCCATGACTCTTTCTTAACAACAATTCGAACGTGAAAGAAAAATGTGCTTTCAAACAATTGTTATGAATTATTGTCAATTATTATTGATGGAAAATGAAAAGCTCTTGGAAAATATATTTATTTCCAGCCCATAGTTTCGGCTCCGAGTGTCATTATCAACCTCATTGCCAAGCCGTGTCCTGGTATTCAATAGTGTGTGGAGTTGATCGAAGTAATTTTATTTTTTTCGCTATTTATGCAAAGCGGAGCGTGGTGGCCTAGTGGGTAGAGCGTTTGGCTACTGATCGAAGGTATCCTGGGTTCAAATCCAGGTGAAGCCTTTGGACGCCCATGAACAAAAAAATCATCGTAGTGCGAGGTGGCCCAGGGAAAGGAACTGTCCCCCCTACCCTGAATGTGTAAAATTTACACGCCTGTGGCTTAGTCTGGGGTGAGCTCTACCATCAACTATCCAATCCAACCTTCGGGTTGAATCACTGAGTGAGTGATTTATGCAAAAAGATTCCTGCATCTGAAGTCTGGACCTTGTGCTTATATTGACTTAAAAATGATGAAACGCATCGAAACTTAACGTGTATTGATAATTTGTCTTATTTTGAGGGTGCAGGAGCCGAAGATCATCTAACGTAAGATTTTAGTAACATGTGAGATCGTGTTTGTCCCTCTTTCTGAATTATCGTCGGACAACAAAACTTAGTTTTTAGCCCTGCACAAGGCGCGGAGGATCCCCACATTTACAGTATTCCGTCTTGACGCGATCTTTCATATTTTACGTGGTGAGCACGAATAGAATCCAATTATAATATTCGGAGTAGTCTCAGCATATCTTGATTTGGCTTAGTGCTCTCCATTCTTGAAATCTATGGCAATGAACAACCTTTGTTATGTTGTCCCGGTTTATTTTATAAACCGTCCAGAAGATCATATCCTGCCAATATAATAAGTAGATCTGCTCACTACATTTCATGTCGACAGGTGGCAATCGTTTGCTTCGCATAGCTCCAGCGAAAACGTAACATCTTCTCAGTATTCCCATAGGCTGCTGAAATTGAGTAAAGCATCTATCGTCAAGAACTTATATGCATACTTTCAAACATGTAATGCTTCCAAAAACTCAGTTGCTTTATGCCATATAAACAGAACGTAGTTCATATTTTCAAGAATTTTAAATAATTATTTTTCAAAAAAAACAACAAGAAATACCCTCATAATTTTGTCTCCGGAGTAATTTTGTTACTTTGAAACTCCTTCGTAACTTTTTAGTTACAGAAAATTATGAAAGAAAAGAAAATTGTACTTTTTTGTTATTAACAGTTTACTGGACTAACAAAAAATAAAAATGTGTAGTTTATTCTATTTTTACGAGATTGTGTGCTGCAATTTGAATATTCTTTGAACATTTTTTCAAAAAACAAAGTATTACCTACAAGTTGACACCAAATTCAATATAATTGGTTCATAAATAAGAAAAATGCGTTAAATATTAGCAGTCGCTGTCAAAATTGGAAGTACGCATTTTGCAAGCCAAGTTATTTCTTCAAAAAATGTAATTGAGGCCATTTTTGGTCAAATAATCTGAAACAATCTGAGCAAAGCTCATGCATGTCTACGCAAGTAAAAATTTTCAGAGGTGAGATTGGGAGGGGTTGGTTCATAAAATCTTTGGTTTTCTTAAATTGGGGATGGGATTGTGCAATATGGGCCAAATTCGCCTTACGCAATACTCGAACGGCACATATAGCCGAACTCATAAAGCACGCATTTCCGCCTCGACCGAAATCTCACTTCTCTCAAACCCTCCATATCCTGCCGCGCTCACCCGGTATAGAGGTGGTCGCAGGAGAGGGTAGTGCTGGGTGCCCGCGAAGGAGTTGGAGGGGCGTTTGGGGGGAAAGAAGGGGCCGCATGATATGCCCGGAAGTGGCTTCTTATCTCCCTCCCCCACCGCCGCCTCCACTCCGCCCTCATCCCCCCACGGCTCGCCAGTCACCCCCCCCTTCCCTCCCACCTCCGTCCCAATCTCCCGCCCCCTCAAGACTCGTCACTCATATTCCCTTTCTCTCTCCCATCTCCAAAACCCCATTCCTTCACAACTTCTGCCCTCCACCAACCTTCCACTCCACCCACACGCCCCTCCTCCCCATTTCCTTATAACATCTCGCGGAGACCCCCCCCCCTTCCACCCCGCTTACACCTTTCTCATCTTCCCTTTTCCTACTTTGTCTAATGAAGAGCCCTTTGAATTAATTAGCCCCATCATCTCATCCAGCTCTTCCTACAACCAACGGATCTAAACCCCCCTTTCCCCCTCTCTCCCCTTCCATCATCCCCCGCCTCCTCTCCAGCGTCTTCTTCGTCTGCTCCTCCTCATCCAGCTGCCATCCCCTCTTCCACGAACACATACTAACATGCACACCCCCCTTCTTATACCTTCTTGGTCTCCAGTGTGGGAGGGTTAGCTGAAAGAGGAGGAAAGGGGCAAAAGGAGAGGGGATGTAGTGCGTATATATGCATGCACACACCAACTCGAAGCCTCTTCAGCGCCACCTCTACTCACCGCTCCCACATCCTCCCTCATTCTTCCCCTCTTTCCCGGATAAAACTTTATATATCCTTTCGTGTACAGCCTTACTCTCTCTCCTGACGTAGTTGAAGTTTCTTCCTTTTCCCCTCATCCCTTTCCACACTTATTTCAGTCCCTATACATATCTCGTTCTTCATCCATCCCCCTCTCCCTCTGCTCCACCACCGCGAGCCGTTCGTCATCATATCATCTACCTCAAAACTCAACTCGTGCCTCTCTCGCCCTCCTCAGTTTCCCCCACCCCCCTTCGCCATTCCCGTCTCTTTCCTGCCCTTTAATTTTTATCTTTCTCTTCCTCTCTCTCTCTCCCTCTACATGTTACCGTAATGCCACCCTCTCCACCCGGCCACCTCCCGTCAGTCTTTTAACCCCTAAGGTGCCTCCGCCCCCTTCTCGGGCCATCTCTCGTATTAACATGCCCGCCCCCACTTTCCTGCTCACTCGTTCACTCATTCGCTTTCCTCATCTCTTAACTTCTCCTCTCCCCCGCTCGGCGTTCGTCATTTTTTCTGCCCCGATCGTCATCTCACTCTCGCTTCGCTCTCATCTATTATTTTCCGCCCGTAGTGTGCGATGTGGCCGCTGATCTGGAAGTTTTGGAATATGTGAAAAAGGGGGCGTCCATTAATTACGTGAAGCGATTTTTCGACCCCCCCTTACCCCTCGGTGAGATGTCAATAGGAACTACAAAAATTCGTAAAAGAATACTCATTCTAATTCAGTCAACGGGGACTCATGTGTGGTCCCAAGGGTGACTACTGGAACCAACATGTCCATGTGATTTGTTTCCACATGTTTTACGGAATTTAACTCAGTTTTCTCGCAATTTTACCCTGTTTCTTGCTGAAAAAATTTACGTGATATTTGCCGAGACCCCCCCTCTCCCCCACGTGAGAATGGGTGAGATTCGGCTCGACCCCCTCTCCCCCCCCCCCTAAACGTCTCACGTAATTAATGGACGCCGATGCATTAAGTTGTGGAATTCGTTAAAAATTTAGGGGTGGGGGGATCAGGGACTGTGGAGAAAGCGCCAAGGTTTTTGTCGATCGAATGTCAAATAGTTCGAATTAGTCAGAAGTCATACTCCTGTTTAACATTTTCACATTGTCATTATTGAGAATATTGAAGAAATGCCGGATGCTTTCCCAGCGTATGCTGGTAGTGAATTCTTTTCGGGTTCTCCTACGGGTCAATTGCCTTTCTGCCGACGCGACGTTTCGATGGCCGAGTCGTCCATCGAAACGTCGGCTACAATGTAGAGTTTACCCGGTGGAGAGCCGGAGCCGACATCACGTTGGGATTATTGTGCCAAATCTATCTGAGATCACCAATATCGCGCTCGTATGTTCCTAATCGGAGCATCCTATCGTTTGCTTATCTAAAAAAATTAATTAGGGCAAAAGACGGTATTACCTCGGATGTTGAAACATAATGTTCAATTAACGAGATGCCGTTAAATTGCTTTAATTAATTTCAAATCGAATGAAAAATGGTTCTAATCAGCCAAAAAATGGTGCCTAATGAAAAATTTTTCAGGGGAGTTCATGATAATTGGAAATATCGTACCAATTTTGTATGAGAATACGAATGTCTCGCTGATTTTTGTTTGGACTCAAACAACTGTTGAAAAGAGATCGCTGTATCAACTTTTACTCGCTCTGAAATCTTATATTTGGTGATCTATTATTTTCCAAAGTTCTTGCAATCAGTTGATTTGAAATATATTCACTTTTATTCAATTTCTGGGGATTCAAGCGTAGGTGAATTGTAGTTGTATTTAATTTTGTAAATGACTTAGCCTTGTTTTTTCGTTGCCTCTTACATGATGTTACAAAAGTGGACTGGATGGGCGAAATTTCAACGGGGAAATGTGAAAATGTCATGAAATTTTACAATTTACTTACCAGAGGATATCATGTTCAAATTCATACCTTCCTCTCTCACAGAAACTTTCGCCGTCGCCTCTACGTCTTCCGTCCTCCGTTCGCCTGACGGCTTCTTTGCATCTATTCTCCCGCCCTCTGCGCAAACCTTTCTGGTCCCCAGCCATGTTACTCTCACTCCCTTTACCTCTTCTCGAAGTTCACGTCTCCCGCACTTCCTCAAGACTTTCCTTATTCGCGTCCTAAGTGCTCTTTGAGTAGATAAGACTCCCTTTCGGCCTCCTCGCCCTCCTCTCAGCCTTTCGCTCTCTTTCACGTTAAAAGGTAGTCTCGTATTCACGGCCATTTCTGCACTCGTCCGGAGAAGGAATTCAACCCGTGGTGCTCAGTTCTGCGTTGGATTGTGCTGATCGTGTGCCCCCGATTCGGTTTCTATTCATTCCCTGAATTAATCGACGCGTTTTTCTCTTCGAATTGGTAATTTTCCGTGTGAATGTTTGGTAAAAGATATTTTATTTCATGCGATTTTGGTCTTTTTGCATCCAGGCTGCCAGGATGATATGTAGAGCTAGGGGATTTATGCGACCGCATAAACGCATAATTTCTCAGAAACGTACCAAATGCACCAAAAATGATATGTATGACATGTGTGACCAAAATCTGACCTAAATTCAATCGCATAAAAACGCATAATCATGAGGTATTTACAGCATACCCAAATTCTCCCGCATAATCTCTCATAATGACCCGAAATGTGATGGTGTGTGCTATTTTTGTCACACTTTGATGTTAAAAAAGGCATTTTCAGGCCCCGGGAAATTTTCTGTGCAAGTTTCAAGGCCTGAAGAACATTGTCATGCTGCATGCAGATAGAATATAGGTGTATTTCCTACGCTGCTACTGCTACGCTATACTCCATGCACGTCTGCCCACTGCAGAGCTACACTAATGTTTCTAACATTTGCAGATTGTATGATAATTGAAAATGAAAATGACACTTAGTGATACTGGCAAATGATTAATGAATGAGAGTATCACTGATCTTACATTTGTTTACCGTTATGTGATGATGCAAACTTTGTATATTGAAGTTACTTTTCACTCTTTAAAAAGAAATATTGTAAAAGCAGCAGTCTATAGCCTTCTAATGTGATGCTGTAATGATTGAAGCTTTTGTTCCAAAATTTTATTTTAAACACACTGGTAGTGTGATATATGATGTTTTGCATGTGTGGTATACACATAGATGATTAACTAGAAATAGTTATTTTTAGTTCATTTTACACAAATATATCTCTGTCATGTTGTGTAACTATGTAATTATTTTAATTTGTCATACAACTGACAATAAAAAGGTTCTGTTTTTTACTATTTTAAGGGAGTATCATTCCACTTTTTTTTTATCGGCCCAGTTAGTATATATTTATGCTTTTATCAATATCATGAAGATTTGGCGAAGATGGCAAATGGCCATTTAGGGTAACTTGTATCGGTCAGTATAAGCTGCATATTGTGCGAACGTGAGCGCCAGAAAATCAATTTTTTGGCATAATTTCGAATATTGTTGGAAATTTTCCCGCATAACAGTCGCATAACGGCCTTTTCTTGGCCGCATAATAGGCGCATAATTAGACCAAATTTTGTTGCATAATTTTATGTTCGAAAATACATAAATCCTCTAGCTCTAATGATATGATTTTCAACATCAGGGTCTCTGGGTGGGAAATATCTGGAAGTAAGGAGGATGATAAATACACTCTGTGGGATTTATAGATTTTTAAAAATTGGAAATTTAGAGGCTTGGCCGGAAATTACTGAAAGGTTGAATACTGGTACTTAGGAAGTAAAGACCACAACTATGAAATAAAATGTAGTCTACTATAAATAGACATTTTAAAACAGTCCGTCTTGAATCGAGGAACTAAACAATTGAATGAGTTATCTCAATATATATTTTTAAATCTTTCCTGAAAGTGTAGGAATACTTAGAAATAAGTGAGCAATATTTTTAACTTAGTTTTTATTCCTTTTTTATCTCTGTGCTTCTATTTTTAGTTTCAATTTGACGTTACCACCAGGTAAGAGAAGGGCGAGTAAAATTTGGAATCTTCTCGGCGTTAATACTAATATTTTTTTATAATTCAGCAATCACTGATTCATTGTCCTTGCTAGATCCCAAAAGCGCTTGCGTTTTAATTGACGAACCGCGAAATTACATTCATAATATCTTTTCTCATACTCATCACGCCATTCACTTTCATGATAGGCATTGTCAAAAGAGCTTAATTCTCGGAGATAGACTGAAAACTGGCTTTGATTTTAATAGTTACCTCATACTGCCCCACACTTGCGAAATCCCTGGCTTTGATTCTGCCACATTCATTCTGTGATTCATACACACTCTTCTATTCTTATGACTCCCAATACTCCGCCTCTTAAGAGTCTAATCAACCGCAGTCAACCATGACTTTCTCGGTCTACCCGAGATCCTCTCACGCCATTCACTCTACTATCATAAATCTGTTTAGTTATTCGAGTCTCATCCATTTTCTCAGCATGGCAAAACCAATGAATCACACTCTTTTCATGTACACATATAACCGGAGCATTTATTCCAAATTCTTTCGTCGCCCTCTCATTCGTCATCCTATCCATCCTATTTTAACGACACTCTTTTCAGATAACTCATACCTACTTCATTTAACCTGCACCGCTAAATTTTTCGTCAAAATGTAATCACCGATTAATCTTAATGCAGAAATCCTAAACTCGTGGAAGAGTGCGGGGCATTGCCACATCCTATTTACCTCTTACTGTTAATTTGTACTTCGTACCGTCGTTATCCACTTATTATCCCCTGAGTGAGGTTTTTGGCCTCAGCCTCTGTGATATATGTGTGTGTTTGGCGCATCATTGAAACTGCAGTTGCTAGCCGCTGTCCGATCACATTTTCTCTCGCGATTCCTCGGCATTCCGCATCGCATTCGCCCTCTTTTAACCTAATAATAAACTCGCTCTCGCGCTATTATTATCGCTCGCGAAGGCAATCTCGCAATGCGTATCTCATCGAAACGTGCGCCCACTTCCAGGCGAGTCACTTCTGGCGCCGGGCGCTTCATCCTTCCACACCCCATTCCCCCTCTCCCGACAACTCCTTGATAATCAAGGATATCATCTATCTGACGCTTTCAGGGAGTTTTATTTTGCAGTCGCCCCATTCTTTCGTGAGGCGCTCACGCAAGTTCGCCCAGGAGAGAGGGAAAGGGCGTGGGCGGAAAAAGCTTACTTTGAGCCGTCACGTCCACCTGTTCACCCTTCCCCACACTCTCCGTAAGGGATAGTTGCAATATAAATGACCTGTACTAAGCTTCTTCCTCCGAGTCTCCCGGTCAGAAAGTGTGGAAATTTGTGAATGAAAATGTTTATACCTTAAAAAAATATCATGCAGTGAAAGGTTAAACTATTAGACTAATATTAGTAATGCAAAAATGCCTCGCAATGTTCGTGTACTCGCAATATGTTACCTCAACATTCATCCAGCTAATAGGAAGAGCTCTTGACTCTGCGACAAAATTATGTCACCTGAAGCTAAGTTTCTTTTTAATTATACACACAGATGTGAGTCTTTCATGTCTACTTTGTTCTCGTGATTGCTTTCGCTTCAACGCAGTGCTCATAGGGAATCAAAAACCTTCAACCTTTATTGCACATTTTAGTGGTTAATAATCACAGTTTTAAACTTCCTCTGTTAATGTAGTAATTCATTTTGCCTTTTAACAACTGTATGAAAATTACAATAAGGTTTTACCTACTCTCACAATCAGTAAATTTTGAATGTTATTCCGTTCGATTTTGGTACAATTTGGTGAATGGTTACCTGTTTGCTTAGTAGATTCCGCTTTGGCTAATCTGTAGCCTTCGTTGGTACTCCCTCGTGCACTTGATTATCCAAAAGCTGCCTACCGGGATCTTATAGGGAAAGTGGTCACCATGAATGCCCAGGTAGCTAAAGGATTAAGATTAAAATAACTTGCCGGTCATTAGGATTCGCAGCTTTTTCAGTCATCTTCCTAGTTCTAATTTTGTGCTGTGACATTATTGCCTGTGGTTTTACTTTCTATTCTATGTAAACACGTGTATTCATCTTCCTGTGAATTTAACACGCGTTGAATCGTTTTATTTAGTTTTTTCTTTGCCCATTAATTCAAAAATGTATGCTTCATTTTTCCAGTGCGATGCACAGGTAAAAGAGTTTCTCAGACTCTCAGGAACCATATTTGTACCTCCATCTGTACGATGCGATGCGTATCTTTTTGAATACCTCAGAAGTCAATTACTTTAAACTAGGTTGATAACCTCAAATGTGCTTTATTGGCTTTGTTTCCTACTTAATTGGAGTATTCTAACGAGTTTCTTGCATGGACGTGGTACCTAGACGTATCAGCTGTCACAGAAAGATGAGATCGTGCAGAGTTGCGTTTACTAGAGAGCTTTGAATCTGCTCCCTGATTGAGTGGTGACCACGCCCCCCTTCTGCGATGATAGACTTGTCGTAATCCACTGACTTTAGTTTGCACGTTCGAGCATCCGTCGTGTCATCATTGTTCGCAAACAGCTAATGGACAATTCTGAAGACTTAAAGGCATGTCCGAATGCGCCCATTTGTCGCCTGTTACCTTCGAAGGGAGGAAGATGCCTTAAAGCATGGTATTACTAATACAAGGTACTTGAGCATACAACATCAGCAAAGGTCATTTGAGTCATTTATCCAAACATTCCACAGTGGTGTCTTAGGTTCTCATGTGGTCAGGGTCTCCTGTTGTAATTCCTCAGCTACACACATTTGCCATAGACTAACTAGGACACTAAAAGAAAGACACAGAAAAAAGGTAGACATATACATTGAACTTCTTCATATTTTCGGGTTCTACCGCGTAGGTTGCTGTGTTGATGACAACAGTGGTATTACTAATACAAGGTAGGTCGTTCCCGTGACCAAAATGAGACCGTTCTGCGCATCACGTCACGCGGATTGCAGCGGTAGCAGCAGACGACTCGCTAAATGTATGGAGCTAAGAAAATCGTGATTTGTATCTTTATATTCGGTAACAGGGACAGTAAAGAATAACACTACCGTAATATTTTGGTTGGGAGAAACATTAAACACTAAACTCACATTAGTAATATTTGGACGAAAATCCATGGACTCAATATTAAAGCACAGTTCGTGAACTACTGATGAGTAAATGCTACCGAATAAACATTGAAGCCACGTTCTTGAGGCAGTAAATATAAATGCGACTGATTGTGAACAAGGATTGTCGGTGTTTAATAATGCGTAAAATTAGGTAGCAGTAGCAACCTCCTTACCGAATAGAAATTTTTTTATCCCAACGCAAGTTAGCGAAATACCGGGAATGTTGCAGTTCAATCGCCAAACTTATCCAGTTCAAAAATGTACCTCTGCATGGTAGTGTACGTCATTTCACTTTTCTTCGTCATTGTATTAATATTTGACAATCACATAAGTAATTGATTAAAATGTCAAAAACTTATCCCCGATCTCAACTAAGCTTTGAGAAGTCAAAGCGTCGAACGTCTAGAACATTTTTATTCTACCGTACCGTCATAATTTTTGACAATAACAACTTTTGACAATAAAGAGCCAGTTTATCTTATTTTTACGCAGTTATAAGCAGGGATTAGCAATGATCAACTTCCAGCTCGTTTTAAGAAAATTGTTTCACTTTAAATTACTACTCTTTGATTCAGTTTATATGGAATCTTCAAACCACGAATTTCTGCTCGGATTAGGCGGTGGCTGTTTATTCTCAATAGTCATTTTATTATTATACATTAAGTTACGCTAACGTATTAGGTTATCTAAGTCACATATTAACACCCGCAACAAACAAAAGCCAATTCTACAATAAGTTTTCTACTGTAAATTTTATAATTGTACCGTACAATTGGCTTTTGGTAATTTTTACAATTGAACATTATGCAATTCTGAAAAATAATACTTTTAAAGGGGATTTTTCCTAGCGAGATTTAACATTACAAAAAATACTCAAATAATTTATAGTGAACGATGATTATTTAATGGGAAAATTGTTGTCTTTGTCATCATCATTGTTACATAGTTGCGTTCTCAACAAATTTCTTCCTCGTGGGTTGAGCTCGAGGCACGTGAAACGTTGCGATGTTGATCAAGATCAAGCTGGCCTCAAGCATATACTGCTAAAAGGGAGGAGGCATAATGACAACCAAATTTTATGCTTGCTATTGATGCAGGGTAAAACATTTATTGCACATAGGTACGTGAAACCGTATGGTTAATTTAGAGTTATTATATTCTCAGCGGCAAAACAGATTAATTACAATGGTTCAGGATGAGACAAGAATGAACTTCCGATAGCTTGAGCATACAACATCAGCAAAGGTCATTTGAGTCATTTATCCAAACATTCCACAGTGGTGTCTTAGGTTCTCATGTGGTCAGGGTCTTCTGTTGTAATTCCTCAGCTACACACATTTGCCATAGACTAACTAGGACACTAAAAGAAAGACACAGAAAAAAGGTAGACATATACATTGAACTTCTTCATAATTTCGGGTTCTACCGCGTAGGTTGCTGTGTTGATGACAACAGTTTCGCTGGCACTACAGTTTCTACAACAGGCAGTAGTGCCAGCGAAACTGTTGTCATCAACACAGCAACCTACGCGGTAGAACCCGAAAATATGAAGAAGTTCATCATAAACCACCGCGAAAACCTTCGTTCTTACAGACATATACATTTATAACACAAATGCAGACATAAAGAAACAAAAAAAATGCAGACAGTATATGAGTCTCAGACTGTGGAGAAATACTTAGCTTAACTGCACCAACAGAAAATCTAATAGATATGACTTACTTTTGATACATCCTATAAAAAATATTTCCAACAAATCTACTGAAAAAAGGCGATCAGAGGACACTATATTAGCAAACAACTTTTCGTAGCAAACAGAGTGAAAAATTTACAATGTTAAAAGTGTCTGCAGACCTTTAATGTAAACTCCTATTAATTAATTAATTTGCAACTCCATTAATAAGCTCTGATGGGGAACAAACCTGCAAAAATGGGGCATAATAATTTTACTTTAAGGGCCTCCTCACTTGATTTGCCTGCTCATAATGGTAGTAGAGGAAACTCATCTCCCTCAATCGGACATTATTCACAGATGCATAGAATCACATTTCTCTCAGAATCAACAGCTTCCAGCACTAATCCCATTACTCGTTAAAATTAATTTGTTCATTATAACTTACTGAGCTAGGTGGACAATCAAAATTTGATTTCCCTTATCTTTGACCACTCAAGGGTTCAATTTTGTTGTGGTAAATAAAAACGAACACTGAACAAGCTTTCAAAATCATGACACTTGAGCAAGTTAACAAAACATTATCCTTGAGACACAACAAACACTGAGTTAAGGCATTTTTAAGGTGTGGTAAGGTGTAGGACAGGAGCCACGAAACAAAACGAAAATTACGTTTGGGTTGGCTGATATTCCAAATTGAGTCAAAAAGTGATGCTGCTTTAGTTACACTCTGGTTTATATATTCAATTAATCACTTAAGAGACGGGAGGGAAATGTAAGTGCAATACTGAAGTTACATCTTAGCAGTAAAAGGATTACTTCCCAAAGTAATACTCCTAGAAAAACATTGTTTCTAAACTCTCAAAACGACCAGCTCCTTATTTAATGCTTTTACTCAATTAATAAAATAAGACGGAAATTGAAATAACGCTTTCTTGGACAGATGAAACCTAATGGGTCCAATGCTATGAACGGAATTGGGCAAACTCCAAAAATGGCATACCGTTCAAGATCCACAATTGTTGGTTGCAGAACAACGTTCAAAATATGACCGACTATATTTCACCCTTCCATTAATACGAGTACTCACGGATTCTCTTCTAAGGCATTATTATCCTCTAATAAAGAGTCAACTAGCTTTATCTTCACCTTAACTTCACATCTTTCCTTCCTCTTCCTAGAATTCTCTTTTTCCCCCTTCAACTTCAACTTCGCAAGACGTTATTTGGAATTTTGGAATCATCCAATTTTTCTACTGGCTAATTTTTTAGAGGAAAATAGCAGCACAGAGAGCACATATATACTGGAAAAAGGAACCTGCTTTGAATAGATGGTTATAGGAAACAGCTCCAATGACAATAATCGACCGCCATTTATGTATGTCGTTATTAGTTTGTATTGAGCTTTTTTATATATTAATTTATTTTTCGAAGGTTATTTGTTTCTATAAAGGTATTTTTAATGGAAGTTAAGTACATATATGAAAGGAGCGTTCTTTGTTGGTTTGGCCATTGTGAGAGAATGGATGAGGGTCGAATTACTAAAGATATTAATGTTAGCGGAGTGAACGGTGCGAGAGGAAGAGGTTGGCCAAGAAATTCATTGATGAATGTGGTGGAAGAGACTCTCAAGAGGAAGAATATTCGGAGTCTTAAGAATAGGAAAGTTTGTGTCAAGTAATTTATGAAAGTAATGGTGTGCAAGGATAGCTCATTATGGAGGAAATTGTTGAAGAAGGGCCAGTGTACAAGGCCTAACAGCAATAACTAAGCTCTTTGATTGTGCCTACCTCGAAAGGGAACGGCGCGACGGGTATGTATTTATGTTTTGATGAACGTACCATTAATCGCAGTAGGTGTCGCTATGATTCAATTTTTAGTCATCAAGAAATTTGTGTACGTTCGTTGTCTAATGGAGCATATCTATTTCCTAAAGACCTATAGAATTCGGGTACGGCTTTACCCTCTCAGCAATGTTTTTTTACATTTTGAGATAACATTAGCATATGCTGTGTATTTTCGTTCCTATTACGTTCATCAATCATCTACAACAGAGGCGTTCGCTGTGCGTCCCGTTAGTATTGAAAAGGTTACAACTCGGCGAGGCCTAAGTCATCCAATATCACAGTATGAATTCGTGGTGTCTTTATTTTCTTTTAACAGTGACCGCAATGCCCCTTACCACCTATCCGTGTTGGAATCGCTCGTTGCTGTACTCCCCTAATTGCTCCCTAGATCGACACGAGGAAAGCATTTCGTGACGACGAGAGGGGTGGAGAAGGCAAGAGTCTCCCGTGGGCCCAGTTTTCCGTATTCTCCCGCGGACGAATAAAAAGGTTCTAGAATCGCTGATATTGGGAGAATGGGTCCCGCAGACGCCGCAACTCCAGTGCCCCCCAAAGGACATTATAAAGGGGCTTATGTTGATGCCCACGGGGCCGCACCGTGGAATTAGCTAACGCCGCGTGCGTAACACGGCCTACAACGCTACAACAACCTTCACCCTCCCTTCGTAGGCACCCATCCCTTCATTCGTTTCTCCCACACTCACTCACGCACATATATATAGGTATTTTTCCCCTTTCCGCGTACCGAGGGTCCTTTTGCCCTCTCATTTCATAACCCTCTCTCACTCTTCGCACCAGCCCCGCGCCTTTCACAAACTCAGGCGCGAAAGACACCGCTCCGCCATTAGTTTTAATGTCCCCGAATGACGATTTAAGGCCGAGAGGCAGCTAATGGAGGTTGAAGGGGTTTTGGGAGGGTGGCTGTCGTTGGGAGGGTTTTGGCGGGGAGTGAGGGTGGGGCGCTGCTGTGAGGGGGGGGGGGGACACTTCATTGTCACCTCCAACGCCGCCCGCGTCTCATGCCGCTTGTACCCTGGCTCTTTCCCTGTTTCCCTCTCATTCGCCCTCCTGCCCCTTTGCAATCCTTTTCATCTTCTCTCCGCATCCCCGTTTTCTCTTTTGCCGCGTGTCTCTGGTTCCCCACTCATACTCTTCCTAATTCTCTCTCCTTCAACCCCCTTCTCCCCCGAGCTATCCGCATCTGGAGCTATTCCTTTTACTTAAGCCGTGTTCCGATTCAGGTATACCGCCACTGTGTGTGACATCTACATATATTGGGAGTCGCATTAGCCTGGTGATTGAAGTACCCCTAGCTACCCTACTTCCTCTGGCTCACTGAGATCCCTCGCGGAGGACCCAGGTTGAAATCCCGGCCGTGGCGAACGTTTTTCAGCGGTAATCTGATCCTTAATTGGGTGCTTGGTGGAGATAACTTCAAGCGCAGTACTGTGTCCCGTCGGATGGAACGTTAAACTGTGGTTCACATGGCTCCTTTCGTTTAAAGCAGGCTAATGCAGGCGCCTCCTCTCTACCACCCTAACTTCCAATAATATCCTAATACCGTTCCTCCTCTTATTCAGATGATCCGATTCGTGTGAAAGAAAACTTGAAGTACAATGATGGGACATGCTACAACTTGTATGAATATCGCTTACACTGACTAAGTGGAATGTACCACAAATTCTAATGCGGGTATGTCATGTCAAAATAATTAAAATACGCATTAAAATTCACCCTCCCGACAATGCACGACCCATGTCATCGCATTATCGCATCGCAGAACCCCACCTAAGGAATAAGTTCACTGATACCGCTGGCCTGCTAATTCTAGTTTATGATTAGTGTCAGCTTGAAACTTTATCCGTGAATTGAAGTCACGTTCACGATTTCGGATGACAATCTCCTGTTAACTGGAACTTGCGTTGACAATTGCGGCCCTTCTTCGTTAATTTTCGGTTATGCAGCCTCATTTAAATATCCAACGCTATGAATGTAAACACAGATTTGAGATACAGTTTTTATCGTGGACTACGATAGACGTGCGTACAGAATAGTAGACAGAAATAGTTTCGTTGCTCAGATCAATGCTATAATAATAGATGGCGCCCCAGCCGTGGAAACGCGAGAAATACTAGAAGACAAGGCTGAAAAATGCATGACTATTTTCTCACCCGAAGTGCATTTTCAAGGCACTATAATGCGCATGTAGAAAATCAGTGCGGTAAGTACTTAATGAAGATAAATCATTAGAAAACTAAAGTAATGATATTCTTTGGGGCAAAGTAAGCGAGGCTGGTCGTATATGTAGGAGGGCACAAACTGGAGCAAGTAGGGCATTTTTAAAATAGGTGGAGCTCTGCAGCCTTAGCATATCAATATTAAGAATGAGGATTTTGAATCCTTAATAATATAATGTGCCTACCCTAGCATCAACCGTAAGCCGAGAGTGTGGACGTTGGGACTTTGGGAATTTGACGGTTGTCGT
Organism: Pyrrhosoma nymphula; assembly: GCA_963573305.1. NCBI lineage: Eukaryota > Metazoa > Arthropoda > Insecta > Odonata > Coenagrionidae > Pyrrhosoma > Pyrrhosoma nymphula. The sequence goes on from OY754330.1 coordinate 54,606,387, forward strand.
TCACGGTTGACGCTTTCACGCGATCGTTTAACTCCGTGAACTGAACTTGCGGTCGTTAGCCGGTCTTTATCCTTACCTTATAATTTTAGTCCTCCACAAAGCGATTACTCAACTACAACTTCTTTGTAGTCGAGTGGTGGCTAAGTAGAGAAATCTGCTTATACTATCCCACGCCAAGACCCAGGTCATGACACGCACTTGTCCAATGTAATTCGCAATGAAATCTTCGAAGTTCATAGGCAATGCCATGGTACTTGGGAAAATGCTTGGACTTCCGGCCTGAAGTCTTCAGTTCTACTCCAGAAAAATTATGTAGTTACCTCCGAGAAGTAATAGGGTACAGTGTGCAAGGACCTCGGCCCACGCCGGCCCGGTGGCGGTCGTTAATTTGGTTCAAAGGCTTTGATCTTGAAGTTCCATCGCATTTTGAATTTGAGGGAAAATATATGCACATATTACGCCTTGACGTGTATTGGACCGCGAGAGGAGGGACTTCCCACCGCGCCCCGGGTGCCTGTGGGAGTGGCCGCGGGGGCGTCGGGACGCTTAGGTATACACGACGCCCTCTCGACGCCGCATCGACGCCTGGTCGCGAAAGCGATTGATTGGCCGGCCGGGATTGATTCTTCGGTTTCGGCGCAGGACTGGGCGGGATCGTAGCGCCGTGGGGAGTGCGCGCTGGACGGAGTGCACACTCGAGTAGGAGGGGCCTAATATCTCTCTTTCGAGGGGGGAAGGAGAGTGCTGATTGTGCGTGGGGCCTTGGGTTACGAGCTGAGGAGCCGTGCCTCTGCTCATGGCGGCCTCTCCCACTCCAGGGAATCGCGTACTTCAGTATTGGCTCTTCGTCTCTTTGCTCTTGCTTTTATCAAGCGCACTTTTATTCAACTTCACCGAAATGTCTGTGTGATGTGGGTGAAATCTTACGATCTCATTTTTACCCACTTCCCAATAACTTTGAAATTTGGAACAAGTGTGGAATTCAATAATATATAAAATTATGAAAAAATAAAAAGCTACAAAAAGTTATTCAAAAAAGAAAAAGAAAAAAGTGTTTTTCTTTTAAGCTTTTTTATGCATATTTATTATTTTAGAGTTACCCCTGTTAAGTTTCTAGAGCAGTGCCATGACGTGGAGTCCAGCCTTGAGAAATCTTGGGAGCTTTTCATTCAAGGCGTTGGACTTCGCGCGGACCGTAACTCATGAGCGCACACGAACGAGCAAAAATAGAATGATATCCACATGCGAAACGTTCGCTTACATGCCATTAGGTATCATTCTGTAGGTTCACAACTTGTCTCGGCCGAATTTTTTGTATACAGTTTACAAATTCTCTCAAACTACGTACATACATTAAAACCTAAACTTTTTACCTCACAGGTATTAATAATTATACATTATCCGTGCTTGACGTCCTTGCTGTAAATCAATGCAAATACAAAAATCGCGGATGCGAATATCGAAGTTGTTTCATTCTCTAGCGCACGTCAACTCCGCTCCTGATCCATCTCGAATTGCACTGCGTACTGTGCAACTGAAAGAACGTGTGGCAACCGTGCTGTTGTGTTGCAAAGTGAGCACAGTTCTTTTAAGCAGGGGTGAAACACCCTCTACCGCACTTTTCCCTAATAAAAACGTGTTAATGTACAACGCGTTTAGTCTCACTCCTCTTGTATAATACCCGTCTTACCTGAATAAGGCTAAGTAAGGCGAATCCCGCTGTACATTGATTGTTTTTTAAGTGGAAAATTGCTGTCGCTATTCATTAAAATTGGTAATATCTAAGGATGATTTCGACATTCTGATTTTGTTAATACCAAACTGAAATCAGGGCTTTCGTGAAAAGAGCCGAACGAAAGCTGCAATGTCACGGCCGTGCTATTTTCCCCTTAGTGCCTCATGCCTTCAGCAATTTTGGATGTTCATGTGAATGGTATGGCGCCGCCAGAAGTTGTAGAATAGTTTTATTCGTTTCAGAAACAAAGAAGTGTCGCATTTCTCTGTGGGAATCAAAACTCAGGGAAATTGTGGTAAATGCTCTATGAAAAGGGAAATATATTGGAAATTTACTTTCCAGTCACCATGGTTTTGCTTTTCGAGCTGTTCACTCCTAATTTAAACCGGTTTCGTGAAAAAAATTAACCCGTGATGTATTCCAACGTGGTGAAGTAGAAATTCCTGGGATATTCGAGTATGAAATGTCACTCTTCATGTCCCTTGTGATGGCGACAGGGTTGCTGCGAGGGGGCTCTTACAGCCCTACCAGAATAAGTTAAGGGGGATTGTTCCCCTCGTAAATCATTTGAATAATTATTTTAGTGAGTTTTCATTTGTCACACTTTTTTTATAATTTCGCTGTTGTTGTGTTGCTCTCTACCTATTCGAAGCAATAGTGTGTTGATCCATCTGGCTGATCAAATTTAGCTAAAGGTCTTGGCTAACAGAAACACAGAATTGCCCCTCCTTAAATCTATCAGCAGGGCACGTCAGTGCTTAGTTTAATGCCAAGCGTATCATTTTATTTCGTGTAATGCAAATCAACCGTGTATCATTTTACAGATGCACGATGTTCTTCGCATTAAACAGGGTTGCTAAAATGCGAAAAAATACACTAAAGTCGGCGAGATGCAATAAGAATCCCCGTGTAAACACCTGGGAGGTATCATGTTTTGTTAATGAACCCCAAAAAAAATCACCCTGTATGGTGTAGTGATCCGAAATCACCATTGCTCCATAGTTTCGATTCTGGTAAGGGCATGTAAAGAGGTCTCTTGAGTAAGTTCACCTATCTTTAACACCCCTCGCCTGTTTTCCTAGTTTTGCACTTCCCAATTTATAGGCATTTTTGTATCACGAATTTCCAATTTCATTATTTGTCGACAGTGCTGCATTTATAAAGGGAAAAACTTTTTTATTTTTTTACACCCCACGGAAAGAAATTGGGATATTTATTATCATTGTTATACAATTTTTTAAAGGACAGAAATAAATATATTTTTTATCACAATACAGTGGATACACATGCATATATTACATTATAATACATTTATAATAATAATAAATTTATTTTACGGGCTAACGCCCTGTTCCAAATGAATACAAAGTATGCGCTACATTATAAATACAATCCAGTTATGTCATAAGTTATACATACATATAGAGGAATAAACCAATCCAATAACATAGATAAAAAATACAATTACAATAGACAATATAAGTCATTAATAATACAGTAAAGTTTCATTTTAAAAATTTCCCATAAGATATTATACACAGTACAGTTGATAATTAATGTAGATTAAAAAGTAATGTTATTTGACACAAACCTCTTAAAGGTCAATAAAGAGGAGTTGAAGATATCAAAATTAACACAGTGCACATTAAAATCCTTCATTGCACGATATACAATTAAGTTTTTCATATAATTGACTGGAAGGAAAGGGATGTGAAAGAGAGTAGCATCCCTTGTGTTTGCCTTGGGAACTCTAATTGTAATAAGAGATAGTAATTCTGAGGATTTTATGTGATTATGTAACACTTCATACAAAAAGAAAAGTCCTAGTTGTTTTCGACGGGCAGATAAAGGTAGAACTGGGCATTGGTAAGGAATGGTAACATTGAAATTATTTTTCTTCTTTTTTATATGGTAATTGACAATTTTTAAGAATTTTTTCTGGATCTTTTCAAGAGTAAGAATATGTGTATTATAGTAGGGATTCCAAACCACGGATCCATATTCAAGGATGGGCCTTACCAAGGTGGTGTATAGCGAAGATATACAGTTTGGGTTTTTGCAGTCTTTACATATGCGGTTTATGAATCCTAACATTTTATAAGCTTAAATTGAGATTTGGTCAACATGCATTTTAAAACTTAAGTTACTCTCAAACATGATTCCCAGGTCAGAAATGTATTGTACTCTTTTCAGTGAGGTACCAGAAATGTTATCTTTATATATGGGTCATTCCACGCCACTTCAGACAGGAGTTGACCCTTGACCTCTCAGATTTTGATGAAAATTGGTGAAATTGTTTGCCTCACCAAATAAAAAATATAATTTAAAGCGTTTTGCGAAAATCGAAAAAACAGATGAATAACGGACATTTTACAAAATGGCTGTTTTCGATGTCACGAAATATTCGTTATCATATATCACGGGGAAGAAACTAGGTTAAAAAGCACTTGATGGCTCATTTCCAATTAAAATTCTTTGAACAATCTCAAACTGGCGTAAAAATAGCGATAAAATGATAATTTGTTTAAATAATTCAATGTTAAACAATTAAAAGTTTAAACTTTTGAAGTTCTTCAAGTTTAATTTTTCTCATTTTTTCAACTATGGTACCTTGTAACATTATGAATGTTATATAAAAATTTTGAGAGGGTGTTTTTCCATTTAAGAGAGAAAAACATTTTTTAATTTTCCCCTGCAACGACCATTTGATGTAAACTTACGAAGATAACTCCACATATGCCTAGTTTTTATCACTTATCTATCAAATTTATACTTCCCCTAGACAGAACAATGGCAGATGAACTTAGATTTAAAAAAATATATGGCTAAAATTTGACACATAAAATTTCTTAAGGTATGTATTTAACAAAAAATGGAACAATGTTGTCCAGTGAAAAACGATCTCGTAACCGATGACTTCAAATTACACAACTTGAATGAACAAATTGAATTTACAGGTTTGTCTACATTGTCATACCTGTCATTGTCATACCTGTCAGAAATTATGAATAAAAAGCCGTACATCCTAAGCTTTGCTGATTTCATGTAATTTAAATCTTTCCTAATTAATTTTACCCTAAATGCAAAAATTCATTACTTTGCTTTGGACACCGCTTCTAATTTCTGCCCGTGGGTCATACAAGTAGCCTGAAATATTAGGGAAGACATTCAGCCAACAGAAGAAAGTTTATCCCACGTGATTATATGGCATTATTAATACAACTCTTCCTCGTCTGAACTCTAACTGGTTCCTCGACATACCTTCTACGGGGATGGGTATTAGTTGTTCCCCTCATTCGCATCAAACGCTCATTGGAACCTGATGATTGTGTCTTTGAAATGAGAAACCTTACACCCGGTGGTATTGCTGCGTGGTACGAACGGATTCCTTTGACAGCAGGAGCTTGTCGATACCTTCTTGTTGTATGTTTTTTATTATCCTCCACTTCCACATTAGGCACGTATGCGAAACTCGTCCCGTCTCTCATCACTTGGGCCTTTCCCATGGGAGGTGGCAAAGAAATGCCACTCCGCTGCAACTTTAAAATCCTTTTCGTGATAGACTAGGTTAAGGAGACTATATCTATTTTTATATTGTGCTGTGGATCCATCAGAAAAATATATAACTTTTTTCAAATTTGCTACAGTGACTCTCAGAAATTGAACTAGTGAATGCTGGAAACAATGCACAGTCGCAGTAACATGAGCAGTTCATTCAGATATGACAACAAGCTTCAGAGGGCTTACTTCCTTTCCTTCAACTAGGCGATAGTAGCAGGCAAATGGGTGTAATCTAGATTGCCTATTGTGCCTTGCGCGCTCTCCTGAATTACAATGGAATAATGTTTTGAGAAGTCAGCAACAACTATCGCTTCCCACACTGCTAGGTTTTCCCTGTGTATTGAAAACATTCAGCCTGCTGTTTCGCCACGTGATCATGCCTCACCAAATTCGGGATTTTCTACACGAAAAAGTCATTAAATTCATCTGAGCTCTTCCTAACTGTTTTCCTTGTTAATGAGACTACTGTTATGAGTGTTATTACGAATTGTGTTGTATTTTGTGGCGTGAAATGGGTCGCAATGGAGGCTCACTAGGAAAAGTTTTAAAAACACTGTGTTCACGCTCCGTCGTTATAAAAATGAAGAGGGAGTTTTCACGCCGGGGCTTGCACTTACTACGACTGAGAAATGGATTTAAAGTGAGTGTTTTGTGTCAAGAACACGAAACAGGGAACCTATTAAGATATCCGGCTCAGCTAACTAAATGCTCCGACCCTTTCACGATTCAGAAAGCATCCGTCTGAAAACAGCTGAAAACTATTTCTTTCGAACTTCACGAGAAGTGTACAATTATAAGTATTCCTGGGATAAAACAGGGTAAAAAACTGTGCATAGCTTATAGGAAGGCTATATATATATATATATATATATATATATATATATATATATATATATATATATATATATATATATATATATATATATATATATATATATATATATATATATATATATATATATATATATATAATGAAGTAAGTACGAATGAGACTGTACCGAAAGAGCATGACCCTGATAATGAAAACAAGAAAACATCCACTTCTTCCGTGCATCACAACGAGGCATTAGATAACTTAGGCCTTCAGGAGTGCACCATCAATATGGTGGGATAGGATCCGAGGATAGATCATCTGATCACGAGTGTAGTACAAAAGTGTAAAAGAAGGATCCCAGCGTATTTTGAAACAAAAGAGATTAGTTTTAGGAAACCTGAAGTAGTCATTCACCCTGTTCAAAGAGAGATTTCCAAGAGAAGATTTTCCAAGTTTGCTCATTTAGACCTACAGAGTGTGTCCTTGCTGGAGCTTCAGGTATGCACAGTTTGCGTGTGCCTTATTCATCAAAACACAAAACTCATTTTCGAAGGTGCTAAGCTCGGCCAACTCAAGGGTGAAAATGGAGAAACAGTTTTTAACGTTTACAGAGATTGTTTACTGATGGCTGTACGTGAGATTCCTGGGAAGATACGTTACTTTGGTAGTTGCAGCAAATGCCCTCAAATCACGAAACTGAAAGGAGTGTCAGAGAGTGTGCTTGATTCAAATTTCATGAAAAACTTATCTTACCAGCAATGGGTGAAAGTAGTCTCATTAACAAGGAAAACAGTTAGGAAGAGCTCAGATGAATTTAATGACTTTTTCGTGTAGAAAATCCCGAATTTGGTGAGGCATGATCACGTGGCGAAACAGCAGGCTGAATGTTTTCAATACACAGGGAAAACCTAGCAGTGTGGGAAGCGATAGTTGTTGCTGACTTCTCAAAACATTATTCCATTGTAATTCAGGAGAGCGCGCAAGGCACAATAGGCAATCTAGATTACACCCATTTGCCTGCTACTATCGCCTAGTTGAAGGAAAGGAAGTAAGCCCTCTGAAGCTTGTTGTCATATCTGAATGAACTGCTCATGTTACTGCGACTGTGCATTGTTTCCAGCATTCACTAGTTCAATTTCTGAGAGTCACTGTAGCAAATTTGAAAAAAGTTATATATTTTTCTGATGGATCCACAGCACAATATAAAAATAGATATAGTCTCCTTAACCTAGTCTATCACGAAAAGGATTTTAAAGTTGCAGCGGAGTGGCATTTCTTTGCCACCTCCCATGGGAAAGGCCCAAGTGATGAGAGACGGGACGAGTTTCGCATACGTGCCTAATGTGGAAGTGGAGGATAATAAAAAACATACAACAAGAAGGTATCGACAAGCTCCTGCTGTCAAAGGAATCCGTTCGTACCACGCAGCAATACCACCGGGTGTAAGGTTTCTCATTTCAAAGACACAATCATCAGGTTCCAATGAGCGTTTGATGCGAATGAGGGGAACAACTAATACCCATCCCCGTAGAAGGTATGTCGAGGAACCAGTTAGAGTTCAGACGAGGAAGAGTTGTATTAATAATGCCATATAATCACGTGGGATAAACTTTCTTCTGTTGGCTGAATGTCTTCCCTAATATTTCAGGCTACTTGTATGACCCACGGGCAGAAATTAGAAGCGGTGTCCAAAGCAAAGTAATGAATTTTTGCATTTAGGGTAAAATTAATTAGGAAAGATTTAAATTACATGAAATCAGCAAAGCTTAGGATGTACGGCTTTTTATTCATAATTTCTGACAGGTATGACAATGACAGGTATGACAATGTAGACAAACCTGTAAATTCAATTTGTTCATTCAAGTTGTGTAATTTGAAGTCATCGGTTACGAGATCGTTTTTCACTGGACAACATTGTTCCATTTTTTGTTAAATACATACCTTAAGAAATTTTATGTGTCAAATTTTAGCCATATATTTTTTTAAATCTAAGTTCATCTGCCATTGTTCTGTCTAGGGGAAGTATAAATTTGATAGATAAGTGATAAAAACTAGGCATATGTGGAGTTATCTTCGTAAGTTTACATCAAATGGTCGTTGCAGGGGAAAATTAAAAAATGTTTTTCTCTCTTAAATGGAAAAACACCCTCTCAAAATTTTTATATAACATTCATAATGTTACAAGGTACCATAGTTGAAAAAATGAGAAAAATTAAACTTGAAGAACTTCAAAAGTTTAAACTTTTAATTGTTTAACATTGAATTATTTAAACAAATTATCATTTTATCGCTATTTTTACGCCAGTTTGAGATTGTTCAAAGAATTTTAATTGGAAATGAGCCATCAAGTGCTTTTTAACCTAGTTTCTTCCCCGTGATATATGATAACGAATATTTCGTGACATCGAAAACAGCCATTTTGTAAAATGTCCGTTATTCATCTGTTTTTTCGATTTTCGCAAAACGCTTTAAATTATATTTTTTATTTGGTGAGGCAAACAATTTCACCAATTTTCATCAAAATCTGAGAGGTCAAGGGTCAACTCCTGTCTGAAGTGGCGTGGAATGACCCATATATAAAAGTCAATGTATGTATGTATGTATGTATGTATGTATGTTCCGCATCTCCTCCTAAACCACAGGACCGATTTTGATGAAATTTGGAACACATGTTTGTTACTGGTAGACAACAAACACTGTAGGGTTCAATTAACCAATACCCTATTTTTTTCAGGGTTAAGGGTGTGATCCTTACTAATATGTATAAAAATGTAATGGTGTCTGTCTGTCTGTTGCTCCATCACGCAAAAACTACTGAACCGATTGAGCTGAAATTTGGCATGCAGATAGAAAACATATGTGGTTGTAACATATGCTATATTAAAAATCCCTAAGGGCCCCCAAAGGCCCCCTGAAGGTCCCCCCTGGTGGTTCATGCTAAGCATTGGGTTCGGTGCAGTGGTTTCATTTATTTGTTTTTAAAATTACTTTCACTCAAGATATAGGGCTGGGATTTTTTTTATCGGATGGCTGAATAAATGACGTTTCTAATTTTATCAATCGACTTCCTTCTACGCTCCGTATTTGTCTGAACTTCATGTTTTCAGCTGAAAAATCTCACCTTTTTCTCTGAAATCAACAATAACATATTTCCTTGACAACCATAGATTTGATTTTCAAAGGATATACACGCCTCTAGCATTTAAATATCACGCCTTCCTGAAGGCCCATGATAGTACGTAGAAAGAAAATCCGTATAAGAAGAGCCCAGAGTCCTAAGGGCCCCATGATAAATTGCTTCGGGGGGTACTCGATAAAGTCAATGCAAATTTAACAAGTATACTTTTCAACGTCTATTCTCAAAGTAGCTCTCAAAGGGGCACTGCATGTATATGAGAGAATAATAACGTAGTAAACTTTACACATAAAGGAATTAATGGAATACACACTTAATTAAAATGTGCAAGAATATTTACGTGGAGCGAATATCAATGGTAATAATGCCTCTGTTGCTACAACAAACACGGCGTTGTTTATTATCATTTAATACTCAGAAGTATTACACGTAGTGAAACCGTCGGCCTCTCATTGCGATTGCGAATTGTTTTTTAGACCAATTCCCACATCATAAATGTCACGAGTTATTTATAATGTTTAAAAGTGTTGAAGTGCAGTTAACTTAGGTACATTCACACAATCATCGAGTTGCCTATTCTAGACTCTCACTTGCCGCTGTGTTTCCGTTTCTTGGACTCAAAAATATATCCATCAACATGCCTAATAGGAAAAAGAGTAACCTTTCGAAAAAATCTTCTAAAGCAAAATGAATGTTTTATTTGCGAGAAAATGAGCCCTTGAAAGAAAAACGACAAAAGTTAGACTTGGATGGTCAAAGACATGCCCACCAGCGATCTCATGAGATTCTCCCCGTGGTGTTTCTCGGGTTACGCTAAGATCTGCACAAATTTCATCCTTACCCAACATACAGATGGGTAACCAGCTCTAAATCTGGTTCAAATACAGACCCATCTGTTTCAAACCTTCAATCTGCTTTAAGATGGCGGAAATTATAATGACGTCACTACATGCTTCTTATCCGAAATAAGAACGGAAATTCTGCGCAATTAACGACATCCGTGCATGAAAATCGACAAGTGCACTAAGAATCACCATAAATTTTTTTCATTTAGCAACGGAAACCAATGATTATGGCTATTCCGAAGGCGCAGTCCCATTGATTGAGGATTCATAGGTCAAATAAACCTGGCTTCTACTGCCATTACTCCTCTTGATGTTGTCAACCGCTGGATTGTACTCTACTGTCCAATCCTGATGAAGATAATCAACGCACATATCAACGTTGAATAGTTGAATTAAGTCATGGAATGCAAATATATGTATGTACACAAGGGAAGCGATCAAGCTGTTAATCACTCAGAAGACGGCTCAAGAGGACCGGAGGGACGAGGTGACCATCTATCAACCGTTGCTATTTAAGTAGTAATGAGTCTGCGAGGCCGATTTTTGGGTTTCCCGTTCATGAAAGTGAACCAATAGTCACTCATCTCTCCGTGAACCTGGGAAACTGTCAGTGTGTCTACTACAACGAACACAACATACAAGATAGTTTACGAACTCCTCAAATGACCACGCATACTGTTTTTCTTCGGGCTTTGTGGTTTTGTTATAAAAAAATAAGTTTAATGTTTTTCACACCCGTTGAATTTCAACGGGTATCTTCCGCTCGTAGTCTTATAAAAATGTAGTATTGTTTTTACAGTGAGTCATTACATTGCACTTATTTAAATTTAGTTGCATGTAGTTGATATTGCACCAAAGAAGTAAATTGTTAAGGGAGTTTTGCAGCTCATTGACATGCATTGAGCTATCAATGGGATGGAGGATTTTTAAATCGTCAGCATACAGAAAACATTTCACTGGATGGATATACGGACACACATCATTGATAAATAGTAGGAAGAGAATGGGACCAAGATGGGATCCTTGAGGTATTCCTGATGTTGCAACAAAGGCATTAGATTGTGAATTGCATATTTTTACAATAAGATTTCTTCCTGTAATATAACTCTTAATCCACGATAGTAGACGTCCAAAGATACCATAAGCTTCTAATTTGGAGAGTAAAATAGAGTGATTCACCTTATCAAATGCCTTTGAAAAATCACTATAAATGGCGTCTACTTGATAGTGGCACTGTAATGACACAGCAACATCATACTGGAAAAGAGTTAGATTTGTTGCAGTGGATCGGGCCTTCCTAAAACCACGCTGTTCATGAGATAACACATTTTCTACAAGAGGGCTTAACATGTCAGTGACTAAGCTTTCAAGGAATTTGGCTAAAGCAGATTGGATTACAATGGGCCTGTAATTACTAATGTTATGTTTATTTCCACTTTTATAAACAGGAACCACATATGATGTTTTAAATGATTCAGGAAAAGTACCATTTTCCAGATACATATTAAATATAATAAATAAAGGATACAATAAGGAGTTTCAACAATTTTTTAAATAAAATAGGGGGAATCTTGTCTGGACCCATACTCTTAGAAATATATGTGTTTTAATTTAATGAGGATCTCAGTGGTTGATAATTTTATATTAGACAGGCTGAAGGTCTGCAAAAATTGAAATAAGGGACTACTATTAGGGGCTTTATTACAGTAAACTTTTGAGAAGTGGGTTACAAATAGATTGCTAATATCTAGTGGGTTGTCACATGTTTCATCGTGTGGATACATTAATTTGGGTAACATGTTTGATTTCTTTAGACTATTTACATGTGTCCAGAAGTGCTTTACATTACCAAATATGTTATTCTGGACCGTATCAATATAATTTGTGTAACAAGATTCAGTTAACATTTTACATTTTTTTACGCAGACTAGCAATTTTTTTATAATCTTCATGAGTACCACTAACTTATTTCACTGGATGGATATACGGACACACATCATTGATAAATAGTAGGAAGAGAATGGGACCAAGATGGGATCCTTGAGGTATTCCTATGGTATGTCTTTTTTTGCTTAATTAAAGCCTTTAACTCAGAGGTGAACCACCTTGGGTATGTACTATTAAATAAACAGATAGAAGGTGTAAACATACTTATTGCACTGTAAATAATTTGGTAGAGACAATCTACAGCTTGGTTACAATCAGGTACATTAAGTAGACTTGCCCAGTTAATATCAGTAAGATAATTGTTCTAACTCTCAAAGTCACAGTTTTTTAAATCATACACATAAATGGGCTCTGTTGTTGTATATAAAATATTATTAAACCTTTCATCTAGGTGAAGAGGGGGATGGTTAGTATCACATTTGGTTAATGGGTCAGTAACAGTAGAGACTATGGTATTATCACAGGTCGAAAAGGTTAGGTCGAGTTGATTCCCTAAGTGGTTACGTATATGGCTGATTTGTTTCAGACCTAGGAATGAATAATGTTCCAAGACTGTTCTTGCCTGGGGGTGGATATTTGGCAAAGGTTCAACATCATTAATTGCACACCAATTAACACCGGGTAGATTATAATCACCCATAATAAGTACTTTTTCGTAAGGGTTGGTCAAATGAATATTCTCCAGCGAGGCGCAGTGGGTTTCATAGCTTGAAACTGGAGAGCAAGGTGGAATGTAGACAGAGCCTAATAATATATTCTCGGAGCCTACCTTAACAAATACAAAAACATGTTCAATATAATCATCAGGGAATGTAATTTCAGCCATCTTGGATTGTTTAATTTTGATGATGATTTATAGGTAATATTTAAATACCTTTATTAATAAAGAACGACTCTAAAATTCTGTAATTATGTTGTACATTTTATGAACCAATAAGGTTTTTCTATTGCTGTCCCGCTAAGTCCATTAGTGGGCTTGTCAGCCGGTGCCATATATTTTATACAATTAAAACTTACTTAAAGCAGAATTTAACGTATTATTCAGTTTGCATGGCTGTTTCTCTATTATTTAAATACTCTAAATTTTGTAAGAGCCATGTCTTTATCTTAATTTAAGCGTACTCGTATTTTTAATACTTTGCATTTCCCTTGGCAACATATTAAAAGTTCTTGGTGCTAAAACACATCATTGTTTTCTCCCTAATTCGCTTTAAAATGTTGGTACCTGAAGCAAATTTATATATCTTGTATCACCTCTATCTTAACTATCCCCTTTGGCATTATGTTTCAATTTATGGTAATTATCGACAATGAAAATGTAAGAGAGATGTATAAATTGTAAAATTTCGCAGTAATCCAGCACTAAGTACTTATTTCTTAGCACTATTGCTGTTAAAAGATCAGCGGCTTCCTCAGCTTGCATTTATTTTGCATCAATCTCATTGAGTTTAAGCATTCCGCGAAACTTTTTCACGAAACATCTCACGCTGTCTTGTCTTCAGTTCCCTGCATGGGGACTACTTCGCTTGCCGTGTTTGATCTCGGCGTGTCGTCATCACACAATTTCGTGAACAAACACAGCGTTGGTGTTCTCCGATGGGAGAGCTTCTCCCAAGATCTCTCCCGTCTGTCTCCGGAATTATTCCTCCCGCCTCAAAGAAATCGTTAATCTTGTGTTTGTCTTAGTTTTGCCGCTGCCCAAATTGCAGCGCCGAGAAAACCGCCTCCTTGTTTGTCCTCTCTCTCTCCCTCCCTTTCCTCACTCCATGCGGGAAGAGGAGTAGTTGGAGAAAAGGGAGGAAAAAAGGATGAGCGTGTAATCCCTTTGATGTAGCCGCTCTTTTACTCTCTCTCTCTCTCATGGACGGACTTCCCATGTCTTCCATCTCCACCCTCTCGGCCAGACGTCCTCTGCATTCCCTCCTCCCGGCCCCTTACTCAAGTCCCTCCCCAGTTCGCTTCCACTGTTTGTCCTCACCCTTCGGGGGGTCCCATCTGTACGCCCCCCAAATGCATCACATTCCCCCTCCCCGCACCCACCCTTGATTCCCCTTGGTGTCCTACAATTCTGCCGGCCTCGGTGGCGGCGGTATCGCGTCTTCGTCTTGTGGTAGCGAGTTCAAGTCCCGCTTGGGTGGAATTTTCCACACTCACGAGCACAGAGTAGGTACATACAGTGGGGCCAAAAGCGAAGATGACGCTGTAAACATTGATTTTGCAAATTCCGCCTGGCTCTTAGCAAGATCCATCCCGGTCAGTCGATAGTCAAGTTTTGGCGGAAAGTTAGAGAAAATAACTTTTTTTAACAGAATATATTTCTCGGGAGTAATGTCTGACGTGAGCACCATATATCATTTTAATGTTTTTGAGTGTAGTCCAAAAATTATGGACTCCAACACAAGTTCAGGGAAGAAAAATGCTTTACGAGTGGTGTTTGAATAGGTGCTTTGGTATGAATTGATGGAATAGTTTTACAATAATTCTTTCATATTTCCCACGCGTGAAGAAGACGTAAACAAAAATATTATACGTCGCCTTAAAAATTGTCGGGTCATCAAATTTTCTAATTTTCTCTTTTAATCGGAATTACCTTCTTTTCTGCCCTTAAATCATTTTTATTATTTCGCCTTAAATGATCAATTTACATAATTTTATTTCTGTACCACTTCCGTGTGTACATTTCGTCAAAATTCCCTGAGCGCTCGGCTATTATTTCAAGCTTGCTAAGATTATAACGCATGCGGGCAGTATTCATATAATTATTATGGTGATCCAGCGGTTAAGGTATGTCTCAATGGAATTAGATTTTACGATACTATCTACCCACACAATTTCTTTCTTCATCTCAGCATACGTCCTACCCTTCTTTATCCCGTCCATTTTACTTATTCTTCGTCTTCCCCGCATACCCAACATTCTCTCCATAAATCTTAAGTAATGTTTATTGGCGGTGGGCATGCATCGCCCGCCTAAACGAGGGGTCCATTTCAGAGCCTAATTTGAAGGCGAAAGATGTTAAACGCGCTGAAACTAAATGTTCTCATATGTCTAAGGACTCCTATCCATTGTGTATATGTGTTCTACCTGTGCCCATCAGTTTCCTTTTCCGGTGGCTTTAGCCTGGTGCTTCGCGAAATTGTTCAAGAATTCTGCGAAATATTCTCGTCGGAAGCCAGGATAGGAGGGGATCGAGTTTTTTTTTCGATTTAATTATTCAAAAGAGATCCATTTCATGAGGAATTTTAAGCTGGGTTGAGAAAGGTTGATATTTTCATTTGATAAATATTTGTTGTTGAAAATTGTATTCAAATTAATTCTCCCGGAAAATTTTAATGAAATAGTGAGAAAATCAGTTATCTGCTTCTCTCTCATTTTTGAGGCTCAAAGCCTGGGAAGGCCTCGCCTGCATATCCTCAGACAAGCATAAGCCTGGTTCTGTTATCCGAGTTTCCGAATTTGTTAATTTACATGTTGATTTGGGTGAGAATCATTTAGTCAGCCGTCAGATTGCAATTATTGTTGTAATCTTAAGATCACATTGGGTAAAATCGCTACGTATAGACGTTTTCGTCTTTGCTCAAATTCTCTGCTGATAGTGAAAATCGGCGGGTGTTAACATTTCACTTCTAACTTAATGTTTTGCGTTCTATCTAGTACCGAAGTAGTTTTCGTTAGCTACTCGTGAGAGTATCCGCGATATGGTGATAAGCTGGTATATTTATTCTTGTAGTTTACATATATTATAAATTAATTTTCATACTACAACCATTAGACTAGAAAACCAACCATGACCGGGGAGAGAATAGGGAAAATGAGGGGGGAGAGGACAGAGGTGAATTGTATGTTAACGGTGTATCTATCTTAGTGTCACGCTGTTATTGCTATATTCTCTAATGGCGGGTGGAAAGAAGGAATCTGTGTACCTATCAGTTCGACAATATTTCTCTCATATTTTGTCACTCCTATCAGTTCCGGAGATAAAGCGCGAGATCAAAATAATATCCTCCGTCTCGCCCTGAAACTCACCTCCTCTGAATATTTCGAGTAATCTAAGCATAGCGAGTAGCCTTCCGAGTCTCCAATGCTTCCCCACCTAGTCCTTCCATCTGCTATGCAACACTTTCTGTTCGCTCGTACCAGTTTTTAATGTAGCGTGTAGCATTCTTTTTATTTGAATCTGTACGTGTAGGGTCCCAAATGCTCGAGCCGTATTCGAGTCGTGGCCTAGCCAGAGCAAAGTAGCATATCTCTTTCACTTTTTCATCGGAGAACCTTCCCACAACTTGCTTGATAAATCCTAGTTTCTTTAATGCAGTGCCGTCAATGTGTCGTATATGATTTCCCCTCTGTAAGTCTGAAGTTGCGGCGTTTACAAGGTAATTGACTTCATCTGTCTCCTTTGTTCTTACCCCTTCCACTTTATAAATGTGCCGTTAGTGTGATTTTTTCGTAAGAAGTGTACTGCAGTGCATTTACAAAGGTTGAGTTCGAGTCCTCTCTGGAGACACCACGAGTTAACGTTGTTAAGAACCAATGAGAAAACTGCTAAGTTAGCATTTGTGGCTATTTCTCGGTAGATGACAACATCGTGTGCAAACATCTAGTTTTGCTATTATTGAAACAATATAATTTGCTGCAAGTTATCAATCTTCTTCCTTTTTCTTTTTTATTCTTTTTAGATCTCGCCTATTTCTTTACCCATTTGTGTTTGTAAATATTCATCCCTTCAAATTTAGCCCATGGGAGATGGTTTTATTGGGGAAAGGAATGTTGAGGAAATGAATAAATTGCTGTAAGCATAGAAACTGTTTTATAAGTTCGGTTCATAGTTAACCTGGAAATAGAGTTGAGCAATGTGATATCACTATCTGCACCACGGTCGTTGAACTGTGCATAAGCCAGTATTTTTTTTCTGCGTTATATTTCTGCCTCCTTCGTTAGAGGCATTACGTTCCAGCAAAAAATAGCAAGTGGAGGAATCTTTTCAAGCAGCAATCGTTTTACTTCATAATGCCCCCTTCACAATCTCCTCTTGTCTTCCCCTCTCCTTCCATTCCTCAAGAATAATCTTCGTCCTTTTCCAATTCTTTGCGTAGGAAATTCAGCTTCCCTGGGGGATAGTATGCTACTTATATCACCAGCAATTTCTCAAATTGCCAACCCCCACCCTTTAGCTGCTTTGCGATAGTAGTGCCGCTCTCGTCTCTCGCTGTCATAAGCTCTTTGTCATCTTCAAGGCGTTAATTCCCCACCCGCAACATGCCCGCGTCCAGTTTCCCCTATTTCCGTCCCATCATCTTCCCTCTACTATTCCTCGAGACTTCCTCTTTGCCAATTAGCCCTTTGATATCTCACATCCTCCCCCACGTTTTACGAAGAGCCTCTTCCTCTCATAGCACCGTCCGCGTCACGTGTCACTCTTGTCTACCCGTTTCTTTGTAAAGTTTTCGGGAGATAACTTCGTTCCAATTTTTCCACGTTGAAACTTTTTTTAACCTTTTGATAGAATGCAAGAGTCATAGCCTAACCAATAAATTACGGATCAACAAGTTTGACTTCTGAGTCGAGCATCAGTTGGCAACATTTTTGAATCACGAAAACAAATCAAATTTTCATGGCAAAAATTGCTAACTTTCACCTATTATGTGATATTTAGAATCATTTTCCTTTATACGCATGCGTGAAATACTAATTAAATGTATCTAGAGGATGATAGAACAAAATATAGATGAATTCCTGCATGAAGATGAATTTGGTTAAGGAAAAGTAGTGGAATGAGAGAAGCCATTTTGAGTCGGAGACTTATAGAGGAGGGGATACGAAAAGACTAGTCCACAGAAATTTGTTTCATCAACTTGAAGAAAGCAATGTGAATTGGAACAAAAAATTGACTGCATTGAAGAGCGTAAAAGTGTCATTTCACGGCGAAATAAAAATCCGCAGGCTCTAAGAAGAACAGTTGGCAGTGCTAAAATGTGGTTTAACTCTTACGAATATTTGGGAAGGAAAGGCGTTCAAATGAAAACTTATTTGACGAATTCTGAGACACAACAGTCTCTTGAAGACGGTACTGGTGGGAGAAATGAATGGAGAGAATTAACGTGGAAGACCAACCAAGGAAGATGGCACGCATGTGGCAAATTAATAGAGACGTCAAAGTGAAGAATTATGTAGGAATAAAACGATTATACCCTTTTTCCAAACTCATGGCGGGTGGACGTCACAGTAGCGCCACGTCACAGCGAGTTGCCAATTAAAGCAGTCTCCTCTTCCACCTCAGTTTCCTACTCCCGGCCGCCGAACAGCGCTGTCAGTTCTTGCGAACAAATGCACATTGTGCGGCGAGGAGTCGCGTTAACCACTGATTTTGAGCCTTAACCAACGAAGTCTAACTCGCACGAGGTAAATTTGGCGACAGACGATATGAGCCCGAAGTGAGCCCCATGACAGTGGGAGAGGCTGAGTTCCCCACTCAATACATACCAAGCCACTCTTCTGTGATTGGCTGAAAAGTGAAAGTTGCACCAGCGCAGTCAAGGCCAGCGACCATGAGTTGGGAAAAAGGGTATAACAGATTGTGAGAGTGGACTGATCGAGAAGAGCGAATCAATCTTCGGAATAATGACTGCTGGTTATAATGATGATGTTTATCATTCAAGCTCGAGTTAGTCATTTATACTGACTGAATTCCCGATACGTAGACTCTCCTTCATCAATACATCGCGTGCATCCAATTGCGATTTTTCATTATTTCATAATGATATCTACGGCGTGAAAATTAGGCAAAAGGATTTTAAACATCTTACGAGTACCATATTCTTACAATTAGTCTAGTCAATCCTTTTCTGATCGAGGTAAAATGGGTGACTCTTATTGCGACATCGTAAATTAAATATCCAACATCCGCAGTGATCGTGTGTTACTTAATCCCTAGCAGTACCTATATAGAGTGCAAATCATTCTGTCCTGCTGTATGGGATCAAAATGGTGGAAGCAGGATTGTAGATAGCCTTATCTATTGAGAGAGACGGGGAGTGATGCATTAGGTGCATTGCTCGGGGGATACATAAAATAGAGGTGATGAAACATTCTTTGGGCAAGATTAGACGTATTTCAATTGATTGTTGTTTTCTTTATGCTTCGTTCTTTGAAATATTTCCTGAATTTCATTGGTATCTAAACTCTTCGTTATGTTTCCTCATTAAACTCATCAGCAATAACTCTCGTACTGGAAAATATCTTTACAAATGTATCACATAAGAATAGACATTGAGTCGAATTACAGATATGACTTAACCTACTAAGCTGTGGAATGATATCCTGGTTAACAGTTAGTATACTGATGGTATTAATTTCATACAAGCCGCTGTAAATATGTCAGACATGTACGTTGTGTTTCAGTGGCTTATCATGAATGTTGGCGGAACCCCCTGAGGAAATACTTTATCAAAAGAAGCATTTACTTAAATACTCATATTCATGCTAGACGCGATCACGTGACTCGGTGCTTGGGCCGTTTGGCCCTCACTATTGTCGTGCACTTACAAACTCACTTTTGTAGCGTTTCTTCTTAACTTCGTATTTTTTAAATGTTAGGTAGGGTTTATAAAATAATAGCGTTTTATGTATCTCTCTTTGTTTCATTCTTTTATATTAATCCTTAGCCCGTGGTGTTATATGAGCGCATTTTCATTTGTAGAATTTGCTCCCTTAACTAGTCTTTCTTCCGTTTATGAAGTCAAGATTCAAATTGCTTTTAAAATCTATTTTTTTCCTGTCGAGGTATTTTCGTGAGTGCATTCGCTTATCCTGTTTCCGCTGGAGACTTCACATCCACTTTTACCTAGCTCGTTTTTACTCTCCTCATTCGGTTACATGAGTTCCGTTTTTATTCTTTCCCTCTGTTCATTAGCCTTGATAACATTTAGGGCTGGTTGCTCAATGCACAGTTACGTCGTTAGTTACGACTGGAGTCGCGACTGTTTGCCTGAATAAAAAAAATAACCGCGACCCCTACCGTAACTTATGCCGCCGTAAACAGACCTTGAGCAACCTGTTTTTAGTTCCCTTTATCATATGAGTGCACTCATACCGAAGCTAATATTGTCTTAGCCCAAATTTTCGGAATCGAGAGTACGCGGTGGAGAATGCAGGCCACGATACTTTCAGTTCAGTGTTCAGACCCGCGTTCAGTGACCATCTTCGGCTCTCAAGTGGTGATCTGCAGGTATTTTATTTTATTCACTCACTCTTTCGACTCTTGATCCGTTTCATTTGCCTCCGCATGTCATTAGTTCCATCCGTTCCATCTCACCTGTCGTAAGGAATGTGAAATGGAGCCACCATCGGACCCTGACCGATCGTGAGCCGATCATTAAGAGAGCGAAACGGATCTCCCGCCTTCACGCAAATAGTCATTCAAAAGATGAGATTACAAAATAACCCCCCAGTTTGCCTTGTGTGACTCTTTGCGCACATTCGCAACAATTTATTTTCAACTAGCCGAAAACCTGTCAAAAATAACGGGCAAAATACTGTTATGCAAATATTAATATTATAGATTTTATTTATACCTATATGTTTTGTTTAGGTTATTTCACTGGTAATAGTCCTGTGTCTGGAGGCTGTTACTGATATTTACAAGATATAAACATTTGCGCTTAAGAGCTACGATGTTGAGAGTAGCTACGTGGTTTACATGCAAATGTAATGATATATGTGATGCTATACACAAACATTTCACTAAAACCAACTAAACCGTTTTCTCCATCACCTCTCCCTCCCGGACATTGGCTTTTATTAGTAAAAATGCTCTAGTTTTTGCTGTCGGAAATTTATTTATGAAAATAAGCGTTCTTCCATACTTGTGTTATTTGTTTTCACCACTGTTTCTATCTCAATTTACGCTTGTAGGAATTAAGTAAATCAATTACCGGTAATTCAGCTAGTAAACTACCGTTCGGTGGCTGTTCTTTCGGAATAATTTTTACAAATCTTCTAGGTCGCTATTGTGTCAAGCTTCTGTAAATATTTCCCCTTATTCCGAATAAATTTCCTGTAATTCCGAATTTGGTTTAATATAGGTAATTTAATATTAAACCCTTTTCTTTTGATTTCTTTGGGGAAAACGTTTACTTTCTCATGTTGGTTTTGAAAATCTCTTCCTCTCCAAGGACGTGGTGAGGTGACGTTCCTGTTTATTCCTGGAGTTCTATATTTAATCTTTATATGGAATTGCGATATTATTTTGAGATTTCATCCACGTTCATCGACTGAGTTATTTCGATGAAACCCAGTGGTAATCAATCTCAAAGCGGTGCTTATGTAATTTCACCGACCTCTATTTGCGTACATTTTAAGGGCAATAACTTCTTCGCGTATAAATTGTTGTTGGTGTGAAAATTATTTTATCATAGTTCCTTTTTGGAAGCAATAATTTTAATATATGAATCCAAACATTTAGGCTCCCTGAGTTTCCTAGTGAGAATTATCTCATAAGAATAATGTGCTAACTACATCGACGAGTTCACTGTAGACCTCTAATGAAAAGTATTGGTGTCCTATCAGTGCCATTTGTGTATATACATATGTCAGTGTAATTAATGCAAAACAGCTACGTAGTAACCAAGGAATTAATCTTAAAATTAATTTCCACAACACAAGGAGATGTTATGACCTTCATGTAGGTCGATCTAATCTGACTATGGTGTCTAAAGGAACTCGTGTTGTGTGCGAAAAATTGTACCGGTTGTCAATCTCATTTTTTTAAATTTACAGATTTCCAGTTCAAAAAAAGCATGGCTTAACAAAATTACTCAGGAATACCTTTTTGAAAACTTTAATTATAATGTGAAGGAATTTTAATGTACGTAATTTGCCCCTCTTAATTTTTGACGTTCCCTATACCATGCCCTATCTCTACTCTGCACAATGTGTCTTCTGAACAAATGAAGTATTTCAATAACGGTTATGGTGTTTGGTGGAGTGCTACGGTATGGGTTTCTAGCGTGAGTCGAAATTGTCATGTCTCGGGGAATGAAGCCGCATCCTCGGACGCTCGCTAACCACTCTGGCCTGTGGCTCTCCCGGGACCATGGAGAAAGTAAAGTGCGGGCGTTACACGCGAGGAATAACTTGAAAGCCGAGTAAAATGAAGAAAGGTTGGCGCGGGGTGGGAATTGGGAGTGTCGCAGTGGAGGAGGGTCTCAGGGTTTGGGCCCAGGGAGGGGATAGGGCAGAGGATGGGAGGCGTCCTGAGGGAAAGGGGGAGGTGTGGGGGGTTTCACTTCTCATGGCTCAGGGGGGAGGGGGAGGAATGATTATCTTAACAGAATTTTCGTGTTTTTGGTCAAGTGTGAAAAATCGCAAGATTTAAAGGTTTTCATAATTAGATTTCCCTTTCATTAATATGCAAGGAGATCCCCCAAGGGAGAGTGATGGCTTCTCTTGGTAGTTGCGGGTGTGGGTGGGAAGGAGGAGGAGGGGGAGAAGTTGGGTGGGTGGGTTTTTCCGAGCGGAGGTGTTGGAGCGGGGAAATGCGGGAGGAGAGAAGTCTTTTAAGACGCCGGAGAACTTTTGGTTTGGAGCCGGGGTAGTGGAAGGGAAAATGGGGAAGAAGGAGAGAGAAGGGGGGACAAGGAGTGAGGGAAAGGGGGAATGGAAGGGTTTAAGGTGCGGCCGGAAACAGCCGAGAGAGAAGGGATGCCGTCGTCCTTTTTTTTAGATTAAGAATTTCTCCCTGGTTTCTTTAAGCCGTGCGTGCAGTTTCCGTGGGTCTCACGTCTTTGCCTCCTTACCATAGAATATGCATCGTTCGACTGTGTCAGAAAAATGGGCTCAGGACTCGAATTAATTTTCTTCTGCTAATTTTTTAGGCGCTTTCCGATTTCTATGAGGAAAATGAGCGCATTACGTGGAGAATAATCAATTCGAAAACGTTGGACATTGACAGAAGATGTCGATATTCTACAGTTTATAAATCTTTTTTTTTTAAGTAGGAGAATCATCAACTAACCATGGACTGATTCTTTAGTGGTATGCGTTAGCGGTAAGTTGATCACCAATTTAGAACCACCTCACTTGAAAGATGTACACTTGATGCTTGATTCAATACCTAAAGTTTTCCTCTCACAAAAGTAGTATATTCCAGCATATGTTTCCATCGCGATACAGCATTCATGGCGCCCACCTTTCCTTTCCATAAGCTCTGGTTTTCTTGAACGCTATGATTAACGGATAATCAACAATGTGACTAACACCAGATTTGCTCTGGTTGTTTGTCGGAGTTCCTTCCTTGTTTTCACGCATTTTCTCTGTCGTGTCCCGGAGTAGCTTCTTGGCTCCCTCTGTTGTTTGCTCCCTTTGTGAGATATTGTGTATAGAGCTTAAATAATTTACTCTAATGATGGTGAAGCTTGCACAATTACAGCTGTAGAAAATAGAAGATGAAAAGCAACGGAAATGTGTTGTAAAGAAGAATGGTGATAGTCAAATGTATAGAGAGAATCGTTGATGAAGAAGTCTCACGAAGGATTTAATATGAGGTGTATAATAAAATTTCTATGAGCAGAAGAACAGATAAGCTTATGGAAAATTTATGCGGCGCAACATCTTCTTATACACAAACGTGAAAGGAAAAAAAGTGAGGAATTACCGGGGAAGGCCAAGAATAGAATACGTACATCAGGCAAATCATTAGGATGAAGAATAATGGAGAAATAAAACTTAAAGCTCACAAGGGATTGGAGTGGAGACCTTTCGGTCGGTGTGTCCTTCAGTTCGAAGCAAAATGCTCTCTCCATTACGTATAGCGATGCGTGTAATTTCATTCCTCCTATTACCTACCATTCTGATCATTGAAGATCTTTTATGATAATTTAAGGTTAATGGGCGCATTGAAACTTTCTCTGTCGAAACAATAGCCGTAGTCGGATACACTACCTCCTCCCCTTAATGACGGGCCTCCATACTGTCACATCGGCGTTTCTCATATTTATCCACCCACCCCTTTGTAGGACCCTGCTCATGGCCACCTGAATACCCCACCAGTCTGAAGTTACTCAGTCCTCCACTGTATTGTTTTTTTTCGTTGTCAGCCATCGTGTTCCCTTCCTGACTCTGCTTACGCTAAAATGGGTCTCACCTCGCCAGTCAACAATGGACTGCTGATCTGAAGTTTCCTTTCTACCTCATGAACTGGTTTTTTCACGCATAATTAGACCCCTTCATCTATTCAATACGTAATCGTTTCTGTCCCAGAACTTAACTCCCCTCGCTACTCCTTAATCGTCATGAAAACTGGATGTGGATCAGTGGATCGAATGTATGAGGTCTCAGCTATTTTTTAGTATCCTTAGCTATGAGTAAAACCCCACATTTTCTTGTGCTACCTGTGAGAGGGCTTGCAAGTGTTTTTCGTCGCGACGTTTTCTCCCGATACTTAGCAGCTTCAAATCTCTTTGTCGGATTCGTATCCATCCGTTTATGTACCATTCCCTTTCTTTTTTTCATTATTCTCGAACGCAATTAAAATCCTGTCCTTTTTCAATTAGGACGGTCATGACGGTATAACTCCTGAAGAGACTCCGTTTTTCGTGGCTCCTTTTCGTCGGTGACATTAAATTGGGATCCTAATCTTTTGCGCCTTCCACCCTCCGCCCTGTCGCTGTATATCTTTCTTCTTCCCTCTTCCCCCTCATCTGACGCCCCCTTTATGCTTCTCATTAAGCGACGCGGCCCGGGGTATTCAGCGACCACCGGGCGGGTTCAGATACTAAATATCTTTCCACTTCTTCGGGAAAAATTTAAAGACTCCCTAATTAAATTTATTTCTCAGAATTAATCTTTTATCTTTCCGGGCGGATCCGAGTTCTCCCAATGAAGGAAAGCGTTGAATTAAGTTGAAATTACAAAGAATGGATGGATGTCAGTTTGGTAGCCCAATAAATCTCCCGGCAACACTATTGATTATGGTGAACGCTTGTGGAAATTGAGTCACGAGCTGTGCATAAACTCAGGAAAAAGATTTTAAGGGATGGGATGTTCAATCACAATGCCTTTTATATACCTTTTATATGTTACGATATAGGTTAGACTGACTCTGAGCGAAGAATAAACGGGCAACAGCCTGCCACGGTGGAAAAACAAGTTCCCGCTCAGTCACCGAGATTAAGTAATATTGGGTTCGGCTTGGATTTGGAGAGGTGATTCTCCTATTTCTGCAAGTGATGTTTCTCTTGCCTCCAAGTGGTACACAGTAGTTGCGGAATGGCCTTAGCCTTCGAAGCGAGTTAATTGAAACACTTCTTTTACTACAGCATAGAAAATGAAGAAGGTTTTACCGGCTTTTTTGCCGAAAGAAGTAACAGTTGATACTCGCTTCGGATACTCCGCCAGTTGAGTATGACCAAGCAAATATGTCGTGTTGCAGTGTTGTTCTGTGATCGTTGCTCTCCTTTTGACGTGGCTCAATAGAAAAATTTACTGGATTCATAATTCTGAAGCCATTGCTCCAAGCTCAATTGGTTTTACTTACCATGTCACCTTTTCCGAAGGATACGCTAAAATGCATACAATGGAGTATAGATTGATGTCGTGATAGTATACTAGCGATATTTCTCCTTTTTGTGCTCCAATACTATGCTCTGTACCATAACGAAAAATGCTTATTGTTTTACTACGGCGGAGTAGCCTAGTGGGTCAGTTGAGCTCTGTTCTTCTGGAGGCTATCTAAAGTTATAATCCGGGTCAAGCCCCTAGACATGTCTAGCAAAGTTCATTTCTTAAAAGGTAGTGGCCTTGACAGATTGGCGACGACAGGTAAGGCGCTGTCTCCCCTCTAATTCCCACCCTCTGATGTCCCCCCAACCTGACGTGTGAATTTCACTCGCCGATGTGCTAAGTACATGAATGAACTCTATTCTCACTGATATAACCGGCTTTCAGGTCGAAAACTTTGTTTTCTTTGTACAACTACCTAGTATATAATAAGGCGACCTGCGCTACCTATTCTTAGATATTTATTTAGACCTCCAATCGTTCCATGTCTTCTTGAAATTTTTTAAAGATAAAGGACTGAAAAAAGCAAGAGCTAGAGGCAATGTGTGAAATGATGATTGAATAATATTTCCTGATAAAACTGTTTTCGGTGGATTGATGAATTATTTTTACTATTTTCCTTTCCGATTGAAATTCCGAGTTTGGGATAATATCCTCAACTTATTAGTAGGTAATAATAATGTCCGTCAAGTGTCGTTTTGGTGTCCAGTGCGTATATATATGTGCGCATTTCTGGATGTTAATATCCTACTAAAAAACAAGAAATTTATCACCTCCGTCCATAAAAACCCACTAACCATAACCTTTACCTTCATTTCAATAGCTGCCATCCACCACATACCAAACGCTCCATTCCATATTCCCTCTCTGTCCGCGGCCACAGAATTTGTAACGACGCCCACTCCCTTCAACAATACACCGATAACCTATATCACTCCCTCAGAGAACGTGAGTACCCCAAAAAGCTTCTTACCAATCAAATCCTGCCCCCCTCTGCCAATTACACCCCTCGGGCCAAAACCCACCACCCTGACGGACTCAGCCTTATCACCACATTCTTCCCTGGCTCCCATAAAATCAGAAACATCCTCCGCGATCTATACCCAATTTTAAAGAATAATAATTCCACTGCCCTCCTATTACCTTCATGTCCCATAGTATTTTTTAAGCGTCCCGCAAACCTGCGAGATATCTTAAAATCTACGAAACCCACCCTTCAACCGACCTAGATGCAATAATGAACCACCACTCTCCTCAACTTGCAACCGTCCTAGATGCAAATGTTGCTCCCTCCTACGCTCTTCTGCTACGCCCTCTTCAAATAAATCTTCCTCAGCAGCCAACTGTACTTCCACAAATATCGTTTACCGTCTCTCGTGCAATTTCTGCCCGGCATTTTATGTTGGCGAATGTACTACCCCGCTTTCAATACGGATGAATGGGCACCGCCACTCCACCACATGTCCTCCCTTCATTGATCTCATTCCTAAACATACCGCTTCCCATCGTAAGACCTTCAATAAATGTTTCTCTCTCTATATATTAGAAGCCCTCCCCGAATCAGCAACTAATATTGAATTGAGGACTCGTGAGATGGCATTCATCTGGTTCTTCAGGGCATTTGAATCGCCCGGGCTTAACTTGGCCCACTGACCAATAGCAACCCCTTGCTCCCGCTCCCCACCAGTCCCCTTCCCTTCTCCTGTTCCGCCTCTCCCCCCCCCACCCCCCCCCCCCACCCCCCCGAGGTAACAGATCTCTAGTTAGTCTCTTGTCGCCGACGATGACGGCTTGCCCGTCGAAACGTCCCGTAAATTATTCTGTGAGTGTCCTTTTAATTTTCGTGTGTCTGTGTTTTCAAATTATATTTATATTTGTATAATCAATCGATGAAAAATCACATAAGCAATGCCATTAATCATGGTATCAGTGAGAATCTTATTAGAATCATATTTTGAGATCTGAAAATCCGTTTGCTCTTGGATTCATGATAATGCGGGAAGTAGAAGAAGAAGCTAATAGACGCGCTACATCAAAAGGTGTAGAGCCGCCTTATGTTAAGCTGATTTTTGCATTACCTGATGCCGTTGATCACAGAAGGTTTAACATATCCCCTTCAGAATGAAGTTTGTTCCACTGTTACCCTCAATGCTGACCAAAGCTTTCCAGATAAAGAGTTAATTATTCGTAAACGTGGGAAATCTTTAGCTACCATGAACAATAATGACAGTCGTGTTGGGCCCTTTTCTTATCCACTATTTTATCCAAATTTTGCAATTTTGGATTCCCTGTACTAATATTCCTTTAAGAACAACCAGTCATCAAAATTTGACTAGATTTGAACTAGCTCAGTACTGATTAGCAATTAGACCTCAACTTGCCAAATATTTTCCTTCAGACATCAACTTAGGAAATCCTGATCTCCGCCTTTTCAAGTTCAATGCTTTGCATTTCGGTGGTCGACATTTTCAGCAATATCTGGTTGATACTTATATAAAAGTGGAACATGACAGTATCCAATGGATTAAAGCAAATTAAAAAAATACTTGCAGAAAACTATACAAGAGCGATTCAATTTTTGAGTGACTTGGCTGAAAAAAAGAATGCTGTTTTTGGTGAAAGGATGATTTCTCCTTCGTTTCCTGGATCTACACGTTTTTATACTGAACATTTTGAAGAAGCTATGGCCTTTGTCCGTCGACTTGGGTCATTAGACTTCTTTATCACAATGACTTGCAATCCTGAATGGCCCGAATTTGCGGAAGCAGCTCGTACAACTTTTGAAGATGGATCAACCTTGCAAGAACTTGCCCAAGAGCGTCCTGACTCAATAATTTCGACACACGGGAAACGTTGTATGGAAAGAAATATTTAATCATTTTTAATCTAATAATAACAATAATCTGTCAATGAAAATTGGAAAAAATGAAAACAATGTAAATATTGAATTTATTGATGATTTCAGAATTTCGTTAGAAGAACATTTTTGTGTTAGTGGTGTTTTTGAGTTTGCTTTATACTACTTAATTGCATACTACCTAATTGCATACTGCCTAATTGCATACTACCTAATTGCATCATATTAAAAAAAAATATATCCGTTATGCTTTATAAGCATAAGCATGAAAATTAATTAACGCAACCAAAACAAAGATAATGGTATGCGACAAAGAGGGACAATGGAAAGTGCAGATTGTGGTTAATAATAAACGCCTCGAACAAGTTGATTCTTTTGCATACCTGGGGAGTAGGATTACGAGAGATAGGCGAAGTAGGGAGGAAGTACGAAGTAGAATTAACCAAGCAAGAAACGCTTTTAACAAAGAATTGAAACTTTTTACGTCCTGATGCAATAGTCTTCAAATAAGAAAGATTACGTCCCGATGCAATAGTCTTCAAATAAGAAAGAGGCTCCTTAAAACCATTGTCTGGAGTGTTCTGTTATACGGGTGTGAGACGTGGACCTTAGGGGTAGAAGAGAAAAGGAGACTGAACTCGTTTGAACTATGGTGTTATAGGCGTATGCTAAGAATTGGATGATCAGACAAAGTGACGAATGAAGAAGTTATTCGACGAGTAGATGAAAAACGCAGCCTTGAGAAAACCATAGTTCAGAGACGAGCAAAGCTTGTTGGACATCTGTTGAGACACGAAGGGCTGCTGAAATTAATAATAGAAGGAAAAATTAACGGAAAGAGAGACAGAGGGAGGCCACGTCTGCAGCACCTGGGGCAGATAATGAAGGATGCAGTAGTTACGTTGAAATGAAGAGGAAGGCAGATATATGAGAAGAATGGCGAGTTGCTGCAAATCAATCAACAGATTGAACACTGAAGAATAAGAAGATGCTTTATAAAATATGTTTTATTAAAACCTTTAATCGCACTATGTGAATGCCCAATATAATTAAAATAGACAATAAGTAGCAGAATAGGAGCATACAAATTCTTAGTACACCAAATAAACATCGAGTAACACTCGGTAATCAGGTACTTTTTTAGTTATCAGCGAATTATTGCCATAATTGAAGTAAATAATGTGGTAATTCCATACAAATGACGCTGCAGTTGGCTCCTTCGGCTGGATAAAAGTGCTCATTAAAAATATTTTCGTGGAATAATCCGCATATTTTGTACTTTAATTTTTGTTTCCTATGGTTAACACATTTAGCACAGCATTTAACACAGCTATAGGTAACACATAGGCATCAGCGAAATAAGGATTTTGTTTAATAAAATAAATAAAAATGAGGAATTTGGTATTTGTATTGACTCACATAGTCGCGGTGGAACCTTCTTAAGCAGCATTCCCCAGTGTCGATTCTGGATGAGTTCTTCTGTTCCGCGACGCCGGGAGACAACCTCACACATCCAAGTGAATAATAGAAAAGCTTCCTCGGGATTAATTATTGAGGCCAAGCATGGGATGCCTCGGTCTGGAAGAATTGAGGGTGGGTATTTTTGCGGGGGCTGAAGGAACGGACGGTGGGGTGCATTTCTCCTCCCGCTCATTTCTCATCGCCATTGGAAAATTTTTTCCTGCCTCCTCCTTTTCTTCCGCGCTGAAAATTTTCCCTCGTCTTAATCCCATGTCATCCTTCCGTGCCTAACGTCAGCCAATGAAGGGGGATTCGTGTAACTCCCCATCCGCCCACCCCTCCCCCTGTAGTCTTCGTCCCTTGCCCCTCCAGAATAAAAGGGGGTCGCAGCCACCCCGCTTCGTCCCTCTTGTCTTTAAGACGCGGAAAAAAATGAGGCCGGTGGGAGGAGTGGGTCGGGGGAGACAGAGATGGGCCCGAAATTAAGAAGGGGACGGGGGAGAGTGTTAAAAAAATAAAAGGAATGGAATTAACGTGTTCAATCCATTGGTAACGAGTCGCTCCCCATTTTTCCCTTCCCCACGGACCAGGGTTATTAATCGACTACCATTCCCTCTTCACGCCTCTTCGCCCCCCCCCCCAGCATCTCCCTGCGCTTCGTGCCCCCACTGCCTTTCGTTCCCTTCTCATATCCCACCACCCCCCTCCCCCAAGAATCTTAAGGAGACATCCTTATTCTTCGTCACAACTCGCCACCATCTTCATCTCCTTCGCCTCACTCCATCGGGCACTTGGCTTATTTTTCTTCGACCCTCCCGCCGAACCCTTTTTCTGTCCCATACCCCTCTAGAGCCCTCGAACTCATTGGATTAAAAAAATAGTGTCCCATGCAGTGTTCTCCTTCCTTGCTCTCTTTTTCCACGCCCTCTTCCCCCCTCAAAAATTCCCCTCCCCGAGTTCAATTAAGCCCTGGAAACCGAATTGGAGGTTGTTAACGTGTATCCTTCTAATAACTCCTACCGTTATTAACATCCGTCCACCCACCGCATATTCCTTTTGGGATATTCCTTCTTTCGTGGGCTTGTCTGAGCTAAAATGTGACTAGCACCGGTGGATAGTTTACACAAATGCGTATTCGTGGGCTGGCGATGAATCAGATCCTGGTCTCGTGTGTAAGGCTTTTCGAACCCAAATGAAAGTATCGGAATGTAAAAACTCAAGTGAGCCGAAAATAATACTGTCAAATGAAAGGTGAGGACTTCAAATCGTTATGTTTTCAACTAAGAATAGTAACGTCTAACTCATCACCGTCTGCTAGTCTTCTAAACTACCTGAAAAAATCCGTTTAGCACGGAAAACTGGTAGCTAGGTTTTGTTTCTTCCGTGCTAAACGACTGATTATAAATAACTTATGGTAATTGAAAATTATCATTATGTGCCATTTTTTTATTAATAAAATGAAATTCAAATATGTTAACTCTCGGTCTTCCTCTTGAAGTAAGTGTTTATCGCAAATGTTACTCCTATTGAGAATCGATGTAGTGTGTTACGAAGTAACTTATAAGGCAGAAAATCTTTCAGTTAGGCCCAGTCTCTTACCTGCATGATCCTTATCGTGCTTAGTTTTCCATTCACGATTATTTCAATTTTATATTTTATTCATGCCCTATAACCTCAAAACAAAATATTTAAAACCCCGAGGTAGGATTATTTTTCCTGCAGTGAATAAAAAACACCTACCTTAAAAAATATTGATTAATAGTTGCATCTAATTCAAAAGACGGAAAAATGTTTTGTTATTGGTAAAGACTGAGACTAGCTACCTTTGGTCTCTACAAATATCTGAAAAAAATTTAATCTCACAAAACAACAGTTATTCAGATGAATGGATGTATGTTATTAATTCCCGTCGATCCCTGCTTGTTATTCGCACTTTTAGAAAGAACCTGTGAATACCTAATACCCATATGTTTTTTACGTATCAAAAGTAGGGAATCAGAAATTTTAATGCTTTTGATACTGCAGCCGTCTCAGTTTTTCCATCATACTAAATGCAAGCACTGGATAAACTTATAAACCCTCCATACATTTCTGGGCGTTTCACGGATGGTTGGTTTGATTTCTAGCTGTACAATCGGTATGGGTGAACATGCGCCATTCAAGTGTCGCTTGAGCAGCTGAAGAAAACATTTGTTTGTATTACATAACGAGAATTCAAGGAAAAACTGTCATGCTTTCTGGTCACGTATTTATATAATCATCAACTAGAAGACTTCACTGAGAAATATTAGGTGAGCTTCATTGGTCTTACTTTTCCACTTACATTTTTTTATTACCTTTTGATCTGCACTATATTTATGTTAAACTCAATGTGATATGGAAAGTTATACATCGCTATTTTTAGCATATTTTTGACCTTTAATTTAGAATTTGACACTTCGATAATCTACAAATATTTTTCTCTAAACCTTGACCTTGGAAAATTACTGTTCGTGGGAACAGTATGCCTATTCACAAATGATTCGCTCGTGCTTCTTCTTCTCAAAATTCTCGGCTAAATCAAAGTTTTCATTTGAGTTTCAGGAAATACCGGTGATGCCCGTGTCCAATTTGTTGAGAACGTCACTACTTGAAATCTTCGAAACTGGAAAAAGTTAAAAACTTTTCCGTCTTAAGTACCTATCTTTCCTGATGGACCACCTCCACCTAACGGAAACGGGTCCATTCTTTCATTTTTTTCCTTTAATCGAATCCACGGGCTGAAATCGCGTACCTGCATGTTTTTTCCAGGTTAAATTCGTCTCCTTCCGGCGTTATAATCGCAGGAGAAGCAGTTCGCCGTCTCTTCTTTTTTTTTCGGTCTCTCGCTTCGAGAAAATTCTCCTGCCTCCATAGGTCCCTTCGGGTATCGGTTTAGAAGAGTAGGAGAGTGCTGGGGGAGTGAGGAGTTCAATCAAATCAGCCGAGAGTCTTTTCTTTGCCATGCCATCCCCCCCCTTTTCCTCCTTTTTCGTTCCAGAAAAAAATCGGGAAGAGACGTTGAAAAAAGATTCAAGAGTTTCGAAAAACACGAGGGAAGGCATGGAGAAGATGAGCGAAATAATTAGAAAACTTAGGATAGGAAGCGCTTAAGTAACGAAAAAATTGGGAATGGATTGATAGGAGACTGTGTCAGATGGTAGGGAAGGGGAGAACAAGGGGAAGGTCGCGGCTGAGATGCTCGCTTGTTTTTTTTCTTCGTAATGGAAAATGGAACGGCAGTGGGGGAGAGGGAGGTTGGGGGAGATTGCCCTACGTTGGGATGAGCGAGAGAAGATCTTGACTTGTTTCTCATTAATCGTCTCTCAAAAAAATCTTCGATTTTGGACAGCCTTGAATTTCCGTGTTAAAGGGCAATCGCGCGTGTGTATCAGCATCATTGCCCGAAAACCAGAAACCATGTAATCTCCGCGAGTTCTTTTAAGTCATATAGAAATGTTGTCTTTTCTACCTCGCACACCGGATAAGAAAGTAATGCTTTCCTGAATTTGGTAGTAAAATCTGTGATGAACGAGGCGATTGGTCCCCATTGGCTCATAATTAATTCTGTTTCTCTCTCACTGTATTCAGAATTTACACTACCTTCCAATTGTATTCTTATAACTCTATAAGCAAGTTAGTGTTCTTCAGAAACGGAATGAGTATGTAATTTAGAAGTTGTGTGTAAAATCTGTTTTACTAGATTTATTTATTTTTGTTCGCCTTTTTTAGTATATACGACAACGCTTACTTCCTTCCTAAATAGAACCAACATCAGCTAATATTTTCTCTACTTATACATTAAATCATAGTGTATATTTTCATTCGATCGTTATGTTGTGTTACTCTCTCCGTTCCGTGACATTGCTATGAGTTATCTAGTCATACCTACAGTGTTTTTTTGCTTGCATTATGTCAGATGGTCGTGTGTTTTAGTACGAATGGAACGTTAGATTAGTTTGCGCAAACAGAAGCATACTCGTATAACATATTTTGTTAGTTGGTTGATTACTTTGGCAGTCTACCGACAACTGAGGTAATTCAGCATGATTAGTTTTGTATTTCATTGCATTCATTATTTTCCTCCATGTGTTAAAAATTTATTCTTTTTCTGTGATAGCACGTCGTTTCAGCGTAGATCACGTAGTTAATCCTAATAATTACGTGATCGTAATCATTTTTTTTCTTTTGCGGTGAGTGATCAGCACGACATCAAAATTAAAAAACTCGACTGGTGTGCACGCTCTGGCATGCCCATCATCACGACACCTGTGTTGCTTGTGGTCCGTTACTAGTATTTATAGCCCGGCAGATTCTCGGTAAACCTGGAAAAATATACAGATTCGTCGCATAGAGTAAACACTTCAAGATTGATAGTTTTACCGTCAAATTAGTGGGCAGTTGTAAGAAAAATTGTACCTGATAAGAATCCTTTGCTCATGTGCTGATGACCCCCCTGGTAAACTTTCCCTAACTTTAGTGTTAGTTGTAATCTCTATATTGATTTATTGGCCCATTTTAGCCAGGGCTTTCAATCAAATTGGAAAATGTTGGGAATATTCCTTTAGCGCTACTTGAACTCATTTTTTACGCACAAACATTATTACATTAAAGAATAATAGTTATCGTCGTGAAAGATTTGGAATCGCAGATTCGATACAGCTGCTGGCCACTCTGTAGCTTGTTCGTAAACCTCTCGGCTTCTTACTCTTCTTGGCGCTGTCCTCGATCTTCCCTCCCTTCCTCCCTCTGTCCCCCTCCCCCCCTCTGTCCCCCTCCCCCTTCCTCCCTCTGTCCCCCCCTCCCTCACCAAACTAAATGCCCTTTCCTTAAGAAACACCTCCAACCCCCGCACGCCCACGCCTTTCGGTGACTGAAGTAATCGCCCATGTCAGGAGGGGGCGGGTTGGGAGGTGGGGTATGGAAGTAGATGGAAGAGCCGGTGATTAAAAAAATAATGAAATTGTCGGCAGGCCCATCGTGACTTAAACGCAATTGCGAGTTCAGCTTAATTTTTGCCTCTCCTTCCCCCAAACACCGATGCCTCCCCTCATCCCTCCTCCTTATAAATCTCCCCTCCTACCCCTCTATCCAAGCCGCGTGTCCCACTCATGGAGACTCAAAAAAAATACCCCTCATTGCACCCTTCCACCCTCTTCCCTCTCATTTGCCCACCCTTATTCCGACCCTGAGGGCTAGAGCGGAGGGTTGAGAAAAAATTGGGAAGAAGGGTCCCTTATTTCTTTCCCTTTTTTTTAATCTCTCCTCTCTCTATACGTTGTGTCTTACGCCCACCGACACTTCTTGCCTTCCTCCTCCCCCCCACCCCGACAACCACCCCTTCTTCCCCACCCCATTCCCCTCTTACACGCTGGCGTCCCCCTCCCTCTCCCACCCCTCTCCCACCCCTCTCCCATCCCACACACACAACTCAGCCCAAGCCAATCCCTCACCCACCCTATCAATCCATTTTCCTCTTTTTTCACTATTCCTTCCTTCCTCTTCTCTCTCGCCTCAAGATTTCTAATTCCTTTTCATTCTCTACTTCCTCCCCCGCTCGCTCTCCCACCCTATCAATCCATTTTCCTCTTTTTTCACTATTCCTTCTTTCCTCTTCTCTCTCGCCTCAAGATTTCTATTTCCTTTTCATTCTCTCCTTCCTACCCCGCTCGCGCCCCTCCTCGCTTCCGTCCCCCAACGGCCGTAAGTAAAATGGACATTTTTCTTTTTATTTCTAATCTTTCGAAAAGGAGATTTGCAGGGCGCATCAACATGTACATTTCCACTCGTTGATTCGTTTCAATGGCGTTCCCAGCCAAGAGGTTCGGGGAACCCCAAAACTGTTTTAACCCTTCCCGCACTGCTGGACATTTGCGTCGGTTAATTTTTCGTGGCGTCGGCATGCCAATTTGAACTGTTCCTCATTCGGCATTGTTGCGTTGGTGAGTCTGTATTGATATAGAAAAATATCTTGACATTAGTTCAATTATGTCATTGAGGGGATTGAGGTTAAAAAATAAGGAGAGCAAATTTTTGCGTATGTAAATATGTTTTAACGACCTAATGCTGCACGAAATATACCACTATCTTGTGTCGTGTTTTTCATGGATATGTTTTTTGATATGTTATTGATGTGTTATGATATGTTGTTTATGATATGTTATTTTCTTGATACTTTTTAGGCAAATCGATCACCCCATATATTTATCTTTCAGCAGATATAAGTTAATTATTAGCACGGATACGAGACGTCTGAATTTAATATTGGTGTTATTTAATGCCCCCGCTGTTCTAAAGGATGTGCAGTTCGGAACTTCCATGAGTACCGTGCCGCGAAAAAGATGCACATACGCTTACACGACTGCCGTCACCACTGTGAAGTCGACAATAAACAATGAAACTGATAAAATATTATTTTATGCTTAAGTTTCTTTAAAATACCATTTATTAGAAATTATTTTATTGATGTACATAGCTCCTGTATATAGTCGCAACTCGTTGGATAAGAATTGGAGCTTAGTCCACATTATTAGATCGTCTACATCAGCAGTTCCTCGCCTTGATTTTCGTATTCTTTAGCAGCCCTAGATTGTGAACTAATTAGTTGCGCCACTCACGGTTTGCATGTTTGCCCTCCATACTCCTGCAATTATCCCACATTTTTCTTTTATGTGTATACTATCAGTTCCCGTGAGGGAAAGGATAACCTCGTGAGGGTACCGTTGATCTACAATTGGTATGGTGTTCAATGTTACTTATTACTTTTTTGATTTTTTTCTTTTCCGTTGAGAAAGAAAAAAATCAAAAAAGAAATCTGAAAGAAATCAAGCATAATGTATAGATCACGTGCGTATTCTGCATCGGGTCAAAGCATTCCTCTCAAACGTTGCTAGTACGATTGCCTGCAGGGGTGCCGAATTAGGTATACCAGACATCGGAGATTTAAGGCTTGTTTTCAGTTTTTATAAGAGCATGCCATCGTTTTTTCACACCTCCAGATACGTTCTCCATTTATTAATGTTTTTTTGCCCTTTCAGGAGCCATGCACTGGACGAGCGCTACTTCCTCTGCAGCCCGCACGTCCTCGTGCAACAGATTCGCTGGCATCCCGGTTCTCCGACAGACTCGCACCTCTTGGTGCTCACCTCGGAAAACACGTTCCGGTGAGTTTATCCATTGATAAGAATAATTTGGAGACCTCTCAGTATTAATAGTGTCTCCGCACAAGTGTCGACGACGTTGAACATTGTACTTTTGAATCCTAAAATTGAGTAAATTCTTCACGGGTTTCCAGTTCAGGTACTTACGTTCCGATGACTAACTCCGCCAAGGAGGTTGATACCAGGACATCGATTTTTCCGTATTGTATACTGTAAAGTTCAGGTCAGGATGTCACTAGTTGGCTGTTGAAAGGAGACTCTTTAGCGCCAAAAACTTTATTCTTAGTCTTAATGGTGTGGATAACTGATTGCCAAGACCGGTTTTATGCTAAATTAAGACTTGGAAATACCTGATTGGGAACCCGTGATGAATTTTCTCACACAATTCTCCCATAAAACACCAGCTCCTTGTTATCCTAAAACTATTATGCCTTTTAAACAAAATTCTCCATTTTAACGGTCACTATTTCGTAACACGTCTAGTGCTTCTAAACCACTTCCTCATCAGGGGCCAATCAAGCATTAATTGTGATGTTTACGACCAGTTTTCGACCTCGCCCCTTTACTTTATAAAATTCAATGTAAGCTTACTTGAAAGACCTAAAATCCTTCCAATCTTACTTGAGATGTTGAAATCGTAGACTCTCATACGCTCACTCACCATTCGTATAACGAGGTAAGGAAAAGACAAACACCCTCTACCCCCAAATAAACCTTACATTAAACTTAAATAATCCATCATGGCGTAGGTATTAATTTAAATATAATTTAATTTTCTCGTGTTCCTCCAGTAAATTTGTTGCCGCTGACTTCTTCGCTCTCAATTTTTCAATTGTAATTTCTTCAAAGCCGTATTACCTCCAAATCCTATTCTTTTTTTTTAGATATTCTGGTAAAAATTCCTGTTTTGTAAGTTATACCTTTCACGGTTTCGTTAATTTGTTTTGTGCCTCTTCAGTCGGTCTGTAAGTGCATAATGCCAGTCAGAATTGTTTAAAAATATTATCCTATTAAATATTTATAAAAACAATCTTAAATGCCGTATTAACGCGTGTCCTGCGAGCCTCCAGCAAGATGCGCACGGTAATTATTGCCGAGAAAATCGCGAAAAAAAATTTCTCACTCGTTGTGATTGTATTGAAAGCGGGAAAGTTTGGAATTATGCATCTTGAATTACTGTAATGGAGAAAAAGTCTGTATTGTTTCTTGATATGATACAATATATGTGAACTCTAACATAGAGCGTGGCGCTGCATAGGCTGGAAGATTGGCCATTGAGAAGAGAGAATGTCCGTAGACTTGAGGCATTTTAGATGTGGGATTGGAGAAGATTGATGAGGATAAGCTGGGTGGCGAGGAAGACGGACGATCAGGTATTGGAAATGGTGGGAGAGGTAAGGAAGTTAGTGGCGGAGGTTTGGAGAACGAATGGATGGAGGAAGTTTTGAGAAGCGAGGGCATGTTGGAGAGGCTAATAGAAGGGAGAACGCTGGGGAAGCACGGAAGGAAGAGGACAGGAATTCTGGACAAAATGAGAATAGGTAGGCGATGTGAGTAATTTCAGAGTGATCTGATGGCGAGCTGTCTATAGGAGGGAAAGTGAGATGGTGTCCCAGAATTTGGGATGTTAGGATATGGACTATCCAAAAACCTCCCAATCAGCTGGTAGAATGCCCAAATGAACATTAATGAAACAATATATTGTATTGTGCCGGGCGACTGTTTGAAAGGTCGGAAGCTGGCACCGTCTTTAATACACCTAAAGTTCGACGCGCACCTGATTTTTAGTGCTAACTTTAGGGTAAAATGTGCGCGCGGTGCTATCGTAGGTACAGTGAGAGGCTTTTAATTATACAAAGGGTAGGTTCTACACCATTTTCCTAAAAAAATTGCTAATAGCTTCATAAAATCACCACCAAGCCTTATTATACCGCTCTCAAGTCTCCATCCTCAACGGGATACGAAGTCGCGTCCTTAAGTTCAGCGGCCAATCTCACTGCATATCTGGATACAGCAATTCTGTTAATACAAGGCAAAATGCCTGGTGCTCCACCAAATCTGACGTGTAAGATTATACTGTGGGAGAATCTATTTTCTTTTCTTATTTCGCGTATCTGTATTTGGTTTTAAATTTTCATGCATCACTGCTACATTTCCGGAATAGTTTTCGAAAGCAAATATAATATTTTTGATATGTTTTTTAGTTAAAACAATGTTCAAGGAGTGTGGTACTCCCTTAACGCCTACTCCGATCCTCGTCTGGCTGTATGCCTTAGCACACTCATCACCGTAATGCGTCGGATGAATTATACTCCCCGTTTTAATGTGTGTAAGCAAAACTCGGGAAGGAAGCTTATATATTCCATACCGATTAATTTCCATCCTCCCCGGTGTTTTATTCCCACCTTTAATTACTCCGGGGGTATTTATCATATTTAATTAAATTCACGAAAAGAAACCACGCCACACTGTTCCGATGTTCAGCCGCTGTTTTAATGGGAATAATGCTTGGGGGGGGCAAAAATCATCCGTTTATTTATTTTTTTGTATTTTTGTCGGTCGGTCGGTCGGCGAAGGTAGTGGGGGATATATTAAAAAAAATAAATAAAACATCTCGAGAGTGAGCACACGGCGGTGGCGGTGCTGGGTGGCTGGTTGCGTCTCAGGGAATTAGTAGGTTTTTGACATGATATCGTGCCCCGTCCCCATTAAGTCGCGCCTTTCTCGCCGCAAATCCTGGAGTTTTATGCCGTTTTCATGTTTTTCTATGAGCGGGTGACGTCTCCTCTCCCCCCCCCCCCCCACCCAACCCCCTCTTGTACTGTCCTACTCGCCTCTGCCCGTCTGAAAAATCGAGCCCTAGCCACTCTCTCTTTCATCGCGAGGGAAGGGGGATGGCATGGGGTGGGAGCGGGGGAAGGGTCTTTCACAACTGGACATCGTTTTTCTTGGCCGCCTCGCGGGGGTTTCTTCGCACGGGATCTATGGAGGAGAAGGCGCGTTACGATGTAAAGGCACACACAGGCTCCAGAGTACTCTTATACATTCGGATGAACAAGATTTCACTCTGTCTCATTCCGGTGTACCGAAAAATAATAGCCGATTGTGTGTGCCACATGTACTTCCGATTGGCTGGCGCATTGCCACGTTGATGGACACCGGTGAGAAAGGTTTGTGCTTTTTCCGCCTTATCCTCGAGAGTCCAAATTTTACGCTGTGAGGTACCAAAATTATGACGGCTCTAAATACTTCGTTACCGTAAAGTAATGCCAAATTAAAAAATAGCGACCATCTTGCAGACTTCATTGATCGACCCCTAATGTGGGAAGGAGCGTAAGGCTTAGTACATGACTAAAGAAAGGGTTGCGGGTACAATTAATCTCTTCTTATTAAATACGAGCATGCAGATAGATCCTGATGACAGGATGTATCGACCGAGTGCAACATTTCAATTGATGGCTGAACACGTAAACCCTACCGGTATGTACCTTATATATCTTACGGGTTGGAAATCTTCAAACTTTTCGTGAGTATCCTCGCCGGATGTTAAATAATCAATTGAGCAAAAACTCTTCCTCTCTGCATGGCTAAACTAATACAGCAACAAATAAAACGAAAACTGATGATGAGTAAGGACGTCCGGGGGGAACTTTTGAAGAGCTTCATCATAGAGTATGCATAATCTATGGTTTCGTGTAAGGAGTGGAATTGAATGCTCTGGAACTAGGACTACTAAGGATGGGAATAGAATGGATGGATTTGAGATGTTTGTGAAAGGATAATGAGAGTAATGTTGACCGGAAGGAAAACGAGCGATGAAGTTGTTGGCTTGATTGCGGAAGAAAGGAATTTGGTGATTCAGGTTGCCGATTTGAGCGGAGGAAGAAGCTGGTGGATAGAGTAGAGTAATAGAAGCAATAAATGGTGAGGACCGTTTTAGAAATAAACGTGTGTGTTAAGTTGGTATGGTGGAGGATAAGGATAGGAATTTTGGATAGGATGAAGTGGCGTGAAAAAAAATCTGAGAAGCTGATTGAGGAGATAGGGTAAAGAGTTGAGTGCATCCGAGTGAAAAGTGCGTTTGGAAATGATTTCGGTAGTATTTTAGTAGTACTTTAGTTTAATTGGCTTCGACAGCTTAAGCCATTTCCTACTTACTGTCTGCCATTTGCAAATGCCTAACTTCGATGAGTGAGCGGGAAACGGTGTTTCCATCGTGGCTGGCCGTTGCCCGATGTTTTAGGTTTTGCGTCCATCCAACCGTATGTGGACGGTAAAATACCCGGAGTTAATGAAAACCAAGTCAAACTAATTAGTATATTTTCAGAATTATTGTGCAGAGAATATCAGGGAAGAGATTTGCATTAGAAAAATATTTGTGTTCTAACAAAAGAGAACTTATGATTGAAACTCTAGGTAATCATGGCAATAAATTGGCAGTAGAGTTATTTATATAGAACATGGCTTGGTGATGGTGTAATATGGACTTGGGAAGGTAGCAGAAGACATGATTGAAGGAGTTCTGAAGGGTAAGGAGAAGAATGGAGAGAGACTGATGGACCAAAAGGAAGGCAACCATAGAAGCGTTAGGCATAGTATGGGAGGATAGTTGCTTGAGGAAATGAGGAGCCGATGTAGTAGGATGGAGCTAATAAAAAGTGATTTTATGCTGAAGGCTTTCTCGGAAGGATGAGTTTTGGAAAAGATAGAGTAGAAGTGTGGACTTAATAGACGGAATGAAGAAGGGCGGAAAGTATGCCGAACTGAAGAAAGAAATTTGGCGATGAATGAGACGTCAAATGTGGAAAAGGAGAGTAGAAATAGTATATCAATACCTAGCCTGACTAGTAAGAACTTGTCTTCTCAAAATTGTCTCAGAGAATACGTTGAAAAAAAAACTTATTTTGCGCTAATCTCCGCTCACCTTTGATTTTTCTCAAAAAAAATAATCTTATTTATAAGGACGATTGTTATATTCACTCTCTTTTCTTACGCCATTCATGGTTTGGAACCTATTGCCGAAATTATGCGCTTCCTTGATGGTGTTGGATAAGGATAGGAATTTTAGATAGAGAAAGTGGAGAAAAAAACTGAGAAGCTGATTGAGGAGATTGGTTAAAGAATTGGGTGCATCAGAGTGAAAATTGCGTTTGAGTGAGTGTTCCAAGCCTCTGAACGACAGGATATCCAATTGATATGTTCGACCGATTTTTCAACGATGCTGATTGGATGAGAAATCACATGATAATAAAGAGTTCTGTAGCATTCATAGAGTAAATGGAATTCGACAGTCTAATTACGAATACTCTGATATAAATGTTCGAATACAAATATAGTTTTAAAAACACAGGCACACGGAAATAAAACGGACACTCACAAAATATTTTGTGTTCTTTTTATTTCCGTGTGCCTGTGTTTTTAAAACTATATTTATATTTGTGTTTTTATTCGCCAAGTGCGTTTTCTGAGAAGATCTGATATAATTGTTGCTATTTGCTGCATTCTACCCATTTGGGTTGGCTATTTAGGGTATTTTCTGGCATAGTCGCAGTCTGTTTTACTTTTTAGATTACTCTAGATTTGAGCAATCCCATACGCGTACTATTAGTAATACATTGGTTATCCAAATTTAAATCTCCATGTAACTCTCCATCAATTAATTATTCGCTCTATTCTCGAAAAGTGTGCCGTTTCATTATCTTATAAGTGTTTGAACTTACCTTTCTCTAGTCTTTCTTTTAGTCCTGAGAAAATTTTGCCTAGAATCAATGTGAAATACATGTACTTCCTCAGTAAATATTTCTTTCTAAATATTTCTCTCCAAATATTTTATTCTCATTACTATATTTTTTTTTAATTATATTTCTCAATCCATGGTTCATTAATTTTTTTGTTTAAATTGTTCTAAAATCTTGTATTGTTATTTTTAATGCATATTTTATCCTTTGAATGTCAATTTTTCATTTGTATCACATGAGCAGTTTTGCTCGTCTGAAGAAGCAGATTGGTCATTACATTTCATTACTATTCTGATTTGAATGTTATCACTTTTGAATTTGTTTTTTGCGTCGCTTCTTTTTTGCTGTATCATCATGTTCTAGAGTTTAATAAAGGCTTATTCCATTCTATTCTACATTCAATGCTCTTCCAGGTTGTACGTGATCGGAACTCCACCGTCGCACGAGTCGGAGTCTGCGGTGTGGCTGCAGGCGGTGTGGGCAGTGGGCCGGACGCCGTCCTCCGCCATCGCATCGCACGCCCTGCCCTTCCTGGTCGGCCTGGGCGACACCGCCGTCGACTTCGACTTCGCGCCCCCCGAGGAGGCCAAGCGGGAGCTGCCGGCCGCATCGACCGCCCTCGCCCAGGTGAGTACCCGGGTACCCCCCGGCGAGTTGTGAGTGGGTGAGAGGCACGCCTACAATTAGACCCCTCATCACGTAGTCTCGCTACGCTCAAATTATATGCCCTCGCTTCAACACCAAGTATAACTCGAATACAAGACTATTAAGTTGTGCTCTGAAAAGGATTAAATCCCAAAACAAGGACGTGTTCTTTAATTATTTCT
The DNA here is from genome assembly GCA_963573305.1 of Pyrrhosoma nymphula. Taxonomy (NCBI): domain Eukaryota; kingdom Metazoa; phylum Arthropoda; class Insecta; order Odonata; family Coenagrionidae; genus Pyrrhosoma; species Pyrrhosoma nymphula. The sequence goes on from OY754330.1 coordinate 54,650,043, forward strand.
ATTTAAACAATCTGTTTTTGCATACGAGAAAGGAAGAGGATAGGTATCCTGGACGAAATAAAAGGAGGTAGAAGATATGAGAAATTTAAGAGGGATCTAATGGCGGGACATCCCTAGGAGGGAGAAGATAGTATGTTCAGAATTTGGGATGCAGGATGGGTACTGTCCAAGAACCTACCAATCAGCTGGTAGAATACTTAAATGAATTAATGTAATTGCATATCTTATTCACTTGTGTTTTTGACTACACTAATAATTACCATCATGGTAATAGTCGAGGGTTTGGTCCAAATTAAATCAACTTAGTGCTAGTAGCCCAAGATTCGATTTATTTACATTGGTGAAAATTCACTTACACATTATGTAAATTTATTTTTTTTATCTTCGTCAGGGCGTATCCTTTATAAGTTGAAGAAACTGCTGTTCTGGTTTTCCCTTCCATCTGGTTGTAATTCCTCGTTGTTTTCCAATTCACTTGTGTTGATGGCCGCACTAACAAATATATTATTTTTAAATCCCTGTAGATGTAATTTAGTAGTAGATAAAATGAAATCCTTTGACTTGGAGGTCATCCTACGTTCACATTTACATTTTTACCTCCATACATTCTTTTATTCTTCAAAGTCAAGATTTAAAAAAATACATTTTGTGTGTAGCTTCTGAGGGCAGTTGTGGCCATGATTATTACAATGAAACCTCTATTTAGCGGCATCCGTTACAATCATAATATTTTTCGCTTAAGGCAGTTTTACGCATAAAAATCGTATATTTCAAATTAAGACAGAAGTTCATTATCTTAATGCGTAAAATGCGATGCCTGTGCTGTTTGATGGAAAGTTCTTTGATAGATGGTATTCTCTAGGAATAACGAGAGAACTGTGTGTCTTATCGTGCAAAACATTTTATTCCATGTATACAGAAATATATATATATATATATATATATAATATCTTCTGAGAAACCGCACTCGGCGAATAAAATCACAAATATAAATATACTTTTAAAACACAGGCACACGAAAATTAGAAGGACACTCACAGAATAATTTGCCGACGTTTCGACGGTCAAGCCGCCATCGTCAACGACAAGAGACTAACTAGTCTGTCTCGTGCCATCGTCAACGACAAGAGACTAACTAGTTAGTCTCTTGTCGTTGACGATGGCGGCTTGACCGTCGAAACGTCGGCAAATTATTCTGTGAGTGTCCTTCTAATTTTCGTGTGCCTGTGTTTTAAAAGTATATTTATATTTGTGATTATATATATATATATATATATATATATATATATATATTTTAATCACGCGCATACGTATTCTGGTTATAATGTGTGTTTTTCTTCTCCGTATGATTCAAGCTTCTACATTGTCAGTTGCCCAATTTATTTAATTGAATAAATCGGAATTACTTTTATTCAGACTTCAGTCTGCCAAATCCTTTTACGTCTCCAATGATTCTCGATATGACTTTTTGCTATACACACTTCTGATAAAAATTTTGCGTGGAAATGTTTTGTGAAATACCGCTAGGAAACTAACGGAATAATTCACACATCCGTTAATCATTCTGTTTCCACGTATGACAGTTTCCTTTTAACACGAGGTAAGAATTCATTTGAAAAACTATAACCACTGTCGGGACGGAGACACTTTTTCAGTGTTAAACAGGTTTCCGCATAGCTCAGGTTCCGCCTAAGACAGATTTCACTGTATTTGGTTCTCCTCTGGTTAAGGTAGGTTTTTTATGGATAATTGCTCCTCTCCTACTACCCTTACTAGGATTTCACTCTTTCCTCTCACAATCTCGCTTGTTGTTGAGAGAATTGATGAGAGTGGAACAACGGTACAGATACGTGATAGAGGAGTAAACGGTGTGAGAGGAAGAGTTAGACCGCGAATGTCGTGGGTACATGTATTGGAAGAGGTTCTGAAAAGGAGGAATATTAGGAGACTTGAGGCCAGGCGTTTCACCATTACCAACTGCGCAAAACGATATTGTGCATTTCCGTGGAGCGATTTTCTTCTTTGTGGTTTATTTTAAGTAAGAGTAAGAATATCAGCATTTCCTTACATGAAACGTTTTGCAATATTTTTCAATAAATTATTTGTATCTAGGAGTTACGATAACTTCGGACCTATCGTGGGGAGCACATATAAGAAATATTTGTGGCAGAGCTCTGAAGAAGCTAGGATTCGTCAAGCGTATTGTGGGAAGATTTTCGGATGAAAAAGTAAAAGAGAGGTGCTATTTCGCACTCGTCCGGCCACACCTTGAATATGCAGCGAGCATATGGGATCCGGTGCAGAAAGACTTAGTCCGGGAACTTAATAAAATACAAAGGAAAGCTGCGCGATTCGTCAAAAACAGCTACGGGCGTACTGACAGCGTTACACAGATGTTAAACGAATTGGCTGGGAACCGCTAGAGACTCGGAGGCTACGCGCTAGGCTTAGATTGCTTGAACAATTGAGAATAGATATCTTTCAGAGCGACACGGAGAACATCATATTAGAACTCCACTATATTTCCAGGTCCGACAGAAACGATAAATTAAGAGAGATATTTTGCCGAACGGATAGGTATGGGAATTCGTTTTTCCCCCGAACAATAAGGGACTATAATAAATGCTAGGCGTAATTTCATTAGAGCGTTTCCTTTTTATCTTTAAACGGCTGGTGTCCTAACACCCCCCGCCACACGCCTATTGAGGCGGCTTGCGGGGTAATATGTAGATGTAGATGAATAAAGCATACGTAACTTCGATATTTACTTATATACTTTGCTACACCTCGGAAATTGAAATCTAGCTTTCGGCCATTTTGAGAATCAAAGAATGGGTCAAATTTAATTTTAAAACATAATTTGTGATGCGGAGATGTCATTCTCTCCATAAAAAAACAAGGAAGTGCGCCAATCAAATATTTTGGCCATGACGAGATGAAGAAGATGACCGTTTCGCCGTTCTCCTAGTTTTTCGCGTGTTTTTCTTCTCTCTTTTGACCGTAGAAGCTAAACTTTTACATTTAAACGCTTTTCAATGAATGCATTTTGTTGTCAAATAAACAAGGAGTAAAACTATGTATTACATGCCTCTATGGAGCTTCGGCGGAGTTTCATTCAAATGCTTTAAGTTCAGCGTTTTCCCTTTTTGGCGCCGATAGTAGTTATGGCATGCATTTTTCTAAGTTGTTAACTACTAGATTAAAGTATTAAATGTCATATAATCTTGGTTTATTTGCTTCTTAAAACTTAGTTTTCGGTTCTTCGACTAATTATGTGTAATTCCGCGAGGCCAAGTTATATGTGATCCTAATCATTAATTTTCTTGAGTGTAGGCTTTCGCAGCTTGACGTAGCCAACGCAGCAAAACTCCTAAGCCGCATCAACACTAATTTTCTTCAGGAGATCATCCAACGCATGGTTCTATTACTTTTGCGGTGGAAGGAAGTTTTCGGCTCTTTTCCACATTTTTCCTTATCAATGCTCCGCCATAATAATATACTATACCTGCTCTTTCTAATATGCAGGGTGTCCGGCGACCTGGAAAACCGTGAATACCTGGATAACTCCGGGAAATATTTTGTCCTGGAAAACTCAGGGAATTTTGTATTTTTCCAAAAAACCCTGGAAAATGCACGGAAGCCGATTTCCATGAAGGCAGAGATAGACGTTTACCCTGCGCCTTTGAGTGCATTATGCTCGTCTCAGCGTAGCCTTGTGCTCCCTGTTCATTTCTTAATCTTTTCGTAGCTGTGCGGCCACTCGCAGCTTGTGCTTTGTCACCCGACCCATCTCTCCCTTCGCGCAGTCCAGGGGTCCAATTGCATAACAAGGCAAATTCCACACAGAAATTGCACACAGGAAGGCAAATTCCCATGTAAAATAGCCGCTACGAATGGAACCGGAATTGATGACGAAATGTGATTGTATATCTCCATCAGCAGAAACAGAATTCTGCACGGATATCTTGATTCCGTTCGAAGAGCCATAGGATTGAAATTCTTGGTGTTGCCAAATTTACGATAAATCTAAACGGGTGCGCATGCGCGGTGGCATTTCCCGCAATTATATGAAAACTATTCGACCGGCAACCTAAATGGATAATTGGGCATTGTTATATAATTGATAACCCTCTCCCAATAATCTCAGCCCTCCTCGTTTTAATGTTTGCAGAAATGTTTTTGAAGGAACGGAAATACATTTTGCGGTCACTGCGTGTTGAAATCACGGCCCTCGGGTTCGAAGCCGACAGGGCCACTGTACAGGGGTAACTCCAGCTAATTATAATTCGTGTATTGTCCAACATATATAATTGTGTTCTAATGGAATTCTTCCACGACATTTTGGCTAATTGGAAAATGACTTTTCTGATTGCTTCCAACAATGGCAAAATGATTTATAAATGTTGCTTGCGAAATTACCTAAAAGAGATAGAAGAATTATTTCAGTGAGTTCGTCGGAGATATTTGAAACAGACGAATGATGTGAATTGCGGTAGCGTCGGAAAGACGACTAGCCTCGCGGGGCACAATCGTGCATCCCCTTCTTCCTCCCTCCTTCAATTAATTTCAGAATTGCGCTGGACATCTAGGCGGACACGCTGGGCTATGATATCGGAGCGGACGCTTCCGAGTCAGTGTAGCAGTGTTACGTCAGTGTTTTTAGGCGAAAGTGTCGCGAAAGATGTGCTATCAGCATTTGAAGCAGGTGCATCCCAGTCCAAAGTAAAGCTGAAAGGGCAAGTTTTTAAGGTCTCCTTGGACGGCCCTAAAGTAAATAAGGCATTCTTAAAGAATCTAAAAAGTCAGCTTGAAGTCAAGTGTGACCCAGGGGCATAGTTGGGAAAGTTACCAAAAAAATTAAATGATTAAAGTGAAAGTTAATCACTGTAAAAAGTAACTAGTTAAAGTTAAAAGTTACTTTTCTGAAAAAGTAACTAATTAAAGTTAAAGTTTAAAAAAAATAACTTTTACGTTAAAAGTTTATTTTTTCAGTTACTTTTAAGAAAATTTTAAAAAGTAACCTTTAAAAGCTATTTTTCGCAATTGGGATAAAATAAATACAAACTTCAAATTCGAGAAAAAGTTATTTAACGTCTACTTAAAAAGTCATGAAGCTTCAATAATATTCTTATTTTAAAATTTGTATCGGACATCCGTCCTCATGTCTGAAAAAAGAAGCCCTGCAGCACTAAACATCCTTTCACATTGCGCTGATGATGGAATGCCAGTGTTGTAGGTACTTGATAAAAATATTTCTCTTAGTGCTTGAGAGTTCATTAACACTTCTACGCTCATGAATATCTCACTGCTCCTGCATCAGCGATGTAAAGTGACTCCTGACTTATAGAAGTCGATTGGTATTTAAATTTTGAAAAAAATGCATCCATCTTAGAAGAACTTTCATTCTTGGTCTCACTGTTCCTAAACTTTGGCAGTCACTCCACTCAACCCCACTTTTGTTTGGATGTATTAGTCTGGGCCTATTCATTGCATTCTTGCACAACTGCCCAGCTATATTGCATTCTTAGATACATTTTTATTTTCCCCTTTGTCTGTTGGGCAAGCTTTGCGCCCAAATTCGAACAGGTCGACATTCGCCAAAAATTAACGAAAAAAATTAACTGAAGTTAGTTTTGCATCAGTTAATGTATAATATTAACGATTAAAAGTTAAAAGTTAACTCTTCTAAAAAGTAATGGTTAAGTTAAATAGTTAACTAAATTTTTAACGATTAATTTTAATCGTTAAATTTTTTAATCGATAATCCCAACTCTGCCCCGGGGATCCTGTCCTGGACTTTGGGACATGTAGCTTACATACCTTCCAAGACAGGTTGTATTATTGTATTAGCGCTGGCTGGAACATAGTCCAATATCTGAGAGCTGTATGTAATCTATCAAAAAATGTTACTTCTCGGCGAGCTGATTTTGCCAACATTACGGGTACCTCCGTTTTCCCGGTGAAGTTTTGTGCCGTGTGGTGGATCGAAAATAAAATGGTGGCAGCCAGGGCACAACAAATCTTACCAGCTGTTGAAGAATATGTGGAGGAAGTAGAAAGGGTAAAGAAGGAACAGAGGGAGGTAAAACCAAAACTTACAATTGCAATTCCTGATAGTAACAACCACCAGTTAGTAATTGAGTGTTTGAGGTACAAGATGCTGAGAGCTCGTCTCTCCTTCTTTGAGACTATGGCTACTATAGTTGAGACGTTTCTAACGAAATTTCAGTCAGATGCCCCATTAGTTCCTTTTCTTTATACTTCCCTCCAATCTCTTATTAGAGATTTGATGAATAAATTTGTGGTACCTGAAGTCATGAAGAGTCAGACCATCTTCCAAATAGATCTGACTGCCGATGGTAGTATGCTGCTACCTCAGAAAGTTGACATTGGTTACGGAACCAAGAAAGCTCTGGGTCAATGTAAGGTGTCCAAGAAGGATATCTTAGGGTTCCGGCATGAATGCCAAACATTATTGAAGAGCATGGTGTCAAAAATTCTTAATAAAATGCCCCTGGTTTATTCCTTCACAAAGTCTATTGCATGTTGGGATCCGAAAGTGGCAATCGACACTGAAGTTGCCAAGAGACGTTTATGCTCAGCATTGCTTTATCTTGCAGAATTGAACCGCATTGGCGGCTATGAGACTGAAGCTATTGATAAAGAATTCAAAAATCTTTTGGAGATTTGGTCAGTGAAGCACATGCTCAAAGAGTTTGATGGAGATCATGATTGTTTTACCAATTCTGGATGTCAAACTCTATTGGAAATAAAAGTGGATATGACAATTTAAAGAGATTTATCAGGCTTGTCTTTATTCTATTCCATGGCAATGCCAGCCTTGAGAGAGGTTTCTCCGATAACTACTTTCTTTTTGTTGAAAATTTAACTGAAGTCTCTCTGGTTCCCTTCGTACCACTCACGATGCGATCAGGGTGGCGGTGGGTGTTAGATCCGTACATATCGCAAAGCAATTAATTCACAGTTTCGGAAATGCTCATGCAAAGTACAGTGAAGCCTTAGCGGAGAAAAGGAAAGGTACCAAGACCTCTAGAGAAAAGGTATATGAAAGAAGTACTGCAAAAGGTTCTAGACCTGCAAACAAAAAAAGTAATTTCTTGAAAAGCAGAGAAATTTGTTGCTGAAGTTGAATCGGAAATGCATTCATTGAAAAACATTTCACACCAGTGTCTTCTTTTATTTGTAAGTTCTTTATCAAACTAGTCTGATTCTAAATGATCTAAGATTTTCCCGGTGAATCTGAAGTATACATTTTGAATGGGTATTCCACCAGGTAATAGGCATCATATTTGCCATATAGTCTGAACCTAGTTTATTGTGTTCAAATTGCACCTGACTCAAAATTTTGTTGTCAGTTAACCATTTTTGTCCATTTGTTGGTTGAAACAAAACCTATAATATTCCACATTCCATGGGTACTTAACTAATCGGTCCTACTTTGAGTAGGACCGAAATTTCTCGTATTTAATGATGGCAAAATATGCCGATTTTATTATAAATTCATTAAAAATGTGTTAGAAACGAAGTGCAACAAGACCCTCGAAAATGCAAAAAATTGCCTGGAAAACTCGGGGAAAAAAGAAATTGAGATTCACCGGACACCCTAAATATGGCAATAATGCCATTAACATAAGGATGAAATCACATCTTGAAAAAACGCTTGCATTTACCCATGAATCCAAATGTCTGTTCATCGTTTATGGAATTTAATGAATAGTTATGAACGTTTTGTTCCGTTAGGTGTTAGTTAATCTCGGATAACTATTTAGCCTTCATTGGATATGTTTCGTTAGTGTGATTTATCCCCTAACATAATCTCAATGACTTTCTTGGAATTTCTTGGGCAGATCCTTGTGGCATAGCATCCTCCTTACAACAAAGGAAGGAAATGTGAAGGAGAGGAATGAAAAAGACGACTTTGAATTATGTGTTGAGCAGTTAATGAAGGGAGGGAATACAGGGAGTTACTAAGCATTGCCGTTAGGATCTTTGTGCGAACTCAAAATCCGGTCTTCTAAAAGCTTCTTGATTTCCTCTGCAATTTATTCACTGCCGGTGCAGAAATGCTAACGAAGGCAAACTAGGAAGGTTGTAAGAACGAAATGGTTGGACAAATTGCGCTGTATTTGGGAAAATGGAGCATTCGGTCCTCGCATAAGAGGCTGGCACCGCTTAACAAATGCCGAGTCCATTTTTATGTTCAAGTCATTTTCATTGGGCGCGCAACGAACGTGGCAACACCATTTCAATCGCTATTCTGATCCCATCCCTAAGTTTTCTCTCTCCTTTCCTATTAATTGCTGTGAAAACGTTGACAGTTCCCTGCCTTCTCCTGTCATTTTAATCTACATTAGTTGTTCCGAAATATTTAGTAGCAATTATTATCTTCGTCGAATCTCTTGGAAAAGGATTACTAACATCTTCCCATGGGGTTTAAGTCAATTTATTCGAAGTGGGTATCAGATTCTTGGAATGTTTTTTCTCAGAGTAACTGGATTACCTCATGATATGATACTAATCTTGCAGAGCAATAAGAGCTACGTCTTTGAACTATTCCATTTACACTAAGCAGATCAGGCTGAGGTTTTGACGCCTCTGTTTGCGGGCCTTCCTGCTGTTAAGTTTTTAAAAATATCCATTGAAAAAATCCTGAATTGTATTTGTGTCAATATGAATATTGCATGATTTCTGACTGTTTAATGCGTCATGGTAATGTCTATGTGTCTCATTGCTGTGCCGCGTTATTATATTAGATAATCAGGTAAGAGGGTAAGGGTAGGAGGGAGAGCAGGATTTATAGATGTGATGATGACAAATAAGAGACGAATGAAAAATTTAGTGTGTAAAAGATTAGTGCATACCTATAACCCTTTTCTATTTCCACCCGCCATATCAGATAGATCTTTTATATTAATAAGTGGTACACTATATGTTTTAATTATTTGTTAAATAAAATGGAAATTTATGCTATTTATTTCAAATTATTTAACCTTTTTATATCTATTATTATTCTTTTAAATCTCATTGATAATGGCTTAAATAGGTTTACTCAAAAATCAAAAGTTATAGTGTGTTCATTTTATACATTTATATTTTATAAAAAATTACACTGTTTAAGTACATACATTTACGTTTTTATAAATAGTATGATTAAACTTAATATGTAAAATAATAAGAATGTGACTAAAAAATTATTAGAGAGCCGTATTAAAGTATTCGATGAAGTCCAAATTAAATAACATTCCGTGTTATTGTTTTTCCATCCATAAAAACTGTTTTTAGTAAAAATATACCAACAAATTCAATCGTTTGACCTTGATCATTGTGAATCGTCATGGCAAAAGATGCTCTTACGGAAACTGGTGTCTTTGCGTAGTACATCGAAGCTGGCTTGTGCTAGAGTCTAAGGTGATTTTGGGAATATGAACTTCTCGCCCTGAATTTTACACTATAATTATTTTTGTCGTAGTCATCAGGTTATGATGAAAGTCAGAGAAAATTCAACTGACTCTTACACGTGAAGTGCCTTAACTGCTTCTAGCATTTCTTTCTTCATCTCATCGTAAGACACCTTTCTTCATCCCGTCTATTAAGCCTATTCCCATTCTTCCCCTAACCCGCTTACCCAACATTCTTCCCACCATCACAGCCTTCAGCAAACCATTGCCCCTCATTACCGCTTCCAGTCACCTACCCTGCATTCCCATAATCTCATCCAGAAGTTTCCTCTCCTCACCAACTAGGTCAAGAACTTCCTCATTTGTCTCCCTTTCCGTCCACCGCACCTTCTCCATCCTCCTCCACACCCACATCTCGAACGCCTTCAGCCTATTTTCGTATTCCTTTCTCAAGGTCCACGTTTCTGCTCCATACAACGCCACATACCACATCAAGCTCTTCACCAGCCTCTTTTTTTACATCCTTACTTAAGGCCTCCGTCATCAGATCCCTTCTATTATTGAACGCTTCCTTCGCTAACGCTATTCTCCTCCTAATTTCTTTGATATTGTGCCCATTGTCTTCTAGTGTACTAACCAAGTAACTAAATTGTTCTACTTGCTTCAGTTTGTCTCCTACTTTTATGACCAGCTGCGCTTTTTTTGTCCAAGAGAATCTCATTATTTTTATTTTCTTATGATTAATCTTCATCACGTATTTCTCTCACTGCTTTTCCAATGCATCTACTAAATCTTGCAATCCCTTCGATGATCGACTGACCAACGCCTGGTCGTCCGCGAATGTAACCGACTTTATCAGCTGGCCACCTACGTTGATTCCCACATCTAGCTCTTCCCATGCCTTTCTTGCCATTTCCTCAGCATATATGTTAAAATGCAAAGACGACAGCGGGCACCCTTTCCTTAACCCGCGACCTATAACTGCCCACCCCGATTCACCGTCGGCTACCTTCACCTGAGCCCTCTGGCTCATAAATAAGTTTCGGGTGAGTCTCCTATCACGCCAATCTATTCCTATTTTCCCCAGTATCTGCATTAGTTCCTTTCAGTTTACTCTGTCAAACGTCTTTTCTAAATCCACAAAGCATGCAAAAACATCCTGATTATACTCTGTTTCTATCTAAAAGTGTCCTCATTACCGCAATCGCGTCTCGAGTTTCCCTCCCCTTCCTGAACCCAAATTGGTCATCGCCTAAATAGTAATTTGCTCTGCTCTCCAACCTACTATTTAGTATTCTAAGCAAAACTTTTGTTATGTGCGAAATTAAACTAATTTCTATACTCCTCGCTTCTGACGCTTTCTTCTTCTTCGGGATAGGTATTAATACTGTTTTCACAAAATCCTCTGGCCATACGTATTCCTTCCTCGTAGATCCTACGAATAAGTTCGAAAAACGATCGTCTCCCCTTACTACCTAGATTCTTCAGTAGCTCCGAAGGTAGGTTATCGATTCCCTTGGCTTTTCTACCCTTCATCTCCCTTAAGACCCTCTTTTTCGCTGTCAAGTAACTCCGGTCCGAGGTTATCCTTATCTATTGTTCCTTCACCCTCTAGATCTAGGTTCAAAGGTCTATTCTCTCTGTCACATAGCTATACCTCTACGTGTTCTCTCCACCTTTCCTGGATATCTTCCAGTTCGATTACTATCTTCCCTGTTTTGTCCTTAATCTTTGGTATCGTTTGCCCTCTCTTACCACCCGATAACATTTTGACGTTGGCTTACAATGCGCCCACTTCCCCCTCTTCCTGCAGCTTTTCCATTTCCTCGCATTGCCCCTTCCACCAGTTATATTCAGCCCGATTGGTCACTCGCCGGAGTTCGCCTTAATAATATTGTTAAAATAATGGTCGCTTCGTTTCGGAGGTCTTCCACGGGACATTTGAAGAGGTAAAATAACTGAATAAAAAGAGAAAGCGTGGCGGAGGAGCCAAACTAAAGTAACCATAGTAGCAGTCTATGCATTTCTTATGGGAATTTTGGCCCTTTTATTTCTGCATAAAACAAATTTTTCGCGGGTATAGGGTCTATAAATTCCAAGTATGCCAATATTCGGGTAGATCGAATAACCAGTGTTCGATAAAATCATTAAATTGCACATTAATATTAGAATTAATAATTATTGCTCGCTTTATAGCATAGGATTATTCGCCGTTCACCTGAAGAACCTGCATTTAGCCCACTTCATTATATCTAGAAAATGTTTATTTTACTCAATTATGTATTTCTCTTTGTATCCTCATTTATTAATAGCGATTCCTCTGTACCTCAAACCGTGTTAATCTCCAATCGCTGTACATCTCCTAAGCATTACAAAATTGTTTTGTGGAGTTGTTCGGTACCGTAACCAGTTGATGTACGAGTATATTACCACGTGTCCTTAGGCTTTATAAGAAAACGTGTCATCGATTCATTGGGTTCCTTGTATTTAATTCTCCTTACAGTCACCAAAGCGGTTGGCATCTTGCTAGAATCTTGTTTTCCCTTGGAATATCTTCAATGTACATACTCTTGAAAATGCTTTGAGGAGTAATGTTATGTGTTTTTAATAGGCTTTGATGCTAAATAAAGAGATGGCAGTCTACTCTGCGTTTTCGTTTTGTGGTTACGAAGCAAATTATTCAGTTAGATCAAGTGTCGGTGTCGCGCCTAATTTTTGGCACTCGTTGGCACGCAAATAATCCTGTGCACGCTACCACCCTCAATTTTGGCCCGCGAGGAAGAGACCCACGCCAGCAATGGACTCGGCTTCTTCCCGGCAGCACCTCCGCCCATCTCGTCTGAATAATTCGTTTCTCTGGGCTCAGTACAAAATATCTAGTCCGTTGCAATGCTCACACAGGTATTATATTCTGAAAAATCTGTTATCAATTACGGTTTATTGGTTGAATTGTGTTAATCAATAGTGTAAAAAAAAGTTTATCTCAACTCAATGATCTTTAGTAAATGTGGGAGACATCACTCGTGGATCAGAGAAGATGAACCTCGGGGATAAGATCGATGAAGTTTCGATTATGTATATTAATCGGAGCGGATTTGAAATAAAGATTTTATGAAATAACGGGTTTTTCCTCCCGCAGTTTAACCGTCTATGGGTTTAAAGATAATGGCAATTGCCAATAATTTATAAAGAAGTGACCGTGATGATGTCGTACCGCAGCAATTTTCATTTTATTCCAAGTTAATATTTCTCTTTCAACAATATTTTGCTCTTGAACCTTGTTATCCACCAGCAAATAAGGTGTTTCTCGAGGCTTTATTTGGGAAAAAACCTTTATTTGCAGAGCTTCAGGATGTAAATCAAGAAGAATTGTTAATTCTTAACAAGCGCGCGGAATCTCCTCCAACCCATAATTGTTTGCTGTTGATCTTTACCGTTCTATCTTACAAAGAAAGATATAAATAGGTAATTTTTCCTTATGTATGGATCCTTTCCTTATGGTGGATAAAGATATAAATTGGAGATATTGTAACGTTATGCCCCGCTTAAAATATCTTTACTTTGGGTTTTACTCTACTAATCTAGATATAGATACTAAAGCCTTTGAGATCTGCCCGGCCAGTCCCTGTCATAGCGCATGCAGTTTATTTGATATTATGTTCAGACTGAAGGATTTTATAAATAACGTTTACCGCTTTTCTGATAAATGCGTATTGGTGATAGATACGGGCTAAGGAATTCAATAATTCGTGCGATACCACATCGCAAAGTATTACATATTATTATAAGATATAAGTAGCTAGGCCGCCTCTAATTTTGTACAGTCGCCTGTATCACACGTTCCTGGTCCTATTAGGGCTGCTGAATCAAGCACTTTAACGAGTCACGTTAACAATATCCTTAATCCCGTCATCAGGAATTTTAACTTTATATTAAGATTATATGATAACTAATTGCTGTGCTAGGTGAAGGAAAGGTCTACTTTATGTGTGATCTGCCCTAATAATCGCCTTATTCTTGTGGGTTTTGCATGCAGAAATGAAATATTTTAATTATTTTACGCTTTTTTCGTAGGCATAAAAAAGTATTTGCTTCGCCAAAATATTCATGGTTGTCTTAGTTCACACTAAGGACTTCATTTACTAAGCATGTTAATGCAGGAACTGGGAAACGAAAGACGTTTCGTACCCATCCGGCAGGTATCAAATCAGAAGGTATGAAATTGGCTGTCTCATATCCTTATCTATTTATTAAGTAGCTCTCATGCGGAAATTCTGACGCAAGTTTCCGTTAATTTGTAAAACTAGGTAGCCGTGGCTGTTGTGGTATTGCCTATGAATATGGTCCCAAAATTTAACTCTTTATGAATAACAACTTTTTAACATTTCCTTATTTATCTCGAGTGTGTGATTTAATAATTCTTTCTATTATTGAAAGCTTACTTGTGGTGGAAAAACAAACATTAACATGAGGCACATCATATTGCAATGCACATCCGTGCCGCTAAATTTCAAATTATTCAAGCAGCAATCAGTTGTTCTATTTAGAGTTGTTCTACTATTTTAAATATAATGGTGATGTTATATTTAATCACCCGTTTCCTCTCACGAATTGTCGATCCTTGCTCCAAGATAAGAAATATAAACCCCGGATAAACGCTCATAGTTGGTATAGAATAGTATTGGTTAATAAGTAAGATCGGGAAAAAGATAACATAAGAACTCTTTAGTAGAGAGCGGGAAGACAAAGTCAGAATTGGAGTATAGTGAAAGAATGGGGTGATATGATTTCAAAACGACAAAATTTCAAGTTTTCATAAGGACCTATCTCCAGTTATATGATTTTGAAATGACTCCACCCGGTGATCAAAAACTGTCATTTATTGAAATGAGTACTGCTGATTTTCTGTTTATTTAGGTATTCTTCTTTCTCGATCATTTCTGTCGATTCGCCCTTTCATTTGTGTGTTCATCTCCTGCCCACTTTCCTTACTCTCATGTTTTTATCTGGTTTATTTCATTTATGGCAGACTTGGATCAAATGTTTAATTATTCACTGCTATTTTATATTATTTTCAGTAACCAATTGTCTTTCTGTATTTTATTCTTCATTTCTGTAGTCGTACTGTAGATAGAATACTTAGCGCCTTTAGGGAATTATTTGCTTTCAATTTTTAAGAAATTATTGCCAGTTGTGGGTCAGATAGGGAAGTTTAATAATGGGAATGTGCTTTGTTTCAATAGGTGGAGCAGAATACTGTGTGTTGAGAGAATCGCACCTCCATCTGGTTAATTTTCTTTACTAAACTACACCACGAGTCCCACAGAAAGAAATTATGGAGGAGTAATACGCTATCTTTGCATCACCTCATATTCTCCATTATATATCATGGAGAATGCGATCCGAAGTAACTGCAGGGGGTACTTAGCATCACTATGAAAACAAATTATTAAAATGTATGACGATGTTTTAATCAAAAATTAGGGGATAGCTTGGAGTTTATTATATTTTACTATTCCTACGGAGAAATTTAATTCCAAAATGATGGCCCGCGCATTTTAGCGTCCTTTTCTTTCAAATAAAAGTGATTCAAAGTTGCTTCATTCTACAGTGCCGTTCCTTATTACAACCGAAACTCATGAGCATCCTTTCCCTACCTCTTCCCGGCTAGCCGAGTGTTCTCTCTTTTCTGCTTAATAATATCGCTATGCGTCTCGTACTTTTTTCCCGTCCACCTATTCCTCTTCTTTGACGAACTTACTCGAGTCATAGCTAAAGTCTTGTAAGTGTAATGTGACAATAAATGATATTATATTATTATTCTGATGCCTTTTCTCCAAATACTTTATTTCTTTTCCTTCTTTGCCTAGCGCCTCTTAATGTGTCATTTTCCTAAAATTCCTTTTAATTTTAATCTTCCTTACTCCGCTTTTCATCTCCAAACCCGCGATTCAACGACTTCCAATCCAACATTATTCGCTTTCCTCAAGGCACGGGTTTCGGAATCATACAAAGTTACCTTCCACATTACTCTTCACTAGCCTTTGTGTATACCGTCCCGGTTCTCTCATCTTCGTCATTACCTCTCTCTAACACAATTCATCTCTTAACGTGCGTGTACTTGGTCAATTTTTGCTCAGAATGCTGCCCAAAAAGTGAGTTACGCTTCCACTTTTAATTTTTATCTTCCAGATTTGATGATCGTCGTAGACTTCTTCGAAATTCGATTTTCAATCCTCTTTAATTTATTATCCTCGCAGTTTTCTGATGCTCATCAACAGTAAAACTTCTTTTATGTTTTAAATATTAAATGAAAGGAAAACTTTGTTTTATTCCACCAATTTATTTGTCGTTACTACTTGTTTCGACGCAGCGGCGTCATCTTCAGGTACCTGAAGATGACGCCGCTGCGTCGAAACAAGTAGTAACGACAAATAAATTGGTGGAATAAAACAAAGTTTTCCTTTCATTTAATATATAATGAACTTCCACAAAGTTGAGCCTGAGACGATGGAGATGTTCTTTTATGTTCCTCATCATACAACATTTAAATGTTTATATAATATTCCGGATTGATATGAGTTATGTATTTTACTCTCTTTGCTGTCCTGGTCATGTAAATGTTGTGAATGAGCTGTTTACTTGTGAATTCCGCTACATTCAATCTTTCCAGTTGCTTTATTAACGCTATGCTCGTAAACGCTTACTGTACACCTTTATTATGCTCTTAATTCATCCTTACCATGTACCCAAAGCAGCATATTCATGGGTATGTGTTGATTCTGGGTTTTCGTCTCGCCATTATTTCATTCTATACTCAGCGGCTTAGTCATTTTGCCGCGTAATCGATTCAATTCTTAACTTTGCAGTTAGCCAAGACGCCGCTCCGAGGAGCTACGCGGCAGAGCGACACCAGCGGCACCGTGTGGCCCATTTTAGTACTACGTGGGAACGGTGACGTCTACCTCGTTACCGCGTCGCTTGAAGTGAAAAGGTTTGTAGGGTTCCATTACTTTTTATATTTATTCTACAAATTCTTTGTTGAGAAACAATAGAAAATAAAAAATTTATCCTCTCTCATAAAAATATTTTAATTTTTATTGTGGTAAAAAGTCCCTTTTTTTTAGAAAAAACGGGAAAATATGTAGCAGTTGAAAATGGATTTTCATTCTGTGCCCATTCCTTTCTCAAAGAATTCACAACACATATAATTAGACATTGGAACACCCATTTACTATTGAAAATCATAGCTAACGTTCGAGGCTAGTCTTTTTTTGCCATATTTCTCATGATTATAGTAGAAATAAAATTGAATGAGAATCGTTTCATCACTGATTTTAATTCATTATTGATCAAGTAATTCATGTTAGTAATGTTTT
This sequence comes from Pyrrhosoma nymphula, assembly GCA_963573305.1. Taxonomy (NCBI): domain Eukaryota; kingdom Metazoa; phylum Arthropoda; class Insecta; order Odonata; family Coenagrionidae; genus Pyrrhosoma; species Pyrrhosoma nymphula. The sequence goes on from OY754330.1 coordinate 54,666,841, forward strand.
TTGTAGTTATGTAGTAGATAATATGAATCTATCCTCTTATCTCTTAGTTAGCTAGTGTCTTCTTGTGTTTTGTAAATGAAATCCCTTTTCAAGTAGGTATGAAGGATTTAAAAAATCCTTTTCAAACACTTGAGATGGTGAAATAAAATATTTTTTTTCGTTCTTTAAGCAGTCGTCGTAGTGAAGCTGACCGCAATGTCTGTGTTGAAGGACCTCTGCCAATGTTTCCTCAAGCTGCTGACAACTATGGTTCGGATGCTTGTGCAATCCTTTGTCCAAGTCGCTTAGTTGATCCACCAGTTGTTGTAATTGCATCATGTTCAGGTGCTCTCTACCATTGCCTTTTGATTAAAAGTGATGGTGATTTTGATGAAGATAATCAGAATTTGGACACAGGAGATGGAAACGTCAAGGCAAATATGGATGCCCCTGGCGAGGTATGTGTGTTAGCATAAGCTGCTAGATTAAAGTAATAACAACATCCTTAGGTATTTCTTTAAAATTTGTTATCTGAAGTTTCTAAGTCCTTTTATGCAGAATTGTTGTACTCGGAGGCTATTTTTACCCAATTTAGTTTTAGGAGAAAGATCGTTTCTTGTTGGACCCTTTAAATATTAAGTCTTATTTATCTTTAATTAAAGTGTTAAAAAAAAACTTGCATATCCATTTGCAGAGTTTGCTATGCTAACACCAATTTCAATATATTATAAGTACAGAATGAAGTGACTCATCAGTGGGTTTTAATGTGCTCCCTCAGTTTAACTGGCCAGACAACAATATAATGCTTTTCACAGTGAACAAATGCGTGTATTTCTCTGTGAAGTTTCCATTGGTTGATTTATGTAGCTTTGTCTATCACAAGTTCAGCTATAAGCTTGTTCAAAATGTTAGCAGTTTTTCAGCAAAAAACTATGGTTTATATATATGAATGTGTTATTTATTGAAATGTTAAATTCCTTGCTCTGAATCACTTTTTTACGGTATGTAGGGACGTACGTCACCTCCATCCCCCTGGTCATCAAGGCGTGGATCAACATACAGCCTTCAAGAAACATGTGTAGCTCTTCATGCATTTGAATGTGTTGAAATTGAGTTGGGGCTCAGCCTGGCTCCAAGTGGTGGTCCTGAAGGAGTTGACCAAGTTGACACTTCACTTCCTTGCCCCATTCATCTCCACCATGACCCCTCTACTGACTCAAGGTAATATTCACTCCCTTCCTCATGCTGTTACTTTTATCCATCAATCTTAGGGCCTCATACATTTTCTGTGACATCATATGAAGGGCTCAGTGTTAAAGTGGGCCAGGTCAATTTTTTCAATTTCTTAACTAACAAATGTTTAGGACGGCTTAATCATAAGCATAAAAAGTTTAAAGCATTGAATTAGCATAAGATTGGATCTTTGCTAAAGAGATGGCTTCATGCTCTCTCCATTGTAGAAACGTCTTTTTTTTAATGAAGTCTGGCTATGGCTATTGCAACTTAGTAACAGTGAGTAGTTTGACTATTGACTACTGCCTACTGAACAATTGTAATGGTCAAGTGGTCCATCTGAAATAAATATTCATTTAACGTCATTCTAGAGGAGGCAGAGTGCTACTTGCCATTAAATCTGTGTTTCCTTCGAAACGAAGAAAAGATTTAGAAACAAATACTGAAATTGTGTGGAGTGAAATAACACTACCTCATGTGAAAGCCGCAAATCCTCCAAATTCTTCGTAGGCTGTTTTTACCGTCCCCCCGCAAGTGACTTAAGCATGCTAGAAAGTTGTCTCGACTCAGTGCTACGGTCCATAAACCTAGGACCTTTGATTCTTGTGGGTGACTTTAATTTATCCATTCGCTGGGAATCTCCCATGAACGGCCATCCAGTCAATGCCCATGACAAATATTTCATTGAACATTTTATAAATGCACTCCAACTCTCTCAACATTGTCTCCAGAGCACCCGCGATACGGCAACCCTGGACTACCTCCTCTCGACCGCTACGCCTGAGGCGATCACCCCCGGCCGAAATATTTTTGAATCTGACCGCCAGTCCATTGATGCTCATTTCTTCTTCCGTGGCTCGTGGAAACACCATGCGGCTCCCCCCACTCCACCTAAACCCTTTCATGCCTGGTCGAAGGTTCGCTGGGAGGACGTCAACCGCCTCGACCCCCTCGACGCCCTCGACCTTATTCCCTGGAGTGTCCTATCCTCATTATCCCCTGAAGAAGGAGTGGACTTTCTCCACGCTGTCCTCGAGGCCATCATAAAAGACTTAGTTCCTTTAGTTAAGCCCAAGACAAAAAATTTCCCCTCATGGTTTAAACCAGACGCAATACACGTTCTTGGAAAAAAAAATTGCGCATGGTACCTCCAAAAGGCCGTCCCTAACAAGGAAACTCGCCAATCTTTCAAATCATTGCCTATCCCAAATACAGACGGACTCACGGGAGGTTTTTCAATATCTCTGCAAAATACCCCTCCACCGCTCACCTGGCCCTGATGGTCTAAACCCTAAATTCATTCGCAACTGTGCTTCATCCCTCTCACAACCTTTAACCCTCTTATTCAATTGCTGTTTTTCCCTAGGAACCTTCCCTCCTTAATGGAAGTGCGCCGATGTTACTCCGATACATAAAATAGGTCCCAAGAAGGATGTTTCAAACTATCGCCCCATCTCATTGCTTCTGATCCTTTCTACCGTTTGTGAGTGTATTATTCTGAACAGGATTTACTATTTCGCCTCTCCCTTTTTATCTTCTCAGCAACATGGTTTCCTCTCAGGAAAATCATGCTTAACAAATCTTGCTGTCTTTCAACACCATGCCGTCAGTGCAATAGATAAGTCAACTCAACTTGATGCCATTTACCTTGACTTCTCCAAGGCTTTTGACACCCTACATCATCAACTTCTCCTTCATAAACTCAGCCAACAGTTTAGCATACATGGTATGTTCCTCAGCCTTCTTTCTAGCTTTCTCTCCAACAGAACCCAGCGTGTAATACTCGCAGGTGCTTCTTCCTCTTGGTCTCCTGTGACGTCTGGAGTTCCCAAGGGCAGTGTTCTTGCTCCATATATTTTCAATTTATTCATAAATGATCTTCCTTCTCAACTCCACTCCTCCCAAGTCCATACCCTTCTCTATGCTGATGATTGCAAGATTTACCAGCAAATTAATATCACTTCTGACTGTATTAATCTTCAACTTGCCTTAAATCAAACCTCCCTGTGGTGTGATACCTGGAAACTTAACCTAAACCCTGGAAAATGAAGCATCATGACTCTTGCTTTGAAAACAAAACCCCTGACATTCAATTGCACCATTAATTCAACTCCCTTAAAAAGAGTGACAGCTATGAAAGACCTAGGTGTTATAACCGACCAAATACTAAATTACTCCAACCACATTCAGACTGTAAAAAGTAAAGCAATGTCCCTATTAGGCCTTCTTTACCACTTCACAGAAATTAAAGATCCCAGAGCACTCCATTCCTACTTCTCAACAATTGTTCTTCCCGTATTATCATATTGCTCCAAAATATGGTCCATATCAGCCCCGAATAATCTAAAATCCCTTGATTGCATCCCCCATTTCTTTGCCAAAATAGTCAAACACATAGTCGCACATTTCCGCAATATGTCCTCAAATGCTATTCTGTCATCTCTTTCCATTTCTAATCTCCAAAACCACAGACTTAAAACTGATTTAAAACTACTCCACAATACCCTTAACTCGACCATTGACTGCCCTTAACTGCTTTCTCTCTTCAACTTTAGGATACCAACTCGATCCACCCACCTGCCTATTCCTAGGATATCACTCACCCAGCGCTCACCTTTATTTCGCCTCTCTTCCCTTCTTAATTCACACCCTCACACTGTCGATCCTTTTTATTCATCATGTAACCATTTCACCACCCAAGCTATGTCCCACCTATCAACAAATTAAGTATTTCCCCTTTCCATGTTGGGCTCTGCGTTGTTGATTTTTATGTTTTTATTGTATTTTTGTCCTCTTTCATGTTTATTGTTAAATGTTTCACTGTAAATTGGCGCTACTGCTGTATTTGAACAATATTGTAAATAAATAAATAATCTACTGGCCAATAGTTATCAAGCACACTGTCCCAATTAGTAATTTTTCCCAAGGGGAGTCATGTAAGTCCAAAGGTTGAATGTTTGCCTCTATGTGGTAGCAATTCTAGAGAGCACTGAGTAAAGCTGATTTAAGGGAGGAATGTGAGGAATTTTTTATCCATTTCCCTCAAAACTCACTTCGATAGACGTGGCCCACTTTAACACTGACCCCTTCATGTTATGAAATAATGCAAAGCTGAAGTCTGAGGTGACATCATGGGGATTCAGAAACTTAATGTACGAACTTCTCTGGTTCAGAACACATAATCATCAGAACACTCTTCAACATCGGTGGAAGTATCACTTGGTCCCGGCTGTTGTTCAAAGTCTTTCAAATTAATTTCTGGCTCTAGAGTATAGGTTTTTGGGGGCTCAGGGATTGGCAAAGACTCGTTATGAGGAATTGGTCTTATTGCTAAAGGGATATTAGGATCTGAATTGTATCCTTACTTTTGCTGGAGAACCCGACGGTGGAAGTCATACAAAAGTAACAATCCGTGAGATGACAGTGAGGTTCACGCCAAACCATGGGCACCCTTGAGCTATTCGGTCAAACTTCTGTAACAAGTAGTGCAGCAAACTCTTGGAGCCCAATCCTTGTCCTGATCGCCAACTTGGCAGCCAAAGTAAAATTTATAAGCAGTTTTAATAATCAAAGAAAGAGGTTTTCGTTGCGATTTTAAAGTCAATTCACCGGAAACATAGCAGAAGCGATCAGGATGATTTTAACACACGCGTGGCATAATTACACATTAAATCACTAATCACAACTCACACCCACGTACTGCAATTCACTTGGAAAAAGCCGGAGTAAAAAATCTTCCACTGTTTTACACAATTTAAACAACTTGGAAACACAGAATCATTGCCTAGAACACGAACAAGTTTACTCTGCGATCGCTAGAGGTATACCGAGCGAAGATGACGACAACTGCAATATTTTGATTTGAGAGGATGATACTTTGTGGAACTCCATGATGAAGGTAAAAGAATACTTTGTAACTTCAATGAGAATATAAGATCTCAATCTTATATATTTAGTGGAATTACAAAGTATTCTTTTTTCTTTCTTTTGCTGTGAAATCATGAGAATTGCTGTCCAAGCCTGAGCGGGCGAGGCATTGCGAGCGCCAGCGTGGTAAAGTGAATCTTCCGAACTATTGCTACATATTTTAATTATTGTTGGTATGTTATGTACCAAAATTGTTTATTATTACTGCTATTTCTTGTTGATACATATATATTTTCATCATTCGGGGGAGAATGAGGTGAAATGGAAACTGGAAAATTTAGAAAATACGTGAAAAATTGCGAAAAAACGGCAAAATCAATAATTTTTAATGCGTTTTTATACAATTTACGGGGACTAATCCCCCCAAATCTACCTCCTTACCATAAATGTTCATGCTTTAGAATTTTTCACCCCTCTAAACGCTTATAAGAAATGTAAATGCTAAAATAATCCTTTACATCTCTCCAAATTATCAAAAAGTGATAAAAATAGGAGGGGGGGGGGGGTAAGGTGGTGGGTTAAAATGGTGGGTGATGGGGAAAAACGGAGGTCATATTCGGATTCAGGAGGTCATTTAAAAGAAGGATCAGCAGGAATGGTGCCAGGGCCGATTTTCATGCCGACCAGTGTAATTGAGCTCAATGTGCATCTCTCAAATAAAAAATATTTATATGTGACCAATGTGATTCAATTGATGATTAATGCATTTGCTTATCATACGAGGAGCATGAGAGTGGTAATTTTGATTTTTATTATTATTTCTGAATATCAAGCGTTCATCTCATTTGAATGAATGAGTAAATTCTGTTTTGTTGCTTTTAATATTTTTTTATGTTATACTCTGATTTCTGTGCTTATGGAAACTGTGCTTCAGTGCTAAAAATTGTAAATTGAATTGGTCATTCTATTCATTGCTAAGTTTATGTGCTCTCATAATGCAAGCATCGTTATATTTTTTCATTGCAATCATATGCCCTACTCAAAATGGCTAACAGTTGTGCATTGAGGTGTGGAGAACGTGGTGGTTCTGCTGTTAAAGAATTTGAGAAGTCTAATTTACAGTTTTTGTCTCATTGTGTCACCATAAGGAGATATTGCACATCCATGAATTAATTATGTTTTGTCAAAAGCAATAATTTTCTCTTGTTTTAATTAATAGAATATACTCAAGTATTACCTTTCCTATGTTTAGGTCTTTGCTAAAACACTCGAATGTCAGGCTTACTAAACAGCATTTGCTGTTGTTGTTAATGATAGTTTACCAATAATTTCATTATTAGTTTTTTATCAATGCCCATATGTTGCACCTGTTGTAGCAAGCAATCCTGGAATCCTGGGAAGGTTTCCTTGGAAATAGGTTAGATATTTTTTGTTGAAACTTTCCGTAATAACTAAGTTTGCAGTAATGACTTCTTTTGTTGGTTCAAACTTAGTTATTTGGCATAGGCATCCTAATAGATTGGCTATTTTTTTGTGGAAACTGTCTGTAATTCCTAAGTTTGTTCCAATGACTTAATTTTGTAGGTACAAACTTAGTTATTATGCACAGTTTTCACAAAAAATAGCCAACCTTTTTTCCAGGAAAGAATTCAGTGTTGTTCACTACAACAGGTACCTCCATAATGTTAAATAGCTATTTTCATATTAGCTCAACTCTCACTCTGTTCTTCTCATAGGTACTTCTGTTCCCATGACACTGGCATCCATGCAGTCTCTCTTCCTGTCATTCCTCAGCTCCTCAAGGCTGCCCAAAGCAAAGAAGGTTAGTCCAAAAGTGGGGTTACTTGTTTGTATTTATGAAACTATCAGCATATAAATCACATACTGCAAGTATAAGCAAGCAAGGCATACATATTGCAAGTCAAATTCTCATGAATACAGGTATCCCTCCTTAATCACGGCCCTTGAGTATCTGCAGTTTGTGTTTTGAGTGCCAGTATTTCCAACCACGGGAGTTTACCTCGTTAACCAAGGTCTACAAGTTGCCCAACATGACTGCCCTCAATGCAGATTCAAATATACGTGGTACCCAAATTTTTAGAGCTTTACCGACTGCCGGATGTGATTTAATTTTATTAAGTTATCTTCTGCGGCTATTTTCACAATATTTCCTTCAAACATCTATGTATGTATTACAAAATTACTCACCAATGTTAAGTCATGATTTTACTGCGCTGTGGAAATACAGCTCACTTATTTATTCATTTTTCATGTCACGCAAGAATTGACCCATGAACACCCTACGGGCTGAGTGTCACTTGTTTTCGCATGGATATAGCATAGAATAGCATTTTTGTGACCGTTGAGGAAAAGAGAAATGTAACTTTTTTTGAAGATGGTGGAGAGCAAAAAACCATGGAGGTATTATGGATTATTTTTCCTCTATGCAAAAAATGCACTTCAAGTTTGGCACTTTACTGTTCCCTTAACATTCCTGTAATTGTCATAATAAAAGGTAAGAATGCTCATGTGTGCAGAAAAGGTGGATGTGATTTGGGAGCACATGTTTGGTTCTAAGTAGGTTCAAAAAATGTTTGAGCTGGTGGGATGGGAGCACACTGTTACCATATTTTCATTCATTTATTCTTAATTGACAAATATTCACTAAATAAAAAATATTATTAGGTAATAATATACGACATAGATGTACTTATGTTGGGAAATCACTTAGCTCCTTTGGCCGGTAAACTTTATGTTAAGGCTTTTAGCGATGAAGCAACTTCATTTAGTGCAAAACATTCCAATGCAATGGGCACTGTTTGCTCTGCTCATCTTTTTCAAGGCAGTTATTGGTTCTATCAGGATATTGTACGAGAGATCTCGCCAAAAAGTAGGAGGAAACATGTGTACGTAATGTATGTGTACATTACTTTATTGTAAATAATGTTGTGCTTAATTTTACACTGTATTGCGGCTCACGAGACCTAACCCCTGATTTCACTTGTACGTAATGGTTTGCCATCCCTGGTTTTGCCTACCGCAGTTTTGCCAACCACAGGGTCTTTCAGAAATCTAACCCCACGGTTGACAAGGGATACATGTATTGTCTTATAATGTTGAACTACCTAATATGGTGAATCAGCGCTTTTAATTTTGGCATGTTGCAGTTTATGTAGACTCTTAGGCTGGGTGTAATAATGTGTGGTTAAAATTTTTCACAGTGAGATTTTTGATGAGTTGTTATCTCATCAAAAACACTCCCATCAACTCACTGATAATTGGACGCACTTTACGAAGCCCAAACTCTCAGCAATGACACACTCATGCAAATAATACAGATCTTAGAGGTTAACATTAACCATACGATGTAAAACAAGGCCATAGTGATATATTTTATTTATAGATTATGAACTCAAATTGAGCACTTGAGTAAAATGGCATGAAAATTGTGAAAAAAATGACCATGTTTGTTTGCTCATCAATATTGAGTTAGTGGTCTTTCTTTTTTTAATAATTCAACTGAATGGTACTTATTGCATTATTCCATGCATTATGTGTAGTGTGTGTTATTTCATGACCCACCCTAAAAAACAATTTTATTGTTTTTTTTTATTTCTTTGTGAAATGTCCTCTGTACATGTCTGTGCATGTGAGCATGCCCTAAAACTTTGATCTTTCCTAAATCTAAGAGGTCTTATTGAGCCAGAGTAGTAAGCATTGGCTAAAGAACATTTTACATTGTTGACGCCGAATGAGAAAAACAACATTTTATGGTGTGTTTCTAGTATTAGGTGATGATTCCAATTTTTATCAGAACAAGTTAATATAGCTTATGAACAATTGATTTAATGCACACTCCTTTGTCAAGTTAAATTTTGTATTCAGATCCTCAAAACATTCAAAGTGGTGTCTCACTCAGCACCATTTCTGAAAATTAATTATAAACATACTTTAATAGATTAACGTTTCTCATAGATCTATGAGTATGACACCATTTAAAAAGCAATATCTATCCACTGTAGAATGCATTTGGATGTGATCCTCCCTGCTAATATTGATTTATGGTGATGTATTTTATGACTTTAGTAATGTCCTTATAGGAAACAGAAATATGTACATATTATAAAATGATATTAAAGATAAAATTAAAAATTGATGTTAAAGAGTTAAGCTGGGACCCTCATCACGTTAAGATTGAGTGGCTTTTGAACTCAAGAGAGACAGCTTTATTTCCACATTATTTTGATCGTCTTAACTACATATTCTATGGAGAGACTACCGGTGCATATAAAGCTATTTGAATAAATATTTCAAACATGATGAATTGCCCATTAAAAGATTATTCACTCCATTCTGATCTTAAAATTTCTGTCGAGATATGTACATGAAACCAAATAAATTTAAGGAAATCATGAATTTGAAGCAACTTAAGGGAGTTCTGTTCCTGGGCTAAAAACCTCATTTAGACTGCAGAATATTTTTCTCTGTAGACAAAGAATCATTTTTTTTATATGAATGGAATAATTTTATATCTCTAATATAAGAATAATCAATCCACTTACGAGCAAAGACTTGTCCTTCATTTATGCAAGCAATCGACAATTCGTGATTTGTACTGTTTCCATATTAAGGCTACTGTGAGGAAAATAGTTTTAGCCTGCATTGCTCTTTGTGTGCATGATCCGACGAACAATGGCAAGCGAGCATGTTGCTTAAGTAGCCGATCGCCGGTCACTTCACTTTTGTCACGGCCTCCTTCACGGTATCCCACAGAACTTCTACCTCCCCACTAAGCAAAGATTGTTAAATTTGAGGTGGCTCGGAAGTATAGAGCCTCCCTTGAATTTGGGATGGATCCCCTTTACCCATTTGGTTTAAGTATTTTTCACCTTGATGCTGTGAAAGGGAAAAGTTTTATTCAGTGCAGCAGCTGCTCATATCATCACCTAGTACTTATTATCTATACCTCTTTTATTATCTATTCCAATCATATATATCTTAATTCAATTTTTCCTGTGTCACAAAACATTGGACAATAGTATCAAAACCCACATTTAATAGCTTTTGAAAGGAAAACTCTTTTTAGCTCTTATTATGCCTAATGTTCATTTTTTTTTATCTTTTTTGGAATCTTTTCAGATGAAGACTTAGATATGCCTGCATTGTCCCATGAATCAAGTTCAGCAGAGTATTTAATATGCACCCGAACTTCTTCTCAAGCACTGATTTCATCTGCAGAGCAGGCTCAGGATGAGAAGATAAACCCTGTGTTTGGCTTGTCCTTCTCCATTCACCAGCCCCCTTCCTCTCTCATATGCCTCCTGTCAACTGGGGAGGTGGTCAGCCTCCCTCTCACCACTGTCTACCTCCCCCCTATTCCAGTCACTGACGACTCCACCTCTGTGTCATCCCTCTTGCCCCCTCCACCACTCCCTGCCCTCTCATCACATACTGGAGGAACATCTGAGCTTACTGGAAAGGTACAGTTCCACACATTGTCTAGTCTGTTATTTTCTGAGACTGAAATTTTATGCAGGTCTATGAATTTTAATTTAAAGTATATACATATATATGATATGGATGCTGATCTTTGGTCAGATTGTAACTTTTATTTAGGTGAATTCCTGAATAAATCACTAGTGCTGTAAGAATTAAATTTTGGAACATTGTTGAAAACCTAGTTGACACAAATCCTTCAATCGCTCACTTCTCTGGCTCATGCCATGTGTCATTCTTTTTCGTGAATAAACAAATAGCAACATCTGTAACCCTGGTGCAGATCTTGAAAAGGGCAATAAAAATACCAAAATAGTGTGTCGGTTTGTAATTATCATAGACCAGTTCACAGATCGTTATTAATTCATAGACCCGTAAGTGAAATTAGAATGCTAGAAAAATAAAATATAAACTTTCTCGTGCAATTTAGTTCTAGTCTCACTTTCTTAAATGCATTTTATCATTTAAAAGTCATAAAATAAAATACTCGACCTTGAAGTCCATATCGATTCCCATACTTTTCATGATATGCCCCAGAAGTCTTGTCAGTCCCTTGATGAATTTTCCTTGAGATAATACCAATACAATGAATTTCTCATACCTAAAACCCCCAAGATATGATGTATCATCAAAATTGTTGGAGATGTTTCCAAAATAAATTTTACATGGATTCAATTATTACTAGTATTATAGGAGTATAAAATGACTTACAATACACGTGCTGCTGAAAATTTTGTGGATGGTTATGTGGATAGCTCCATGGTCAGAAAAGTTTTATTCAGGCATTTTCTTGCAATAACTGCAATAATCGTTTTATCATAAACAGTGATAACATGTCAGATATTTACTCTTTTATGGGAATATGTATATGCCTTAAAAAATATAGCAAATATTATTGTCAAGTTTCTGAATACCATATAAACTTTCAAATGCGATACCAACCTCGCATATCAGATGTCCACTGATACACAAAAGATGATCTGCGATTTCCTTCCACCAATGCTGATTTCTCGTATGTATTACTAATATTCTATAATAACCTCTTTGTCCAACCACTGTCCTGCATGAGTGTATCCATAATTCTTTAAGCTATTCCTAAAATGATTATAGAGAGTCTTTTCTTTTTCCAGCTACTCCGAGAGCCATTTGATACTCAAATAAAGAAATTTCTAAAGCCTCAGAATACTCAACCTATATTGAAGCTTTGCCCAGAAGCTAATCCGACTCCTCAGGAGTGCCTTGAGGTAAGTACATATAATAATTGTAAGGTGTATCCTTGTGGCTTCATCAACCGAAGCCAATGATTTATTTTCAGATAACTATCTTGCAAGGGCATGTTTTAGTTGTTAAAATGGGAATAATTTTTAATTATTTGCAATTATTCCTCAAAATCAGTTTGGCCATTGTCACTTCTAATCATTGAAATCGGCTCTTCATATATAGCGATAAGTAAGTAATCCTCATTTCTTAGGTGAAACTTGTAAGCTCAAATATGGTGCTCTGTTTGCCATTAACTCAAAGTTTTAACTAGTAAACCCGTGGAAATGTTTTAGCTTTCTTTGCAAAAACATAATTTATGATCCATTCTAGATAATTTCACTGCTTCATTCGTTTCTCACAGGATAAATATTTTTAATGCTGAGTCTTCATGCAATACTTAAAGGATGATCAGCATAAGTTTTTGAGATGAGGTGAACTCCCTGAGCATTCTATATTTCACCATCCACTTATTAGGTTCCGCTTAACTTTTTTCTACCCCTCAACTTTTAGCCTTGTAGTGATTGCAGCATATTGAAGTGAAGGTAAAAGTTCAGCATAATAAACACATATTGTTTAAAAAAATGTTCATATCTGTACGTTATTATGTAGTAGTGATGGGTTGAATCCAGAATTTATCAAATCCAAAATCTGAATCTCTTACTTTTATTGAATCTCAAATTCCAAATCTCGAATCCGAATCTTGTTTTCTACAAATCATGAATCCCAGCTTCTTTTCATTAAAACTTCATGTCTAGGAAATCTTAATAAATTTTTATTTTTTTTTTATGTTTCTAAATTGATAAATTCTCCAAGGTTTTCTCCCAAGCTGAAATCTTATTGCATAACTAGCTTTAAAATAAAATAAAACTGAGCAGCAATTTGCTTTACATTGAAAATTATCCATCCTAAAGTGAAGGCTCTAAGTAGACACAAGTAACTTATTAATTTTTTTTACAGTGTGGAGCATTCTTACTGTCAAGTTCTAAGTAGTTTATTTTTTATCATCCAATTGCTGGCAGAACTGAATGGTATCTTTAGATATACCAGTGCTAGAAGTATGCAAAGGTGTTTCTAACAAGGCATTTTGAAATCTTTGTTTATTTTTTTGGGTTAATTTGCAGGTATTTGCTACTTCTTGGGTAGAAATTGAAAGTTTTTCTTACGTAGTTCTGTGGTGTGATAGTGGCTTTAGTGACACCCCTGTGGGATATAGTGTTGCTGCAAGTGATGCATATTTTGGCTTTATCATCAGCATATTTCTCTGAAATACATAAACCTAATTTCAATATGGGGCGATTCCACATCAACTCCAAAAAATGGCCTTTTTAGTCACCGCTTGATCAGGTTCAATTACTGACATTTTGGGCCCAATGGAAGAATGTACTATGAATAAATTTATTGCAAAATATTAGCTCTGAATATTCATAATAATGTAGATAATAGGGTGATTTGAATACCTGAATTTAATGCAAATATGTAGTACAATTTATCTTCAATCTGCGACTCCAATAAGTCAATTTATTGGTTCCATTTACAATGTAATGACCATTTTGTTATTAAGAGACAACAGTCAGACAATCTTATTAATTTTTGGTCTTTTAACGCCTATTCACAACACTGTGCAGTTGAATTTTACCCATTATTTTTATTTAATCCATGTGTAGAACCTAATAACTCCTTTATCAACCCTCAAAAAGAAAAAGGCTTAATTATGTTGAGCAGTCATGATGCAAGACTCTGCTTAAGGATGACTTTATATTTGTGGCTCAATTGAAAAACAGAAGTGGTTTGGTGAAAATTTTATAACTTTTGTAGCGTAAATGAGCAATGTTTGACGAGGTTTTCTAGGTTGGGTGCACATTTTTCTGAGGCTGAAAACTGCATTTTAAAATTAAAGAGAGAAATTTGGGACTGGACGCAAGCATAATGATCTGCAATGCATGTGTTGGCTTTGAAAATGATGCATTGGGAGGTTGTGCTTATGCAGTGTGTGCCATATTTTTAAATGAAACGTTAAATGACTATTTACCAAATTATCTTTACTTATGCACATATATGCTGTATTGTATTTTCACACAAATTACAATATCAACACTTTAAAAGTAAAATAAAATTGTGGCCAGGAATGGTTATTATGTATGTAGTGAGATTTCGAATCATAAAGTTTGCTGAGACATAGTGCTGATGCCTCCTATACAACCAGGGTGAAAATATTTTTTTGGAAGGACTTCATCTTGAATCCATGGATTCAATAAGATTTGATTAAATCCTTTCATCCTGACTGTTAGAGATGCTGGTCATATGAGTGAAAACTTTTACACAAATAGATATTTGTGAGACTTCTTTGTGTATTTGTATTCTAAATGCATCCAAATTTTAATTTTATATTCTCATTGGTGAATTATTTTATTAGCTTTTAGGTCGTGCCACTCAGCTCTTCCGTGAGGAATATATAAAGCGGCATGATCGTGCCAGAGAGGAAGCTGAAAAGAGGTAATGATTTATGAATTACTGTAATGTTAAAAAAAATAATGAATTACAAAAATTCACTTCAGCTATTACTGCGATGCTTCTCAATTTAGTTCATATGGAATTAAACAATTTTTTATTGATTTTTGTGAGAGAAAAAAATTTTTTGTGTCCTCTCTTTCTTGAAATTATCTCCAACTAAACAAGCTGTTTTGAAACTTCATCTTCAAAAATTACTTAGAAAATATGAATCAAATCTGACGTAAACAGTATTGCATCAGTCATCAAGAGAATGCTTCAAATGAAACCTGTCTGTTTGCCTGATAATCCAGGCTTTCAATAATTAATCTCTGCTGACACTTAGTAAGTGATTGCATGGAAAAGGGTTCACCACTCGTAGTGGCCCTCTAAAAAATCATGAATTGCTCCATAATAAATATGCAAGTAAAAATGTACTTTACATCTCCTGTAAATTTTTGAAATTTATATACTTAAAATGTCTTTGTGGAGTAAATACCTTGGGCTTAACAACAAAAAATTAAGGATATGCTGAGTTAAACTGCCTGGTAAATGAATCATTAGATATCGTTTTTGTAATAAATCTTTCAGAATGTTTAATGAGTACTTGAGCTTAGCAAATCTCATTTTCCACTTAATGTATGCCATTTGTAGACAGGGACAGCAGTAACTGGGATGTATTTGAGGGGAACACCCCTATGAATTTGAGACAAGCTCAATGGCTTAGATGATTGAGCAGGAACTGGTGTTTCTATCTTGGCAGGCTGTTGACCTTTTTGAATGTTTGTGCACAATAGTATGGGTGCTAACATGGGTGCCGCATTTCTTCCTATGTGAATCATACATCAGATGAAATTTATCCTAGAATTAATTTTTTAAACTAATAGGACTGGATGAAGCTGCATTATGAAGTCACATGTTGCTTTGGACTTGGATTTTGGAATTTTTTACATAAGAAATATTGGCTTTGATTCTTAATGGACTTTTCACTTAATGCATTTATGCATATTTAAAAATGAAGTCTCTATTGTTTCTGCATCATGGTCCTTAATTTCTCTCTAATCAGTATGGTCTTTATTTTTCTATATTTCTGTTATTTATCACCAGGGTAAGAACTCTTACTGCTCTGAAAAACCAACAGTTGGAAGAAATATCTCGTCTTGAGGATGAGAAGGAAAACCTTAAGGGAGCATCTGAAGCCCTAGCTGAGAAGTATAGGGACACAAAGGAAAAGCAAGACATACTAGCAAAGAGGTGGGTGCATAAGTTGTATTTTTACCACAGTCTGAAATAGAAAATGAAATTAACGTAATTACTCATTATCTTTTTCATATTTAACTATACTTATATTAAAAATCTAACATTTGATTTGATAGGGCTGGAAATCTTTTGAGACTGGCTACCCTCAAGCAACCTGTGATTTCCTATGCTGAAAAACAAGTTTCCAAGGAACTTAAATCAACTGAGATAAAGGTAGCAGAATTGCAGAACTCTCTGGAAAAGGTATGCTTAAACATGTATAACGCTAGTCTCTGAGGAAAAAATTGATGATATATACATTCGTGAAATCGTATTTTTCATCATGTTCTC
The DNA here is from genome assembly GCA_963573305.1 of Pyrrhosoma nymphula. Taxonomy (NCBI): domain Eukaryota; kingdom Metazoa; phylum Arthropoda; class Insecta; order Odonata; family Coenagrionidae; genus Pyrrhosoma; species Pyrrhosoma nymphula. The sequence goes on from OY754330.1 coordinate 54,682,753, forward strand.
ACCAGAATAGTCCTTTATTTCATGTGTATTTGCATGTTTAGGCCTTCTAATTACATATTGATATACTATAGCAGGCTCTTAACCATGGCTCGTAACCATAAGACGTCTGGTCTGTTTTGCTGTGAAGCCGTGCTTAATGGTATCACCCATTTGTCTGTGTTCCTGAATTTTATTTTTTCACTTGTTCGTTAAATAATATTCCTTTAGTTCTTCCTTATATCCGTTCATTTAGAAGTCCAGCATAGCATGGAAATATATATGGCTACTTACATTCTATCTCAGATTATTCATTTCCATTGCATTTTACTCTGTTCCATCTTCATATCTGCAGTAGTTATTCAGGGTGTCCGGCGACCTGGAAAACCTTGAAAACCTGGATAACTGAGGAAAATATTTTGTCCTGAAAAACTCAGGGATAACTCAGGGAATTTTGTATTTTTCCGTAAAACCCTGGAAAATGCACGGCAGCCGATTTCCGGCAGAGAGAGAGGTTTAACCGGCGCCTTTGATTGCATTATGCTAGGCTCACAATCAGTTTAGCCTTGCGCTCCCTGTTCATTTCGTACTCTTTCGCACTGTCCAGGGGGCCGTTTGCATAACAAGGCATGTTCCACTCAGAATAATTCCCATGTAAAATGGCTGCTACAAATGGAATCGGAATTGATGACGAAATGGGATTGTATATCTCTGTCACCGGAAACTGAATTCTGCACGGAAATCTTGATTCCGTTCAAAGAGCCGAAGAGCCGTACGAATGGAATTTTTGGTGTTGTCAAATTTATGAGAAATGTAAACGTCTGCGCATGCGTGATGGCATTTCCCGCAATTATATGAAAATCATTCGGCCGGCAACCTAGGTGGATAATTGGGCATTGTTATGTAATTGATAATACTCTCCCAATAATCTCAACCCTCCTCGTTTTAATGTTTGCAGAAATGTTTTTGAGGAGTGGAATTACATTTTGCGGTCACTGCGTGTTGAAATCTTGGCCCTCGGGTTCGAAGTCGACAGGGCCACTGTACAGGGACAACCCAAGCTAATTATAATTCGTGTATTGTCCAACAAATACAATTTTGTTCTAATTGAATTCTTTCGGGTGTTAGATCCGTACCTATCACAAAGCAATTAATTCACTGTTTCCGAAATGCTCATGCAATGTACAGTGAAGCCTTAGTGAATAAGAGGAAATTTACCAAGGCCTAAAGGGAAAATGAATAAGAAAGAAGTACTGCAAAAATTTCAAGAGCTGTGAACCAAAAAAATGTAATTTCTTGAAAAGCCGAGAATTTTGTTTGCTGAAGTTGAATCGGAATTGCCCTCGTTGAAAAAATCACACCAGTTTCTTTTATTTGCAAGTTCTTTATCAAACTATCCTGCATCTAATTTTGGAAAGTTCCTTTTGGATTTCTGCGTTTAAACTATACTTTTTTAGCAACAGTTTCACCATGCTTTTCTGCCGGCTTTCTAAATCAACAATGAAAAATAAATAAACAAACTGAAACATTGTTGATTTAGAAAGCCTGACGAAGCCGGCAGAATAGCACAGCGGAACTGTTGCTAAAACAGTAAAGATTTATCGCAGAACTCCAAAAGAAACTTACCAAAATTAAAATGAACTGCAAAAATCTACAAATAAAAAGTATCCTGAATCTAGTTTATTTTATTCAAATTGCACCTGACTTAAGGTTTGTTGTCAGTTAACCGTTTTTGTTTGTTTGTTGGTTAAAATAAAACTAGTAATACTCCACATTCCTTGTATACTCTATTATTTAACTCAAAGTAGGTACCGACATTTCTCATATTTTTCATATTGGCAAAACATGCTGATTTTATTAGAAATCATTAAAAAATATATTAGAAACGAAGTGCAACAAGACCCTGGAAAATGTAAACATTTGCCTGGAAAACTCAGGAAAAAAAGAAATTGAGATTCACCGGACACCCTGTTATTACACTAACAGCAGAAGAGTATAAATGGCTGGAATTAAAATTCCCAAATCCGATCCTAAGATCTGTATTCCTTTGTCTTTTTGGTACTTACATTTGTGAAGTTCATTTTTACATTAATTTGAAATTACTTTTCTTAAGTTTTTATTATCAACTTTTTGCAGGTAAAGACCAAGCAGAGCTATCAGCAAATGCAGATAGAGCAGTGGTCCAACACAGAGGGTAAAGAAGCTAAGAAATCTGCTCACCTTAGTGATAATCAGATTCAAGCAATTAAGGATGCTTTCAATAAGAAGTAAGTTTTCTCAAAAGCTTGTGTTACTTTATGTAAGCATTTATGCATGTTTAAAATGGCAGGCTAGATATTATTATGAAATATGTTATTAAATGTTTGGTTATTCTAACTAGAGAGATGTCATCATTAAATTTAAGGTTCATTTGGGTACAATATACTAATGTTTTAAGCTAATTGACTGATAAAATGTGTGAAGAATATTGCTTGCTTATGTTGCTTGAATGTCATTACTAATCTCATATTTTATAGAGTTAACTTTTTAGTTAGTAAATGCATATCCGTCATTTGGTTTTACTATTAGTCATAAAAAATGTTGCCTTTATCATTTGGAATTTTTTAGTGTGTCAAAATGATAGGCCAAGAAGAACAGGATGAATACCTACATCAAGTGTTCTTCCTTGCTCAGAAAAATGGCTCTGAATTGCAAAATTATCTGAGCAGAGCATTAGTTGGCCATTCAGTGAACACTGCTTACAATTTACAGGATTGACAGTTTACTCTGTGAAAAACCTTTTCAAAATCCATGAAGCAAGCAAAATCATCCTGATTTGCCCTCCCCTTCCTGAACCCAAACTGGTCATAGCCTAAATAGTGATGTGCTCTACTTTCCAGCCTTTTATTTATTATTCTAAGCAAAAATTTTGCCATGTGCAAAATTAAACTAATTTTTCTGCACTCCTTGCATTTTGATGCTTTTTTCTTCGGGATAGGTATTAATATTGTTTTCACAAAATCCTCTGCAGCAGCACTTAATGACAGTAAAGTTGCCATTTCTCCACTATATCATATCCACTGGTAATTTACCCAGGGAAGAATTCATAAAAAGTTGATATCATGCAGTCCTTTTTACAACAAAGTAATTAAAAACTTGACATTATTCTAGTTTTATGCCTTAACTGAAAATCAACACGTGAGCAGTAAAAGCAGTTGTGGTTATCAGAGTTCTTTTCTTCTCAAACACACTCCAGCCCATATCAACTCTGCTCCCGATCCATTTTCAAGTGTGCAGGGTCAGAAATTAATTGAAAGCAACTGCACTGTTGTGATTGGAAGCGAGCAGTGCACAAGAGGAAATGGAAAGCACCCTAAGTTTCATGTGTGTATATTTCACTGTTGAATACTGGGAGTGAGAACCCTCAAGCACATAAATTTTTAGCATAAATGGGAGAAGCCAAAGTTATTTGTGGTGACCTTGCAAAAAGCATTTGATCGAACCTTTCTTCTTCATGAGAACAGCCATGACTGTAAATTTTAGCCTAGACATATTGGAATAATTTGCCTTTTACGGAAGCCTTCTGAATATTTAGTGTTCAAACAAGAAGCCAATGCTCTACCCATCAATTCACATTGTCCAAATACAGGCATTTTCATTTTGGGTGTGTGATAGAATGTCAATCTGACATTAATGCAGCAGGTACTCTATATAGTGGTCAGTTTCATAAATATTATTAAAATGTTTTGAAACCCAAGCCCAAGTCACACTTGGGCTCTGATGTTTGAGCCAACACAGTAATTATGAGCATTTTCCTCATACTTGGGCTTCCAAGGCTAAGGCTAAATCTAAGCTATATATCTTGATCTACCTTTCTTTTTTTTTTAATTATGTAGCTACCTTTAGCATGATAGAAGAACTTTTTTATGATTCCCTGGTGTCATTTTGTTAACTATAGGACTCTCAGGGTAATACTCTGGGTGATAACTTTCAAATGGCTACTGCCCTCAACGATTTCTTTTTATTACATCAATTTTACCCAATATGAAACAATATAGTAGACATACCCTGACAATAAGCCCCTGTAACTCCTTATTTCTTCAGCCTTGCTCCGATTCAGAATTACTGAATGTAATCCGGAGTCTAGGCAATAAGTCACTTCAGGCATTGACGGGATTCCTACTGTCATCATAAAACGCTCTTTCCAAGCAATTAAGGCACCACTTCTATTCTTGATTAAAGAATCTTTACGGTTAGGCATGTTTACAAGTCCCCTTAAAGTGGCAAAGGTCATTCCTCTTTACAAAGGTAAGGGCAGTCGACAACACATGAATTCGTATCATCCCATTTCCTTACTTAATCAATTTGGCAAAATTTCGAGATTGTTTTTTATTCTCGTCTCATAAATTACTTGGAATCGCAAAATTTATTGTCCACATCCCAACATGGCTTTAGGAAATCGAGGTCCACAACTACTGCCACTTATCATGTTGTGAATAAAATACTAGCTGACTTGGACAACAGATTAGAACCCTTAATTCTTTTGTTTGACTTTTCTAAAGCCTTCGATTGAGTTAATCATAATCTTTAATTGCAAAAACTTGAATTTTTTTGTATCAGAGGTGCCGCTTATAGATGGATTGAGTCTTATCAAAGAGATAGGCAACAAAGTGTTGTCCTTACAATGGATGGGGCCAATTTTATGTCCCCCGAGAAAAAAGTTGTCTCGGGTGTTCCTCAGGGTTCTGTTCTGGGCCCAGCACTGTTCCTTTTATATATAAATGACCTCCCGGATATGTTAAATCTGTATCAGGTGTACTTCCAGTACTGTATGCTGATGATACCAAAATTTAATATCAGCCTCGTCAATTGAAAGTCTGGCTTTAAGATCTAATCATGCTGCGCTTCTCCTACAACAGTGGTGTAACCAAAACTCTCTCCTTCTCAATGTGGAGATATCAAATTTAATTTATTTTTCTAATAAGAATAAACATCAATCGCTCATCTCAGTCAATATTGATGGTAAAACTATTCCACAAAATAATAGTTCTTCCTTCTTGGGTGCCACTTAAGACAGTCAAGTCTCTTGGGAGGGTCATATTCAGAAACTCCGCAGTAAACTGAGTTCTGTCTGTTTTTTGATTCGGTCTATTAGAGGAACTGTAAATAATGATGTACTAAAGTCAATTTACTATGGCGAGTTCTATTCCCAGGTCATGTACAGTATCCTCTTCTGGGGCCCTACACCCAATTCTAAAATAATATTCAAAATTTAAAAGAGGATTATGCGATTGATAGGTAAAGCATCTCTTTATGCCCCTTGTCGCCCTCTCTCTTTCAAAAATTCTGTATTTTACCCCTTCCCTGTGTGTACATGTTTGCTGCAATTGTTTGTACAAAAAAAATCTTTCAAATTATGCCAATAATAATAGCTATCATTGTTATTATACAAGGAGCTCTACAGACCTCCATCAAACACATGTAAGGACTAAAAACTCTGGTTACGCCCCCTGGCATATGGGCCTTCAATTTTGTGAATCTTCCTTTATGATGGTCTCTTTTGGTCTGTTACAAGTGTGGGAGCATTAAAAAGTATATTCCATTCTTCAAGTTATGAATTACTGTTGCAAATGACTAAAAGTGTTTGATGATTGTTGAACTCCATTATTTTAAAATTCTTTGCATTGATGTTCAGTGACTCAAGAATTGACCATTTCCTTTCACAGGAATGATGACCTGAATATGTTGAAGGACCGAATTGATAGGATACTTCAAGAACTAGGAATATGAGTAAAATTCAAGTTGTGTATCCTATAATTATCACAAGGTATTTTTCAACATCAGTGTAATTTGTGACTTTTTTAACATGATGATTTTCGCTGCTAATAAAGTTCATCCCATCCATCATAACATCATTTTTTTCATTATTTAGGAAGTATTATTGCTTTTGATGAAAATAAGTTAAATACCAGTTTGGTAAGAACTTATATTTCTACAATATACATTATTAATATGTAATAAAAAATTACATCTATAGTAAAATATCACATTCATAAACATTCTCTCATTCAAGGCACCAGAAATGGAATATATCTTAAATCTTAGATAAACTTGTTCAGTCGTGCAACCAATATTGTCAATCTGGAATTGTACAGTTAGTTTCAGTACAGTTTCTTATTGCATTGTGAGCATACAAGAATTGAGGACAAATTCAGGAAGTTATTAATCTCTTTGTAGACAGCATTCATTCACATATTCTTCCACAAATGCACAGCCATTTTATAGTAGTGATTTTTTCCAAAAATATAGACATTTTCTCAGAGCTGTTCATTATCTATTCTACCCAGCTACCAAAAAGTCTCAGAGAATATGCATATCTTCAATTTTTACAATGAAACTACTAGCTACACATTATGACCTTCTCAATGATGTATTTTCTGTCCCCTGAAGCAATGGCACCCAACATGGGTGGAAGGGAAGCTATCCACTGAATTCAGGATGCTGAGAGTGAAGTATTATGGTGAAAAGCAATTGTTTTATTTCTTTACTCTTTCTCTGTGATGATGAAATGGAATGTCTCAGGCAGTGGTCCAGGATTAGGTCATAACAAGGATGAAAATGCAAAGATTTCTTGAGCTGTGGCAGCTGTTCAGCGAAATAGAGGTCCCCAGAAGTGCTTGCTGGGCTTTCGCTCATCTTCGGTGAGGAAGAACTCTCTCCCAGTCTTCACAAATTCTTTCAAGCTCAGAATTCCATCACCATTGGTGTCAATGGAATTGAATGATTTGCTTGCCTCCTGCAAAATTCAAGGAAAATAGGGTACATGTATGTAAAATGTTCTAATCGATTATAAATTAAGGTATTCTTTGTATATGGATCTTGCAGCTCTCAGAAATCATCAGATAAAGTGAAGTCTGTTATAAGAGTATCTATTTAGTTTCTCAAAGATTTCCATTGGCTATTATCACCATTTTTTAAAGTCTGAGAAGCTCATCACTCTTTTGTGAAGTGCAAGTCCATAGAAGTGTATATGCAATGTATGCAAGTCCATATTTCCCAGCTCATTGGATGCACCAACACTTAAGATGCTGAGTGATTTTTTAGGTTAGATTTTGGAAGAGAAATATAATAATCAACATCCATTAACATTAATAATGTATAGATTAAAAACTGGGCTGCTAACTTCCTAAAATAGCAATTGTATTCAAGTTATTCATCGTAGAATCCAATAAACTAATGAATGATGAAGAATGCACCTCCAGCCCACTGCCACAACTCAGTCTGTGGTGAAAGTAGAGATATGGACACTCTTGATGGCAATACTGAATTGGATGCATGAAAACATAGCTCTACCCTCGGCCCATAAATTGCAGGCCAATTTTAGACTGCAATTTTGAGAAAAAAAAAGTGCATCTTATGGGCTGGAAAATTTGGTAAATTATCTCAACAATAAGGAATGCCACTCCTTTGAGGCATCATTAATGCTCAAGACTAATTCTCAAACACTCCATTGAAGTTCATAATATTAGGAAAATTATTTTTCAGTGTTCAAAAAGAATGAAGTAGCCTTTGTAACACTAGTATGTTGCAATTTAGATATTATTAATACATTTCGTGAAGACAGTTCAACTGTATTTTTCAGCCCAATAAGCAAAATTCTAAATGCTAGTTCAGGTAAACAAATGAAAACTAATTCAGATAAACATGTTTTTAGGTGGAGTTTAAACCCTAAAACCCCCCCTCCCCCTGTCTGTACCACTGAGTATTACATCTCTTATTGGTCACTTAAGTTGGTATCCTTAACAGCAGTAGTGATTACAAAGCCATTTTCTTGACCTTAAATATAGCTGAAGATTTCACAATAAAATCATCACAGAAATCCTATTTTTTTATAGAGGCAACTTGCAAAATGTGGACCCCAGCTAAACAATTCATACCTAAATTTAATATGCATGTAGCTTCTAAGCAAAACCAAAGCACTGAAGACTCAGGGAGGTCTTTCTTAGAAATTCTGCATTAGAGAATCAATGGCCTTATTCCAAGAAATGTCTTGCATGAGAGTAATGAACCGTGGTGGTACAACAAAGATATCAGACAAGAACTGAGGAGGCAAAATAAATAACAAAGCCTACTATGGAAAACTCCTCAAAATCATTACCTACCTGTAACCCTTGAGTTTAAGGCTAGAGAATAATACTGATAATACTGTATTTCCCACCTCAAACGATGCACATTAGAAACTGGTTTTTTTCAACTTCGATTTTGGATGAAAAAAATCATAATCGACATCTGTCCATGCTTACAATTATGAGAAGAAAATGGAATCGTTAATTTATAAAATTAGCATGTACATACATTGAGAAGTTATTCATCATAAAATCCAAGAAACTATTCATGGAGAGTCCACCTTTAGCTCGCTGCCACAACTCAGACTGTTGTGAAAGTAGAAAGATTGGTACTATTGATGGCAACACAAAATCAGATTCATGAAAATGTAGATTTATCCTAGGTTCATTACTGGCGGGCAAATTTAGAATGCATTTGCTAAAAAAAAAGTTCGTCTTGTGGGCTGGAAAATACAGTACGTACTTGAAGATTTCATTAATTCCCGGCACCTGTAGGGATGAATAAATCTCCTCGTGGACTGTGGCGCTAAGCACACACTTTGGACTGCTTATTGACATCATATGTCTAGTAGTCCTCAGCACCTGTTTCCTATAAAGCCACCAAATAATCCACTGGGGAGAAGGACGCCTTAGTAGCTTAACTGGTTAAAGCGAAATCCAGGGATCCGACTTGTGATCCTGGTCATGGCGAATGATTTTTCCTCTGTGGAATATCGCACTTATGTGCACTTGCGGGTGACTCCGTAAAGGTAAATACCATGGCTAGTCCAGGTATCCTCAAAATTGATTAATAAATCTTCTCATCATTTTAAATTCTGAGGAATATGCCAAATTTTGTTAAATTTTGGATAATTCACACATCTAGTTACCCCTGCTTCTCTCACATCGACTTCCCCATAATTCAATATGATTCTTTCAGCACTATTTATGATAAACTTATAGAAATAACTCATGTGCTCACCTCTTCATCCAAGCCAAGGCATTCAAAAAATAGTTTGAATTCTGCCACCGAGATTGATCCACTCTTATCTTTGTCAACTGCCTGTAATAGAGAAAAAATATTTTTCATTGTGCATTCTCTAGATAAAAAATTACTGTTCTTCTGTTGTGTTTTGAAATTTGAGCCACTTACCTTGAAAAGATAAGGTAGGAAAAGGTGTGCCTTTTTCTTGAGGCTCTTGTCGTTGATCACATGAGTCATGTTGGTGACATATTGTTCCATTGTAATCAGGTTATACGGATCTTCGGCTCCCCATTGCTCCTCCCATACAGTCTAAAATAATAAAAAATGGATTTAAGTCACTATCAATCATGGATAAATTTGGTGCCAACTGAAATTCTTTTGTAGAAGTACATACGAGGTGTGATCAAAAAATAATGGGAATTTTTAAATTTTGCGGGCTTCATAATTCCGACTTTCAATAATTCCAAGTTCCTGCCACATGGTCGTACGGTCAATAGGAATACTACCTGGATGTTATGCGCCGTTTTTGTGAAGTATTCGGATGAAAATGCCTGGAATTGTGGCAAAACAACTCGTGGAAATTGCACCACGATAATGCTCCCGCTCACACCTCACTGCTTATTTGTGATTTTATGGTAAAAAACAAAGGGTTATTTTGCCTCAGCCACCGTATTCGCCAGACATGCCCCCCTGTCACTTCTTTCTATTCTCGAGGCTGAAGAGAACCATGAAAGGATGACGTTTTTCGACCATTGATGAGATAAAAACAGAATCGCTGAAGGAGCTGAACTCTATACCGAAAAGTGAGTTCAAGAAGTGATTCCAAGATTGGAAAAACCGCTGGCATAAGTGTAATATATCTAAGGGGGATTACTTTGATAGGAAAAAAATTGATATTGAATAATAAATAAATATTCTTTAAGAAAAATAAAAATTCCCATTATTTTTTTATCACACCATGTAGTATATAATGTCTTATTTTAGTTTTACATATTTCCCTCAGAACAAAGTCATCAGGCAGCCCAAAATACGCAATGAAATGCTGTATAGATATTTTATTTTTAATTTGGCAGGTAATTAAATTGATATCCACAATACTAACTATACCTACACATGACTCAATCACTACTGCACAAGTACTGATCATCCATAAAATTTGTTTGTAGAAAATTAATACATATCTATTATCAAAGTAAATAAACGTACAAGTTTGATAGAGTTATATTTTAGGGTGAATGCCAAGCTGAATTCTCTATTCGGGGAATAATTAATCTGAATTGTTTTCCGATTGATATCTGAGGCTAAATATTGAGACCCAAAATGGTCAAGAGTTTTCAATTTTTTAATACATATTGGCCCTTTTAATTTACATATGTACTCTTGAGCAATTCAGAGAAAAAAAATCATTCACCTTAGCTGGGATCCCAAATTACTGAGATCAGTCAGACCTATTATGATTAAATATATTTCTTAGCTTATTATTTTCTAAACCAGGTAGATTCAAGCATTGCTCACAAAGCCAAAGTAGCTCATAATGCTCAATAAGATCAGTATAAACTCTCACATTTTTTTTGCAAAACCTGACATCCCAGCATATAGCTTATGCATCTTCACCTTTTAAAAGTGGAATAAATATTGCGGATATTTGCACATGTTTTTTTATGCCAATCAGTATCTCGATCTCTGCATTTACCTAACATAAATTCCAAGATTATGTAAAAAAGAAACCAAATTGACATACATAATCAGAAGGTACACTCAGTGGTGCAGCCAGGTTTTGGGTCTAGGGGGGACAGAAAATTTTTAGGGGGCACCGACTCATAACTTAACCAGTTTACTAAACTTTACAAATTTTGGTGATGCAATAGACGGATGGGTTTGTACAATATATGACAATTGACAACGTATTATACCCGTTTATTTATACGAATTTGGGACTCAAGAGTGGAAACATTCACAGACTTAGGGGCGCCAGAACACAGAGGGGGGGGGGGGGTGGGCATTCGTCCCCCTCCACCTGGCTACGCTACTGTGTACACTCCAAGAATAATGTGTAGAAGTCTCATGTTGAATAACATTTTATGTATCCTAACACACCTACCTTCAAAGTTGCACGAAAGTCTTCTTGTTGCTTGGGTGTAAGATGTCCCAAATTCACAAATTTATCAGCAATTATGCGAAAATCATCCCAAGAAACCACTCCATCATTGTTGATGTCCATGAGAGCATGTATTGTGTACATTTTTCGCCTCCAAAATGGACTGGTCCCCTATGAAAATAAGTAGAGAAAATGTTGTAGCTAAACTTGCTAGATTTTAGACTTACATATTTTTATTTTTTTTAATTTAAGGCAGAAATTTTGTACCAACAAGCCTTTTACATGCATCTGATAATTACTACTGTAGACTGCTCAGCTAACTCAGGAGAAGAGAATGTTAACAGTAGGCTACATTGCAATTCGAGTTTCCATCTTTTAACTTCCACCTCAAGCTCCATTGCAGCACTGAGTTGAAGGTATTTATGGATGGCAACCCGTACAACCATCCAAATTAGTAGCCTCATGCTGCCGTGGGAGGTCCTCAGGAGAATTTGCCTCAGTGTACTATACATATTTTAAACTATAATCTACTAATTATTTATTTATAATTTTATGTTTGCCCAAAAAAGATTCCAGAGCAAACCAAATTATTGCATATAAGTGTATGGCTACAAGATATGAGCTGTTTCATAACGTTGGTAAATTATCAATTAGATTTACTTCTAATTGACATTCTCAAACAAAATTTACGAATTTTTCATAAATTTGTACAATTTCTTAAAAATGTACACATATACAATATTTAAACAATTTACATCATGTGAAAAATTTACATTTTGTATGCAGGATTGACTTCTGGGGGGTTTTAGACTTCTGGGTTTTTTTTTACTCCTGGGGGGGTTTCATAAATATTTATGTCCATCATCATAAAATATTTAGATTATTATTCACTAAAACAATAATTAAATTAACATTCTCTTTTCGTGAAGGCAATTCAACTATATTTTTCAGTCCAATAAGCAAAATTCTAAATGCTAGTTCAAGTAAGCGAACGAAAAAAAATTCAGGTAAACATGTTTTTGGGGGGGATTTAAACGATAAACCCCCCGGTCCGTATGCCACTGCGTTTATGTATTCGGTTGTTATTTTCTTCATTAGAGCCTTGTCTTATTTTACCAAAATAGCATCAGCAGCAATCGTCTCTTGCACTGCGTTGTCCACTCATTCATCATCATACTTCTAATTGACATTCTCAAACAAAATTTACGAATTTTTCATAAATTTGTACAATTTCTTAAAAATGTACACATATACAATATTTAAACAATTTACATCATGTGAAAAATTTACATTTTGTATGCAGGATTGACTTCTGGGGGGTTTTAGACTTCTGGGTTTTTTTTTACTCCTGGGGGGGTTTCATAAATATTTATGTCCATCATCATAAAATATTTAGATTATTATTCACTAAAACAATAATTAAATTAACATTCTCTTTTCGTGAAGGCAATTCAACTATATTTTTCAGTCCAATAAGCAAAATTCTAAATGCTAGTTCAAGTAAGCGAACGAAAAAAAATTCAGGTAAACATGTTTTTGGGGGGGATTTAAACGATAAACCCCCCGGTCCGTATGCCACTGCGTTTATGTATTCGGTTGTTATTTTCTTCATTAGAGCCTTGTCTTATTTTACCAAAATAGCATCAGCAGCAATCGTCTCTTGCACTGCGTTGTCCACTCATTCATCATAACTAGCTATTCGCGATGAATGAATTCTAGCAAAGATACGCAGATAAATTATTGGAGAAAATTTGAGCTATAGTGAAAAAACTGTTGAGCGACAAGTACGATTTCTTTAGCTAAGAAACAGAACAAAATTGTTCCAGTGTTGGATAATGAAACTTGGGGGAGCTCAGTATTTCACATGATTGAGTGACTTCTTGCTTAACGTCCATTCTGTGAGCAAGTTGCTGCAATATATCCTGTATAGGTATAATTCATATCTAAAAATATCAGGAAATATTGAGTGCCTCTGTGAAATTCTGAGAGAGCCATATGATGTAACTATCAGAATTCAAAGCGGGACATATATGACACTTGTTGAAATTTTAAAATAGTAGCAAATGTTAAAACTGAAATTAGAGAAGAAACAAGGAACACTTGCGGCTTCTCTTGTGGCAGTGGTTTTATATTTGCAGTCATGCTGTCGCCGGCCCCGGTGGCGGCGGGGTAAAGTCCTCGCCTGCTAATCCGAGGGTCGCGGGTTCGAGTTCCGTCTGGGTCGGTTTTTCGCATGCCCAGGGTATGGTTGTTTCTATCAAATTTTGTTGGTTCGGCCCCTGAGAAACCTGAAGACAAGCCAATAGCTTATCGGGATCGCAGGGGCATACGGACCACCAGAATCGTCCGAGAGAGCAAAAGAATAAAAAGAGAGTATAATTGCTCACAGTGAATTTTAGCAGATAATTTTATGCATGTAGTTACACTTTATCTGGTGCATTTTATGCATTGTTTTTGTAAAAGATTGAAATTATTTTAAATTAAATTATTGAAAGTTGATTAACATAGGGACAAAATTGTATTTTTATATGAAAACACTGGAAAATCTTTAACCGAAAATTTTGACCGGAGCAGGAGCTACTCCCCAATTTACTAATTATGTACTGCAAATAGTAAAGTTCCTCTAGGAATCTCACGCGGCGTGAAGTAAGTGGTTATTTAAGATAGGAGCGAGGGTAAACCCAACTAATGTGTGTTAACTATTGGCAGCCCCTACCAATTGCCTCAACCTATTCGACATCGTCGGTGGGTAACGCACGCCACTGCGGTAAAATCGGATGCATGAAAACCTAGGCTCATCGTCTCGTGAGGAATGCCGGAGTCAGCCATCAAAGCGTACGTATCTCTCACCTGGTGGAAAACCCATGGAGACTTCCTAAACATTTCATCGCAAAAATCACCAAATCCGTAATGCGACATAATTCTTATTCTTTATTTGTCGAGTCAACTTTAATGAAACCATTGTGAATTTCACTCGGAGCCTATTCGAAGGAATGGAATGATTTTGGAGTCCTTGCTTGCCTTTCTCTCGCATCTGTCAATTAGTAATGCCAATACAAGGATTTTAGTACAAGTAGATTCGTACACCTTGGTATGTGGTCCAAGTAAGGTGTAACTTTTCAATACATATTTACATTGGGCGTTCATAGTTCATAGGGTGTCGCCGTGATGAAAAGCCTTTAAAGCAACGATCTAATTCATGGTTTTACTAGCTTTTTCCTGATCTTAAACCTTCTATCTACTTGACAACAACGGCTTAAGACAACATTTTAACCCGGGCGAGAGAGTATTCCGGCCCCCCCGCTTATCAAAAAAATATTTTTTCACAATCACGGCGCCCCTTCCTTTGAGGTGCCCCGGGCAGGCGGTTTACAAGAAATGATTTTCTTTTAAATAGAACGTATTGTATTTTCATGCTGTCGATAGAAGTGATTTGTATATTTTGCTTTATTTATAGGAACAAACAAAAATACAATTTACCCCGCATCCACTGATTGGCATGCTTGTGAAGGAATTCCACGAAATACATGAATCGAACCTAAGAAACGATTGTTCTTTCAAAAAATTATTCTGATGAGTAGCCTGTATGCAGAGCAATCGACAAAATGCGTTCTATTCACAAAGCGGTAAACCACTTACGACGGTACTTTGATGATGCCGAGACAGGTTCAAACACACAAGTGATCTTATGGACAGTTAAAATTAAATAATTTCTGATGGTTTGCTACCCACATATTTGGAGGATGGAGGTTGACGAAAATTTTTAGAATCATTTTTTCGAAATATGGAAGCAGTTTATATAACCTAATCTTTATTCTTCAATAAAGAATTTTGTTTAACATTTAAACTATATAAAGTTTTTTTTGTTAATAATATTATATCTGTTCCAAATATAGAGTTAATTTTTTTCAGAATAACTATTTATCCTTCTTTCATCAAATTCTTATGTACCCCAAACAATCTGTAGACTACGTGTGAAATGATTACCCAGTTCTCAATGTTGAAAAATGGCCCTAGTTTTAGGTCGCCGTCCTAAATAACCAACTCACCGACCCTCCACTCATGCGACGAGGCGAACGATTGGCCCCCTCCGTTCCATTATCCGGGAGATTCGAGTCGGGGCTGAGAGAGGGACACGAGAGGATGCACGTAGGCACCAGCGGTGCAGCAGCGTTCGGCCCACGAGAACCGAACCGATCGTGTTCACGCCTCACCCTCCCGAACGACCTGGGCCCTTTCTCCCTCGCTGCGATGCCCACGTGCAGCGGCGACATCGAGGCCGGTGTCACGTATTTATCTCCCCCACTAACCCTCTTCCGAAGAGACCACCTGCCGCTGGTGTGTCGTATTCATAGCAGCAGGGGCGGATTCATGGTGTAATCTTCTGATACGATCACTAACTCTGTGCTCTTCATTTCCGCACTGGTTTAAAAAATTGACCATCTTTTACAGGGTTAGCTACCTATTATCTAGGTGCAAACCGCAGTGAATCTGAAAGGCACATACAATCATATGATGACCACCGTCCTCGTAATCCCCGAAAACGAGGGAAACTCATTTACGCCTACGAAATGCCGTGCAAGCCTCCACTTGGGAGTGTGGCACGGGGTGATTCCACACCAGGCATGCAGTGCTCTTTCCAGTTCAAATTAGAACCTTGCAAGCTCCCCCGTCTGATTAGTATTACTAATATTTTTATTTCTTGGATACTACAAGAACTCTTCTAGACCAATGCAGGCATTCCCCTTGATTTTGAAGTTATTAGGGAATTCCTCCTGGATTATCTAATGTCACGGAATAACGTCGGGGTAGTTTTGAGAAATCCTGAACTTATTCCCGTAGAAGGTTTCAAAGGGTATCATACTGTTTCACATCAAATTACATCACCTTTCCAGTGGGTGAAATTCAGCCAATTGTGCTTGAAACTTGTTTATAGCTAATTACGCCCTGATTTCATTTTTCTTATGCTTCCAGCAGTGTCTCAACTGTTTTAGGTGAAATTTCTTCAGAGTTTTCCATAAGGAGACAGCCCTAAATGCCAAAACAACAAGTGATATTAGCACTGTAATAGAGTCGTAAAATCCGCTTTCAAATTTCCGAAGTAGAGATTCACACGACGCTTTTTTTCTGGTTTAAATATTTTCATAGCGTGTTTCGTTGGATATATAATTGAACACCATGTCCACAAATGTTTCAGGGAGGGAGTTAAAGATATAAAATTAATTTAGATGCCTCAAAAACCATGCCATAAATGTAATACGTGTAGGAAATAATTTTCCTGGGAAAAAAGTAATTCTCCTCTTCGAAAATGAGGAAGACTTACCACTTGATTTTGAAAACAGAAATGCAACGGCCACACAGAATCTATTCCTTGACAATGTGACATTTTCGCGGAAATATTTTCGAATATTATTTCCCTGTGAGAAAAAGTACTTAAACATTGCTTATATCACACAAGAGATCCCACGAAGTTGAACCTTAAAAGTGTTCCTTAATTTTTAAATCTTGTTTTATTATTATTATCAGGTGATCAACCGGTTAAGGTAGGTTTTTAATGGAGTAAAAAACCTCTGGAATTTCACATGTGCAGGACCACGTCCACCTATAATATATCTTTCTTCATCTCAGCATACATCCTAATCTTCTTTATACCGTCCATAAAACCTATTCTCTTCCTTCTCCTCTTTCCCAATATCCTCCCCCCTGTCACAGCCTTTAGTTACCCTTCGCCCCTCATTACCCTCCCCAACTAATGCCTAATAATTCTTGCCTCTTCAACAATCTTGCCTCTTCCTCATCTCATCCAGAAGTTTCCTTTCCTCATCCACCATATCAAGAACTCATCATTTAGAACAATGTAAAAATTATTGCAGTTGCTATTATTATAACGCCCGAGAATCAGAAAGTAGTTTCGTTGCTAATTACCGTTTCTGCTTTACGTTTCTTGGTTACATTTAGCGCTACAACAGGTAGCCCAGTAGGTAGTGTGCTCAGTAACCGACTGATGATTCAGAATTCAAAAGTGGAGGAACGCGTCTTTCATCACGTCCACCGGCACCCATGCTGTGGGATTTACGGGCAGACAACTCTCGCGAACCCACATGTGGCACTAGGAAAGCTATTCCCAAGTGTGAACATCACACGCCGTAGGGTGATCACTACCACCATCAATCGAGCCGCCGTTTGGGTTAAAGATGAAAATTGTTAACAATTAACTTGTAAGTATCCGAAAACCAGGTCAAAAAGAAAAAAAACTACTTCGAAATGGAGAAGCTAGAAATTTATTGCTTAGAAAGTGGCCGCAGCGATCTATCACGGATCCGACCGGTAATTTAGAGCTTTAGGTAATTTAATCCGTTAAATGACTACTTCGGCGATTAGGATAAATTTTCCATGTTCTCAACCTGTGGGGTCTGTCACTGCCTTAGGGGTCCGCATTTCGAGGGCTCAAAGGTGAAGCCGACGAGGGAATCGTGGGCCACGGCCCCATCCCTGCCCCGCCTCATCTTCTGACCTGTACCGCCTGTACCCGACGCGCTTGAGTGAGCAAGGTCACACAAATCACAGCCCAAGTCCTATTAGTGCTCAAAACAGACAGGCATATACCCGTGGACGCCTTAGATGTAAAAAAACGTCCTTCTTATGTTAGAGCTATTTCTAAACTAACGCGTTAGTTTAATGTATGAACCAATCCACAGTGATTACATGTGGAACTCATCCCCTGGAATTTTTGTACGAGGAAAAGTATTACCATTAACTTCCCCCGTCATATTATCAGGTAAATATTATATCATGGGCATCGCAAAACTTGGTGGCACTCGCTAGCGAAGCGTATTATGTGAGGGTAAATCAAACGTGGATGAGCTGGCAGAGGTATAAAAGGACTCCGGTGTGGTCCTCCCCGGGGGGCGTCCGGCCTTTTTGTCCCTCTTTCGTGTATGGTCCTTTCCCAAAAGTAATTCTCTTCACTAGCGAGTGCCACCAAGTTTTGCCATCACTGTATGTTCAATTAATGGCATTATTACACACCAACTGCAATTCACCGTCAAGGCAAAGCGAATGCATAATACCTAATGTCTCGATAGCCTAGCGTCACACCTCTCCTTGGACTTAAACATACGTCAGTATCATAATTTTCATTGAAACACTTCTTCAGTTGAAATATACATTAATATAGATGTATTTCTTTATGTAATCAACGATGTCCAGCTCGATTTTTATTTATATCCGCGTGATAAAATAGTGAAAATTCGGTATTGGCATGAGAAGTATGTGTGAAAGGACACAATATCTTTAGCCATTCCCAAAAATTACATGGATGAAAATTTTCCGAAAAAATTCCCCGAAGAATGATGTTGGCTTAAAATTGCATTGAAATATTTATCCAACATCATTCTTTAGCGTCAGAAGCAAAAACATACCATCCCAGAGATTAAAAAAGTATTTTATAGAACGACAACACTCATTCTAACACAACTAAGCTGGTTGTAATATGAGTTATTGGTAACCTAATCAACAGATTCCACAGAACAATTTTGAATCACATTTTCAAATTCACTCAAACTTTTCTCTGAGATTTACTTTTGCATAACCGTTCTCCTTATACTTAAGTTTAGAAGCATGTGGCAGACCACTCTTTATTATTCAGAGAGGGGTATTGCATCTGGTAAATTTCCAGTTTAATTTTCATCGAATAAATTGAAACAAGTTTCGTAATTTATTAATTACCAAAAATTCGAAGTCCAACTGTATAGAAAGATTTCTTGTGGTACAGCTATATGGTATCGATATAATTTTCTCCTACGTGCTCACGCACATTCGTAGTATAAGATATCAAGACTCGACAGCACCTAAATAGTTTCTCTAGGGAGTTCATTTTGTCCGTTTTGAGTAAAACGTATGTAGCGCATTCCGCAGTGGAACTTTCCCGTTGAACCGCTGACTTTTCATCGGATGCTTCTTCTAAGAAATAAGGAAATCCATACTAAAGCAAATTTGTTCTTTTTTCTATGTCAAATTAAGATTTATTTCTCGAAACAACGTAGAGTACCTCGCAGCGAGATTCAGTTTTCATGATTGGAAGCCTGTAAAACTTCCCATTTCTTTGAACAGTGAAACTTAAAATTTATCTCGAGAATGAAGGAGTTTCAACGGCGAATTCACCAAAATTCTTCGGGGATCCAAAGAGGTTCCTTTCAAACATTTTTGAGATAAACCCGAGTGACTTATTTATCTCTGAGCCAAGATAAACAGTTCCACTACATCATTTTCGCGCTGCGGAAGTGAAAAGACCTCAACAGAAGCAGTGGTTTAATGTTTTGGACGGATCTGAAATGCAGTGGAAGTCATTCCGAACACGTTACGTTGCATGCACGATAAACATGCACTTGATACCTTCCTTAAAATAAAATCTCAATCAACTCTTATTGCCCGTCATGGTAAACGTTCTTCAGCTGCATTCCACTCAGGAGCTGAACGCTTGTGGTTTCCTATGAACTTAAAATAAACGAAAAGCCAGAGTCGTCCGTCGGGTTTTATCACAGAAATAGTGTTCTGGAAATAATGACGGTAATAAGTGAATAACCAGACATTCGTATAGGAGAATATGGATGCCGTTTTTGAGTTTGGAGAATTTAAAAAATGGCATTTGAGAGAATTTTAGGTCGCATTAACACTGCATTGAGTTCTCTCATTTGACAAGGAAAGCACTGACGCGATTAATTATCAAAATAGACAACAATGAATGCGAAGATATGAGATAAGTACCTACTCGAAAGCAATTGTTACATTCTTCACGTCCGATAAAATCGGTAGAAATCATCCTCAAAGGTGCAAATAACGAAAATTCGTGCCACCACAATGAGGAGAACAGGAGACAGCCGAACTTGCTCCGTTGCTGACAGATAATAGGACCTTACGGATATCAAAACGTTAGATCACGGACCGCAAACGCTCCAAAATAAAACTCAGCGTCGATTGCGTAGATATTATCTCATTCCTGTTTGAAGTTCAACGAAAGGAAATATATTTACCTAGCACTTATCGCATAGGTGTAGTGACTCTTGTATTCATTTCCAACGTCATAGTTACAAAAAATGACATGGTAGGAAGAAAGTGTTTGGATCTCTCAACTAAACTTACCTCTCTTGTTGGACAGTGACGAGTTGAAGGAAAATTTTCATCGGAAAAATTTGAGATCACAGAGTTTACTTAAGTAAATGAGGCATCATAACTGGGTACCGAAGAAGTGGATGGATAAGGCACTAGTGATTGGTATATCAATTAATCAACGGCATAATCCTGTTTTTGGCTCTAAACCAACGTTTTGGTAATGTGGTGGAGGTACAGTTTCAAACTCTAGGATTTATTCACATTTTAACACCTAAATACTTTTGTGCAAAACATGAACACCATCAAAATTAAGAAGGAGTACTTCTTTTTTCGCCTCCACATAGTAACTTCTCAAGGTCATGAAAGCGTTGTTATCCGTGTAATTCTGTATACATTTTTAAAATTTAATTTCCACTAGAATGGCTTAAATCTACAAGAAGGATGAGAAACTGCTTCCATTTAGCCTTTGAATTTATTGTTTTAATTTACGATGAACAGGAACAATCATGCAGGTCGTTTTCATGGTTTGGCTAAACCCACTGGTAGGACTTAAGATTTAATGTTCACATTTTAATGCTTCATCAGTTTAAATAACTGATGAGGTATTTAAAAATCTGACAACTCTAATTATTTGAATAGGAATATTTTTCATTCGAGCCAATAGCTGAACGAATTCAGGAGCATAGTAACTAATATCGGATGAGGACTCGCAATCAGGAATAAAGAACTGCTGCTCCTCATGTGCTTATTAGTAGAAATGATGGACAAGAGGCTCTACTGCGGTGTAATCCACTGTGAATAAAATTAAAAACGTAGATTCATAACTCAAAACATCAAGACGCAATACAAAACCTCTAATCAGAGAAGTCCGTGGGTTTTTTTTACTCGAAACGACTGGCAATGCCATTATCGGCAGTTGTGAGAGGAAGTGATAAACACAAAAATAGGCACTCCGAAATGGGAACATTGTTTTTCGAAGAGTCGCACGCTCTTTTCGACTCAGACAGACAAAAAACATGGAAAAGAGGCGAGCAGCACGTAACTTTTCTGAAATAACTCATTTTACATTCGTAATTTCATCCCTTTGTCTATCAAGGATTGTTCACGGCAAACGCTCTCAAAAATGATGCGCTGAATAAATATTTATATGGCTCTTGTAGCAGAGAAAAAAACCTCTGATGGTGTAATAAATTAATTAGAGTGATATTTTGAATGAGAAGACACTAAGGTTTTTATATACTATATATCTGATCTATTTTTTATACCTGAGAGTTGTATAGATACTCAAATCTTGGTAAGGACTCCTTTGCCCAATGCGTATCCTAGATAATCCCTAAAGCATTTACTTCAAAAAAAAAGGTTCATGCATAAATTTTCCAGGAAAGCAAAGGTTCGTTCTACTGAAGCCATATGCTCGGATATTTGTTTGTCTCAGCATAGTTTGGACTTGAATGCCATGATATATCCTACCAAGGATTCCCTTCTGTTCAGAACCCTTTTTCTCAACCTCTCGATTAATTCTGTCAATACTCTTACAATTTTTACTGCGAGTTTCTTATGAAACTCAATTACGTTTACCAGAATCGTCATCATTCTTCGATGTCCAAGCGAATGTCAGGTCCCATACACCGCCGTTGTCACCATCCCCTTCTGATACATTATCTTTGACCTACTCTCTCTTCCTCTTCGCCTCTTCTCTATTTAATATCGCCCGCCAACAAAATTGTAGTAATTGCATTCAACTTTTTACAATCGTAAAAATTATAATACAGCAGCAAAGTCTAACGGGTTTTCATTAAATGTAGTATTCTTATTTTTATGGGCCTTGAGCATAATTTATTGGGTATTATTACTGAAAGAGTAATATTTAGGAACGCCTTTTAATGAAATAGCTCAATTATTGGCTGATATTCACGATAAGTAAAAGAAATAGCACAGAAAATTCTACTGCGGTAAAACTTTTTCAATTGTTCATTCTTGCAACTCTAAACAACCACGAACAGGAGACTAGTAAAAGTATGAATTTTCCCTGCTCTAATAGTAGTTTAGTTCAATGCAAACCGCTAGCAAGAATGAGCATACAACACCAGTTACACAATATTCCATTTAAATATTTCAACTGAGACTTTAAAATAATAACGTGTCGTAAACGTAAATTTTAGTGATTAAACTTTATTTATTTTTTTATAAAAGATAATAGAAATGGCGTAGAGAGTAGGTACATTTATGATGTATACATTTCGATTTTTATTAGTATTTTAGGTTCCGAATGATTATAAATTCCGACCAAGGGAATGTAACGTCCAAACATCGAATGACAAGCCTTTGGAAAAACGAAGTCAACATCTCAGCTAGATTTATTTATTGACAGACGACAATCGTCGTCCACCGGGTGCTATCCGGTGACTGCGAAAGACTCGTCGTCCGAGTTCGTATTATTTAGATGCCATTAAAAAGTTTCAGCCGGTGGCGAAAATGAAAAATATTGTCGCCGCGTATTGAAAGTGTTGCATAGACCTACCGTCGAGTATATAATAATGTTGAAAATGTAGAGAATCCGAGAATTAAAACAAGTGGCCAAAGTTATTGGTTCATCTGTATGTCTATCATCCCGCATTAAAAAAGCTGGAAGGAGACTAGAGATACCATCGTTCGAACCAGCATAATCTCTCGATGTGGGTGCAGGTTGGTTTAGAATCTCAATCGAATGCTGTTTCGACGGCGATTTCAGTGGCAAATCCGCCCTAACTTTCATTTGTTGACGAAACGCGATGAGATTTAATTACCCGCATCGTGGTTGCGCGCAAACAACTGGATTTCGATGCTCGATTCTCATAATCATAGGAAGTCAAAGAGATTTGAATTTATGCAGGCACCACGTGTAACGACTAAGTCACGGGGTTAAGGCCAAAAGAGCAAACGATAACAGGGTGGCTACTGATATCCAGTTTTTAAATTCCCTGACTTTTCCCTGATGGATTGACCAATTTCCCCGACCGATCGCCAAAAGGTCACCTATAATTGGAATATTTTATTTCTGCTGAAATAAATTTTCGTCAAAACTAAGAAAATGTTAAAAGCTGAAATAAATACATTAAAAGCTACGAAGTAAATCCTAATGAAAAAACACACCGAGGAGAGTCCATTCATACCCCCGAATGCTCTGGCAAGGCGAAGGACACTACTATTTCAACCCCACCCGCTACCCCAAATATGCTGACATTTTTCGAAGATTTTTTCAGAATAATCTTAAGAAGTCTTCAATTGAAACTCTTTACAAATATCTCGGTGCACAAATTCGTGAAACCAATTAAAATGACTACTATATGGGAAATTTTGCCTGAAAAAACGTCCGCCATTTAGTGACGTTATAGCACTCAAATATCGACCATAATCTCTTAAAATTATGCATAGGTCAGGAAAAGTACCATTATCACAAATGGTGTTGTTTTTTTATTTTATTAAACTCCTTCCACAACTCTAATATCTGCTAAACTTTTAAGATTTTCGAAGAAAAATATAAACGGGTGTTTCTTTGGAATGTTGGTCATGTTTGAGACTCCGTATACAAGTAATGGGTAGGACCTAAGAAAAATGACTTACTATTTCATAATAAGTAATCATTTGTGAGTATAAATGCCATGTTTCAAGCCATAATCTAAAAAAACAATGATGGATTTTGTCCTGCTTTTTTCGATTTCCGAACACTGTGCACCGTCGCAGCGGCCGTTTTATTGTCTACAAAATTGCAACATTTCCCTACACACAAGGTTTTCCTACAGCAGGTTATTGAATTACGCACATAACAGTTTTGCATTATGGTGAGTCCCCTGAACCATTGCGAGCGTTGGGGCATCCCAGGCGAGCGAGCTATATTCCTTCCGCGGGCGTGTATCGTATTTCCGTGGCCGTGTATGTTTCCTCCGGTAAAATTACAAATTGACAATGCCTAATTCTTCAAGAAAGTGGTAGCGTGTCGTGGTAGTTCTGGGAAGTTTCGGATTACTGAAAAGGCAGCGAAGGGAAAGTTAATGGCCAATTTACTGGCGGACTCCGGCACAGATATCACTAAGGTGCGCGAAAAATACAAACCAAAGCAAATTTGTTGGACTGGATCAATATCGGATGGCGCGAGTGACCTTCAGAAGCGAATAACCATTTAATTAACGTGAATCAGGGAACAAAAAATGTAAAAATATTTGGTTAAAAAAACGTAAGCGCGCCACTGAGAGCGAGGACAACAGGAGGCAATTAGCAACG
Organism: Pyrrhosoma nymphula; assembly: GCA_963573305.1. Classification (NCBI taxonomy): domain Eukaryota; kingdom Metazoa; phylum Arthropoda; class Insecta; order Odonata; family Coenagrionidae; genus Pyrrhosoma; species Pyrrhosoma nymphula. The sequence goes on from OY754330.1 coordinate 54,707,267, forward strand.
GCAGCATCATGTTCAGGAATATCATATTTGAGGTGGTTTGTGGCCTGACTAAATTACTTCGAGAGGGAGCTTAAGAGGGCCATTCAATAGTTGCGTCGAGCGTGAAAGGTGGGGAGGGAAGGAGGGCTCTTCTTAGTGTCTCACGAATCTTACTGTATGAGAATCGAAGATGATCTTGCGTAAGACTTTGTTTACACGTGAGATCGTACTTGTGTTACCATTTTAATAATCATCGTCTCGTATTTTTAGAACCGCAAGCAATTATTTACTACGAGCTAGTGCGTCCAGCTACTCTCGACCTGAGTCTCAGAAGTTAAAAAAAACGCGAGGTAAAAATTTCCGAACAATATAGCTTCGGATTCCTTGTGATGAGCGTGATACATTGTGATCACGAATTTTAACACTACAAGGCAAATATCGCAATACGGATAAACAAAAGGGATACATTTTACGTCTGATTCACAACTAAATAATTAAGATTCACAACTGATAAGATTCACCACTGAATATCCCACGAATTGATATTCCATGCACGTCAGCGACGCACATTAGTTTTAGTTGGTGAAATATTTTGGTGAAACAAAAAGCGGGAATGAGTGGCCGATAAACGTAATGGTAGAAAAATAACGAGAATTTCCTATCCCAATTTCTCCCTGACTGTTAAGAGAATTCCCTGACAATTCCAGGTTTTCCCAGACGATCGCCACCCTGGATATGGTTTTACCGGTATCTGATGACTAATGTCATATTTTAGCCAACAGCAGACCGAATGTGTACAGCTGGAGACTTAAAAATTTAATCTACCAGCGACAAATATTGCTGACAAGAAATATTTGTCCCTTCGCTACAAAGCGAAAAACCTTGGTTTGGCTAGTGTGGGAATACTATCTCCCATTATTGTTTTGGAGGTACTTGATGGAATACGGCCAAGGTTTGAGAGAATTCATATCCACATGCGTGTTTTAATTTCAATTCAATTCCTGTGGTGAAGGATTAAGCTGCTTTATTTAAGACAAGAACTAATTCCGTGATAGTAGATAGTTTGCGGTCAAAATTACGCCAGGAGTTGGGCATATGAGAATCACCATGGACTCTTAATTTTGGAAGAAATTATAAGAGGCGCAAGTAGTTCTTTCCTTGGTTGGAATGAAATGAAAGCAGTCGGCCGTCAACGGAATGCGTAATGTATTATCCCTATAATCACAAAGTGCGGCGTAAAATGCAAAGTTTTAATTAAAAAATCCACGGATAAACAGGAATCCTCTCCGTACCCGGAAATCGAACTGAGCTTCCCCAAATAAAAAGCTACCATCCAGAATTAGTAAATTCGGGGTCTACACGTGCATGGGGACAGCTTCTTTTTGTCACCGAGCCTCGAAGTTCATCGTATTACAAATGAAGAATGTATTAACCAACTTCATTTCGAACATACTTGTTACTATAGACGGAACCGGTAGTGTATTGCCTGCCACAACTTCCACAAAACGACCCACTTCGAGAAGATATCAATTCTGTTTCCTTGATTGATCTTAAATGTAACTGAAATGATATTTGCGACACACCCGAATCAGAGAGTGAGAGCAAGACCAAATCGATCACAAACTATATCTTCCGAGGAGGTACTGTAACTCAGTTGTGGGAAAAATTCCAACCCTTGCATAATCTCCTAGAAGCCTCATGCCTGCGTTCGACATCTGCACTTTGACCAACTTAGAATATGAATGTAGTCGGTATCTCAGTCGCCAAGGACTCGTGCAAGAGATACGTGAATCTGTTAGTCATTATCGCCGTTGCAGCGTTGAGGGCAATACCCTGGGACTGAATCTCCCTCCTCCGTTGTGACCGTGAGTGAGAGTCACTGCTTTTGAGTCACCACGCGACAGACGGGAGAGCACCAAGCCACTCTGAAGCATTTGACCACATACTAAAATGGAAAAAACGCAAATACGAGCGGAACAATAAACAAAGCTGAACTGAAATAATTCTGCCCTCAAGGAAATGCGCTAGCGAATCTTTTGCTGAGTTTTTAATCTATCTAAATTACGAGTCCGGGGAACTTAAGTACGAGAATGAATAAAAGTAGTGCGTAGAAGTAAGTAGGTGAAACGGGTTAGATATAGATTGAAAATAATGAGGTATAATGAACATAGAGGTGACCTCAAAATTTCAAGTTTTAAGCAACACGCGATGATCATTTCTTGGCTATTCTCCCTTATTCAATACAAAGTTCTCCTAATGAGAAGAAGTTTGTCTAAAACAAATCTGATGTACTTTGAACGATTACTGCGATACACAAATTTTGAGGATCAACTGCACCCGAAGACAGAGATTGTCACGAAATCTATAACGCCAAATGGTACTGACATAAATGCAACTATGTACTTTATATACCTACTAACATTTCTATAAATATTATAACACTGATAGAGTGAAACGTTTTGAACCATTATCCGAGCTTTATCTGACCGTGTTCTCGACTTACCGTTTTCGATTGCAAAATCTATATCAAATAGCATTAAGCATTTATCCTTGATATGATATAAGGTCGATTCAAGGATAAATACTAAAATTTTAATTTTTTTATTACGTCACTGAAGACCTTTGCCTTCATAAAGCGGGAAACGATAAATACGCCAATACGCGGCTAAACTAATAAATCCCCACGCATATGCACAGCAAGTCAGATTTCCGGGTAATGCAAATGGTGTGGTTTTGCATTTTTTAAGCACACACAAAATGATCTGGGTCTGAAGTAGAATCAAGCTACTTGAAAATAAAGGAATGCATACGAAGAAGGTCTAGGCGTGGCAAGGAAAGGAAGTTATCGAAGGAAATTAGGAGGCAGAATAGGAGGATGAATAAGGTATTTAAACGCCATAGGAAACTGAAGTCCATGAAAGAAGAGAGAGCATTAGTCCAGCGACGGTGACGGAAGAATGTGATCACCCATTTTAAATGGGATGAAGAGTTGCCACAAATATGACAAGACGAAGAGAATAACAGCCGAAGGAAAGAGAAGTTTGTTGAAGGGTAGTAAGGCAGTATCAAAGTGGTCCATTAAAATCTACCTTCATCGTAACAATGCCATTGAAGAAAAGCATTGGAAATAAAACAGTAGCCCCATAACGGTTTCGCACGCGTTCGTTTAAAAATAATACGTTTGGTAAACTCATTTAGGAAACCTGGATGTTCGAAAAAATATATATTAAGTAACAAAAACAATTACTCAATATAATTTTTCATCGATGTCAAACGTACTGAAAATTTAAAGTAATAAACTGTGATTTTAATGCCATATGTCGCAAATTAATCATGTCTGAGAATCGTATAATAATCGCCGGCCATATGAATCCGGGCCTTAGCAATCGGGAAAACTCTATAGGTAGCGCTATTGTCTAAAATAGGTTCTGCATAATAGAATTTTACATGTTTTTCGCACGAGATTAGGGCAGGAAACATTCAATAATAAAAATCACGTCGAAAAATTCCATGGATTAAAAATTAGAACAACGAAAATGAGTAATTACGAAGTAACCCAAGTCAAAAGAGATTTTTTTAAATCTTAGCGAGCTTCAAGATCGTTAAATAAACAAACCTATGTATTCTCAAAATTTCATTTTTATAATTTTGATAGTTTGGCTTGGACGGCGATGAGTCAGTCAATCAGCACATAGTCTTATTACAGGATGTATTAGGAAAGATATTTATCACTGAGTTACGCTTGGAGATGAACAAGATGAGAAGCAATAATTAATAAAATTTAAAAAAATGTAATATACCACTTTTTTTTAAAACGGACTAAAAAGTATAAAATACTTTTCCCTGGGCCCTTCTAAATTTTTGAGGGTGAAGTTTTAGTGGCTATGGAGATATTTGTAAGATTTGAAGAGAAAAACGTGGGGCGCAGGCAACCCATGATAATTAAGGAGGAGTAAAGGGACCCGGTGTCGTTGAGCAAACTCCCACAATTAATACCATTTGCAATGCACTGAAATTGGTTGTGAATTCATCCGGATTATCTACTGAATGCGCCCCACGTTTTTATCTTCAAGTCTTACAAATATCTACATAGCAACTTAAAATTCACCCAAAAAAATTTATAAGGGCCCAGGGAAAATTATTTTATGCTTTTTAGTACGTATTAAAAACGTGGTACCTATATTAATTTTTTTTAATTTTTTAAAATTATTTTCTGCTTTTTAGTCTTATGCCCGCATGAAAGTTTACAATCGATTTTATACATCTTGATGAGACTCTGACAGGGGTACATAGGAAATTTCCGATGTATTTGAGATTCTGTTCAGCTGACAGTGTGTGGAATTTAATTAATTAATGAATCGTTGATTAATTAATTAATGTTTATAACATGTAGCTAACATTGCATCGTCATTCACTTCTGAGCTATGGTTAAAATTACAAGCCTCTACTAGTACATCAGGAAATATTTTAATTAATTAATTGTTAATTAATTAATCAAATGCTCGTAGATAGCTAATATTGCATTGTCATCCACTTCTGAGCTATGGTTAAAATTTCAAGTCTCTAGCTGATCGGGAAGTTAGTTTAAACTCGGTTGCAATATTCCACCCGGACAGACAGACAGGCATGACGGAAACCAAACTAATAAAAACGTGTTAATAAAAAGGTAGAGTATGGAATGAGAACTATTACGCCATAACACCCTCGATATTCCGGACAGTAAGTGCTCTTCGTAGTCGAGAGAGAGAAAAGACCTCCACCAGCCTTGGAAACCGGACAGTCGTCAATATTACACTGTGGTCCAGCGGAGTTCATGTGACTGGAGCTCTTAAAAAGCTAACAAGTGGCGACAGAGACGGAAAAAATTCCGCGGACGAAACCGCAAATGGGAGGAGGCTTCCAAAAATTGGCCACCGCAGACGAGTACCGTAGCACTATAATTTCCTGATTTTTTTAGCGGTCTCACAACGTTTTCATGCACAAATATCCCATCTCATGGGTACCCAAGCCACGAATCTTTCCGAAACGATACCCATAAAAAAGGCAAACGAGACATGCGTGATCTCATGCGCTGAAAAATGACCGCTGCCTAACATCGCTAACACCCGCCGAAAATTAAACTGTTGAATCAAATGTAGGCAGTTTAAAATGTCTTGAGCTGCGAAACTTGTGGTTCCTTTTTTTGCCGCTTTTGAAAATTGCATTAAACACGATATCAGAAGTTCAGAAACTTTCCCTTTTATTCTGGCGGGAGGTTTCAACTACTTCTCGATCGTGCTTTTACCGCCCCAAAACTTGATGAACTAACTGAATGCCTCAAGGAACAATGATGCTTTCGCACACGCTGACTTTCATATGTGCCATACACTGGAGGATAGAAGCAGGGTGTGAATTAACTGGTAGCAAGGGGGCCGTCTCCGTTGGCCTTAACGTCTCTTCTTCATTAAGTCTATTTCTTTCAATGACCAATGTCATGGACTCCAGTGCTCCCCAAGGTTACGGCGCGCGGACCGAAGACTATCCACGAATAATCATCCAGAGAGGCCGTTCACTAAATCGTCCTGCTACCTATAGGAAATATAGTGAAGGAAAAAGCTGTTGGCTAATTTTACCAGTGTGAAATTCAGATGCAAATCAGAGTACATTTTTTTGCACGAAGCACCAATGAAAGAAGCACTTTCCCATTAATTTTCATAAGGTAGACACTGGAGAATTGACAAGAATTTTCGAATTTCCAATGTAGCTATATTTTTTATTAATAAATATGGACGCCCTCGGTGGCGGAAGGGTAATGTCCGCCGGTGCCAGGAGTGCCGGTGGAGGTCACGGGTTTGAGTCCCACCTGAGGTTTTTCACCATCCAGGGCATGATTGAATGTGCTCTTCGAAATATATAAATTAAATTGGCAGTGATTGGCGAAAGGTGTTACCAATAGACAACTAATCATTATTAGTAAGCCTCAGCCGCTGTCGAGATTCAATAATTTGTCATATTTCAACATCAAAAATATCGCTATGAGGAATAGGACGTGAAACTCACAGTTGAAAAGAACTCCTGGGAAGCTAAATTGGTAAAAACACTCGGTGAGGATTCAGGAGATCTAAGTTCGTTTCCCAGTCTTGGAGAAAATATGTTACTTGCCAGGATGGGGCTTAAACACCCTGGCTACCGTGACCGCCCTCACTAATCCCATTCCCCATCATTTTCCCCTATGATGAAAACCTTTACGAAGACTTTCAACAATTTTGATAACATTCAGCTCGTGAATACCGCATGAACGCCTAGAATAACTACTTCGGCGGTGAAAACGAGTTTTAGTCGCCAAAAACAAGTTTCCCGACGATTAAGAAATTCGTCCCGCGAGCGCCGCCCGAGTGGCATTGAAATCTCCGAGACCAAAACTAGCTCACTGAGGGCGTCGCGACGTCGACTCAGACCAACCGCTTCAAATGCAAAACCCTCACGTATGGCCCGCAGTTCCTGTGAGGTTTTTGGAGAGAAATTCGCGCGGGGAAGCATCGCAGCGATGCCTGCCTTCCTCCCATCCCAAGGGCGTGGAGGTTGCCCCGCTCCCCGCACCATGACTAGAATCCGAGGTCAGCGGGGGACGGGAAGGGAGTGTGTTTGGTGTTGGTTTGGAGGGGAGGCGGAGGAGAAGTCGGGGGTGACTCTCGGAAGGGCAACGGGGGGAAGGGAGCGGCTTTGCCCGTGGTGGGAGGAGAGTTGGCGGTGTTGGAAAGGCTCTCGCGGGGCCCGCAGATAGGAAGCATGAGGGAGGGCGAGTTGAAAGTGGTGAGAGGCGTTAAAACCTCCGGCAAGAAAAAAAAACCGTGTCGCGAATATATAAATAGAAAAAGAAGGCATTGTGTTCGTGCGCGGAGCAGCCGAAACGTGCGGTGGAGGAAGATAGTCCCGCGCCCGCACAGAACCCGTGCGCAGGCGCGCACGGTAGTGACGGTGCCACGCATGCATAAAACACGCCGCTGTGGCTAATCGAAAGCAAGAGTGATATGAGATACGCGAAGACTTCCGCCCATCGCCGAAATACACGTTTCCCCCTATGTAATTACTACGCAACAACAGTGCTGAACTCCGTATCCAATCTTCCGGAGATAAAATGGCTGGCAATAAAGCTGTTTTTTCCATCCTTATTGGGACAATCCAACCGGAAATAAGTGGATGATCATTATTCGCCACAAATACTCCCTTACTTTCCATTTCCTCACCGCCTTCTGTGCCAAAAATAGCGTCCTCCGTTTCATCTACTAGCCAGGAGATTTCAAGGCTCAGCAAGTTAATCGCAATAAGTTTCCTTGTTAAAAATAAATGAGGTCATTACTTTCTCCCATGAATGCTAACGAGCATTAGCTTGCATTCGGAAGGAGCAAAACTTAATCTGATTCTATCAACCAATTTTGATTCACCGAAGCCGAATGAGTTTCATTCCGTCCTTCACAAGCGTCCGTCGTCATCGAAATAATATCTATCATATACGAGAATTTAGCTTCAAATATATCGTCTGTTTTATAATAGAAATCGTCAAATCGAGTAACGAAATCCGCACCTTTATCCAACTACGTCCAAATGCTACAAGCCCTGAGTAATTCCTGTATCGTAAATTAACCGCACAATCGAAGAAACCTCCACTCTTCACGCTTTTAACATCGATCTGAATACGAATATAGAGAACTCTGAGTCACTTGCATCGGCTATTCAAAAGCAAAATATTCTCGTATGTTAACAGCGCCGTAAAAGAGCCTCTTCAATGTTTCGTCTCTTTGGCGAACACTCGACGCATGATTATCCCCGTGATTCGGATTTTAATTGCCACGCCAATAAATTTTTCCACGGCCAATTTCATTAAACGACGAGCTATGTAGGACCGAATCAAAGACTCCTGTGTTTGGTGGATGTTTTTGCTCGTTTATGAGGAGGATTTAAAGTTCCAAGCTCGGCGTACTCCAATCTTCCATAGCCCCTACACGCTTTTCAACCTGAGTTCCAAACCTATCCTCGTTGATTTTTTTTACCATCATGAAACTCCCCCAGAAAGGCTACAAGAAACTTAAAGACGCTGAAAAAAATGCCGTGTAGATTAGTGTGATATCCATGAATATTCCGAGGCGCAATTCCTCGTTTTATCCAGCGCATCTTAATCCCATCAGTATCCTTCAATTCCTAGCCGAATCTTTGAAAGAGAAAAACAGTACCTAGCTATACAAATCTATTATTAGACGTCTTCATTTCCAGTATTTCAATTCTTGCACGGAAATAGCAGCGGTATTCTTAAGGTATTCGTGAATTTATCATCGGGCTGTGATTCATAACAAGAGGTTTACTCAATAAGGGTTACTATCCGTCTTGTGTTTCCCAAGGCAGTTCATATAAAAATGTCCCGATTCGATTCTACAAGTACTGATTTTTTAAAGTATACTTCAGGAAAAAATGGATAAACTGATTTTATCCGGATTTCAGTATCAAACTGTATTCAGTGTGGAATAGATCCATAAATTTTATTAATATGTTTTCATTCAAATATGTTTGCGCTTCATAATAGTCTTTTTAATTGAATCCAATATTAATGTATGATTATGGCAGTATTTAATTTAAAGCACTACATATGTAGAATTAAATTCGATGGATTGAGGCTCGACTTTGTGAATTCTCATCGATAAGAAAGATATAAAATTCGTTAAATTTCGCAGTTTTTCCACCAAAATTTTACAGCTCCTGATGATGCACACTGTTGGATGAAACCGGTCGTTTTACAATTGGTAAAAAGATGTGAAATTTTACGAAGTTTTTGAGTTTATATAAAATATTTTTTCGGCTTTTCTAATCTTCAACAAGCTCCATCTTTACGCAATTTACAATGATTTGATATAGAATATTCTAATACTCCCAGATTTAAGTAAACTAAGGGGAGACTACAGAGCTTACATACTTAGCCTAGTTCCCACGCCAAGTGACGTACAGTACGGTTTAAGTTGTTGGTTTTTGGCTCGGTGAGCTTTCATATTTAGATTTTAGGTCACGCAGGTAGAATGACTACCTGACCTTTGAAGCTAGACGGTCGGCAAATCGGGTGATATAGGCGAGTATCTTTAGCATTATGACATGGGGCAGTTTGCCCTAATCACTTGCCATTCTACGCAAAAACGTTTCACCGAAAAAGAATGCTGAATGCCCGACCAAAATTCGCAAGGGAACGAAAAGGAAAGCAAGCCGAAATTTTTCCCAACTGAAGTTGAACGTACTCCAAATTGTAGATGTGCTTTCGCCACTGAGTGTATTTATGTTTGGCAAATTCAGTCTGCAAACGAATCTCAACACTTTGCAGTCATTATTATAAATTGATTTTTTAAATATTGGAACTCCTCCCTCCAGTATTTGTGCCAAAAAAATTGTCTCGGCCTTTATGATCCTCATCCACTCATTCCCAATTTTGGCGAAGACAAAACGTTTGCATACCTCAATTGCTCAAGAAAATTCCCTATCCCCTAAAACAGTGGCGCATGATTCTCTCCAAGGGATAAAATGTAGAGAAAGATTCGAATCCATTCGTGATATAAAGTAAACTGCTAGTTAATATAGCAATAACTTTTTCCGCTGCAATAGGTTGATGTAATACCACGAGCTGGCTACTAAACAACAAACGTAACAGAAACAGTGGGAATTTTTACCTTGTTTATTAGTTCATTGAAATGGGCCAACTTAATCATCTATACTAGCTCCTAACTCCTTGTAACAATACATATAATAAATGAAATAAAATGCATCGTCAGGAAAGTAAAGTATGGCCATGGCACCCAAGTTTACACGGCTCTCCTCAACCAAAGCGCAATTCTTGTCCTTTATCGTACGGCCAATTTTTCTATTTCCTACGCACTAATTGCTGAAAATCGAAGAGGTTCCTGAAATTTTCATCGGTGTGGTGACGTTATGCGATTAAATTCGATATTTCCTATCCAAAGAGGTCAAACTTCCGTATACATTTAAAATTTCTCTAGAGTGACACACTCAGCCCTTTTATTTTTATTTTCTTTTGTCTGAAAATCACACCAAATATAAGATTCACATTTCACGACTCATACTCAGTAACATTCGCGACAATCCACTGTATTAGCCAATATCGCTTTTGTTGGTATACAAAAGATATATGTTAAGTGCATTCGATATCAACACCTTTGGTAATAAAACGCTGACAAAAGAAAATCCTGCCCGTGATAAATGGGCATGATGCTACCTGAATATCAGCAATTCCGATGGACAAGAAAAAAATGTGAAGATCAGTTTATTGCCTTATCAACAGGAAATCAGAAATTTCTCTAAATTAGTATACATCAAATTTTCAGACTTAACTCGGTGGAACCACATTGCGATCATTTGGAAATAATTTCACTTTGTAATATTTCACAGAAAGTTTTATTTCTTCCTTAAGAAATAAAAATTTCTGTGGAATATTACAAAATGAAATTATTTCCAAATTTTCCCTAAATTAGATTGATATTGTCCGGCATTGAATCCACGAAGCTCTTGTTTTGAAATAGACTATCATTTTCGACATGGAGCTTTAGGTATCCTCGTCAATATTTTACCAAGAAATAAATATGAGCTTTAAAATCCCAAGAAAATACCTCCACTGAATTATCTATTCTGGCCATAATCAAAAAACCTGATGTGGCCCCACAACATTTAAATCAATACCCTTTGGTCATGCATGAGCTTAACCGGGACAAAGCAATCTATTAGGCGAGATACTCATTGGCCCAGTTTTATAATATTTGGTTAAATGTTTTCTGGGTATGAAAACCGAAGTTAAACCGTTCTCCCAACGTCAACGTACCGACAGTCTGACGTAGCTTTCGAAACCCGAACTCTCCCTTAGTATCAAGTTAACGAAAAGCCTACGTCATCTTACGGTTCGCGTTAACCAGAAATTATAAAACCGGGCCTTAATATAGGTGCAGTGACGTGGATACGAATTTTTCATGGGGGATCGACCGGTATTTTATGAATTGACTTTCACAGGGGAATTAAGATTCGGTATTAAATTGTTGTGAGACATGGGTGTATTGCCACGTTCATCCTAAAATTACGGCGAACGCTATCGATGCTATTGGAATCCAAGTAGTTCTATTTCTCATTTATGTAGAACCAATGAGTTTATTTCCGAAAAAAATGAAAAGCCGGAAAACAATCATTCCCTGTCAACATTGAGGCAAAGGAAAAAAAAACTCTGGTCATAGGGATTGATGGCCCCCGTACCTACACCACTGTGAGGTAGGGAGCTTTTTAGACGATACCGAAAAAATGAACGAAGTTCACCAAAGAGGCTCAAAACGCTTGACCACGCAGCTGCGTGCACGAAATGAAAAGCAATCTCCGCTCGTGCCCAAGGTGTAAGAAACGGGCGCTTACCGCAAATGAGGGAAACAACGCAGCAATCGTTTGGCCACACTCGACCACGCTCTTCGGCCTCGCAAGGCGAGAACATGCTCTCCGCCCGCCAGGCACGTAGCCAGGGGGCTACGTGCCTGGCGGGCCCCCCTGAAATTTCAAATCATGCTCATAGGTTAGTTTAACCATGCATTATTTTGGATGAAAAATCCAAGGGTTCGAGAGGGGAAAAAGGCGGGAACAAAGCAGTTTTCTAGAAAAAAAGTACCCATAAATAAACTGCAATAATGAATAAAATTGTACCAAGAGAGGACCCCAGGCTTCACATTAAGCCCCCACCCCCCCCCCCCCGAACCAAAATCCTGGCTACGTCACTGCCGCCCGCAACAACAGGACCGTTTCCGAAGGTAATTGGTCGGAAACTGTTACACGACAAGTCACCCGGAGTAGTGGATGAAAGTCACTGAATCAAATTGGTTTTAATGATTCATTTCCCTCTTCCTTTTTCCCTCTCCACTATAGGGATTTGAGCTTTTGAAAGTAAACTCTCGATGGTTCAATCACCACGAAAGCCGAATTGTTGTTGTGGAGTGGGCAATTATCGAATAGCCATGCCACCATGACCAAAATGAACTCGTAAAGTTGGTTATGTGAATCCGAAGGGAACTAGAAAACGCTAGAAAATTAATTTACCCAGATCAAAGCAAATAATAACCGCATAAACTTATCAGGACTGGCAACTTCTTCAAACCTAGAGATCCATGCAAATATGATAAAAAAGGTTTTTACCATAATGCTACCCATCAGCATCCTTTATAGAATAAAACACAAAAGGCGCAAATGCTAACAAGAATGATCATGAATTACAAAATTAATTTAAAATATATACAGTCACATATGACAAGCCGGGACTGAAGAGGATTAGCGGTGAAAAAATAATTAGCGGCCATAGATCAACATTTAGTGAAAATTAAATAAATAAACATGGAGGACAGCTTCCCCTAACCCCATTCCTAGTCTTGACGATCAATTTTCGAGCATTGGAAATGTATATAAACGGTATGTTGATAAAACCAATGAAAATACTGATACACGAAACTGATACGGATTCACACAGTTAAAAATATCACTAAAAAGTATACACGGTTTCTTTTGCTTAGGAAAGTGAAGCCTGTTACTTTTTGCAGGGAATGATTCACTCAACGTAACTATCGCGCGAAATTTATCCACGGACGTCGAATAAATAGCCATACTTTTCCCGATTTCATTTTAATTTTAATATTTACGCCAAACGTTAAACGGCAGCTCTCCAACGACTATTATTCCCCTGTTCTCTGCGTATTAACTGCATCACCCGTCCACTAAACGTTCATGATTGCTCATTTTTAATCGCTAAATATTCCCATTTGCTTCGATGCTGTTTGGTTCAATCCATCCTCTTCGTTCCTAACTTATAACCATTATCATTGAAATTGAACATAGCCGTTATAAAATTGAAAATTCTGTTCACCGCGCCCCACATCCCGACTCCATATCAGACTCCGCGGAACGAGCCGCCTGCTCCGATCAAAGGAGCGAAGTTGGTGGAATATAATCTTTGAGCCGAGTCGTGGGCGAGCGGCCACGATCTCTCGTTGATGGGGAGGGGCGGCGAGCGGGAGAGAGGGTGGAGAGATATTGGGAGGGAGGGAGACGGAAGCGGGGGGAAGAGGGGGGTTTGGGGAAACGAACGTTGCGCTGGGATGGAGAAGAGGCGTGGAGTTCGGCATGGCCCCGCGAGACCTTGAGATTTTAGAGGGTCAGTCATTTGAACGGGTGACGGAAGAGTCTAGTTTCGTGGCGATGGCAGCGCGTCGCGTTTTCATGTCGTCAACAAAAAAACGCGGCGATCGGAGGGAGATTATGGGAGACAGAGATATCGGAAGACGCTCGATACGAGTATTTTTTTCTATTTAATGTTCCGTTTACCTCTTTGAAGGCCTGGTCACACGATGCATGAACCTGTCCGAGCGATTGCACATGAATGCGTGAATTAATGGGAATAGAACAGGACAGAGGCTTTTTCGTGGACATGCGATCTCTCATTCGCACAAGTAGTTGCGGTTACACGATTAATTTTTGATGGGACGTGCTTTCATTAATGACCTCGTTGGGAATTCGTGCGTCGTGTAATCATGCCTTCAAAGAGGTTAACGGAACGTGGAGGAGCTGCGTTTACAATAGAAATTGGATTGTAATTCATTATTCCAAACTTATAATTGCGCGTTTCTGGTGTGCATGGTGACTCGAGAAACTGGCATACCATAACGATGGCCCGGGTTCGGATTCCGGGGATGATGGAGATATTTCGGTGGATTATCCCCGATCCCTATTTGAGTTCCATATACGGGACACTAGAGAGGAGTAATCCTATACGAACTGGACTGCTACCATCTGATGTGTAGTACTAACAGCACGTCTCGCAAGCTTCCTGTATAGATCTTGTAACTCTGCATTTCTGTAGTTGTAAAGTGAGCTAATACCCATAGTTGCTACGACATTGGTAGCAAACCTATAGTGTAGTGGACGTTCGTGAAATTTCACCTCCTGACTGGTTTTTGCAGGTCTTTTGTTTTTGTGTAAATAGTCGTAAGTAGTTTCATTAACTTTAGTAGGATATTTTGTGTAGTACATGCTGTTGCAAACTCATCCCCTGCCACACACTATGCAGGTGAATTTGAGGGTATTATGTACATATCGGACGTAAAACCGTGATCAGGTTGGTGTGGTGGCAAGAGTACTGGCTTACCATCCTTAGGGCCTGGGTTTGAATCCAGGCGCTGTGAGGCCATTCTTCAGTGGAATCCCGATCCCTCCTTGGAGACTACGAGGACCCGTCCGTCGGATGGGACGTTTAACTGTATAGTAGACCCCTTGGCGCCATTCGTTAACAGTAGGTCGATTCTGGTGCCTGGTTACCAAAGATTATATACACAGGACCAAAACTGGAGACCGTTTGCGTCTTTCGTCTATGCCGACACCGTATTTCCCTCCACCTATCCTCTATTCCCAAAATTATCCATCTCTTACTTTCCAACACACGTGACCTTAATGGTGCAAAAGAGAACAGTAACAGGTTGCCTCTTCAAAAAAATAACCATCGTCACAGAACAACACTTGCAAAAGAGCTGAGTGGCAAACGATTTTCGAGCACCACTGGAGAAACAAAGTGGGCGCACTCCAAATTCTTCTCCAGAATATCGCACAAAATATGGCGAAAGTAATGAATGTTGCACAAGCATGACGAGAATTTAAGTATTTCTCAATAAAATAGGTGGGGTTTGGACTCTTCCTTGGTCCCCTCTGTCAATGCATAAAGCTAAAGGTTTTATGATCCAGCTAACCTGGGTTTGGTCATTTAAGAAAATAAAATCTGCCGATTTCACCGTTTCTCTTACAACATCCCCGAGAACCTAAAATACTGGACAAGAGCCGTCATTGGGCTCCCGTTCACTCCCTCTAAAAGTATAAAACACTAGAAATGGACGACGAAGAAAGCTTTCGCAATTATTTTAGCGTTTGAATTGCAAGAGTGAATCGTAAAGTTCATCGTAGAAAATTAGCAACACTAAGATTTATTATGAAAACCATAGCTCTCCAATCTCCATATTCGTAAAAGACTGTTCCATCATTGGGAATTCCAGATGCGGGTAATCCTAAATTGCGGAACAATCCTTTAAGTAGATTTTTACTGAACGAATACCTAATATGCACTGAGATAGTGAAAATACTTACAATGGGAGCTCATCAACAATAGAAATAACATTCATACGTCAAGTAAAATAACGCTCTGTCGTCATGAATCGAATGGACAGAAGCATTCGTGGTTTATTTGGATATTTTTTTCATCAGGTAGGTACCACACCAAAAAATGAAATTGGTAATAACATTGACGATTTTTCCCCACGGCAAGGATGGGTCTCGCTATGACCACGGTGATGAAACTCACCCTTTCTCCCTCGGAATCGGAATCAGAGTCCGAGTCAGAATCCGACTCGGATTCGTAGCTTCTTCTAGCTGTCCCAGCTCTCCCGGATGACTTGCTCGCCAAATGTCTCAGTGCTGTGAAGAGCGCCTGTGGACGAGAAAAGGTGCTGTGATTACTGAGATACACCTTGGAATGAACCCACAAACAATCATACTCCACCGTCACACAAAAGAATGAAAACTCTTGAAAGTTTAAAAAAAAAGCGACGAATCTAGCCAAGTGACACAGAAGATCAATTGATGAGCGGTAAAAAATGCCCGCGAAGGTTTTAATATGAATATGTTTCCACTTCTAAGCTGTTAGAAATAAAATCATCGCATACACAGATACCCACATAAATATTGCTAACAAGCGGGAGGTACCCGTTGAAATTCAACGGGTGTGAAAAACATTGAACGCATTTTATAAGAAAACCACAAAGCCTGAAAAATACTGTCAGCGTAGTCATTTGAGGAGTTCGTAACCTAGTATGATAATCGTTGACGTTCCTTCGTTCGTTCGTATGATGTTGGAATTGGTCTAAAAACAGTTTGCAGTCGAAATGAGAGGCAGATGGTTCCACTACGTATAATAATCTGATTATTAAACGATAATAAACAACGCCGTGTTTGTTGTGGTAACAGAACCATTACCTACTATTTACTGCACGTAAATATTCTTCCATACTTAATTCCTTTATGTATATCGTTTACTACATAAGTGTTCTCTCAAATGCAGTGCTCCTATGATAACGACTATGAGAATATACATTGAAGAGTATACTTGTTGTAAATATGCATTGAATTTATCGATTACCCCCCCCGAAGCAATTTATTATGGGGCCCTTGGAACTCTGGGCCCTTATTATACAGGTTTTCTTTCTATGTGCTATCACGGGCCTGCAGGAAAACTAAAATGCTAGAGGCGTGAATATCCTTTGAAAATCAAATCTCTGGTTGTCAAGGAAATATGCTATTGTTGATTTCAGAGAAAAATGTGTGAGATTTTTCAGCAAAAAAACATTATATTCAGACAATTACGAAGCGTAAAAGAAAATCGATTGAAAGAATTGGAAACTTCATTTATTCAGCCATCTGTTAAAACAAATTCCAGCCCTCTATCTTGAGTGAAAGTAATTTTTAAAAGCAAAAAATGAAACCACTGCACCGAACCTAATGCTTAGCATGGACCACCATGGGGGGCCTTTGGTGGCCCTGAGGGATTTTTAATATAGCCTTTGTTCCAGATACATTTTCTGCTCATGCCAAATTTCACTGCTTAAGAGGTTAGTCGCACTGCTTAAGAGGTTAATAGTTGAGACCAATTTTGGTATAAAAAACGCATTGAAAGTATTTCGTTAGAATAAATTTTGTTTCGTTTCTTGAAAATTTCACGTCACCCCAGTTTAAGAGGCGCGGATAATATACATTCTAGATCTAAGGCTTTCCCGGCGTGTAGCGATATTGGTGGTTTTTCGGGTTTCCGACCGGGTCGAACTCGAAAAACCACCAATATTAATATAAATTCTAGTTTTCGCCATCTCCCTCTTCCAAATCCTTTTTCGGGGGGTCCAGAAAGGTGTCATCCAACTTTGAACCCTAGAACCCTAGCTTAACGGTGGTTAATAGTTAAGACCAATTTTTTTATACAAAGTATTGACATTATTTCGTTTATAGAAAATTTTAAAGAATTTTTGTTTTATTTCTAGAAAATTTCACGTCACCCCAGTTTAAGAGGCACGGATAATATACATTCTATTTTCCGTCATCTCCCTCTTCCAACTCCTTTTCTCAATTCCCTCCTTTGTTGATGGCTTGTGTCCTCACTCCTTCTGCCACACGCGGCGGCTAGAGGTGTGAAGCGCAGATGAAGAGTTAAATTTTCGTCTTGTTTCTTCACAAGTTTAGTTAGGACAATTCTTCATTAAGGCATCCAGAATTGATTATCCATTGCATGATCAGACTAATGTTGTAAAAATGCTGAAATGGGTGTCTTAAAGATTTTAGTGATGAGATGATGTTGTCGCTTAGTAAAGTCATGTGTGAATAATAATTAATTACCATTATTAACGAAACCAATAATTATTAACCAAAACATTTGATGCCTTAGACGTATGCGAATAGGAGGCAAATGCTAAAATGAAAATGCACATGTTTAGTTTACACTGCTTGATGCAGCCGATTCTCGGCCAGCTCATACAGATAAAATTCGCTCTTACGCGAAAAAAATGCAAGACGGGGATGCCAAGAAAAGAACGAAGTAAAATGTCGACATTTATTAACACCAGAATAGAATTACAACATGTACGCAATTTGTTCTCTTCTAACTGCTACTGTGCTATTACGTGTCAACATAAAGACTTCACGAGCATTTTTACCCGCTTACTCGCTGAGTGACATGTAGATGTCAACCTAAGGTTTCTCTGCACCTGGAGCGGAAACCCTTTGGGCAATTCTGTCCGACTCATTTACACACATACAACAATCCACATTTCTTACGTGGGGGAATGTATAATAAATATTTTCTGTACCTTTCCAAGGCAATATTACCTAAGTCTACGGATGCATCTAATCTTTAAAAATTTACTCATAGTCTTGAGGAGCCATAGACGCGGGAATACTTTTTGTAGCGCTGAATACAACCCACCCCGAGTGGATGTCTACGTCCCCCTATACACTTGAGGCTCAAGCTGTGCGCTTTTATGTACAAATGAGAAATACTATGGACCAACAAAACTAAAGCGCGTCTTGTCTTCACTGAAGCATTTTACGAAGACATTTCTCTAACGATAAGAATAGCGCTACGTGATGGATCTGGCGACTCGATTCGATGGGAATGAGGGTCAATGATTAAAAATATATATTACGTTAGAGTTGACATGATGAGAAGAGATTCTAAGGAGACCTAACAGTGCGATGGAATGTATGAATGCTACGAAGCAGATGATGGAAGTAAGGATAGGGAGCATGGAAATAATTCTAATAATAATAAATAATAATAACTAAGTGCCTCGAGTATAACGAACGGCCTTAAAAAAATATCAAACCATCAAGTGCTCTCCTCCTGATGCTCATAGTTACACTCGTAAAGGGTGCATAACTTCAAGTGGCTTAGGCCAGACAAAAAAAACTATGTGAACGTAGCTAGTGCAGACGACACGCGAGTGGCTACGTTTGTTTACGTTGTGGGGGGGTCTTGGGGGTGGACTCGTCTTCGGAATCACCCGGGGCTCGAAAGGAAGTGGCAGGCGACTGCGACGCCCCCCCTCCAGACGCTCATTTGCCTGATGAGTGAGGGGGGGGGGGGGGGGGGTAAACGATGAGGGGGAGAAAAGAGCAGCTGGCTGAGAGTCGGCACACGTTTTCGAGGCAAGACCCGACGACGGTGTCATCCAGCACGCGAAACAAAATATGGATGTAAACACTCCGCATTGTATACATTATTTCACGGTGAATTTCCGTGATCTTGGAGACGGCTATGGATTTCCGAAAAATACCAGGAAATGACTACCGACCTACGATATTCCACCTTGTTTACATCACGTTCACGATGCATTTCATCTACATCTACATACTACCCCGCAAGCCGCCCCAATAGGCGTGTGGCGGGGGGTGTTAGGACACCAGCCGTTTACATATAAAAGCATTTGTACCTTGATTACTAACAAGTTCCGATTGCTAACTCTGTTTGATTCGTAATGATTATATTTTAAATTTGTCGGCCTCCGTGACGACGGGGTCAAGTCCTCGACCGTTAACCCGTAGGTTTCTGTTTCGAATCTCGGCTGGGTGAGTAGTGTCGCTATCCAGTTCATGGGTGCTTGTGGACGTCAATTGTTTGTTATGCTCCGCCGATATAAATGCTGTGTCCGGGGTTGATGAAAATAAAATGTATGGTTTTGCCAGTATTGCGCGAGGATACGATTCGTGAATGCCAAGCGAAAAATGCCTTCACATCCAAAATTTAATAATTTGCCACTTGTGTGCAACCAAGCATTTAAGCTAAACAAAAACATTGACGAGGAAAAAAATGTATTCTTCGGAAAAAGCGCATTTATTAACACACGGACCTGTGAAGGTTAAATACAATAGTTGGCTTTTGAATAGTCTGGTCCAGGGGCTAATTTCAACGCACCAAGAAAATGGTTTGGTAGAAGTATTAATTCACGAAATGATGCATTAATTAATAAAGTTATGTTCAAATTTCTCTCGAATGCTATAGTTTGAAGCACGTCGTAAAGCAAAGCAAATCTAATGATTTTAATACAAACCCTGAAATAATCTCAAAGAGAAGATCGTGATTGTAAGTCACCTAACTGAAAAAAGAAAACATAGAACATGAAACGGTATTTGGACAAATTTAATTTTCCTGTACTATTAAGAGAGATCGAGAATTGAGTGGGACGAAATGAGTAAACACGCGTTTCCCTTTTTCAAGTGAGTGAAAAGTTCTGTTCCACTCACAATGCACTGGAAATTGCCAAGACGACCAAATTAACATAGAGTTTACATTAAACTGGCTAACCAAATATTGTATATACATTCTTCCCATGATGGTGCTGTTTCTCGGATCATGCGATTTCCCTAAAGCATACGATGCAGCATATGACCGTAGACATACTTGTTTTGAACACCTAAGGAATGAACACAGTTTCGACATGTTATTTCGACGATTTTGTCCACCTGTGCACATATTTTATTCGGTCTTCATCTGAAAATTCTGCGCATTCCTCGTAAATGAAAGGTGTATTTGCACATTTTAAATGGGAGCGAAATAGCCATGTGGTTATGACAAATGTGAATATCTTGCGACTGCATAAATATCAATCGTGCAACGCATCTTATTCATGCAATGCTATAGAATCACATGCAAATTCCGTTACATATCAACTTCGTGTAGCGCTACGAGTAATGAACGGGACGGAGTTCGCAAATTTTCTACATCGGTGATGCTAGGCTGCCAGAAATTACGATTCTATGATACTTTGGGCGTGTACCTCGGGCGCTATTGATTGCCACTAGTAACTACGAGGGATTGCAACTGGCGATTACAACTGATGAATGCCATGCGGTTATCAGCAATAAAGAGATGATCTCAGTCTTCATTTTAACCTAAAAGTGACTTCACACTCAGTGGCTCCGCAAAACCATAGGACTTAAGCGTCGCTTCCTTCCACTCCCTTCGCGAAGAATTAAGCGATCAATTACTAGCCTATCCTGATCACTACGACAAAAGAATCCCATCCGATCTACAGGAGCGACGTGATTCATAGCCGAGGGGCAATGGTGTTCCCAGGCTATGGAAACGCATGAATGCACAATGGCAGCGAACTGATGCCGTTGGTAAAACCTTTTATAACAACAGTATATTTCGCATTGGAGGAAACCAATGTTTTTATCCGTTATAATTTATCTTTTTTATTTTTAGCGAATCAAATAATTGGCTTGGCGAATGTGTTTAAGCTTCTTTTTTAATGGACACTTTTTCACGCCGAATACTGAAAATAGTATCACGAACGAAGACCCTTTTTGCCCTCTTTCTTTCAAAAATGTTACTTTCCCCGAAAATTTTTAAGCTATAGAAGAACGCAAGGCTGCCATTACACTCTTCTATTTGTCTTCCTCCGCGAACATCACTAATTAACAGTCATTTATTGGCGTCAGAAATTGCACTCGTGTACCTATTAAGGAAAATAACATTGCATAAGACGCCCATGGGCACCCAAACAAATCCTTAAGTCCCATTACCAGAAAACAACACAGATGAGTCCCCTCCCCCATGGGCGTTAACTTGCGCACGCACTTCATCGCATGGCCACAGGCAAGTCTACCGTTAGGTACAAAAATAGCGAGCGACCCCTAACGAGAGAACTCACCTGGTTGCTCCTCAACAAAGGACTTCCCTCGAGGAGCGCCTTCCCGGCCACCGAGGAAAAACTCGAACACCGGCACACGGTCGCCTCCACGGCCGCGGGTTGTAAAGCGACGGAAGGGCCCATGCAGTGCGCGACAGACAGGGCCCTGCAACCGAGGCGTAGAAGAGAAGCCATGGTGGCGAATATTTCAAGGAATCGCGGCTCTCCTCGGGTTCATATGCCGAATGGACTGGAAGAGTGACGATAATATCCAAATGTCCGTCACGAGATATCCACAGGTGTCCCGTAAAAGTGAATGCCAAAAATATCAACGCTCCGACGAAGCGAAGTCCACGAGGTAATCAATCCGTCGACGGGCCTGGTACTCCACAATCGCGTTTCACTCTCCAACCAGTTTTGGGTCGCACTGGGTCCCGCTTTCGAGCCAACGCGTCTTTTTGCCCCCTTCCCTGTTTCCGAGTGGTCCCGGAGAGCGCGCGCGCATGCGCGTTGACGACTTTCACTCGTTGCCCACATGGAAGGGTCGCCGCCCCCGTCTATAGTGTATATGAGCGGCTGCTGTCGCCTCGTTCTTGGCCCGAGGGGTTGCAGCCCCACCCGGGAGCAAACGGAGACGAGCGTCCAAACTGGGAAAATGCGAGGGCGGACCTCCCCGCAGTCATCAACTTTGCATCGGAACATATCATTCACTCTTCCGATAATGCCGTTATTATAAGCTGCAGACTTCGGAATTCCTAGATTGAAGGCTGACAATATTTAAAAAAGTGTCACTAAAAGTCTTAAAATATGTAGATGTAAAGTGACCACCGCAATGCAAATGCGCAGTGGCGGTTGGTGCTTGTGCGCTGAAGAGCTGCAGCACATTAAATATTTGAAAATAAGACACCTAGGATCCTTTCTGAGTACAATCTGAGCGCGCTTGCTTTACTCCTCCGTTGAACACGGAGAAGTCTTCAGAACTCCCCGACTCCCCTTCGTACGAGGGGTAACCACGCGCCGTGTTCTGGCGAGTTCACAGCCAGCAAGAATTCGGAGGAATTCTTCTCATCGAGTAGAAAACGTGGATTTGCGCATGCGCGAGCTACGTAAATTGTGTGCTGTACATATATTGCGTGCTGTATTGTATGTACATACATTGGACCCCTCCAGTAGTCCAAGCGGGGACCATTTCTTCTTTTGGCCACAGAGTGACAGCGCTTGTCACACTTGACTTAGATTTTGATACTTTTCTATTTTCTAATAAAAAGTCTTGAATTTTCCGAACATGATTTGGGGAAAATACTAATCTCATCTTGCGGTACATTTTTAGTTTATGTATTTACCTTTTATGGTAACAATGAAAATATTTGCGCTGTCAGTTACTTGTTCTGTGGATCAGTCTGGTCTCTACTGTCTAGTATACACGACCGTGGTCTGGTGAAACTGCCGCAAGTATTTTTGAATGATCGATTAAGTTTTTAGGTGTGAGCGTTGCGTGTTCTGCGTATTTAGTTCCAGTTCAACATGGATAATTCCGTGGAAAAACTGTTGAGTAGTCCATTTTCTACCAGAACTTTGGAAGAAAAAATTAAAGTTAAAGAGTTAGGAAGACCCACCCCGGACTTGGTTATCACTCTAGAATGCTTTTTCGAACAAAACCAAGTACATACATTAGAAAATTTAACAAGAAAGTGTACGAGCATGATTGGGTGTGTGGATGCGAAATTAGGAACACTCTTTTTTGTTTTCCGTGTTTGCTCTTTGGCAAAAGTGGCTCTTGGGGAACAGTTGGTGTTCGAGATCTTGGACACCTTAATGCTTTAATAAAAAAACACAACGACAGTGAAAGGCATATTATTAATGTTTTAAGCCTGAGCGCTCTAGGTACAATTTACATAGCAACATTATTAAGACGAGGTTACCACGAAGAAAAAGAAAGGCAAAACCATCAAGTGGAAAAAACAGGTATGTGCTCTCAAGAATAATCGATTGCATAAAGTTTTGTGGAGAATTTGAGTTAGCTTTGAGAGGACACGACGAAAGTGATAGTGCCGATAATCCTGGTGTGTTCTTAGGCCTGGTAGATTTAGTTTCCAGTATAGATAGTGCAGTGAAGGAGCATATAAAGTCCAATAATGTTTTCAAGGGGACTTCGAAAACCATCCCACATGAATTTTTGAACAGCATGCTCGAAATCTGCAGAGAAGTTATAGCAGAGGAAATAATACAAGCAGATTACGTGAGTGTCATGGCTGATGAGACTACCGATGTTTCTGAGCAGACGCAGTTGGTGTTGGTGTTTCGTTATGAGAAAAAAGGTGTTCCTTATGAGCGATTTTGGGGTTTCTTTAAACCAGAGAGTGAAAGTGCGAATGTTCTTGCATAATGTATATTGCATGCAATGGACAGCATGTTTAAGGACACTCCGCATATTGTCATTGCACAGACGTATGATGGTGCTTCAGTAATGAGTGGTGGTACAGGATTCCTCGAGGAATGCAAGCAAAGATAAAAGCCTGCTATCCCAACGCTCATTACATCCATTGTTACGCTCGCCAAATTAATTTAATAATGGAACAAATCATTCGGCAAGGGTTTTTTTCGCAAATCTGTCAGCGTTCCCTGCCTTTTTTTCAAGATCGCCGAAGAGAATGTCTTCATTAGATGCTGTAGAATCTCGGAGAATTCCAAGAGGATCAGCAACCAGGTCGAATTACAAGTCACGCACTGTTAACACCGTATTTGAATATAGGGATTCATTATTTGATCGCTTGCTAAACTTAGGGCAAACAACGTCAAATAAAACTTGCCTTGCTTGAAGCAAACGGACTTCGGCGCATTTTAGAAGGCGAGGGATTCATCTTCTAGCTCGAATTTTTCCATAAATTAATGCCACATGTGGATATCCTTTACAGTCAGCTACAATCAAGAACAGCTGATGATGTGAAAGTTAATTCTGCTGTTTTAAATTTCATTCATGAAGCCAATAGAATAAAGAACTTGACAGAAAATATTGGTGTTAATCCTCAATAATTACGCGGAGCAGAAAAGAAACGCAGAAAGGTATCATGTCGACGTACTGATGCCAAAGAAGTATGTGACAGAGTTGCGCGAGAAGCACAAGATCGTTTCCACTCCTTGGGATCATTTAGAAGCTCCGAAACTTTTAAATTCCACAAATTTCGAACTATATTCGAAGCAGTTTCCAGATAAAGAAGTAGATATAACAGTCAGGGCCTGCAACATTCTGGAAATAAAGAGACTCAAAACAGAACTATCGGTTTTGTATTGTAGGCCAGATTTTAATAATATAGCAGGAGCAGTGCCACTACTGCAGTTCATTGTTAACAACAATTTGCAAGGCACCTTTTGCCAAATATCGAAGCTTCTGAGAATATTAATAACAACACCAATGACAACATCGGAGCCTGAGAGGTGTTTATCATCGCTAAAACGGATTAAGACCTTCCTACGGAACACCATGTCACAGGAAGTGCTAAGTGCACTGGCAATGCTCTCCATTGAGAATAAGATGGTCTCCACCACGCAAGGGTTCAATGCCAGGGTGATTGAAAAATTCTGTACAGGAAGGAGCGGCGTATGGACTTCATTTTTGTCACTGTGTGAGTAAATTTTACATTTCCACACATTTCATTTTGGGGGTGGGGGTGAGGAGGGGAGGAGGGGGGTAGTGGAGGGGCGAGGGGAGGGGGGCAGCACATTGCTGATCTTCTGCACCAGCCGCCACTGCAAATGCGGCTGTCAACTTATTACCTTAGCAATTTGCCATAGTTTTCATTAGTGCTCAAACTGATTTGAGAGGGGAGAATTCCATGAACTATATTGCAGTACGATGTGTTTAGCGGCATAAATTACTTACCTGTATCAATATATAACCTACCTATTTATTATTTCCTCTGGGAATCTCTTTCAGGGTATGCTCCACTAGATGGTTGCCATTTAAAATGCATTTATTTCTTCCTCTACTATGTTAATGCTTTAAAGAACCAGGGCCACTATATTCTTAGCAACTATTTCCCTCGTCTTTGATTTTTTCATTAATTTTCCTTTTCGCTTACCGTACAGTAGGGTGTGATAAATTCTATTCCGCATGTCCGTCAGTCTCATTATATTCTCCAAACCAGCTTATCGATTGCCTACTATCAACTT
Source organism: Pyrrhosoma nymphula (assembly GCA_963573305.1). Lineage (NCBI taxonomy): Eukaryota > Metazoa > Arthropoda > Insecta > Odonata > Coenagrionidae > Pyrrhosoma > Pyrrhosoma nymphula. The sequence continues at coordinate 54,732,676 of OY754330.1, forward strand.
ACCTAATCGAAATATTTCGGCCACTATTGGCGTAATCTGTATAGTCAGTTTAGGTCGGAGTGAATTTGTCATACCTGAGGAGAGGTCGTATCATTATTTTCCACATCGTCCTCAAACTCCGCTTAATTTGTACTGCTACATAGTAATTCAATGAACAGAATACATTACTTTCGAGAGAGCTTTCGAGAAAATTAGCTGGAAGGTTAGACGACTTCGGCCCGGATGTTGACCAACGGAGCAGGTGATCAATTAAATGGTACCTGACGCATTACTGTAAGAGGTCAACCGATACCAGCCATATTTTAAGAGAATATTTAAGAAAACCAAATGTTTAAAATACGTATACACTTACACTAGAGTACAACATGCTATCATAAAACTCCAGACAGCGATAAGATTAGATAATCAGTGACTACCTCATTTTAAAAAACACGGAAATAAAGAATCGAGAGTGTTGAAACGGCTAGCTCAACTTTAAAACCACTGGAATAATAATTTTGCAAGAGAATCGTTATCTTTCACTTAATGATCAACCCGTAGCTTATTCCGATCGGTGATGGTTGATTTCAACACGTATACCGGCGATGATTACATTCGCGAGCAAAAAAATAAGGAAGGAAAGCCGCGCGCCTAGTTAAAAACTGCAACGTGCGAATATAAAGTTTAGTAACTCAGATATTGTAACGCATAAAGCTAAACATACTTTTAAAAATTCAGATCATGCGTGCAGGGACGGCTTAAGGTAATTTTTTTCATTCGTGCAAGGTCACTTTTTAGCGCCTTCGTATTAGCGCCTTTTAGTCAAAGTTAAACAAAAATGGCTACATGGTAGTCATCCTAGTGTGTTAACTCTCTCTCTCTTTATATATATATATATATATATATATATATATATATATATATATATATATATATATAACTCTCTCCAGTTCGGAAGAAGACAGTTGAATGCTGTCGAAAATTAAACCATTCGTGTGAGTTTCTTTTGTTTGTGCCACTATGTTTTTTACTTGTCACGCCTGTGACTCCTTATTAGATATATTTTCACCACGTGTGAATTTCGTTGTTTGAATTAAAAAAAAAATATATATATATATATATATATATATATATATATATATAGAGTCACAATTTGCTGTGCTTACGCAACAAAATACATTTACTAGACTCTCTATGCCTAAAAAATAAGTATGACATCCTCTGCCTTAATGAACATTGGCTTAAATATCCAGAAGTCAACTTGTATAATATTTCAGACTACCAAATAGTAAGTGTATTTTGCGGGGAAGTTAATAAGAACGGTGGTGTGGCAATATATGTGAAAAGCAATATATACTTTTCTGAAATAGATGTATCTAGCTACTGCTCAGAACTAAACTTGGAAATGGTTGCAATCTATGTGAAAAAATATGAAGCAGTTGTAGCTTCATTCTACCGTTCTCCCAATGGAGATTTTCAGGTTTTTTGTGATAAACTGGAACAAGCTTTAGAATTACTTCTGAGTAAAGGGAAGAATGCTAATATCATTCTATGTGCTGATCTCAATGTTGGCATGTCCCTAGCCTCCAATAGTGCCTGTAAATTGTGTAAACTGCTGAGCTCATTCAACCTTCACTGTTATAACTATGATCCTACCAGACTTTCTGCATCCCTAGACAATATCATAACTAATTTTAAAGTGACAAAATATGACGTACGGACCACTGATCCAATTTTCTCAGATCATTTAGCTCTGACATTGAATGTGCTTGTTTCTTCACTTGACAGCACCTCAAAGAAAGGCACTCAATGTGCATTAGTCAGACCCATCACACCTAATGGTGTATTGCATTTTAGATGTCTTATTTCAATATCACCTGGTTCTCGATTTTAAAGCATAACGGGGAGGAAAATTTCAAACTTTTCTTTTCAGAATTTATGAGTATCTTTGGGATGTGTATCCCCAAGAAGTTCTTAAGCACTGGTATTGGGATTTAAGGACAAGGAGATGGGATAGAGGGAGTCAACTTGGCAATATGTTTTCTGAGGACTGATTTGAAAACGGAGGGTGTGGAGAAGAGGTCAAGGGAGGGTAATTGCGAGGCTAGGGAGTTGAAAGTTTTTGGGATACGGTAGAATAGGGAGCGTTGGGATATTGAGAGTCTGAATTTGGGAATGTCAAGAAGGGAGTTATTGCTTAGGGAACGAGGAGGAACATGAAGAGGAAAGAGAGGAATAAGGCAGTTGGTGCGGAGAGAGCCACTCCAAATGCTATGGAGGAACTTCATGTCACATAGTACATGACGGAGAGAGAGGTTTGGGATTGAAAGGGAAGAAAGGATGTACCCTTTTGATAAGTTTCTGAGGGAAGGGATTCTATGGCGGGCAATGGCGAGAAAGAAATTAACAGGGCAATTGAGCGTATTATTATTAATATATCACCAATATCATCCAAAACTCCTATGAAGACCAATTATCTGTTGCTTTGACCCTTTGTGATCTTACCAAGGCTTTCGATTGTGTTTCACACGCAATACTACTGAAAAAATTGAAATACTATGGGATCTCAGGAGTTGAGTTGTCTCTTTTCCAATCATATCTTTCTCAGCGTCAGCAATGTGTTGAAGTGGAGGGAGTGCAATCCTCTTCCCTCCCTACTCAATATGGTGCTCCCCAGGGGTCTGTCCTGGGACCCATCTTATTGTTAATAATGATCAATGATCTTCCATACAGTATTCCCACAGATTCCATTCCCTACGCTGATGATACAACCTTAATGGATGTTTGTAAAAGTACTACCACTGCAGCTGAAAGTGCAGATAATCATCTAGCATTGGCTAATGAGCAGTGGCGGATCTAGGATTCAGGTCTGGGGGGGGCTTAAGAGTTGAGACCTCTCAAGTCAAGTAAAGTTGATTAATTACAGTTTACTCATTTAAACTTTTCAAAGAAAACATTTTCTTCAGTAAAATTTGTGTAAATACATTTTTAAATTCAACGAATAGAATTTTTATTGCGAACACTTTGTTATATCCAATTATAAACTCGACAATATAAACGACTGAGCATCAAAATTATAATTTTTCCATCCACTTCGAAGGCTACAATATTTTACTCATTGCACTCTCTTATTATACTTCCAATTAAAGTTTTCACGTTGAGAGAATCATTTACCGACCTGTCTAAAGATTTGAGTCGTTGAGGTTTTAATTTTCAAAATTCACATCTAATAATCATCGACCGACCAGTCTAAAGTTTCAATTCGTCGAGGCTTCGATTTGCAGAATGTATCCACAACTTCTTCAACCTTTATTCCAATTTCTTTGTGAATGTTTGCAAACGCTAAACCGTTGAGTCAATTTTCGGACATGTTGGCTCGCAAAAAACTCTTCAATCGTTTGAGTGTCGAAAAAGTACGCTCTGCTGTTGCTGAAGTCACCGGGATTGTAGCGAATAATTATAGCAGTGTCGCAACGTTCGGGAAAAACGAGCCATAATCCTTCGACTTCATGACTTGCAGAGCATCAATCGCTGTTTCAGCTTGTTGGAAAGCGGTAGTCTTGCAGTGCTTGTGCCAAAGGAGAATTTCATTTTTCAGCTCCGTCTCGCTGCAGCCGCATAGATCTCCTTCATATACTTGTGCAGTTGGGATCAGCCCTTCCAGAGGTAGAATCTTCAAACATTCACCCTTGAACCTCGAAGTCAGGGAAGAGATCATATGATCCAAATTAGAGTAAAAAATTGTAGCTCTGTAATGCAGAAAAAGTAATTCGTTACAATCGTCAGCTTCAGCTTATTTAAAAATTTTAAGAAGAATAGGTTCATTCATATTATCATATTCAACACATTATGTATGTAATCCCAAAAGCAGTGTTAATTACTTTTAATTAGAAGTTCTCATTCCAGAAATGCGCTACAAATGACTTTCCCAGATCAACGTTTTACAATTCTACCGCGAGATAATTTCAATCTAGATTAATCAAAAAACGTGAGGAAAAATATTACAAATTTAAGCAGATGATCCATTTTTAGTAAGCAAGGTATAACAAAACGCGAAAGATAAGTTAGAATAACTCACCGAAAATATCCAAAAGCTGTTTGATGTTCTGTTTGGATGTTAGCTCGATTTTTCTACCGGTCACACAAGCGAGGGACCTTCAGTTCAAATTCCATCTCACTAGCGAATTTCTCGGCTTTCTGGAAGATTTCGTCGAACGATTTTTCTTCCTTTCTCGTCTCGAGAAACAGCTTGATGGTTTGCTCGATGTGAGCACAAGCCGATGAAATTTGCAGTTGAGAATTTCGAAGTGTCCTACTGACAGTCACAATTGGAGAACTCACATCATTGATTACTTGGAGAGCAATCAAGAAATCCAATCTTTCAATTGCACCAAGTAGTTGTGTCGCTTTCGAAGACGTCTCGATGTCCTTATCGTACTTCAAATCATTCAACACTCGTACAATATATGGCAGGAACTCACAAACCGTGTTTACACTTTCGTGTTTCTCAACCCACCGCGTGGAGCAAAGTGTTATCAAATGGGTTTACTTCGATTTCGGTGATTTGGCTTTGATTTCGTCTTCGAGTAATTGTGTTCTTTTTGATGAACTTGTGAAAAAATTGATCAACGTCGAAACTGTTCCCATCATATCTCGGATCTCAGGGATTTCACAAGATTTTAAAACGCACAGATTCAATGAATGGCTAAAGCAGTGCGTATAAAACGCCAGTGGTTGATCCTCGGAAATTAATGATTGAACTCCATTTTCTCTACCAGAGAAGTTAGATCCTCCATCATATCCTTGTCCACGCAGATCGATAATGTTCAATTTCAAAGCCTTTAACTCATCTGAGATCACCGTTTTGATATATTTTCCGACTGTGGATTTTAATCGTATGAACCCAAGAAAATCCTCGCGGACGACATATTCCTCTACATCAACATAACGCCCGCACATAGTCAGTTGCACTATTCTACTTTCATCTGTTGTTTCATCACAAATGAGAGCAAAAAATTTGGATTTTCTGATTTTTTCGACAACCTTGCACCGAATAGTCTGTCCGATGATGTCGATAACTTCATTCTGCTCGGTTTTGCTGATCAGAGTACAGTTTCACGGTGCTGTTTCCAAGTGAAATTTCAAATTTTCATCCCCAGCATTTAGTCGGATCGCCAACAATGACCGGAAAATACGCTCTCTGCCAGAAAACGCATCATCTAGTTTTTCGGCTGCCCTCATGTTACCGGAGTCCCTGTGTCCACGTAGTGGCAAACTATTGCGTGAACAGAAGAGTACAGATTCAACGATCGGGCCCAAATGTTTGCAATTGTTTTCGATGACCATTTTCTTCTCCTTATCAAGAAGCATGTCGACTGCGCTTGAATTCCGGCTGTCAATGTTCTTTATAAACTCTAGCGCTTTTTCTTCGGAGAAACGATGGCAAGATAGATTGTTGTGTCGGTTCATTTCTTCAATCGCCTTTTTATATTTTGTCAAAGGCATGCAGACGAAAGTTCTCAAATTCTGTAAGGAATTGAATTTTCTTAGAGTGGATTCGATAGTATATTTCTTAACTTATGTAGAAAAGTTCTCTTAACGAATCTAGTTCACACCGAGGTTGCAGTGGCAAGTAGCATGGTGCGCTGCATGACGCTTGCCATGCAGCGCAGCGTTAAATACGTTCACATCGAAGTGGCACTGACAAGCATCATGTACCTACATCTCGTAGTTTAGGTCGGAAGATGTCGTCTGGTGAAGAGCATATCATGTTGCTCTGTGCATTAATAGTAAAAATGAAAAGGAGGAAACGAAGAAGATTTTGGATTCACCCGTATTTAATACAATGTGGAGGAGCATAGCGCCTATTTAATTTCCATACAACTGAAGCTTGGTCAGACGAAGTTTCAAAATTAATACAGAATGAGAAGGAAACCTTTAAATTTTTGACGTCTAACATGAGACCTGTGTTGAAGATCGGTGACACTAACTACCGGACATACTACTTTGAACATGAAAAACAATAAATTAACTCACTAGTTCCATCCATTTCCTTGGCCACAGAATGTCAAGCTCAGTCTTTCATATCACGATCACGGTATTCCATTACTTTGAAATGGTACACGCAAGTGTACTTCATTCCTGGACACATTTCAAATTAAAATCCTCGTCGTACCTCAGCGTCGTACGTTGAGGATAGCAATTCACAAAACTCCGTATCAATGTTAGTAAACTCCCGGATAGCCGGTAATGCATGACGCTGCGTGGCAAATATAGGTTCGGTTCTATCTCTTCGCGTGGAACACTGCATGTATGGTCGCGCGATTTTGTAACGCTACTCCTGTGCGAACGGACACATAGTATCTCATAAAGTAAGTAGCAGCCGCGCGCTATGCAGCGTGCCACGCTACCTGCCACTGCAACCTCGGTGTGAACGCTCCCTAAGGATTGAGGTGCGAGCCAAAGGCGAGCGACAAGTTTAAAAATTCTTTTACACTAGTCAAGAACAATATTTTGTTTGGAAACATTTTTGGTTGAGTAAATGCGAGTTTCATGCGTATATGTAATTCGAGATTTGAAAAAAATGACCATTTTTACCATGGATTCCAACAAAATATTTTTTTCCAACGGGAAATGTTTTCTCACCCTCACTCTTTGGTGCAAACAATACACAATATTTGCAAAGAGCTTCATTTTTTTCCTCGCTGTAGGCAACCCATTTAAAACGCTGCAGCCAATTGTGCTGGAACCTTCTGCTCTGTTGCCCTTCCATACACACAGGAAATTTGAATGATGATTCTGGTGTTTTAGTATGCATCAAGTAGTTGTAGATTTCGTCCTGCTTTAAATTACGGCGTTAATCTACAGCTGACCCATTATCATACTTGAAAGTTCGATCAGAGTTTTCGAGTTTCGTGTTTTCTACTTCTCCGTGACTCAGCTGCATATTATTATCATTGTTGGCCTGTAATAAGGACCAATTTGTAAATTGTGATAAGGACCAAAAATTTATTTTTAAGCTATTTTTGGGAAAAGTGCCTATTTGAGACACTAGAAGAAGCTGCGTATGCCCTAGAAGTATACGCAGCTGTTGAAAATTACCTTTTGTTGTCCATTTTGTATTTCTGCAGTATTCTCTTGCACGATGAGCCCGATAAGCGTGGCCTTTTCGCAAAAAAAGTTTCGCATGTCCATGTTTCCGATTTAATTAACCCGTTAACGCCTGAATTATTTTTTTATCCATTATAGTTTATATTCTATAATCTATCTTTCTATATTACCCTAATTTAAAATCCAAAATATTATTAAAATATTCATTATGGTTTCACAGATATAGGGCGTACCATACTAGGCGCTTATGGGGTAAACTCGCGTTTATTATGATTTCTCTTCATGCACTTCCATTGCGACGATTTATTTCAAATTCGATCGCTGTGAAAGCAATTGTTAGCAAGTTTTGTAAATAAATGTCACTTTAAGAGGCTCGCCATATATATTTTTTATTTTCTTGATGGAGTTCATGAGAAAAAAGAGTGACACATGCTAAAAACAACACTCAATTCAAAAAAACTATCATCTTTGAAACACTTTAAATATCAAGTCTTACAATATACGTAATTGTTTAATTATCTATGAAGTATGAGACTTGATAAAATAGTCAATGCGTAAGCGAATATCACACTTTACACACTCGTATCTTGATTTAGATCTAGCCACGAGCCACGGAGTCCACACCTTTTTCTCTTTCTTTCTGCAATACTTGAAATAATATGATTCAAACCATCTTTACGCATCCCTAACCTGACTATTTATGCTACTCTGCCGGACTACCCGGACCCTTCGCTGCAGAACCGTAACGAGTAAGATAGGCCACCACGATCTGCCTTCTAAAATCTAAATGAGGTCAAGATTTTCCAGATTATCTCATTAAAAGTCATGCATTATGGATGCTGTGTCTATCAACCAGGTGAACAATGGCCACCACCATTTCTTACTTCGAAAACCTATGCGATATTTTGCTATATTTTCATACATACGATCGGTACCCCCCATGAGCTTATCGTACTGGCTAATTGCATGCGGTCAAAAATTTTACTGTCGGACTTCGAAAAAAATTAATTTATCAAAGAAAACAATGCTACTATTTGTCAAAATATCCTAAAAAGCAACCAATATTGTATAAAAAGGCATTAAAGATAAATCTAGCCAAGTAGTTTGCGCTATACCAGCAACTGCGAGGAAAATATCGGGAAAAGCTTGATATACCTAAAGGATCACATAAGCGCCTAGCGCACTATACACGGTACACCATATAGTTATTGCACATAATCACTAAAAAAACGCACACAAGTTATTTATTTCTTCTAAATAAGTAAAACTATATGTTTATTAAATAAAACGTAACAAAGGCGTTTTCAAAGAATAAAATAAACACAAACCTTAATGTTCCCTGTTTTGGCCAGTGGAGAATGACACTCTTTCCTTCAGCCACGCATAATAGAAACTGATCCAAAAAGGTGGCATTCAGACAATATAATACGTGTACAGAAAGTATTCATTGTTGCAGCCACGAAATTTCAGAGCAAACGTTACAATGTAAGCGCGATATAGCGCCGCCGTAACCAAACCTTGCAAAGCGTACCATACATGGTGCGCTAGGCGATAACGGGTAGGAAATGCAGCACGAAAACAAAGTGATACGTGAGAGGGTAAACAATGGCAGACGTCAACAACGTTGTATGTAACCTAACCTCTTTGTTGCTTATATCAGCTGTTGAGTCCCAGATGCGAAAGATACCACGAAAGTTTCGAAAGATGCGAAAGAGGTAATGCGACACAATACTTTTAGACCCGTCTTTTCGGCGGTGAATTTGGATAGATTCGACTGAATTCTATGGTATAATTAATGTATGGGTTGTTTTAATATGAAATAGGCACATCAGTTCTTTGAAATTGGAAAAAATGTCCTTTCAAGACTGAAAAACTTCCTTCGGGGATAAAGTATTCTTGTCTTGTCTAGCGAAAAATTTATTCTGGGAATACATTTCTGACTGTGGCTGTGGGGGGGGGGCTATAGCCCCCATAGCCCCCCCCCTGGATCCGCCACTGCTAATGAGTGGTTTGGAGTTAATAGTTTTGTACTTAATAGGTAAAAAACTCAAAAGTTAATCTGTAGCCTGAAGTCTGCCTCAGGTATTCGGAAGCCAACAAAGTTACTTGGGTTTTACCTTGATACTAAACTCAGCTGGAGCTATCATATTACTGAGGTAAATAAAAATCTTTCCAAATCTCTCTTTATTTTCGGAAAGCTAAGTTTGATAGTCCCTTCTGATTTCATGAGATGTATATATTTCACTTTTTTAACAGCCACTTGGACTATGGCTTGGAGCTATGGGGGAATGCCCCTAACATAAAATCAGTATTTCATTTGCAAAAAAGGCTCTTAGAATACTTACTAAATCCCCATCTCGGGAACACTGTCGCCCACTGTTCATAAAATTGAAAATTTTAACTGTTTACAGTATGTATGTGTACAAATTTTTTATTTATGTGAAAGAAAATCTTGATCTATTCACCTACAAGATGTGCAACTCACAACTGCCGCACAAGAAATAATAATCTCTTATCCCCAAACCAATGCAGGTTAACTAAAACTCAATATTCTCTGCCTAATTTAGGTATCGGACTTTTTAATCATCTACCAATTTCAGCCAGAATGACTAGCTTGACTAAATTCAAGAGCGTGATTCACTCTTGGCTAGCCTCACGTGCATTGTATTCTGATGGTGAGTTTTTCACGCATAACACTTATAATATTGCATTCTGACATATCTGATAAACTGTAATTATGTGTACTTTTTCTTGCATATTTATGTGCACTTGAAATTTTTCCTGACGATGTCTGTGTATTTTCTGAATACTTTTGACCAATAAAACTTATTATTATTTTATATTTAATTGTTACAGTTGTAACATCCCCTCCAAGTCCCCGGCAAGCATCAGGTTTCATTGCCGTCATAATGGCCGGAGACTCGAGAGGGGTTGGGCAGTAATCGCAGCCACGTCCGACGCCCATCGGATGAGTGGCTACGCTGCTGTCGGGTCATGCGTACGCAGTAGACAGAGTGGCCTCAGGATGACGGCCTTCTGCATGCGTGCAACTAGTGATTCCGCCTGTGCCACGCAGGATGGAATGCACTTGATGTTATTTAGCAGCGAGCCCTTAACTCAACCGAGCACACCTATGATGAGGACCACTAGTTTCACAGTGTCCGGGGTACATTTGTCGAAGTTCGAGAAGCAGGTCTTGATATTTCGTCCGTTTTTCCACCTTCGCATCCTTGTTAGTTTCATCCGGAGCCGAAAACTCGATTACGAACACGGAGCGTGTGAGGTGGTCGATAAGAACGATATCAAGCTTGGTCGCCTCCAACTGCCTGGTAGTGGAGGAGTAATTCCACCAGATCGTGCATTTATCGTTCTCCACGATGGACTCAATATCTCCAGGGGCATAGGGCAGCACAGGTGTTTCGTCGATGCCATAATGGTGTCTAAGGTGAAAGTATAACACCCGCAGGGCCGCGTTGTGACGAGCTAAATACGCCAACCTTGCGTAATAACTACATCCGGAGAGAAGGTGACTCAAAGTCTCCGGCTGGGCTCGGCACGCCCTGCATCTCGTGTCCGCGACCTCCGCCTTGAATATAATTCGGCGGTACACTAGTGTGCTTATGACACCATCCTGGCACGCGAGAACAAAACCCTCGGTCTCAGACTCCAGACCGGCGGAGTGTAGGAAGGCAAACGTCAGCTCCTTCGATAACCCATGCTTTTCGATGTTTCGATAGAAACATCCATGCATGGGTTTATCGGTATGCGTCTTGAGCAAGGCCTTCTGCTCGGCTTTTTTTATTTCGAGCTTGAGGACGTCTGACTTCAATGACGAGATGGTCGTGTTATTGTCGCTACTGTCGGATGACGGGTCGAAGTCGAGACCAGTTTCATCCGCTGCCCTCTTTGCCGCCTGGAAGAGAAACGCCCCTGCTCCCGCACCTTCGTGCTCTTTCACGAGATTGAGCAGGGGGTCCCTGCTTTTCAACACTCGGCATGCCGTACCCAGGACTACTCTGTTGTGGAGGCACTCCAGACTCAATAGTCCTCTACCACCTACATTGCGAGGGAGATACAATCTGGCGACGGATGGTTTCGGATGAAGACTTCTATGGATGGTAATTATCTTCCTCGTTCCCCTATCGAGGTTTTGCAACTCGTTGACGTTCCATTTCATGCATCCGAAGGTATACAGCAGTGTAGGAACCGCGAACATGTTCTTGGCAAGAACCTTGTTCTAGCCTGACAGCTCAGAACTCCAGATGTTCCTGAGAGTCTGTCTGTATTTGGCGGTGAGCCTTTCCTTCACTACTGCAACCTCCTGCATTCGGCGCTGGGGGACGCCGAGATATTCATAGCTATCATCGTCCTCGAGGTGACGAATGACGCTCCCGTCAACAAGTTGCACGTCTTCCTTGATCTCCGAAAATCTTCCTCTCGTCAGGTGGATGAGTGCACACTTGTCCAATCCGAACTCCATCTATATAGCCTCACAGTATTCCAGTACGGTGTCCAGGGCAGTGCGAAGGTCTTTTGCATTAGAAGCATAAAGCCCCAGGTCATCCATATAGAACAAATGGGTGACCTTATGCTTCCTGTCACCTGGAACACCGCACATGTATCCTTTACCTCGTCGCAGCCTATGGGACAGGGGTAGGAGGGAAATACAAAACAGTAAGGGGCTTAAGCTGTCGCCTTGGAAAACACCACGGTGGTATGTTACCAACTCTGTGGAAACTGACCGCTTGCCTGAAGTCAGGACAAAGCGCGTTTTCCAGAGTGGTAACAGGCGTTGGATGCAGGACACTACCTCTGGGTGGACTTTCATCAACTTCAGCATTGCGATCAAAAGCTCATGCGAAGTGGTGTCAAAAGCCTTCTTTTAGTCCACCCAGGCCATTGATAGGTTTAGCTTATGCCGGATAGCATACTGGCATATGCACCTATCAATGAGCAGGTTGTCCTTGCATCCCGCGATTCCCTGCTTTGAGCCCGTCTGCACATACACCTCCTCCCACACAGGCTGGACGTGGTGGAGGATAAGGTCGCTCAAGATCGAGGTGAACGCCTTATATACGGTATTGAGGCAGATTATGGGGCGGTAGTTCTTTGGATTGGACAAGTCTCCCTTCTTAGGTATCAGAACCGTGCGTCCCTCAGTCAGCCAAGGTGGAATAGGATCTCCACCTATCAGAAAGGACGTGAAGATTCTGGCAAGGTGTTGGTGGTTGGAAGTAAACTTCTTCCACCAGAAGTTATTCACGGCATCCATTCCTGGAGCCGAGAAGTCCTTCTTCCCAGAGAAGGCCTTCTTCACGTCACTTTCTGTGACTGAAAGAGGTCCATCCACATCTTGTAGGTGGTGGTCACACAACTCTTTAAAGAGGCCTATGGCCGGAGTGTCTCCGTTGAATGTCTTGGACGTTTCGTAGATATCCTTCCAGAAACGTTCAACCTCTTGGACGGGAGGCGGAGATTCAACGACAGGCGGAGGTGGTCGAAAGAGACGGGACGGGTGAAGGAGAAAGGTGGAATTTTCCCTCACGGCCTGCTCCTCTTGAGGAGTTTTTTCCGGGCAGTGGTGAGTGCTCGTACTCTATCGACCTCGTGCTGCTTAGTGGTAAGCAGCACGCTTTTATTCAGTGTGTGATGGTTGTATCTGAGACTGCGCGCAATGTGCCGAACTTTGGGAGTGAAAGTTCGCCCAGATAAGATGTATTCCATCACGCACTGGATTCTCGGCGCCTGTCGTCTCGCCTGCATGATCTTGGCCTCCAACTGTTCCAGCCTCTTTGCTGCCTTGTCCTCCCAAGAGGTGTTCTTTTGGGAGTGAGCCATAATTTGGCAGCAGCCTAGACCACGCAATTTACCGAACAAGGTCCGACGTTTCCGTTAGGATTTCGTCGATAAGATCATTCAACTTGGGCAGGTGGTTACACCGCAGAGAGATCTTTCGGTGGATGTCTCTCTACATAGTTTGTCCTCTATCATACTATTTTGGTTAATAACCACGTTCGTAGTTCAGAGACAGCCTGACCAGCTTCTTCCCCATTTGGCTGAGAGACTGACACAAATGTCCTTCTCGCCTCAGGCGGTGGAGAGGCTGCCTGTGTTGGGGAGAGTGGTCTGGCGAGTGGTGTGTTCCTCTGAACTCGCGGTTTGTGGGGAGTTTCCTTTTTTCGCAGGTGGTTGGCATAATCGCGCAGATTCTGCTGCGATAGATGGTCGTGTTCCGGATGCAACTCACACCACAAAGTGTGCATCCTTGCCATATACCTACTTGCGATCGGGCTCGCTGGCCGCATGGCATGCGAGGAGGTCGCTCCTTAGGGCTTCCGTCCACTGCATACGAGCTCCCTTCTGAGGTGGTGAATTTTCATTGCCACACCCAACTGTTCTAGGTCCCCCATCCGAGAGGGGCCGGTTGTGGCTGGCTTTCCTGGTTATAACGTTCGGAACCAGTTTAACCGCGTGTACGGTGGTTAGCCCCTCACGCAGACGTCCACCATTAGCCGGCAAAAGCCGTTACCAGGTACGCCACGGGGAGGCTGGTGGTCCAGCTTTCGTACCCTTATTATTATTATTCCTGGCCAACATTTCAATAAGGTTTTTATAAATCAACTTCATCAAAGTGGTTGAAGAGATTTTTTGTCTGTCTACAGATTTGAGTGAAACTTTGCATACGAGTTCTCATTAGCGATATCTGTAGATAAAAGTGAAACAAATACATTTACCGATTTTGTCTATTTGGTAATTCAATGCTATTTTAGCACATACTTAGCCTTACAGCACCTGAGATATATTTCATAATAATTCAACTACATATGTACAGTTTTCCTTATAAACGGCAATGGTTACCAACAAATATAAAGGTGTCTCGCCTAGACAAAAGATTCGAAAAGCATTTAAATATAATTTTCACCAAATGTCGAATGCCGCGCCGAAAATTCAAGTCGGAACATTTTTTAATAAAAGGAAAAATGTAAACTATAAAATTCTTGCATCGTTCCCATCACTGCATGTATGGCGATTTCCACCGCATAAACAGATGCACTTGAATGAAATGTGGTTCTGTTATTTGTTTTGTGACTTCCTTGAAAAATTATTAAATTTTGCACTCAGAGACACATAATTACTTCCAGTTCCAGCAACCATTATACAATTTTCCCATAAATCACTATTACTATAATAGATAACTTTATCATTTCATTATATGTTTAAAACCACCGTTTGTACTGTTAGGCCTAAAGTTGGCGCCCCAAGTGGTAGCTCGGGCCTTGCTAAATACCCTTGAGGTGACTTGCAGATGCATATGCTTACGAGTTTCAGATTAAAACGGTTGACACAATTCTACAATTATACTTGTCATTTTAACCAAAAATATGTAGGTATTTAAACAATACTTAAATACGAGTATTATTAGTTATTAAAATATTCTTTGGAAGTTTAGGAACATGTTTTTAAATTATATTTACAAACAACATTTATCAAACCCTTTAATTTATTCTGCTAAATACTTTTTTGCCGCTGACGGCATATGATGCTGGTCGGAGCAACGTCGAGAAATGGTATTTATTCCATATCATACTCCGATACCAATATTAAATAATAAGCATAATAATCTTAATTGTGACTCCTGTGTTATTTTGTTTCTGGGTTTTTATCTATTGAAACATCAGAAGAATTTTTCATGGCGAGGAAATTGTATACAAATGGAATATTGCGTCACCATATATGGTATCTTAAAATTATTTTTATCTGATGTATTGCTAAAGGGAAAAGTATTTATTCAAATTTTTGTAATATTTTTCAGAGTATTTGTAATTTGTTTAAACACTTTTGTCTTTTAAGCATTTGTTAATATTTTAGCATACAAATTTTTACTAGTATTTATTTGTTACTACCAGAAATGTCCGTTGATTCTCAAAGAGAGAGAGGAAAGTAAGAAATAATATAGTAGATACATTCATACAGAAGAGTATCTGACTTGCTCATCTTAGTTTATTTTGCTAAGTGGAAATTGCCCGTATATTTCGCTTAATTATTCAGAGTATTAAACTATGTCACTTAAATTGTTTATTCTTTAAATAGTAAAACTAAAAAAGTATGTATTCTGGTTTCGCTAGGGGCGCGTGGGGAAGATCACAATAAACTTCGAGCATATTACCCTTGATATTTTTACATTACCCAAAAGACCCTATTTGAATTTTTATTGAAAATAAGTATCATTTACATGCGGGCAAAATTTCAAGATGAACTGGTCTTCATTAATTCTGAGGATAAATAGAAAATGATTTAGGGACTTAGAGCACATTAGAACCACAACCATCCCTCTTGAGCTCTAGGACTGCAGTATTAAGTACACCATCCCTCTTGAGCTCTACATGTATTAAGGTTTAATGGGTGTAGTACGTAGGTCTCTAGCAGTGTGCAAAATTCTTTGTAGTAAGGGATATACTACGTATACCGATGGGCCCTAATTATAAGAATCAATGTGACGTAATAAATGCAGATACTATGTAAAAGCCGTTAAGCGCACACGGAGAGGTTGGGGTACAAAATACTCCAACTGAAATCAAATAAAATTTGCTAATATTGATAATTTAATTTAATGAAAGCTATAAGCTGTAAGTCGGGCGAAATTTCCTGTTCATTGCCATTGCTCTGGTTGCCAAGGAAATATGCTATTTTTGAAATCGGAGAAAAATTGATAATTTTGGAATTGAAAACGTAATGTTAAAGTAAAAACGAAGCATATGGCAAAATCGATTACAAGAATGCTTAATTCTTTCTGCCATCCGTAAGAGAAAATTTCAACTGTATATCTTGGTTGCAAGTAATTTAAAAAAGAAATCTCTGTACTGATTCCAAAGTTTTTGTCATGGGAGTAAAATATAGGGGCCCGTTTTAGAGGCCGTGGGGCCCTGAAGCCTTTTTAATATAGCCTATAGCACTCCTTATTATATATAGAATACATGCAAGTGCTATAATCATGCAAAAGTTAGGGTCAATCGGTTCTGTAGTTTTCGAGGAAACGAGTAACGAACATACAGATAGACACCACTTAATTTTTTTATATTAGTGTTGATTAAAAATTACATATAAAAAAGTATTGACAACTATGTTTACAATATGCTCACACTACATCTGTAAAAGTGACAAAATTAGAGTGTAATTCTGCTGAGCATAGTGAAAAGAGATCCAGCTCATGGTCGCTAAGTAGGACAATCGTCCCAGGCAGCAAATCATTAGGAGAGTCTCCGCTAGCGGGAGTAATAATCCGCAATCTTCTCCCCTCGTACACTCACCGTTGTAACATTCACGACGTCAACAGTGACGGCCACACGCTCTTACGGAGGCAAGTAGGCAGGAGGTCGTTGTTTTGGGGCGAATTGCTACTTGCCGAGGGTCTGGGGGAATGGAATACCGTATGACCACCATTTTCCTGTTTTAAGAGGAATTACCCCCCCCCCCCGCACCCATCCTTAATCCGCCACAACATCTAGGGTAATATATTGATAAAGATAAGCGTATGACATTCGTATATTCATGGAAGGGAAGACTATTCCGCTACTGCAGTTTTCTTCGAATTTCTGGTATCGAAAAGATCGTATCCTGAGGATTCAAGGTTTAAGATGCTCACCTGCGATTTTCAGCATTATCTTTTTACCCCGGGGCACTGCTCTTACAGTTAAGCGCCCCACAGATATTCTTATGGGTAGCTTTATATTGTTTATTTAACTAAGCTTCCTATTGGAAAAAATCAATGGGAAAAAATATTCAATTGAACCGTTCAATTGAGAAGTGACAAATTTCAATTGATTCAATTGAATTTTTTATTCGAATTCCAATGAATTTCCAAATATTCAATTGAATCTTTGGATATACAATTGAATCTTTGCATGTTCAATTGCATTTTGGGAAATTCAATTGAATATCCAAAGATTCAATTGAATATTTTCAATTGAATCAGCAGATTTTTTCCAATAGGGCTCTTTTATGTATTTTTCAGTTACCAATGCCTGTAAGGAATACTAAATAATGTTACGAGTCTTTAATTTTGAAATAGTGTTTGCATGTCAGCATGATTGTCGAGGTATGAAGACGAGACTGAATGCCTCATGGTAGACGATTTTTTACTTGTGTTTAATAACTCACCTCATTTACCTTCGCCTCATCCTGTTTGAAATGTCCCGCATGATTTCATTTTCTGAGAGTGTTCATATCTCGTAGTATTCATGAATTAATAGTATTACTAACACTAATCAGCATTGGAATGTTAACCCGCGTAATGCATGATAGAATATTTGTTAACGTAGCATTCCCTTGGATTTCAGGTTTGGCCTTTTTTTAGTAGATAGCATTTTTCTCCTTTTTGGTTGCCGCCGAGTGGCCTGGGGAGCCTGCAAGGTTTCTAATTTGAACTGGGAAGATCACTGCATGCTTAGTGTGTAATGACCCCTTGCCACACACCTCTGAGGTAGCTTACACGGTATTTCGTGGACGTAGGTGTCCATTTTCTAAGGGCCGCAAAAACCAGCGTTGCGAACTGTCCAGCCCAAAGGCAGCGAATTTAGACGACGACCTTGTTAGCTACGGAGCAAGCGGAGCGGTCATCGAATCGGAGGCTACGAAGGACGCGGGATTCCATTGGCGAATCGCGGTAACATAAAAGCTTTACGGGCCACTAACTCTACACCTACTGTCCTTGTAAATGTCGATTGCTTTGACTTTAAGAGGCAGTATTATCATCAAGCGAAAAGAACCGATTTTTGCGAAATACTAAACATCTGACGGAATACTAATTTCTAAATGTAGTCATGTACGCATACAATTTTTCTCGCCTATAATATATTTTATTCGAAAAAAGACACGGTTTTCAGCGCTTAAATCCCGATGGCCAAAAATGTAGTAATTCTCTCACTTTTCACCGTATAAACTCATCATTTTGAAATTCGATGCCAGGAATATATTTTTAAGAAGTTAGAGGAAGGCATTTGCTTGTATGTCGAAATTTTCACGAGCTATTTTAAAAGTTGTTAACCTTGCCGCTAATATCTTAACTATAAAACGTGTTTGAAATCGGTGCCGCTGGTGTAGCCGTAATGACCCCAGCATTGCAAACGTTGAATACAATTTTGTTTTCTCATAGAAGGTGCAGTTGAACTAGAGATTCCGCTCTAAGTTGCCACTGTAAATAATAATTTTTAACTCACAGTACGGTTAAGAGGGGAATTGGGACCACTATTCAGTAAAGTTTAGTGTTCTGCATATTATGTAAAGCCTCTAAAATTGCAGTGTTTTAAATTAAGTTGTGGCGTTCAATCAAGTTTATTGAATACCACATATTAGAAGCGATTGTTAAACAGGCGCATTATCTTTTGTTTCGGCATTTAATTTTTATTTAACAATTTATACTATTGGGAAGGGGGAATGATATTCTGAACAATGCTGAGCGGGGGGAACTGAGCAAAAAAAGTTGAGAACAACTGCTCTAGACCCCGCCCCAGTTGCTGAAGACTACGACCGCTCATTTAAGGTGAAAATTTGTGACTTAGAGACCGGGACGATACGAAAACCTGTCCCAAGAGATAGAGCGGGGTGGGCAGGGATTTGCATTTTCATGCCTTTACGACAATAACTGATGTCATGTAACTCATTACCAGTGCAAAGAGAATAGTTTCAAGACCATGACACCGCTTAGAGTGGTTCGAGAGCTGATTCATCTGTCTAGAATATATCGCCTTCCAATGAAAAAACTAATAGGAGAGTATTTACCCTGGTTTAATTGAATTATTGATAAACTATCACAATACAACACTCCTTATACAACATTTGGTAATCAAACTTGAAATGAAAAAATCCTACGGTTGCAATTTGGTTCCCCACGAACCATTGATAAACTTAAAATGTATTTTTTGTATTATGGTCACTCAGGAACTTTTGGATAAAATGCCAAACCATTACCTTCCTTAGGTGTAGGTGGTTGGAGTAGGTAATGAGAGGCGAGGGGATGCTGAAGGCCGTGATAAAGGGAAGGATGTTGGCTCAGCGGGGAGGGAAAGAAAGAAGAATTATGGATCTGATGAAGAGAGGTAGGACGTATGTCGGGCTGAAGAAAGAAATCGAGTAGGGGCCTCCAGCTGGAAAAGATTAGTGTAGGTATTCAAGATTCCAGCTTCTCCCTATGCCGGTATATCACCTCTAATAAGGTATAATCTCTTCATAATGTGCAAATACACGAATTTACTTCGCGGAGGTTTTACATGGCATACGTCAAAGAACGCACGTGCCTCGTCCAGTAACGATACAAAGAGAAATGTAAACTGCTCTAAGAGTATGAAAAAAAATCCTTTGAAAACACCCTATTTTTACCTTTTCGGCATCGCCTCAAATGAATGAATGGGGATTGCATTGCCTGCCACGTTCATGCGATCGCACAGAAATGTTATCGCCCTCTAGGAATACTGCATCCAGTTTCTCAAACAGTTGACCAAATCACTCAAAGTCGTCCAGAAATTCTATTTTAGCAATAAAAATTTACCGAACCCCACTGCATTTCTATAAGTGTCAGCTTGACGCGCGAAATCAACTGTGACGTAGGGAAAACTTTCCAGCACATTACAGTGCTTCCGGTAAGATGGGCCTATACGCACTAGGGCTTTCCAAGCGCACTCCCTCACGTAGGATTCCACTTAATGACACGCGATTTAAGGACAGGAGTGTGCCTGCTGGGGGAAAACGATAGTCGTAGAATATGATCTTCCGGCAGGCATTTGCACATACCTTTAGTTTGAGCCAACCGGGTCGGTGTCAGTTGCCGCCCTACCTGAATGTGCGTAGACGGCGACCTTACGGACTTTGCCCTACCTTAGGGGAAGTATGCTACTCATCAAATGTATTTTCTTGATTTTTTCATCTTCATCAGCGATGCAATCGTAAGATTGGTTGACTTAAACCCTTCGACTCTATCCGTTCTCTTGCCAACTCTTTAATGTTATTGTAGCTCTTCTCCATGTCCCATTTTCGCTGGCCTATGTAAATACCCATAAGTCCAGTGGCGTATGATCCAGCCTCCCCCCCCCCCCCCCCGAAATAAGGCCGCGGCGAGAGGCGCATGCGCGGATACCAGTCGGTCGCCGCTAGTTAGCCGGTCTTGCCCCCCCTTCCCCCCCCCGAAGTTTTAACATATATTCGCGACTGCATAATAGGATGGGCCGAAAAACACGAAAGTGTCCGAATCGAATCGTAATAGCGCGGAGAAGTTGCTACTCGTCCCCCTGATCACAAAGAAAGAAAAATATTTGAAATCGGATCACATCTTCCGGTCGCGCATCTCGTTCGAAGTTTCGAAAAATCGTAAAAAATATGACTTTTTTCGGGATTTTTTAAAATGAGTTAGAGTGATTTATTTGCGTTCAAAATCGGTATTTGGCCTCTTCTAAAGGTCCTTTGTATTAAAAAATATAATTCCCCTTCTTTTTGGGGGAGGAGGAGTCGCTCATCGCGTTCAAATTATCGAAAAATAGTAAAAAACATGACTTTTTTCGGGATTTTCTCTCTATGAGTTACAGTGATCGGATTGCGTTTAAAATCGGTAT
Organism: Pyrrhosoma nymphula; assembly: GCA_963573305.1. Classification (NCBI taxonomy): domain Eukaryota; kingdom Metazoa; phylum Arthropoda; class Insecta; order Odonata; family Coenagrionidae; genus Pyrrhosoma; species Pyrrhosoma nymphula. The sequence goes on from OY754330.1 coordinate 54,753,366, forward strand.
GTTGCCTCTTCTGAAGATCCTTTGTATTTTTAAAAAGATATAATTCCTGTTGCTCCCTTATTTTATGGGGGAGGGGAGGGGCATGTATCGTAAAAAGCTGTAAGTTAGCAAGTACTGTTCTAATTTGAGTCCCAGAGGGAGATCCGAACCCAATATGAAATTCTGTGTCCGTATATTTTGCAACCGTATCTGTCTCTTCTGTTTCAGGATCTGAGGTAATGTTGGCCGTAGTTTCAGAAGAATTACCACCCCCATTTTTTACTTGTTTTGCGTTTCTTTCCAGCCTCTTCTTAATCATTTCACTCTCCTTTTGGTCAACTGTTCCTATCTTGCCAATTCTGTGATGCCGCTGTGCATAAAGAAATTTTCTCTCTACCACAGGAACTATCCTGTCGACAGGGCATGAACAATCGATTTTAACCGGCTCATCACAGGTACATTTATCTACTGTTGTCTTGAAATCACATAGCCGGTGCATTTCGCACTTGCAGGAACATACGTCAAATAAAGTTTTTGTACTGTCAGAAATGTATTGTACTCCTTTAGTTATTCCTCATATTTTTTGACCCCATAATACTTTTTACGTATGTAGTAATACTTATTGTGAAGAGTTTTGATACGTTTTATGATTCTAGGGCAAGAGACCGTTGGCAAAGATGCCTTAATGAAAATAGTCTCTATTTCATCAGCAACGACATTAACTACTGCAGAGAAGATAACATCCTGTTTTGGACTGGCCGAAGCCAGTGCTAAAGAATATCTAACAAGCTGGCAATGCAGTAAAACATCAGCATGCGATGGAAGAATCTGATATCTCAGACTTTGAGGCGGTCCAAATAAAGGACATTGAAATTTCTCACCATACGTCCTCAACGTCATTGTCCAGCTCTCTTCAACTCGAAGATACGACCGTGCTCCAACTCTAAGCAGCGGTATGATGCGACTCTTCTCCCCTTTGGTCAGAAATCAGCTTTGGTCGCTCTCGGAGTGACTTGACTTCTCTGGCACCTTGCGCGCAGCGGTACAACTAAGTCCATGCTCCGGCTGCCGCTAGCCTGGTTGGGGGCTAGGTCCGCCCTCGCTGAGGCTCCCCTCCCATTTTATACGTAAATTACATGTACGTAAGAATGATCTAAGCAGGATAAGTATATTTTAACGCTTTGAACGCCTTAGCCTACCCAACGGCACTCCTAACACGAGGAAAGCTACGACCGAAATACAAATCCTTCTTCCGAAACGATGTGAATGTTATCATCGGTTTGTAGAAAAACATTTGATCCTTTATGTCGGCATTTGCAAAGTAAGTGAACAATAAGGGACTTCACTAAATCCTAGGCGTAACTTCATTAGAGCGTTTCATTTTTTATATGTAAACGGCTGGTGTCCTAAAACCCCCCGCCACACGCCTATTGAGGCGGCTTGTGGGGTAGTATGTAGATGTAAGAGAAGTAAAAGGTGGCACTCGCGGTGCAGCCGAAAGTACCCATATACCTGAAGGTTCTAGGGCGAAGAACTGCACACTTCAAACGAGGAAAACAACGACCGTAAGGTCATTCATTTCTACGATATATGCCCCTCCCCTCTCCCATAAAAGAAGGGGGGAACGGGAATGATATCTTTATAAAATACAAAGGATCTTCAGAAGAGGCAACATACCGATTTTAAACGCAATCCGATCACTTTAACTCATAGAGAGAAAATCCCGAAAAAAGTCATGTTTTTTTTTACTATTTTTCGATAATTTGAACGCGATGAGCGACTCCTCCTCCCCCAAAAAGAAGGGAAATTATAATTTTTAATACAAAGGACCTTTAGAAGAGGCCAAATACCGATTTTGAACGCAAATAAATCACTCTAACTCATTTTAAAAAATCCCGAAAAAAGTCATATTTTTTACGATTTTTCGAAACTTCGAACGAGATTCGCGACCGGAAGATGTGATCCGATTTCCAATATTTTTCTTTCTTTGTGATCAGGGGGACGAGTAGCAACTTCTCCGCGCTATTACGATTCGATTCGGACACTTTCGTGTTTTTCGGCCCACCCTACTGCATAAATCCCCTACTATAGATCTTACTCGAGGGGCCTTCCCTTCTATTATCTTCCTTACAAATGCGTTTTCTCAAGTGTGTATGTCCATCTGGACCCTGTCTTTCTAATACTGCTCCATATGGTTTTATCCGCTTCTATTATTATATCCACCTCATTTCTGATCATGTCCGTCCATTTGATACCAATAGGTTTCGAAATCGTCTATTCTCTTCGTATTATTCTATCAAATCATTTAGAATGTTGCGAAATCAAAATGTATTTCCTTTGTTAGTTGATACTCCATAGATTCCTTAATCGTTATGTACAGTAGAGCCTCGATTATCCGACCTAAACCGGCCGCGACAAGGTCGGATAAGTGAGAAGGTAACATGGAAAATAATAAAAACAATGTAAAAAAATGTTTAATTTAATTTGCACATTGGAAACTTTTCAAATACATGTGTCTTACTTAACTTTATATGACGTACAAGTACTAATATGAAAGACTGCACTTGCTCTGTGCGACGAAAGGGGGCCCTCGCGCGATAGCCTACTGCATAAATTACAGTAGTTATCGTGCATGGGGACGGTCGGATAACACGGAAGGTCGAATAACCGAGACTCCACTGTATCTTTATTTAATTTCAATTGTTAAATCTCTGCATGGTTAATAGTTTTACTCTTTTTATTATTAAAAACTGGTTGAAATTTTTTTAGGCCAGACATTCCACCCAGAAAAAAAGTGCCGCCCTGGGCGGAACTTTTTTTTTTGGGTGGAATCCCTTTTCCCTCTAGGCTAACTGACCCAGGGTTCAAAATTTCGGAATTCACTGGTTGGGTTTCTGCAAAAGGTTTGCACGTATCAATCTTGATCTACATACAAGCTGCCCAGGTCTGTCCGAAAGGATTGAGGGGCCCTGTGCAAACGAAAGTCAGGGCCCCCCTAACTTTGCATTCCCTTTTTGATACTGTAGGATCTTTTAAGCATATTTCATGGAAAGAAGGAAATTAACCTACAAAATGGGTAATGACTTCACGAAATTTACGTATGTACTAAGTAGTAGGTAATTTCAGGTCATAGGTGGGTTTCCCCACGTGGGCGTGCAAGGGGCACAGCTGCCATGAAAAAGAAAGTGAAAGGACGAAAAGTGAGTTTTAACCATGTATCGCTCTAGCTTATGTTGAAGTTGTCAATGATACATGGGATGAAGGAATGTTAGTTCCAAACTATTCGACGGAAGATTTTTTTCTTCTCTGTCTCTTCTGTCAGTCCCAAAGATACATTGCGGTGTTGAAATAATTCTCCTCCAAGAATTAATAACCCTCCGAGACACCTTGTAACCCTGAATTTTTCAAGCAACCTTAATGTAGAGTTTAGCCTCAAGAATCTTTAGAACTTCCCAATCTAGTCCTCTCATCAACTGTGTTGCACTCTACTCTTATTTCCAAAGAAGCATCCGGCTTTCATTCATGATTTGCTAATTTCACAGATGACATCTTTCTCTCCTCCGAGATCACATGGGGAAATTCCCTTATAATGGACGCTCACCGTGAGCCCAACTCTGGATCAGGGGCTTAATTTCTTTCGGAGTGCTGCTCCACGCTGCTTCTTGGAGTACCAAATAGAAGCTCCTTATTTTTTTTCATATCTTATTCAATCAAGCTAGGAGGATGTTCTCTACCCCTCGGTGCTCCAGATCTCCAGTACTTCTAAATTTAGAAGTTGAGCCCTGCTCGGGGTTGAATTTTTTGCAAACGATTCTTACTCAAAGATGGAACACCTGAAACAAATACACGGTGTATTTGGAGGGGAGTATGACTTTAAAATTTCCACCCGAGAATTTACATTTTTATTATAAGCCTTGAATCAGTCCTCAAAGAAGAATTGAAAAAAATCTCAGAAGACATTTCCCCTTATCTTTTTCCACACCTTTCTCTCATAGCAGTAGGCCTACATGGTTGTAACAAAACACATGCTAGAACTTCATATTCATGAAATACAGATAAAAAATTGTATTTCAATGGTGAATGAATTCTGCCAAGGAAAAATTATTAAAAAGTACTAAAAATATTCCAATAAAGTATTTGATTAAATCAATTTTTTATCAGCAGAGATGGAACAACAAAGTAAAAGTTGTGTAGGCATTTTTTAAGATATTAATAAACCTTTTTCCATCAAGAAATATTGAAAATATTTTTGAGCCATAAAAATATTTCAAAATGGAGCAGGCATCCAGTTTCTGATGGAATTCAAGACCTTGATAAGAAATTTTCCAATAAAAGACTATAAAGAGTACATAATAGCTGTCGGGCATTCCTCCGCTTGAAAATGCCCATAGGTGAAAAGTTTCTCCTGGCATCACAGCTCAGAAGTGAATTGCCTTTTAACACATTCAGCACGGAGCACATCTATTGACATGGTCCCATCTATGCCGATCTACGGGACCACATCAATCAACGTGGTCCTTTAACCTTAGGCCCTTTAAAAAATGGGTTATGTTTCTAGTGTCTCCCTTAAATTCGCGACCAGCATTGAATGTGCTAACCAGAAGACTCCAGCAAGTTTGGTGGAGAAACTGTTGTCGCCAATGGACATCTTCACATGGAGGGAATGCCCAAAAACTCTCCAACTTAAGCAACATTGAAAATTTTGATCCAAAAGACTCTGAATGCCTACAATTTCCTGTACCCATAAACTAATTGACCAAACAAATATGTCACTGTTTTCATAGTTTAATGAACATGAAATCATCAAAAACATTTCAATGAATTCTGTAACAATTTAAAATGATAGTCCCTCCCCATAGACAACAGGGCTTGCACATTCCAATGACCCTATGTGCTGAACTTGTGACAGCAACTGTCATTGCTCCTGTTTGGGCCTTCCATGCCATTAAGGTAAAAGGTTATACCCAAATTAAAGGTAGTCCACATGGTGGAGTTACAGTTATACCTACTACTGTGGGCAAGCCCGGGTTAAGACAAAATTTTAACCCAGGCAAAAGAGTATTTCGCCCCCCCCTCCCTCCCCCCAGCTTATCAAACCTATTCAGTTAAACGTAGTAAAACATATTTTTTCACAATCACGGCACCCCTTTTTTTGCGGCACCCTGGGCAGCCGCCCGTGTCGCCCAGGCCTTAAGCCGGGCCGGACTGTGGGGAAAGTCAACGTGAAGCCCACATCTCCATCAACATAATGGTCGGAGAAAGAATTTGAATCCTGGCTATAAGGGGACACGACCCAATGAGATGGGTGGGTACTATGCCTAACAATGGAGGAGGCACAACATCTAATAGGATAATGACTAATAAGACAGTATAATGAAAATAGCATTATTGGGAGCATTATTGGAGATTGACTCATTCTATGTCAACAGAAAAAATATCACCATTGAATTCTTTAAAGGCCGTTTTACACGATGAAAGATTTTGTACAAACGAATATACGTGAGATTGTACGTTTGTCTCAACGAAATTAGAACAGGTTCTATTTTCCATGCAGGCATTGAGACATTCGCACAAGCGTTCATACAATTTGCCGCTTTACACGATACATTTTGCCCCATGCAAGAGTTCACGGAAGAGTTTGTACAAACAAATGTACCGTGTAATACGGCCTTAAGAATGGGTGAAAAGGATAAAATATCAAATGTATAGTCTTCCTGAATTCCATAGGAAGATTATCCACAAATATGAAGTACAGCAGCACAAAATAAAAAGTAATACATTTATCCGCATGCCTAAGAATTTATATAGGGTCAATTATAACTTTTGAGTTTTCCTCTGCCAGTGAAAAATCTTGTAAAATACCTTAATGAAATGATAAACATTTGCAGTCCAGAGTAACTAGTTGTGGCAATGACTAAAATTTAGTAATTCTATGAAAAATCATGTTCGATTAAATTAAGTCATCAATAAAAATATACCAAAAGTGGATTTATTTGATAAATGCACTCAATATAAGGAATAATTTCACATTTTACAGTTGACACAGTAATATTAAATTGCATTTTACAGAAACATTCATATAACTAGGCAATGCATACAGTCAATTGATATAGGCAGCTTTAGATTCAAGAAATATAAAATAACACTGAATCATAAGAGCATAATTATATACAAGCAAGCATTATATATATTAATAAACATGTTTATATACTTATGTATTTAACTTTTTTTGTACTCTATTCTTTCCACCTTAACTTCATCGCCAACTAATTGGTAGACATACGTAACAACAGTAGAACTCTGAATATCCATTAGAACAAATGAGGGGTTCACAGACCTGAAATGATAAGAGTAAAGATACACGATACATATTTGACATTCCAAGACACAAAAATGTTACTATTACCTAAAAGAAGTCTCTGCCACAGCAAACAAGGCAGTATGATCTCAGCAGGGGCGCAACAATGGGGGGGAGGGGGGAGGAGGAGGGGGGGAGGAGGAGGGGGGGAGCTAGGGCCCCTCCATAAATCAGAGGTTGTGGCTCACTTTTTAATGGACACTACTCGATTTGCAAAATTATTTGCGCCTTAATCCCTAGCGACTCCGCTCTGATTTTGAACGCTGAGCAAAATTTTATATGGAGAAGATGAAACTGTTGTGACCTGGAAATCGGTAGGCGAGTTTCTATATATTTTTGTGACTGTTATTTTCCAGTTTTCTATTGAATGCATTAGCTTGATATTTCCTTGTGTATTTCTGTACAGTTTTAAGAACAGCTCAGAATAGCCAAGTGAAACTATCCCTTTTGGGAGTGTGACCTTTCACTTTTCCTAACGTCAATACCTTCCTGTTTCCTCTCCTCCCCAAATCTATTACCACCTCACCGAAAACATTCTTGTCTCGGCTAGTCCTATATAATGGCACGGAGAGATACGCAAAAGGAGAAGTTGGAGTCAAGCATTGGAGCAGTTGGAGTCAAGCATTGGAGCAGTTGGTCAGTCATGTAGCCAAAACGGGAGTCAAGGTGCGGGCCATACGGACGCAGACGCAGCGCCATCCATCCGTGCCATATCTAGAGCTTCTCTCCTTCCCAAGCCGTGGTAATATACTTGTTGGGCTATTCTGACGCACATGTTGGTTCTTGTGTACTGTTTTATTCTTGCCTTCAATAGATTTGAAATACATTAAATCATTTTCCTCTCAAGTACTTGATTTTGAATTGAATAACATTCCCCTCAATACCTATGGATGACTATTCGTTTCTCGACGGCCAAGGACAAGGACCCATAAGTCCGTGTTCGAGTTTCCGTCAAAACCACGGGGTTCGAGCGCGCGACAACAAAACTCCCTCCCCCTTAACCCTTTCACTACGAACGTCACATATATGCGACAGAAGATTTCCTGACCAGGAAGACGAATGTCGAAAATATGCAACGGAGATTTTTCTACGCAAACGAACGAACGTCGCATATTTGCGACGCTATGCTTTCCTCCCTTTCTGGCGCTTGCAGGTACACAGCTTATAAGTTTCGGGAGCCAATGCTGCAGGGATCAGGCCTTTCCCTCGGAATCCACGAGCAGGTACCTGGACCCTTCTCCTTATTAGCACCCTCTTTGTGGCAAGGGTCCGCGGTTCTATGGTTGTTTATTCAGTGATTTGCTAAATAAATATTTGTTGCTTTCGCAAAAAATATAAAATCAGAATTGATTTTCTTGTTTTATGGTGAGTGTTTAAAACTTTTAAGCGAAATTGTAACATCAATCTTAACTGAAGTATTGATATCAAGATTAACATACCAATGTTTGATAATGTTGATATTGATGGTAGAGTTTAGTTTAAAATTTGTAAATGCACAGTAAAAAATGAGAAATTCACTTCAAAGTCTACTATTTGAGAGCAAGCAATAAATATACATGTAGTAAAACCAACAGATAAACAATTAGTTGACGGCAAACCCATGCCACTGGAAAGGTTGTAAATCTGCAAAGGTTGGAGCATAACTGCCCCCAAGAGTCCGAGATAATGGCGAGGTCCTCGCTTTGAGGGGTCGAAAATGGTAGGAGCTTAGTGTGAGTATAGACCTGCGAGTACATACTCCACAGATGCCTTATAAAATGGTTTGTACATAGAGGAAGGAAGAGTCTCTTCGTACTCAGTTCAGTAGACATCCACAGAAGAGAATTCTGCAGACTCGAAAGGGTTAATTTGAACATCGTTCAGGAAAAATTTTTATTTTCCCATTTATATGATCTATAAATTCGAAATTTATTTGCTGACTCCCCCCCCCCCCCCCTTTAGAGCTAGCTTATACAGATTTTTCAAGGAGTTCGCCCCCCCCCCCCACAATTCAGGGGGTTGTTGCACCCCTGGACCTCAGTGCATGTTCTGAAGCTTGAATAACTTCTAGGGGATTATTCTTTATATATTAACTAACTCTTCCCTCGCTCATTTTTGCAGGGGCCAACAACAGCAGAGCCTGTTTTAGTTTGGAGGCAATGAAGATAATCACACATAATAAGAGATATTTCCATATAAAACTTCCCACAAAGATCCTGCCTAAATCACAAATACATATGACCATATGCAGAGTATTTGATGCAATAAATTTTGATATGGTCAAGGTGACATCCAGTGTCCCACAAGGAAGTCGCAATGACACCTGTTATACTCATATAAATGATCTTAACCCTTTAACTTCTCCCATCGTCGAAAAGCGATCGCCATAGCAGACTGCTGCCATTGTCTATTGGCGATTTGAAGTATGGTTTTATTATAGGTGCTAAAAATGTTTTTGTCTTTTAGTAAAAAAAAGTTCAATGATTCGTATTCAACAGTAAAATCAGACGATAATTACTCATTGTAAATTTTAAAACTAATTTTCCTTTAAATAAAAAGTGACAAATTTTAAAATAACGCAAAAATTTAGAAAAAAAGTTTGCATTTGGGGAGAGCTATATTTCAGATTATTTGCACAGTTGAAGGGTTAACTCCAGGCTTAGCAGCAAAATTAGATATGTATGTACTTATTATGTATAACCAATTTTAAAGAGACAAAATATGATGTACAGACCAAATTGATCCACTTTTCTCAGATCATTTAGCTCTGACATTTAATGTGCTTGTTTCTTCACCTGACAGCACCTCTAACCCTATTGAAAATGCCCTCTAGGAATTTTTTCCCACAGTAATTTGACAATGGGAACTCAAACATTTTCCTATAGGAAAATAATTTTCCTATAGGAAATAATTTTCCTATAGGAAATTTCCTATGGGGAATAATTTTCCTATAGGAAAGAATTTTACCATAGGAAAATAGTCTCATATACATAACATTTAAAAAAAACTCCACCACGAGAATTAGATCCGAGGACCTTCCGATCATGGGTCGCCGACTCTGACCACTACGCCAACTGACTGTTTTGAAAATAGAGTGATCTCATAAGTATAAATTGGCATGCTAAGCGTGACACAAAAAAAGTGCGGTACAGTACTTGACGGGAATTACTGGACGCTACAGTACAAATACCGTGCAATTGACCAAATAATCAATATATATATATTACTTGAATCAATTTCAGGGGTGGTGTATTTTGTGATAAAAAAACTCAAAGTTGAGAGAGAGAAAGAGGATTGCTGCACACCTACAGAGTCATAAGGCCGTTTAACTCGGGGCACGAAATTGCACAACTTCAAACTGCATTTGTTCTCAATTGGGCGAGCAATCATTTTCGAATTAGAGCAGAAGCTATTTTGCCACCTCGCGTTCATGCATTCACGCATGCGTCCTTGCAATTCACGGCTTTAAACCATGCAATTTGAAATGCACGTTCGTACGTACATCAGATTGTACGTGCCCCGTGTAAAACGGGTTAGATGGCAAAGGGAGAAGAACTCATGTGTTATGCCACATATAGTTTGCGTGGTTTGCGTTACACTGGAATTGGAATGGAACTTAGCAAAGGAACCTACTATGTGAGTTCCATACCGGTGAACCATTTTTTAATGAATTTCTAACTTTTTCTTAAAATTTTTTTATTGACAAATGTTTTCATTATAAATGAAATATGTATTGTAAAAACTTCTCATGTATGGTGATGTATGCATTATATTTGTGAGAATGCAGAACCATTAATAAAATGAAATGTTTTCTTTTATAATTTCGAATTAATTAGAATTTTTCACTATGGGAACATTCTTGTACCTATAGTCAATATTTGTTCTATAGAAATATTGCTAATTCCTATAGGAAACCTTTTTCCATTGTCAAATATTCATGCTATAGGAAAATTTCTCATAACTATAGGGTTATTTCCCATTCCTATAGGAAAATATTCGTGCTATTCGGAAATGAAATCACCACTAGCGGCGGAAAATTTCTCATCCCTATAGGAAAATTTCTCGTTCCTATAGGAAATTTCTCGTTCCTATAGGAAAATATTCGTCCTATAGAAAATTTTCTCGTTCCTATAGGAAAATTTATCATTCCTATAGGAAATTTCTCGTTCCTATAGGAAAATATTCGTCCTATAGGAAAATTTTCGTCCTATAGGAAAATTTCTCGTTCCTATAGGAAATTTCTCGTTCCTATAGGAAAATATTCGTCCTATAGAAAATTTTCTTGTTCCTATAGGAAAATTTATCATTCCTATAGGAAATTTCTCGTTCCTATAGGAAAATTTTCGTCCTATAGGAAAATTTTCGTCCTATAGGAAAATTTCTCGTTCCTATAGGAAATTTCTTGTTCCTATAGGAAAATATTCGTCCTATAGGAAAATTTATCAATCCTATAGGAAAATATTCGTCCTATAGGAAAATTTATCAATCCTATAGGAAAATTTCTCGTTCCCATAGGAAACTTTCATGTACCTATAGGAAATTTATTGTTCCGATAGGAAGCTTCATCGTTCCTGTAGTAAATTGTAATTCCTATTGGAATTTACATAATTCCTATAGGAAACCAATGGGGCATTTTCAATAGGGAAGAAAGGCACTCAATGTGCATTAGTCAGACCCATCACACCTGATGGTGTATTGCATTTTAAATGTCTTCTTTCTAATATCACCTGGTTCTCGATTTTAAAACATAACGGTGGAGGAAAATTTCAAACTCTTCTTTTCAGAATTTATGGGTCTCTTTGAGATGTGTTTTCCAAAGAAGTTCTTAAGTGCTGGTGCAATAACTCCTAAGATGACCTATTTCACTCCTGACATTCTCCAACTAAAGGAGAAACTTGTTTCTGTCCAAAAGTCATATAGATCCAACAGTAACAAATCAAACAAAGAACTTCTAACCAAAGTACAGAAAGAATACAATCTGCAAGTAACCCAAGCCAAAAGAGTAGTTAATCGTGAATACATCTCCAATTCCGACAATAAACTTAAGGCAGCATGGACTGTCATTAAAAAAGAGGCAGTACATAATAACAAAAACTTCTCCTGATCTTTCAATCTCTCCAGGTGACCTCAACATTTTTTTACTGTCACAGTTGAGAACATAACTTCAACTACTTCTTCTGACCAAGTAAAAGCTACACTTCTGTTAAACAAATACACAACAAACAAAAGCCACTTTAAGTGGAATTGGGTTACACCATATGAGATCTTTAAGGCAATAAAATTTTAATTACAATAATAACTACTAGTTGGGGGAGGGAGAATCATACTGTATTCACGGTAACTGGGAACATGTTAACATCTCTTTGTTACAAGGTATTTGAAAATTTACCTTTACTAATTGGAAATATGACGTAATATATTTTCTATGGGTATGAATGTCATTCTTACTAAGGTCCTCCTACCTTCTGAAAAGTGATTAAAAGACATCGTGACAGAGGGTTCCCAAATATAACTCCAAAAATGTACCTTTAGATAGATTCCGAAGAACTGGGACTCCCCGACAACCCCTTACCCCATCCAGTCTGTATTTGTGAGAGTACCCAGACAGCACAGAGTTCTCTGTACATAATGTATTTTAGCTGTATAATATACATTATGTAGGCTTTCCCTGTATTACTGCAGTAATACAGTGACTCTATACAGGGAGCATACATACACTGTATTCCATAATGTAATACGACATATTTCCATCTATATTACATCATGGAACATCGATGTATTATGCCCCTATTCCATTATGTAATACGGCTATAATATAAATGTATTAAAACTGTGGAGACATTCGAAATACTGCTTATTTCCAACTGTATTACATCATGGAAAACCCGAAGCATTTTGCCTGGATTCTATTACGTAATATGGCTGTGATATGAGTGTAATACCACTGTAGAGAATACTAGTGTGTATCATATGCATGCATATTGGAAAATTTTGTGAAAATATGTTATTTCTCATAGCAGTGTAAGGTCAGAATCATTTCTTCCATCTTCATAATAAACTTTTTCATAACGGAATGGAATTGAGAATTTTTCTCTCAATGCAGTGAGTATTACTTGTATGTATCGGCGACATTATCTCAATATCACCGGAAAAGTTTTATAAACCTACTTATTATAACCGTGGCGTAACAAAATTGATCGTATTTTTCAATCGTGTGAAATCTAAATCGATCTCAATCAAATTAATGACCACCACTTCTTCTGCCACGCGTTCCGAAAATAATCATATACAACCTATACATGTAAGTGTTGCGTTAACATGCCATGTGGCTCGTGTGTTTTGAGATATCGGCACAGTCTAGACTGTGATATAGGTATAACTTTCGCGGTTGTTCGCGGTGTTCAAGCAGTAAAAACAAAATACTGCGGCGCGGAAACTTCGAAAGTCATTATGTATCTTTCATTGTGTCACGGTACTTGGAGGTGTGGTTATGCATGAAATCCAACGTCACTAAGGTGCAAGAAGACCATTTAACGACGGATAACCCAGATATGGCAAGGTAAGTGTAATCTCTTTTCGATCTGCTCTACATTTTCCTAACATTTCATCCGGCGATGACTTTTTGTTGAAATATACCAAATCGATCAGAAAAATAGGTACGACTGCAACTCGCAGTGTGTGCATACAGCATCTGATTTATACTTGGTAAGTTTAGCCTATTAATGTGTTACAAAAATTGCGATGATCGTTTCGATTTTTTTTTCAATTTATCAATATTACCTGTCGTAAAATTTCCGTATTTGTTTTGTAAGTGTAAGCCCGTGTTATATTACAGATATTAGCACTGGCCATACTGTTAATTCTTTCCTTCCTCAGCGGACGGAACACAGGCATTGAATACTGAGGGCCATTAACCCTTTCGCGCCGGTGAACTTTTCTCGGAAATATCTTTAGTATCGGGCTTTATGGGAGACTCAGCTCATCTCTGTTAGGAGGCATTTTGAAGGGAATATCTTTACCGGCATACCGACCACACTCTTCCTTCTCTTCGGTCGGCAACTACTCGACCCTCCCGTCTCATGAGCACACCCTCTCACATCATGGGGTTGCGGTCAGTTTTTGTATGCGCAGTGGTTTTTTTAAACAATCATTCATTGCAAACATGAGAGAATGGATGTCTGAAATGAATTCTCCGTGTTTATTTGATCATTTTAAAATTTTAAATGAATTTATAGATGTTATATTAACGATTTTAGGATATTAATTGGATAATAATGGTTAAAAGAAAGCTGAAGACAACTCCGTTAATATAAGAGCTAGAATTTCGCTTAAAATTTGAGAGCACATTGCAAAACACAAGTAGATCATTTCAATGGTTAATTTTTTCGTATAGCCAATGAATATTTAATTAGAAAATCCACTGCACATACAATTAGTGACGGCTGACACATGCTGAGAGAATGACCGCTAAAGGGATAGAGGGTCGAGCGAACTCTGTTGTACCCTAGGGTTGTTTAGGACGCACCGGACGCAACCGCCCTTCCGGAGGGAGGGAGAGGGGGTTTCGGGAAGGGTGGGAAGGAAGGCGCTCCAATGATTTCCAGATGTTGACAACAAAGCGAGAAGAACTCACGCGCGGGTTTCGAGGAAAAACCTTTCTCGAAATTTTCCAAAGCTTTCCTTGCTAAAGGGATGCGAGTTCATGTGGTTAGTCGCGTTTGGAGAACCATAAAACGAACATCTCTTTGCTTTTCTGGAGCCTCTGCGACATTCTATTAGAAGTAATTATAGTAGTTGATCCCAAAACATCGTATTCACAAGATAAGCACTGTGCGGGACAGACAGTGCAAGCACGTTGAGACCATCGAGAAATTGAAGATTAGCAGAAGTCAATCGTAAGTATTCTATAAAATTTTATACTCTCTTAAGCCGTGTTCACCGAATTCGAACCCGAATCCCTCATTTGCCTTTTTTGGAGATCATGGTCCGAATCCTGGTCAAGTCAAATGACTTTTTCATGGCGATTTTCATCCTTCGGTGTTTAAAAATAACATACTTTTTTCAGTTTCGCGAGGTAAATGACTCCTGCATGGTAGGTGAATTTCATACGTCATATTAAAAGGATATTTTAAATCCTATGTATTATTGAAGATTTTTTTATTCCCGTCGATATTCAACGGGCAATTTCTTTAGTGTTTATTTAAGTATTATTAAAAAAGAGGTAAAATTATAGACCATATTCAAAGACATATGTGAGCTATGGCCTATGTAGAATAATTAATAATAACACAGATATGTTGAAATTTAACCCTTTTGATTGAGGAATAACACAACTGGAATATTTATTCTTTTAATGCAATCTATGTGCACTTATTTTTTCTCTTTCTTTCAGGGTGGGTGTTGGCCTAAATATATTATTGAAGCTGTATTTTAATCCTCCAGAAATGTAAGTTTATTTCATTTAATTTGCCAACGATGAAATTTATTTTGTAACTATACGTCATGTTGAGTGAATTTTAACTACCATGTACTATGTCCAACAATACCAAGCATATATCAGGGAAATATAAAAAAGGTGTAGCCATTGCCCTAGATGTATAGCAACTTTCAAATTTAAATTTGTGGGATGATAAGCACTTAAACTGAATTTCTGGTGTATATATTTCAGTAATTGTGGCCAGTGGTGGAGGTTATACCAGACAGCAAAGAATACACTCCTCCTCTAGCAATACCAGTTACCAGCTCAGAGGAATTGGAGGAGTTTGAGGGTCTATTGGGTAGAGATTCTCAGCTTCAGAAGCATACGGTGTGTATTTTCACTTTTTTATTCCTTTAATTATTGTTACGGTATATAAGGAACTTAAATGAAAACATAAAATCTCTGGTAATTAGTTTTTTAGGATAGCACTATTAATATAATCCTATTATATTCATTCCCTATTTCAGATAAAATTGTTTAGTGGACTGCTCACTAAGAACTTTGGTGAGTACGTAAGGGTGAACCTGGCCAAAATAATGACAAGCAGAGTAGCAGAGACGTTGAACTGGTCTGGAAAAAATAAGAAACCCTTTAAAAGCCTCAAAAATCTACTCAGAATATTGAGAGGTTGGTAATTATTGCGGAAGAGCTATTGTTATCAAGATGTTAAGCTAGTAGGCAAAATTTACTATTCCTTGGTGAAGTTTCTTTAAATATAGCATCTAGTAATGGTGGAAACCCATCATATTGATTAACATTATGTATTTACTCTTTCAGATTCAGCATTCCTTATTCCTGGAAGATATAAAAAAGTCCTTCAAAATTGAGGTATCAAATTGTCTCTGTCAAGCCAGCAGGAGGAAAAATTAATCATCTGTCTTGATACCTTTTACCATAAATTTAATGGTTAAATTTCAATATTATTCATTAAGAAAATTCTTGATTTTAACTATAATTGTATTTTTTTAAATAATGTCCATTATGGGTAAAGATTTTCCTGAATTCTGTTAAAAAAATTATATTATAGAATTTCCCTTCTAGAACATTTTCCTGGAAAATGCATTCTAAAATCAGCTTGTGTCATAAGGGCTAAGGGTAAAGCTAAATATTTTTATGCCTATCCTCAGAATTAAAAAATATAAATTATTTCACTGTCAAACTTTATCCAATTGGAACTAAGTTAACGAAGTGTTGAATGTTGTTGTCTGAGTTCTTTATAAAAATTTTGTATTCTTTTTTAAGTAACTTTAACTAGTAAAGTAAAGTTAACTTGTGAAGATTTAAAATAATGTAAAATAATTTACAAATTTGTATTATTTTTTAAATTCATTGTTTGAGATTAAAAACTATTGTATTGCTATATTTAATTCTAGCTCTGTGCCAAACTTATGCTCTCTGAACCACATACTGAACATTCCTGGGTTACTATTGAAATTGTTTCTGTATTCAATCCAAATTATTTTCCTAATGGTAAAAATTATTGTGTTCTAAAAATTAATTCCTACTAGGTATGCATATCCAATAATTACTCTTTGTATTTAATATTTAAAATGTTTATATTTCATTGTTATAGTAATCAAAATTACCAATTGTATTTGAAAAACATATGTACTTTCGTTTTGAATATAACTTATGCCCGTCTCCATGCATTTTTTTGTGTAAATGATGATATGGAATATTAATAAAATGAAAAAAATATATTATGTTTTATTTTTGATGAATTCCCTTATATTTGAATTTGGTGTAATTTAATTATAAGGCAATATGCCCCAGTGATGCATAGACCACTGTAAATAGCATGAATTATACATAATGTAATACAGCTGCATTATGCAATGCATCCAGAAGTATTTATGGGATAATACCACTGTATAACAGACTAAATACAAGCTATTTACATTATGTATTGTAACGGTCAAAAGGCCGTTACACCTTTTGTCCTTCACCTGAACCACTCTTCCCCCCCCTCCCTTATTCCTTCGCCTTCCTTTATTTGGCTTGCTGGGAGGAGGTGAGAGTGTGAAACCGCGTGAATGTGTGCGTGGCTGAAATCACAGTGTGAGTGTCAAGGTTGAGTGAATGGGGCAAAGCGCAGGGGAGTGAGATGTATGAGTGAGTCACTGGGAATGGTTGATTTTTAAAGTGAAAGAGTGTTTTGTGAATTCCCCCACTGTGTTCCCCTTATCCGCCACGTCCCCTTCCCCTCCACAAAAGTGGCATAAAAGGGCGAGCGCGGAACACAAGAAAAAAAGAACACGTCGAACGATATCGCTGTGCGGAAGCACTGCCCGAGCCAGAATATTTGGAAAGTGCGGGAGGCTGATTAGGTACGCAAAAAGTACCACGTCCACTGTGTGGACCCTACTTGCCCCCAGGATATTCTCGAAGTGCACGGAGACCAAGCTTAGCGTGCTGAGTCTGTTGCAGAACCATAGGATCCAGTCGGACTGCCAGGCGCCTTCCACGCTTGACGTCCCGTGCCGAGAATCCAGAGTCGACGGTCACGTAAGGTTGCTGACCCGACAAAACCCCCCCCCATTTCAGCCTCCTAGCCATCCAATTGATAAGGGGCTCCCATATTTGCGATTGTGTTTCTTAATGGCGAGTGATCGACGCCCAAGTAATCAAACAGACCTATAAGTGCAAGAGAAAAGGGAAGGACTAGCAATTGCCTCCCTCACCCTCAATTCAATTGGAAGTGGACGATTCCAGTAAAATCGCCTGTGAGCGAAAAGAAAGCCTTTTTTTTTGTTTGTGTGGCTAATCACCTGTTTGTTCATCATTCATTTTATTCATTTCATGAAGGGTTCATTTTTATTGTCTCATCCCTCATTTATCACCTCATCATTTCATTAATTATTAGGAGGGCATATTATTTTCTTGAATATACGCTTGTTTTGTTTTTGGAAAAAGGTTCTATTTTTTTAATCATACCCAGCAAGCCGAATATCCCACCAACCCAAATACCAGCAACCCATTTCCACCTTGCCCCGGCAGTAAAGCCAGGGAACATGATGAATTACGCACGGTCGGGGACCCCCCACCCACTTATCCTCATTTAAAGAGACTTTTAAAAAACACATTTCGTGTTGTAATAGGTGACGCAGGTTAGCCCCGCAGATCTCGTGCGGGAGGGATTCGCGAGGAAATTTTTTATAAAAATTATTTGTACACGTGTCTTTCGGCCCAAAAATAATCCGGGCGGGCCGTGGACCGTTACAGTATACATGAGACTCCCCATACGTCTGAAATACTGATGCTATATGACTGAATTACATCTATAATACGGCTGTTTTACATTGTGTATTCTATACATTAAACGTACAGTTAGTTTACATCATGTATACAGCCTGTATAACAGCTGGATCATAGATGCAATACATTATGTAATACAGCTATAATATGTATGCCCTAGAGGACTTTTGAAGCAAAAATACATCGAAATTATGGCTGTATTACGGCCATATTACATTCCCATACATGATGTATTATTGAGGTAATTCAGTTGAATTTCATTTGTATTACATAGTGTGTGCTGTCTGGGTATGTAATAGTTTGCACCATCATAACAGATACATCTGTTACCAAGATTAATGTGATACTCATTTAGAGTTAACAAAGCAATAGTTCAATTTACTGTAGAAGTAACTTCACCACACATTCTGTGAAAATATTCAAAACACCTTTAGTCACACAAACTTAGGATGACAGAAATTAAGGTTCCACTGTTTTGCCTCGTAGACATTGGTAGAAAGGCCATGAAACTTGGAAGGCACGTTGCCTTATATCATCGAAAGAAAGGTACCAATTCCACCTCACACCCATTCCTTAATTGAAGGGAACGCTTTATCAAATTATTCTCTGATAAATACTTAACTATTACGTAACTTACGTATCAAGAGGGTTATAAGCCCCAGTGGCAGATCCTGGATTAATGTAAAACTTATTTTCATGCTCGTATGCTTCAAACTTATGAGTATGGCCTGAGATTAGGATATCCACATCAAGTTGACGCTGTATCAATGCCAGGGCTTCAGGATCACCCCATGGTACTACTTGGTGCCCATGAGACAACCCTATTCGAAACTGGCCGACGGTAACCACTTTCTGTTCCGGGTAGTTGAGATTCTGAAATGAAGCATCATGTTATTTATAAATCCCTTTATTTATGATATAATTACTGCTAAAAGGTCTTCATAAAACGGTACAACACCTCGTCGAAGTCTCCTCTGACAACATGCACATCGCTGGCTAGAGTCTTTAGATAATCAAACGTCTCTTTCGTACAAAGGTTTCCGGTGCAAAGTATATGCTGTATCCTGCCTGGGACCAACAGCTTCTTGAACTTAACAGGCAAGCTGCTACAACGATGGGGAATATGAAGATCGCCCAACACTAACACGAGCTATGAGAAATTCAACATTATTTAAAAATACCCCTCAAACACAATTCATCCAAGCCACTTCCATAATAACTAACTTACCATTGTCACAACTTATGATTAATTAGGGAAGCAGCTCGGCACTGTCAAGTTGTTTTACACTGACTTTACGTAATTCTGCAAAGAGTCATCCGAAAAACACAAGGCTAGGCAATAAAGATTCACAAGTCGTATTTCAATAATGGAATTTAGGCTAAAAAGGCATTCAAGAAACAAATATACACTGTAAAGAGAATGAATATGATAATTATAAAGAAAACTGTTGCCGCAAGTGCGAATTTGAACAAAAGAGTACACCCACCCGCGCAATCGCTGTAACAATTGAAGGCAGATATGTAAAACTACCATGCTTGCCATTTCAAATGTACATATTTATTTGTTATTGTCAGTTGTCAAATGAATTATCGCGTTTTATGTGGTCAACTTATCCTAAATACTAACAATAAATACCAGAATGAAGTGCTTGATACCTGGAATCAACGTCAAAGGTGGAATATATAATTTCGTGTGCCATATTAAGTTGTCATAGGTGTTTTATTGTTATGGTGTTAATGTATATATGAATTTATACTTTAGTTTTAGCAAGGGCCATTCATGCCCTCTCCAAAATCGGAGATGAACTGTACATCGAGCCCCTTCCTGAAGGAATCTCCTTCAGAACTGTTAATTCGTCCCGTTCAGCATACGCCTCCTTCAACTTTTCTCCAAGCTTCTTTATTAATTATTCTGACGGAAATGTCACTCCGGCTGCTGATGGGGATGGTGATGAGGATAATGTCAAGTGTAAAGTGTCAATGAAGGTATGATATGCTGGGAAAGTGATTTGCTTTGTGCCTGAAGTGTGTATTCAGTTATGTGTCTGTGTTCATTGGTTTGCTAATTACCATCTCGCCCGTTATAATTTCTAGTCTTGCATAGCAGTGTTTAAATCCCCTAATACTATTGACAAACACGTGGAGACTTGTATGTTGAGGCTTGAGCCAGAAGACAATAAATTGATATTCCAATTTCGATGTCGTTACGGAATTATAAAAAATCACTACCTTCCTATTATCGAGTGTGAAACGCTACAGGTAAATGGAAATTCCTCTGGTTTAATTGTGAACGTTTATTTTAAGCCCTCTTTACGATAAGTTCTATTTACTTAGGCTGTCTACACAAAGGATCTTGCTCCAAATGCATTAATTGCTGAACCAAAGTTATTAGTTGATGCCTTGCACAATTTTCAAAATAATCAGGAAGAATTGACGTTTGCAATTACCTCTTCGAAAATAATACTACGAAATTTCACGGATTTCTCAAATGGTGAGGATTTTGACGAAAACATACCTAGTCTTGGTTGTTGACATAAAGTCAATATTATTTATATTTTTATTTGCAGAACCACAAAAAGTCATACGAACTGAATTGTGCCTTGAATCTGGGGAATTCGTTCAGTTTAAAGTAAGGGGTGATACATCTATCACCTTCTGCCTAAAAGAATTCAGAGCCCTCCTAAGCTTTGCAGAATCAGTCATGCTTCCTGTTGCTATAAACTTTGAGACTTCTGGCCGGTAAGTAATGCCACCTGCTAAAGGTCTTGATCGACATTATATGAATCTTTATCTTTTGTGATTTAAAGCTAATACTTAGTTCGTTAAAAAAAAATGTTTTGACCATCTCTGAGGGTCATACCTTTGCTCATTTTTTACCATCTGAAAGTATAAAATTCCATTGGTTATATTTGGAAATAGACTTTTTCCGGGGATGAGATATCCTTGAGTACATGTTAAATATAAATTTGGTAGCCTATATTTGTGACCATAAGTGTCTTCTGTTCAGCGACAGTATTGCTCGTTTAAAGTTTATGTCGTACACAAATAATCCTATTGATTATATATGTATATATTGTGTACTTTTTTATACGTCTTGCTACTTGTAATGGTGAAAAAAAAAATTCAGTTGAATAATGTCTTATATATGTCACGAACTTTTGTTTTTTGCCTTATAGACCTGTTGTCTTCGTCATCACTCATCCCCACACATTTGAGGTAAATTTCGTTTTGGCCACATTAATGCAGCAAGGAGATTCTCAACAAGTCCTGACCCCTCAGTCAATGAGTAATTTTTCCAATAAAAGGCCATCTTCAGTGAACAGAACAAAGAATAGCATTAATGAGTCCAAAAGAGCTAAGTTAGCTGGTAATGCTCAGGACCCTTGCACATCTCGTTCAGCTGTAATGAGAGAATCATGCAATGGTGAGTATGCCGTGTGCTTTAGTTTTTCTTGAATACTCCTTGGTCATATTTTTTTTGTAGATAATGCAGATAGGGTATCGCCAATAGCAAATTTATATGTACCTACTCTTTATTATACTTCTCCGGAAAGGAAACAGCATTTCATTCACAGCTTGAACATTGTCTGTGACTTATTTAAAACTCATCGCGGTAGTTGAGTATGGAATGCCAGAATTGAATTATATTTTGATGACCATCTCATATCAGAATGACCACCTTCTATTCAATTTTAAATTTGATAAAGCTTGCCAATGTTCAATCGATCCGGAAAAATAATTGAAAATATTTTGCACTGCCGAAAAACGTAGTCATTTCTGGTGTTACACAAAATGCATGAACTCCAACTAAATGTAGTGAGTAAGCACTATGTGCATGATAAAAATCTGGCATGTTCATTCTGTTGCAATATTCGCGCTTGAACACCTTGATATTTACCTGCCATGTTAGCGCCATTGTCATACGACTGTCCCCTACAGTCTGATAGTATAAGACAATCTTGGCTTAATTTACAGTAGAGCATGAAAAATCTGGACCGTCAATAATCTGGATTCACATCCGGAGAAAAATGAGTTTAAGTGAATACAATGCACATATTTATATGTCTAAATCGTTGATTGGCTTGCGCAAGACTTGGCAGAGTTGTTGACTGCTACAATGTGGCATAAGCCGATCAGCCTCAACAGTCAACACGTGTGCTTTCACCGTTGCCAGTCATGTCTCTCGATTACCAGCTGTAACTACTGTACTGTCTAATTCTCTGAGCGCACTCAAAAGCTTTTGTTTTTATTGCCGATCATTTGTGTCCAATGGTGTTGTTGTGTGTCTGTGTACATATTTTGTGACGAATTACAGACTCTAATCTACATAGTTTTCTTTAATTTAGTAGTTAGTGTTATTCTTTATTGTGATGGTTTAAGTTCGAAAAAAAAGCGCACTTGTTTTTAAATGTTGAAACAAAATTAAAATATTTAGAAAGGTTATCAAAAGGTGAAAGTGGAGCATTGCTTGCAAAAATGTATGGGTTAGGAACATCCATCATAAGTGACATTAAGGCAAAAAGAGCTCAGCTCAAACAATTTGCTTCAAAACTGGACTCAGAAGAAGGGACGCTAAAAAGAAAAACTGCATGTTCACCAAACAACAAGGCATTGGAAGATGCAATGTATACGTGGTTCACCCAAAGGAGAAGCCTAGGAGAGCCAATTTCAGGTTCACTGATCTGTGAAAAAGCCCTGCAGTTTAATGAGCAGTTAAATGGACCGACCCAGATCTGTATGGCTTAAAAATTTTAAGTCTAGGCATGGTATTAGAGAGCTGGATATTCAAGGCGAGAAACTTTCCTTGGATTTAACGGCTGGCTGTGCTTTTGTTGAAAATTTTACAAAAGATGCACTTGAAAAAGGCTACTCTAGGGATGACGTGTACAACACATATATGTGACTGGGATAAACTGACGAGCTCTTCCACGCAAGTCCTTGGTGTCAAGACATGATCAATCCGCTCCCGAATTTAAAGTGGGCAAAGAAAGGATCACTGCAATGGTATGTGCTAATGCAAGTGGGGAGCACAAAATAAAATTGTTGGTGATTGGCAAGAGCAAAAATCCACAGTGTTTTAAAAATGTGCATACTCTTCCTGTTTTGTACACTGTAATCACAGAAGAGCACGTGGATGACTTCAGTCATTTTTCTTGAATGGTACAAGAATGAATTCATTCCTGGTGTAACAAAATATGGTGAGGAGAAAAATAACGACGGAAAGGTTTTGCTTACCATTGATTACGCACCCACACATCCCCCTCTCGAAGTTTTTAATGCAATCAATGATAATTTTGAAGTTCAATTCCTCCCACCCAACATCACAGCCACTCTGCAGCCAATGAACCAGGGAGTGATTGCAATTTTTTTTTTTATCTACAAAAAGCAGCTCCTGTTTCGTCTTTTATTTACACAGAAAGGCGAAGAAAGTGTGGTACAGTTTATTTAAAAAATTAACATAAAAAATAGCATTGACATGCTTGCAGATCTTGCTTGGGATACTCTCACCAAAAGCAACTTGTAAAGAGCCTGGAATAAATTATGGTCTGAAGACCAAAGTGCCGGTGAAGAAATTGAAAATGATGAGGAAGACAGCGGTGTAAACGAAGTGGCAGAAATATGCAGCATGATCCCAGGATTCGCACAACGTGATGAAAATGATGCCAGTGAGTGGTTACCTGTAGACAACAATGATCCTGGATACCAGACTTTGAGTGACGAAGAAATAGCTTCCATGGTGTATGAAGGGGATGAAGAAACAGTTAAGATAGATGGCGAAATCGAAGATGAAATTGAAGAGGCAGGGCTGACACATTCAGAAGCTTTTATGGCAGCAGAGACTCTGATGTCATGGCTTGAGAAACAGACTGAGAGTACACCAGCCCAGCTCAATCTATTAAAACAAATCAAAGACTTGGCTGCAAAAAAGTGAACCACTATAGTAGTTCAAAAATCACTGAACATTTCATACTCTAAGGCATTTCGATTAATATACATACTACGTAATAAGTTCGTATTAAATAATGGTTTTATTTATCTGCTATAATTATTTAACTACAATACTAAAGTGAATTAATGTTTGTATACAGTTTTTAGCTAAGTGTTTTTATGTTTAAGGCATCAAACGGCCTTTTTTTGGTTCTGTTCGAAAATGCAGACTTTTTGATAATCCGGACTGGGTCCGGCACCAATTGATCCAGATTATCGATGCTCAACTGTATTTACAATTTCGTCAGTAAGTCCATTGCTGGTTTTTTCATCAGTTTTTATAAAAGCTAAAAAACATTCTTCAACCGTACTCTTTCCATTATCTGTATCTACATACATAATTTCTGACGTTTGTTCTTGGTGGCTGATATCTGGAGTACAATCAAATGAGATTCTGTAATATTTTACTTGTGGGATTTTTGCCATAATTTTATTTTTGACTGCTGATCCTAGTGCAGAAATTATTTTGTTTTGTTTAGTTGGTAAGAAGTACGAAAGGCTTTCTTGTGTAAAAGAGGACATGTGTTCTTTCATTTGTGGATTGTGTTTGGCCAGGAGTTCTACAGTATTCAAAAATATACCAGATTTACGATATCCAATTTGTTTGACTATTCCTCTCAGTGCCAGGTTGTTTTTAGCACAAAATAGTACTATGCCCATTAGAATGTATCTCCACTTTTCTTTTTCAGCAGAAATACCACATTGCAACTCGCTGTCTAAAATTTTACCTTTTATCAGTCGCAGTTCCGTTTCTTTCCATGTTATATAACATTTACGATGTTCTCCTATTCTTGGATTTAAATGTTTCTGAAATCAGGAAAACCATTTGAAAACATTGTTTCTTTCATACCAAATAATAAATAGATAAAACAAAAAATTGATTTGACGTTTTCACTGTAAATGAGCCACTTCCTCTCTATTTTCTCATTATTTGACAAGGTCTTCTGAAACCAATCGGTGGAAAAAGTTCTGTACAAAGGCATTGATTGCCAAAATTTGGAAATTTTCAAAATAACTATATTAATTGATCAATTCTGTGATTCATTTCTTGGGGAAGAACCAGATGTAATGTATAGGAAGAACGATTCCCTGCAAGTAGTGAGGCTCATCAAGACATCACTGCTCTTGCTCGGTTGTTAATGAGTAGGCAAATCCAGTAACTGTTTTGCAAATCCTGTAACTTCATCTAAGTTACAACACCTGTAGGTGCATTTAATTTACAACACTTATAAATTGAATTTAAACGGTGATTCATCACACTCCAATTCATGAGCATGCATGTAAGAGACTCTTTTTGTTGAGTTTACTAATTTGTGTTTTTTTTTAAATGAAGGAACTTCTGTGAGGAAAAAAAGTGCCTTGGAAGATAAGACCCAAAAGAACAATGTTTGTGACCAATCCAGTGTTTTAGATAACTTGGGAGAAGAATTTGACTTGGAGTGGGATAATTTAAATGATGAAGTGGAAACCAACAAGGGATCTAAAAGTAATCCCAAAACACAGAGAGACAAAAATGTGAATAGTGTGTGTGTTGACAGAAGTAGATTGATTGAGAGCCAATCAAGAATTGCTATCATGGCACCTCCATCACATGACCTTTCAAATTTGACTAAGCAGAGGGAGAGTGATATCACGGACACCCCTTTATCCAGTGTGAGTGTGGTGTATAGGCGATGCTTTCAGGACACCTTCAATCCCAATAACTTGCCAGGCTATGATGAAATTTTGGCTCCTGATTCGGATGAAGAGCCTGATTGATAGTATAAGTGCCCTTAAAAGAAGGGGACATGTTTTTTTGTTGAATGGACAATTTTCATGAGATTCAGACATTGTCATGGTATGAATTTTACTGTGAGAAATAATTTATTTTTGCACTTTTTCAGCCAAGTGTCCTTTTATCGTTGTTATTTGTTAAAGTTGTTACGATAAAATAACTGACTCTTTCTATGCATGCTCGTTCATTCTCTCTCTCATATTTAATGAAAGAGGGCCTATGGTTGGCTGTCCCATCTGATGAATGTGGTACATTATATGAAATTATGTCAGTACACATCCAATTTGCCTTTAAAAAATCACTCTCTATGAATCATGGGTTTAAGCTGATTGTGAGGTACTTGTCTGCTCATTTCTGAATTATGTAGCTACAGCCAAATCTTATTCCTCTAGGATATGTGGCTGCCGGTAGTTGGTCACCAGTAATGCAAAAGGGAGAGATGTAAAAGACAAATAGAGGACGTTAAGAGGATACAAAGAGAATATTATTTTGCTGTTTTAATGTTTTGCTCTGCTACTTTTGTGGTCTGGCTAATTGAGTCTATGCTCTACATTCATGTCTTCATTATTGAATGGATCAACTAAACCAATTTGATGTACAGTGAAATGTATAGCATTGAAACGATCAAGCCCTATTTCCTCCGTCCCAATGGTGTCTGCAAACTGCTCCTGAGAACATGTGAGCACAATTTAGAGTACTTGTGTCTGTAGAGGTTTATGTCAATTCCCCTCTCCCTTTTATTGTGACATTTCTTTCTACTCATCAACGCCCAGCTTCATGGAAAACATTACATTAGCAGCCCATGCTGCAGAAGATGCTTGTTTACCCTTTGAAAATTATGTAAATAGCCAATTCATTGAGGAGTTTTTTTAGTGAAACTTGCCTGAATTGGTGTGCTTGGTAAAAGCTAAATTTAGGTGTTGACTAGATGTAGCTTGAATAAAATCTGCTCCTACCCTCCCCTCAGTTCATAACAATGGGAGGTTGAGTGCATTTGCCGAGGCTTTGTGCCCTGATGAAGCTGGGATAGTGCAAATTACAATGATGCATTGTCCACATTATCACGTAATGAGGTGGTTACGTCATCATCGTCATATTTTGTGTTTTTTCATTTGACAGCGATGGCATATAAAAAATTTGCTTTACATATATGAATCAGTATTTACAAGGATTTACTGTGCCTGAGTTGCCAGTAACAAAACGGATAATCCTTGTGTTTTAGGGTTGGTTATGTAATACTTATTTGTAAGACACAATTGGCTTTGGATTGGAATGGATTAGTATTGCTAAGTGTAAGTGCCAACTGTATTTGGCTGTGGTAGGTCCTAATACAAAACTTAAAATGTAAATCTTATGCATTCATCATCGATATTCTCTGTGGCTCATGCAAAATGGAGATGCATATGGTTTTATGCAGCTGATATGAAAAAATTTTACCCTGAATAAGATATGAACATAAATCATTTAGTGATTCAACTGTAAGTGGACGGTTGGTTTTCATATGCCCAGAAAATATAAAAATTCTCGACTTATGCGTGGATGTAGCATATGGCAGTTACCTGGGTAGCATCTTAAATGTAAATGGGTATCATATATTGTTGAGCTGAACAGCACAAGCAAATAAGGCATTCTATCAGAAGAGGAGTCTGCTGACAGCCAGCAACACAAGCTTAAAAGTAAGGAATCATTTAGTTAAAACTCATGTAGACCTATTTACATGGCTGTGAAGCTTAGACAGTAACTGCAGCAGAAGAAATGAGATATGAAGCAATGGGAATGTGGTGTTACAGATTAATGATGAACTTCAAGCGTCACCTTTTTTTCTCATCGCCCTTTATGTGCTTTCAGCACCTAGGAAAACCATTCATTTAAGTTTTTCATAAATTTTACTCTCATTTTCCAAGTTTTTTCCTAGTTCTTTGTTCCAAGTCAGGTTCATCACCATGCATCCATCACGTTAGCTGCAGAACACTAATATTACACTAGTATTAGTTTAACTAGTATTTGACAGCTGCAGTGGTAGTTTTTACAGCTCCCTCTGAAAACAGACCTGATTTGTCTGAACTTTAAATATGGATTTGATTTAGTTCTGGGTGTTCTCTCTTATTTGTACCTGTGTTCATTGTTGAAATATCAGTTTGATTCTATTCACTCTTTGATGGTGTGGTGGCCAACTGGAAAGGGCAATGGGCTGATTGGTCCATCTGTGGGCATGGAATCCTGATGCATTCAGCTAAACCCAGGCTGTATTATGTGAATCAGATTTTTCCTGATAAGCATGGGCGACTTATGAACAGGAATTGGCCTGATGTGTGACTTTCACTTGTATGAGAGCATTTCACATTGTTCACAGTTTAGGACTTCTTAGGTGAGCTCTACCCTCACCTTCCCACAACTTCTGGCCAGAAGACTGTGGTTTGAGCTTTGATACTTTGTACTTTTGGATTGCAGATATTTTTGTTCTCATTAAGTAATCATAGTTTGACATTTTTTCAGCTCTCTCCATTTTTATATTTTAAATTATGTAATTCACTTATGAAGCTAAGCATCTGCAAATATATCAATAACTTTATCATCTCACCCAAATACTTTCTTACATAAGTCACCATGTCCTAGGTTGACACCTCTTCTGCAATTTAGTCCAATCATCCCAGCAGTAGGTTAAAATCTCCTGGGATATGATAACCTGTGTTGAAACTTGTTTTTGAAATTTAGGCTGGGATATTTAATCTGAAGTGTTTATATTTATTAAAAATTGTTTATTTCAGCAAAACTCATGTTTCTCTCAATGAATAGATGAATTATGATATATTATAATAATGTGATAATCGAGACATCCTTTGTTGTGTGACATTCCTTGAAAATTTAGTGGTGGTTTTGATACTTTGCAGTTTGTGGATTGAATTGTGGGTGATGTAACTCTTTATTTTGAATTAAAATCATGACTTACCACCCAACATGTGCCCAGTGGAAGATGAAAGTTCTCTACTTTGCTACTCATAGTTCTAGCAAAATATTTTTGATGATTTAGTAAATATTTTGTTGGGGGAAAATTAATTTAATTTCCTGGATTTACATGGACTAGCAGACCTGCTGTCTACTTTGCAGGCATTCTCTGTCTGGTGTGCTCTTGAGGTAAACTTGGTGTTTTTCCTTTTTTTGCACTACTCAAGCGGAAGCAGTGGGAAATGTGGCTAAATGAGTGTATATATTTCCCAAAAATGAAAAAACATTCAGAATAGGTTTTCTTCCCCAAAACAGCAATTACATTGTAACCTATTTAAGTTAACCAGGGAGTCCTGAGAATGATAGACTCCACGGAAAAGCAGCCGGCTATCGGGGACCCTAACGCACTGAAAGTGGACCCGGGAGTCCCAAGAATGATCGACTCACTCTGAAAAAGTGATTCCGGCAGTCCCGAAAAACTTAAGTCCCCATAATAAGTCTAACTAAATTTAAACTCTCAAAAACCATGTTTTTTTGCATTTTTCTTTTCACCACCAACTGCTAAAAATCCAAAACTACTACCAAATCGTACAGACAGAGAATCCACATTTAATGCACCAAATTTCATTTCTCTAGCTCAAAACTTGAGAGAGAAATAAACAAATTGGATACAGAATGACTGACTACCTGAGACGCTACAAAATTAATATATATATAGATTGTGCCAATTTTTCCTCCTCGAGACTCGACTTGTGCTCGTCTTGTATAGACCAAGTTAACAGTATTTAGCCTACGGGCTTGTTTTCTATTGTAATAATTGTGGTTATATAAATGCTGTAACTGAAAG
The DNA here is from genome assembly GCA_963573305.1 of Pyrrhosoma nymphula. Lineage (NCBI taxonomy): Eukaryota > Metazoa > Arthropoda > Insecta > Odonata > Coenagrionidae > Pyrrhosoma > Pyrrhosoma nymphula. The sequence goes on from OY754330.1 coordinate 54,782,971, forward strand.
TTGTTGGCTAAGGTTGTTGTCATTTTTCTCTCGTTTCTGCCCACCAATCGCAGTCAATTCACTCGCGATGTCAAGTTTCATAGTGGCTTGCGTTGCAAGATGATGGAAGACATTTGTAGAAATATTTGCATAGGATAAATTTTTGTGGCAGAAAACGTTCTATTTATTGAACAACTTACACAAAGTTGATTGATTACAATTTACTATAGACTGACATATTTTTCTGTATAGGTTAAACTTACCTAAAAAATTGGTTTAATTTTAAGACCTCTACATTCAAAACCATAAATATCTTCTAAATGGAACAAGAAATAACTTAGGAGCTCAAAGATTCATAAAATATGTTCTACACTAAAATTAGAAATCAATGCCTATAAAATTGGTATAATTTTAAGAGCTCTACATTCAAAACCATAAATATCTTCTAAATGGAACAAGAAATAACTTAGGAGCTCAAAGAAATTCATAAAATATGTTCTACACTAAAATTAGAAATCAATGAAGACAGCCTCTATGAAGACTTTTGCTTATTTATTGACCTACATGAAGATGTTGTGGCCACTAGGGTAGGAGTTGAGTGAACATCTTTTTCAAAATGTATCATATAAGTATATAATTTCAATTTTTGTCAAGTGCAGCTTGAAAATGCTTTTTCAGTTGGAATCACTAATTATGAAGTATGATCTATATATTGAAACAATTAAGCTTAGATCATGTTTTGGCAGAACTACTGACTATTTATTTCAAACCTTAAAATTTCTTGTATATGGACTTCCATAGGTCCAGTTATACTATCAAAACAAAAAAATTCAGCAGGCTGTATCAGCTGTATGAAGCGATTGAAAGTGGATGCATACAATTATAATTGCAATAAACTAGTTTCTCATTGCTATTAAGTACATATTACATATATTAAATACAATCATGCGGAAAACCATACAGATGCCAACTATACCTTGTCACATCCCATTCCCTTCCTTAGAGTTCAGAATAACTAGTGAAATATATTGCTTACATTATACATCATGTCCATTAAAGGAAATGTCCTTAATTAGAAATCTCTGGGGAAAAATATTAAGATCTCCAAGCCCCTTTATCATTTGAGTATGCAGCAAGCCTGCCGCCTCACATTTAAAAAAATAACCTGAACATTACACCGACATTTAAAAACATTTTACTTTTTATAAATTCAGCAAAGTTATTCAACATAGAATTGTTATGAAATGTACTTCTGTTTCAGATTTAAACAATTCAGACACAGTTGGCTGTCCATCACGGTCCTTACAAATAAGTGTTTGCCTTTTTTTACTTTCGCCTTCAATTCTTTTACACCACTAGTAATGCGAAGTCTCTTATCACGCAAGGCATCTCTTTCTGCTATCTCTAACCAGCCCTTCATTTGTTCCCAGCTTATAAACTACTTTTACTTTTTTGTCACTCACACTTCCACTGCTTTCAATGTCATCAATTTTTAGTCAATAAATTATTTTTTCCGTAAAATTTATCATATCGATTTTCTTCCCTCCAGCGTATCTATTGTAAATGACCAATGCATTTACCACACAGCTTCCAAGAATCAGTTCCCCTTCATTGACCATTTCAAACGTGTAATTGGCACTCATCTAATCGGAGAGGTCATCACCCTTTTTTTTCAAAATTATAATCAATCATAGATGGCGGTTTCATTTTTTATACACCAGTTCTCGTCTTAGATGTAGACAGAACCAAATAAGTGGTGTGGGTGGGATCCTAGGAAATCATTATTTACTGTCTTTGGTGTATATCTTCCAACCTATGTACGTGACTGCTTGCGACATCATTTGTGCAACCACAATGATTGGAAAAATCACTGGTCTTCCAACTTTATAACTTGCACACTTTTTTTTCTTTTGCACACACTTCTCCTCTCTTAAACTTTTTTCAAATTGCCTCTTTAGGATTACCTCGTCTATTTTTTCACATGTTCCAAAAGGATGGATTTTTTTGTCAACAACTCCTCACAAAGAGAAATGCTGGAGTAAAAATTGTCGACATATAACGTCCTACCCTCATTCACATGTCCTGTAGTCAGCTCTAGAACTACCTTTTCGAGCGTGCCCTTTTTGGCCTCTTCTGGAATTGTTGCTTTCACCAGAATGTATCTTCATCCTGTAAGTGTATGCTTCAGGTGTACATAACTTAAGAGCATTTGACTTCATATTTGTGAGCCTTTACGGGGATGTACTGACGGAAATGTAACCTGCCCTGCCAATTGGCCAACCTTAAGGTACCATTGACTCATCTATTACAATTTTTTCCCCAAAATTAACAGTTGATTGAAAACACTAGCATATAACATATCAAGCTATGGTTTCATCTTAGCCAACCTGTTTTCTGTTGTAGAAACTGTGCTGTTAAAATGTTGGCACTTCTGAATCATTCCAAGCGGTCAAGTTGCATTGTCATTTCGATGAGATGGAGAATTCCGACCAAGTCACATTGTTTTCAAATGGTTTATTCACATTGCCACGAGAACTGAGATGAATATTTTCATTTCTCTCACCGACATTTCCCTCCATTTCTTCATTTAAGATCTTCTTTTTGGCTCGGCAGATTCTATGTGTTGGGCTGCATATCTATTCGCTTCCATCACTATTAGTTCTAGCACTTCTTCATTTAGGAAACAACTGATTTCATTGCCTTCAAACAACTTTTTTTTCCGTTACACGCAAGAATATATAGGAAGCAAAGAGCTTAAAATTGGCCAATGAGATGCATTCGTCTAAAATATATTTTAGGGTGCCGCTTCAGGGCGTAGATCACTGCACAGAGAAAATAAAATCCCTCCTATAAAACAAAAAGCCACAAAAACACAGTTGATAAAAGTAATAAAATAAGTAGCAAGGAGAAATAAACACGGATTTCCCATAAGCATTAGCAAAATTGATGTACAGAATTTCTCATAATAGCAGCTACAAGAGATGAGGAGTGGGAAAGAGTTATCCAAAGTGTATTCCTTAGCTGGGAACCTGCAAGGCAACTTTCTTCACTATCCTTTCTCGCCTCCTTACAATAAACACCCACAATATTTTCAACAGTTTTAGGGTAAGTAGGGTTAACTCAGGTTTGGGTTTGAATGTCAAAATCACACCTCGGTACCTCATAGGGTTTTTTCACTTTCCTATGAAGGTTATTGGAAGTTCAATGTTCCCTCAATTTTGAATTTTTCCACTCCATCTTCTTCACGGATTTTCCGCCCGGATCATTGTCCTCAAATGGATGGGGATTGCCTCACTACCCACCCTCTGCAGCAGTGTCACAGCCGCAGCTGACTGCATGCGTGGCCAAACTGCATATCCCAGTCCTTACTCCTCTTACTAGGAGTTTCCCCTGGCGGCCAGGTCCCCACTCCCACAATATGCGACTTAGGATCTCCAGGCCCTCACACTACGAGTATCCATTGCTACCTGGCTTCCCATCCCGACGCTTTTGTGGGCGGAATCCTCAGCGCGGAAGGGGTTATTTCCAAAGGTCTCCATTGTTCTTTGGTGGTTGCCGACACCGAGACCCAGGTCATCTTCAACTTGGTCTGGAGACCCGACCAGCGGGAATTTCAGCTATTGTTTCCCCAAAATATTAGGCTGCCATCATCCCAGCACTCTCCACTGAGAGTATCCCAGGATTGTGTAACAAAGGACCTAGATGATTGGCGATTAGCTCTAGTGTATCCTGTATTGAGTGTATGGTAGGGAAGACTGACAAGGGCTCGCTGCAGATTATTCTGGTGTACTTATGGCCCAGGATTTGAAAATGTGAGAAATATTTTTGGAAATTTTCCGTGGCCGTGAATGAACGATAGCTGCTGGAAAAATAATTCTGAGCTCCCAAAAATGACATATTTACGGAAAAATATAATGGGCACAAGTTGGGGCGAAGTAACATAGGCAACGGTACCTACTAATGTCACGGCATCGCGGATACCACGCATTGCCGGTATGCTCAACAAACACTTGGCTTGTAAAGCAGAAGGGGAAAATGCTCAATAATCCTGCTAGCCTTCATACACAGAAGAGGTAAAGTGGGAGGATATTTTCTATTTGAAGCTCAAGAAAGATGTGTCTTTTGCTAATCAGATTCCAAAGTTTGGTATTTGAATACGTACTGGGCGTGGTTGCATATACCACAGGAACAAAGAATGATAAATTCATCCAGTTTATTTTTTTGGGATAACTTACAGAAAGATGATTCGAGAGTACACAAAAATATTTGTCTTCCACATCTACACATTACTGGCCTTGAATAGCATGTATAAAAAAAATTATCCTCACAAAAGTTGTCAAATTTGATATATGTGGTTGCATACCTACTAGGGGCATTGTTTAAAAAGTTACCATTCAATCAATTACAACTGCTTTCCAATCCCCAAAAGGATAAAAATAATAATGCCATGGCAAAGGGAAACTTAGATTATTAATCAAAACCGGAAAAATCAATTTTCATTTTTCATGAAATTTGACGTCCCTACCCACATAGAAAGGCAAGCTGGTTTCCTGCTGGAATCCACCTTGCGAAATCCAGTGTGCAAGCCAAAATCCAGCTGGATCAATCCAGAGGGAAAGCTGGAATCCAGCTGGTCTCTTTACATGATTTCAACTGGATTCCGGCTGTTTGAAAGCCTGGATTCCAGCTTGATTCCAGGCATATTAGAAAAAAAATGGCGTGAGTGAATTTTGAATCTATATCACATGTTCATCTCAGATCCACAAGGCAACAACACTCTACCCCTAGGCCAACAGCTCTCCTTACAGTTTGGTTTTGGAATGAGGCTATTTCTTTCGAAAATCAGAGTTAATGCATGCAATGACTGACAGTAATTTGCACTGATAATACTCATATAATACTAATACCTCTGCACTAATAACACCTACTTCACATATTTCGCTATGCTACATATGTGCTCTTATATTAACCTTTCATTTTCTTCATTAACCCTTTTCCTTTCCAATACCATTCACTGAAACCTGTGGAGTGCATTTCTTTCTCAACACCATGAACCTTCGTTAGGTTTACCCAGCTGGAATCAAGCTTGCCAATTCCAGCTGGAATCAAACCTAGTATGCAAGCCGAAATCAAGCTGGCTAATTCCAGCTGGAATCAAGACCCTGAATCAAGCTTGCCAATTCCAGCTGGAATCAAGTCTAGTATGCAAGCCGAAATCCAACAGGAATCAAGCTGGCTAATTCAAGCTGAAATCAAGACCCCTGAATCAAGCCGAAATCCTGCTGGAATCAAGCTTGCCAATTCTAGCTGGATGCATCCAGTCAAAATCCAGGCTTGAATCCAGCTTGCATGCTATGTGGGTGGGAATTATCTACAAAAAAGGCCTACGTCGCGAACATGTTAAAGTAATCCACCATAGCTTTTGGAAAACAAATTTCCGAAGTGTGTCCGTCCTTAAGCCGGAGTGTCCGCATGTCAAAGGGTCCGACCAAGAAGCATGTAACTCAACCGAGGATTCCCTGGCAAAAATTTGGTGGAGAATTGCCCACATTCAGCCTGATTTAGCAGGAGTTCTGCATACAACTGTGTAAGTCCAGCTAAATACTACTGACTGTCAGGAAAGAATAAAACTTTGCTAGTTCCACATTAATTTATTCACTCGCGACCATTAATTTATTCATCATTCTACAGCAGAGTAACTTTGGGCAAAGTGCTATGCAACACCAAAGACAAAATAAGTGACATGGAGCATAGTGGTGTGTACAGACTGGAGTGTAGTGACTGCAATTCCTATTACATTGGTAAAACAGGGAGGAATTTTTGCATCCGAGCGAAGGAGCACCGCTCATGTTACTTAAACAACAAGGACACCTCCCACTTTGCTAAACATCTCCTTGAGTGTGGCCATACCAGTGAATTTAAGCCGAAAATTCTGCACAGAGAGAGGAACGGACCCAAATTGGACGCCTTAGAACAACTAGAAATTCTTCAAGGCCAAACCAACCCCGACATCAACTTAGTCAACGACCATTTGTACTCTTGGAATTCCCCTCTCATTAATTTGTTTTCCCCGCCTCACCATCACCTTACCGATTAGCCCTACACCCATTTACCCCCTGCCGCGGTCCGGGAACTCGGATGCTCCGACACCCAGGCCTTCCTCCCCTCCCCCCCCCATGATTCACGCACCAGCAACCCAGCATTCTGCCTTCCCCACCCCTCCCCCCCTTCCCCTCCTCCCTCACCACCCCCACCTTTTTCCTTGTCCATAGCCCTATATAACATGAGAGGACTTTGTAAACTGTGCCAGATGATGATACACTGTATCGAAACCGGTCGCGAGTGAATAAATTAATGTGGAACTAGCAAAGTTTTATTCTTTCCTGACAGTCATGAAGGAGTTCCATCAAGTTACGCCTGAAACCATTGAATTCATTAAATACTACTGAATGTGGGCAATATCCTGCTAAGTTTTTACAAGGGATTGAATACCGTACTCAAGTTAGAAGTCTCTGTGTGTCACAGGTGTCCATTTAGAGAGGTTTTCCTGTACTCCAAGGAAATAAAAAAAGAGATTGGGTAAGATGGGAATAAAATCAGGCGATGAGATGATTAAGTCATCAATATTTGCAATGCCTAACCTATCCAATCTGCCAGGGGACTTCGCTCATTAATACACGAGCTACAGGTGCAATACCAAGTGAGGCATGAAAATGGCAGCTAGAAAGCACAAGGGTTTAGTCTTCAGTGACAAGGTGAGATGGGCATAACAAGTGAGTGAGGGCAAAATGATCACACCTGGAACTGTTTTATTATAAGGGCAGTGGAGTATGAAGAAAAAAAATTATTTTCAAACCATTTTCCATAAAACAATCATATTGTGAAGGGGATATTTTTTATTTATGTGGCATCTTTCTTATTTCTCGATTTCACCAAAGGTCCCACAATTTTTACTTTAAATGTTTCCACCACATTTCTCTGTTTATCACCGAGATATGATCTCTTCTGTGAAACACAGTTAACCCTTTTTACAGTGAAATTCACTATAAAAATGGTCATTTAGAATGGATTAATGTCCTAAAGCAAGAGTCCCAAAAATGGCTGACTGATCTCCCTGAGCACTACCATGTCAAAATGCTCCAGACTAGCTCTGGAGTAGTTCCCTTGGTTGAATGCCCTTGTGATAAGGACATTTTCAAATTGTAGTAGTCAAACTTAGAGTAACTTTGAAAATTCTAGTAATTCCTCCTGGAAAGTCTCATGATGGAATCAAATTTAGGGCACTTCCAAGGCAATTGGCGAGGTTGGCAGGCCTAAGAGTGGCAAGCTTCGTGTGTTGACTCTCAGAACCTCCAGCCCTGGAGATGAGTCCACCTCAGGGTTTTATTTCATCTTTAGCTGGGAAGGACCAACAAAATCTGATGCTTAAAATACTTAACCAAGCCAATTAAAGTAAGAGGCGAGGATGAGTAAAATAATTACAAAGAATTCATTGACAAATATTTAAGATTTTATTACCCAATCATATCGAAATGTAATATGCAAACTGTTAGTACATAAAAGCTGTTGTTTTTCTCCAATGATCCAACAGTTCACATGAACAGCAGAGATAATGACTTGTTAATGAAAATTTCAATGATTTTTCCAATGGTTAAGGCTTTTTATTCTCGCATGTAGTAGTTTGGAGTAATCAACTTCAGTCATTTATTTTCATATCTACTAGGCATATTAATTTTTTTTAAATATGGTAACAATACAAACCAATAGTTTAATCCGTGATTTGCAATTATGAGAATAATTTCATACTTTCATATGAAGAAATGAGGATATGAAAGTAAATAAAAATCCCATGCAAACAATTGCTCCAAAAATGGGCATTACACCTGCCACAGCACGTAACATGACTCAAAAGTTATCGCCTTCAGAAACCTACAAATGTAAAAACATGCTGCTTACCCGCACGCGCACAAAATATTTCTAAAAAGGCATACCATACATTTTTAACACAGCCACACGTATCACATGGGCAAAAAAAACTGATTGTAACCATACAACTAATAGGAAACAAAAATAACAAAACAAATTTAAATTCTTTAAATTTGTTCAAAACAATTAGTTAATCATGATGATAACATCAAACAATTTAAACAATATTCAATGACTATGAATATTTACAAATGGTATAAAATCTACATTTTACATTAAACAAAGATGACACATTAATCAACTTCACAATATTACAGGAATAAATAACAATTATGGAGACAACAAGGAAAAGGCACCTCCATCGACAGTTATTTATGGCAGTATGATGAGGGCTATGATTGATGAGCTCTGTCAAGCAGAACATAATCAGCTTTGGTGAATGATGAACATGAGTGCAATCTAGGTGGAAGTGAAATCAACCAATCCAAATGTAAAATAGCACAAAAACCGATAAGATTGTAACTTAACAGTCATAGTATTTTAAATCAGTAACTCATGCATGCAATGACATTACTCCCATTTAAAACCTTTGGTATGTCTGAGCAGAACAATGACTTTTGGACAGGTTTTGCGTAAAGAGGTAAAACTGATTCCCTTTCCACGGCCTGACTACATGAGCACTCCCACTGCTTTGATTCACAATCAACAATGGCAAGAAATACTTAATGAAAAAGTCAGGCAAATTTTGTTGAAAACTGTCTATCTACAAAACACCTAAATTATGATATCTACCGGTCTTCTTGGGTGTCCTGCTGTCTCATTTAGTCTATGATTAAGCTTTCATTAATCTTTAACTTTCTTCTGCTCCCGATTTTTCTTATGGAGCCTTTTATGGTGACTTTGAGCTAGGGAATTGACAATTGACACAACAAAATAGAGGATCATGCAGATGACGAACTTTTCAAATATGTATGCAAGTAAGTTTCCCTCCTGAAACAAAACAAGAAAAGATCAAATGAGACAACAAATTATTTAAGCACTCAGAAACCAGTCATAAGCAAATAATTTGCAATTTCACAAATTAAATACAAATTCTTCTCAGTATATAATTAATTTTATTAGTATCTACTACTAACGCATTAATTATACGATTAAAATTTTAATTTTTCAATAATTTTTATTGAGAATCATCAAAACAGAATTTACTGGCAACAGTTATAGATTTCCAGAAATCTATTCTGAGCAAAGAAAATTGTAATTTGATCCTTTAAACAGACAATTCAAGATGAACCCTATTATCATATTTAAAGGAATATTCAAGGATAAAAAAAAACTTAGCAACTATCCATGGGGAAATGCATTAAACCAAGTTGGGTACATGGAAGGCCAATAAAATAATAGAATAAATGGGAATAACCAATAAAATAAACACAATGAAATTGCTTTATCCTATTGCATTTCCGCATTTTACAGCCTGCGTACACTCAGCATGCAGTTCCAAGAACCTTCCCCCTTAGAACTTCAATTGGGAGTTGTAGCTCCTCCTTCATGGTGTTAAGGCCATGCTAGGCCTACATCCACAAGAAGTTCCTCTTAATTGAGGCATGGATGCTCGTGAGAGGGACTTGGGTGCCTAGAGAAAATATAGTAAATCACTAATGCTTGGTTAGGGAAAGAAAGTCATAGGAGGTTTTCCCCTCCACTGCTCTCAGTAACTATTCCCCTTAGCCAGTTGTGAGGTTCAGCACTTGAGCTGGAGAAAAAAGAGCACTGGACTGGATAGAGGAAAGATATGTATCCATACATATTTCAAAGAAGGCAGGCGACTAATTTTATGGAGAGTAATATTCATAGAAAAGGTCTGGCCTTCCTCATATCCCACTCACAGCATTACTGAGCTCTACATTTTAACATGCAGGTGGAGTAATAAGCTTATTCTCTCTTCCCAGTATTCGTAAATATTAAAAATTAGATAGAAGCTGTTTGTCTGTTTTTAATGGCATATCACTAGGGCTAATAATCATTCTTACACTGTTGAAGCCTGAAACCATGTGTGCACACACCACTGATTTATTTGGTACTTGTCTCATGAAAAATGTCATTCTGGTTTTAGAAAATTGTGCAGAGGAGTCACTACAGTGATTGAATTTAAGACATAATTGATATAATCAATGACTCTCTACCAGTCTGTGCCAAGTTATGCATCGCTGAGATAGACTGCAAGTTTATGTAGCAAACTTTACAATACCTGTTTGAGCTAAAGGTAATAAGTGGTTAAGTCAAAAAATACAACTATAAATAACCTTAAAATAAAAGGTATATTACCACAGCTGTATCAACAGATGCTCTATTGCGATGAAGCTTGGTCTTCTGTTTCACCAGGAATTCCTTGAATGGCTCTTGCAGTTTTTTACCAATATAAGGAACCCGTGCCAGCATTCCTACTGCATGCTCCACAAGCACTTCATTGAATGCAATAATGACAAACATCTTTTGGATGTGCATTTTTACAACAGCTTTGCCTATTAACGTAGCACCAAAGAAGGTCCAAAATGGCACAAGGAAATGGCCACAAGTGATACCAGCCAAGTCAAAAAGAGGATTTGGAATCTGA